>CM060621.1:9588395-10788395 GCA_030578275.1 Meda fulgida
AAATTCATCAAAAGTCACAGTAAAGACTTTTGCATTGCTTAAAAAAAATCAAATAAATGCTGTTCTTTTCAACTTTATTTTCATCAACTAATCCTTTAAAAAAATGATTCAACATAACCATTTTCAATTGTGATATTAATAAGAAATGTTACTTGAGCACCAAATCATATTAGAATGATTTCTGAGTGATTTAACACTGAAGACTGGAGTAATGATGCTGAAAATTCAGCTTTGCCATTACAGGAATGAATTATATTTTTAAGAGTATTAAAATAGAAAACAGTTATTTTACATTTTAATAATACTTCACAATATTGCTTTTTTTACTGTATTTTTGATCACATACATATCCTTAGTAAGCATAAGAGACTCTTTCAAAAACATTTTAAAGAAAAAGTACTGTTCCCAAACTTTTGAACCGTATACAGACATGATTTGATTTCTTAGAGTTATTCAACTCAAGTTATCTAAAAACAGTAGGAAAATGTTTGAGAAAAACACTGACTTGTTCTAATCGGATGTGAAACACAAATTTAACAGGGGAACAGAACAAACTAGTCTTTTCTGAATAGGTCTTAATTTATTTATTTTTTATTGTTTGGGTGCTGAATAATTTATTCAGGTATCCAGTATTTCTTCAGAAAATGACAAATTTGGCTGCAGAGTATCTTTTCAGACTGTTCAGTTTTTGTTAGAAAAACTTGTTTTTGGATATGTTTGGTCAAATCAGACTTTTTCCAAAAATAGGCTGTAAGATTTCTTTAGTATAAACATTGCGTCCATAGCGCTAACTCTTCTGACTTACAGACCTTTATGCTCTTTTTGGTTGTGAATAACATGTAAGCCCTTCTAACCAGATCTGTTCAGCAGGTTGTCAGGGTGAAAACATGGCAAAGTGCTTTAAGAAGACATCCAGGTTAATGTCAGGAGAAAAAAAAATACAGGACACAGCAGAAGGAGAGCAAACGTTCAGTGACTGCTTTAACACTGCCACTCTGACCTGCTCTGTGCATATATTACAGACCGTCTTTAATGATGGGGTTAAAAGCATGACAGCCGAGAAATGCTGCATAATGACGACTCAGCACTTCCAGAGGACACCTCTGCAATCCTTCTTAGCCTGCCTGTCCCATGCCAAAACCACACACACATACACACACCGCTAAACAAGCACAGATATTTATCATTCTTGGATGGTGTTAGATTATAGAGATGTTCATGTAGAGACAGACTGACAAAGTGAGAGGAAGAAAGAGAGAAGGGGCAAGGGAGAGAGAAAGTATAAATGATGGATGTCTAGAAGTCCTGGAAAATCCATCTTGGCAATACTGTGCAACAACAAGGACATAAGCAATAAGGTAAAAATCGTTTGGACACAGGTTAAGCTGAGCTGTTGACTTTAAGAAGATGTGATTAAACTTCTTGGCCTGTTTACAACTGGTTTTAACAGGCGTCTTAAATGCATCTCTGGTGACCAATGATCAGTCTCAGATTTCATGACTACATTCATCACTTAAGGGAGAGCAGGGATACTTATGACTCTCAATAAATGAAACACGGGTCATTTATTCCAAAATCGAAGTCAGTTTGAGAAACAATCGACACAGTTATTATTAAAATAAAAAATGGTTTGAGAAAAACAAGATTGGATCTCATTTCACTACTTCTGCCTCAGTCACTTTTTTGGAGTTGATTCCAAAATGGAGTATTTAATATTCTCTGCCTGTTCTGTAATAAATAATATAACAATAAAAAATGTGAAATGTGTAAAGTCTAATTGCTTTATTATAAAACATGCATAAATAGAAGTGTGTATGTGACCCTGGATCACAAAACCAGTCTTAAGTAGCACGGGTATATTTGTGGCAATAGCCAACAAAACACTGAATGGGTCAAAATTATCAATTTTTCTTTTAAGCCAAAAATCATTAGGATATTAAGTTAAGATCATGTTTCATGAAGATATTTAGTGAATTTCCTACCTTAAATAAATCTAAATTTTATTTTTGTATGTGGATGCAGCACAATCGATAACAGAAATGGAAACATGCAGGCGATTTTCTCAATGTTTACCCACAGATTCCCGATTTCAAATAGTCGTATCTCGGCCAAATATTGTCCTCTCCTAACAAACCATACATCAATGGAAAGCTTATTTAATCAGTTTTTTTGGTGATGTATAAATCTCAATTTAAAAAAATGGACACATAAGACTGCTTTTGTGGTCCAGGGTCACATATAAAAAAAAATAAACCAGCTAAAACCACTTAAACCCGTGCAGGCTGGTCTGTTGGCTTGTTTTAGGGGCTTTTGGAAACTTTTCAATATATATACACTTGTCAATATATATAAACTGTGACTCATATATAAACTGTGACTGTATAAAAAAAGGTTGCTGCCTTCAATTTAAAAGTACAATCAACTTGTATGTTTGTCATTTCAACTTAAATTACTTTAAACTGACTTTAAAAAATGAGCTGAAAATTGCTTATTTAGATGATGAGTTAAAGCAATGAAGAAACGTATGTTTTCATAACTTATTGGTCATATATTTTTTACAGAAGATACAGAATGAGCAGAGGGCAACATTGCATCTAACTTAGCTTATGAAAGTTCATTTCAAATTATAGGGTTAGATATTGGAGTCAGTCGTACTGAAGATGTTGTGGTCTTGTGTTTATTTATTTATTTATTTATTTATTTATTTATTTAAATCTTTTCGTTATTTAAAAAATTCATGTTATGTAAGTTGGAGGACTTAAGATGAATTGGGTGACAGGATTCAGGACACTTTGAACATTTACACTGCTTATAGATATGGCAACATGTATCCTTCACCACCTCCAAAAAATGGTTTGAGTAATTCAGCGTGTCTCGAGCACTTTGTACCTCATTAACACTTGTATTTAGTGCAGTTCACTTGTAATCAGAACAGACAGATGTTAGTTCCAGGTGTAAATGAGGTCCTAGCGTCTGACATCATCACACACAGACACACAAAAAACACCCAGAAATCAGGCATTAATTAAAACTAATATTAAAAATATTAGATTTCACATCCATGAACAAGCAGACACGAACACCACACTTCTCTCACACATACACCAACACATGCAGACTGTAGGCAGATTGATGTGGGTGTTGATCAGTAAATCCATTCCTCCCTCACTTGGATCCATACAGCTCTGCTCAGCACTATACACGGTAATGCCTGCTCCATGGGGTCAAATGTCACGCTGTCTGTCCGCCGTCCCCATGGTAATCTCTCCCTCCCCGGGCGCTGCGGCCAGAACTATATTAAATCACATCTGACACACCTGAAGCTCCATCTCTTCATCCATATTTCATCTCTCTCCATTTTAATAGCACAGCACTTTTTATCTTGATGTATTTATTAACTGCTCCCTGGGAAAAAAAGGGAACTTTGGTGTGGAGAAGAGAGGTTGGAATGAGGAAGGTTTGACAAGTTTATGGAGTAAGAACAATGCCCGTTCATTTCATAGTGTGTGTGTGCGGCACTTGGCAGGGGTTTTTGGATTGGTGTTGGTGTGGATCTCTTCTAGTCGATAACCTCCTGAGCACCTATAACTTCAGCTCTGGGCACTGACAGAGTGCAAAGTGGGAAATGTAGGTAATGGAAAGCTAAGTAATTTGAATGTACGGGTCAATGACAAATAACTGTGTCCACGATAAAGAAAAGGAAAAATCTTTTACAATGTAATAAAATGTTTTCTGTACACCTTGAATGAATGTAAATGTACTCAATCATCTTAATCTTAAAAAAATTAATATATTTTTCAAGGTAATTTTATATATAAATTATTCATTCATACATATTTGGGTAGTTGGACCACATTCTACAATTTTAAATCTTGCATTTAAATAAAAACACTGTAAAAAGTGTTTAGTTCACTTATTTTTTAATAACAATTTAACAATTTAATAAACTGTTACCTTAAAATTATTAAGTAAATAAACGTAATGCTCAATTGAAAAAAAAAAGTTATGTGAACTTGACAATTCCACATTACTTCATTTTTTCGATTAAGCATGACGTTTATTTACTTAATAGTTGTAAGGTAACGGGATTCCTCCATTTGTGTTTAAGTTAAGTCAGCTGATCACTTTTTTACAGTGAATGTATGAATCTTTTTTATGTCTCTGCTTGTTGCACCACAAGACTTAGAATCTTTTTTTTTTTCTTATCAAATGTAAGGAAGCAGTGAAGAAAAAAATAACTAATGAAAAAACTATTGCATACATTTTCTGGTAAGGAATTACCCACCAAAATTTTCAACATGGACTCACCAGCCATGTTGTGTCTCCTCCTGCTCCCGGAGAATCAGAGATATCTGGGATACTTGGCCTGGATTATCCGGAATGGCACACTAACAGCGAGCCCGAGGCGCCCACCAACGTTGGCATGAGGCTGAGTCCCCGGCTGCACCTTGGGCCTCCAGGCCCACACCGCCACTTCGCCCTGTCAGCCCGTCGCCATCACCTCGACCCACCAGTCCTTCATCGCCTCCACGGTCCGTCTGCCTGGATACGGCAGCCACGGACTTACGGGATTCGGGCTGCACCCTCACCCTGCACCCCTTCAGCACATCCTCCCTCACCACATCGTCTCCCGATCACCCGTCCCCACGTCACCACCTCAGTCCCGTGAGTCAGCGCCTCAGCTCCCATCTTCTGGCTCTGCGATGTCGCCATGGTCCGTCAGCCACTCAGCTCCACCGGCTCCTCCCCCATGGTTCCGCCTCCGCCGATCAGTCCCAGGGTTCCGTCCGCCCCGTCTGTCTGGACTCTTCCCTGTTTCCTCCCACCGTCAGCTCCACCATAGTCGGCAACTCCACCGACTGTTCCCCATCCGTCACCAGCTCCACTCCCTCCACCGAAGCCTCTGCCTCTTCTCAACATCCTGAACTTTCCCGTCATCACGGCGCGAGGTCGCGCCTTTTCGAGGGGGACATAATGTAATGATTATGCTTATAATGTGCTTATTCGGTGCTTAAGAAACATTTCTTATTATTATCATAAATCTTGAATACAGTTGTGCTGCTTCATATTTAAAAAAAAACCACTGACTTCAAACATTTGAATGGTAGTGTATATTCAAGTAATTGTTGGTGTGAATTGAATTTTTAATGGATTTTAATCAATTATTAGGTATGGACACAAAAAAGCAATTGCCATGTCATTGACCCATGACCTAGATGAGGTTTCCTGTCATAATTCCTGTCAGATGTTGACATTATTGTATTTTGGTTACCTGAGAATAATTGTTGTATTGTTTTGGCATTCCGTTCATGAAAGGGTACTTTGCTCGATTTTAAAGCAAAAACAATGTATAAACTTTGCACAATTTGCAACAAATCATTTCAAAGATTTTAAACAATACCAGGTCATTGTCTCGTAAGAGACTGCACTATAGTTGTACCTAATCTGGGGAAATTGACATTTATAATTGACATGCATGAAAGTGCTTTGACAGCTATCCCAAAAAAAAAATTGATATATTTTGTTAGGATTACCAGAGCTGACTTGTCCTTCTCGGTAGAACTCTATTCATCTGCCTTCCTCTCTTTATTTTTAGATTTCTTTCTTTTTCCTGCCAGCAGTATTCTATTCAGGAGTTATGACTGAAGTTGTGTGTATTTTGAGAGAGAGTAACAGGGAGTCAGAGTGATTTTTCAGTGACTGGGCGAGTACATCAGCAATAGAACAGCATTGAATGGATCTTTGTATCTTGTCTTCAACAGGAAACCATAAATTGGTCTATAAATTAAAAGCTGTCCAGTAGTGTAGCAAATCCAAGGTCTGGACCAAGCACTATTATCCAGTACCATGGACCAAAACACACAAATCCAGACAGTTAAGTTTGACACCTCTTCATCATGTTGTTTTAAAGACAGCTTCTATTTCTTATCAGAGCCTTATATGTTTTTATAGCTTAGAGCATTTGAAATATGGTCATGATAAACATTGTGTTTTACTGGAGATTTATGATGGTGGCAGTGGGCAGCACAGACCTGTGAAGTGAGCGTTACAGTTGGAGACAGATCACCAGATCTTCTGTGACATTCCAGTCGGTACTGATTGATTGATTGATTGGATTAAGCGCTAAGGATTTTAATCACTGATCAATTTCCATTTGCCACAATCAAAGGCCTAATAGAATTCTAATGGAATGCATTCGATCTACGTAATCTTTAAAAAATCTATGTGATCAAGAGTGTGTAGATGTGAATATATATGTAATGATTAGTGAACTAAAAAAAAAAAACGAGAGAAAGCTAGGTCCAGATGCAGTTATTTTATTAACAAAAAAATAAACATAAACAAATCAAAAACAAAAAAAAACAGGAACAGAATGTTGGGGTTTAAATACACAAGGGGTAATTGGCAAACAAGACACGTCTGGGAACAATCAAATAACTAATCAACAAGAAAAACTTCAAGACATGAGCGGAACAGGAAATAACAGAAAAGTAGTCCACACAAGACCAGGGGAGCATAGGATGAGAACATTTTTTTTTTTATGAGGCTGCAATATTTTAGTCATTTTATTATTAGTAGTATTATTATTAGCAGAAGCATTATTATAATTAGCATTATTGTTGTTGTGCGATGTTTATTTTGTGTTCCACGAAATAAATAAAAATAGCATTGGTAGATGATCCTTCAGATCCTTGACTTGATCCTTCAGAATTAGTCAATTACAGGCCGATCTCAAATCTGCCTTTTCTGTCAAAGATATTAGAAAAAGCAGTATCCTCACAACTGTGTTCCTTTCTTGAAAGAAATGATATCTGAGAGGATTTTCAGTCAGGATTTAGACCGCACCATAGTACTGAGACAGCTCTCATTAGAGTTACAAATGATTTACTTTTATCATCCGACCGTGGTTGTATCTCTCTATTAGTGTTACTTGATCTTAGTGCTGCATTTGACACAATTGACCACAACATTCTTTTAAATAGACTGGAAAACTATGTTGGCATTAGTGGAATTGCACTAGCATGGTTTAAATCATACTTATCTGACCGTTATCAGTTTGTAGCAGTAAATGAAGAGATGTCTTATCGATCACAAGTTCAGTATGGCGTACCACAAGGCTCAGTACTAGGACCGCTGCTGTTCACTCTGTACATGCTACCATTAGGACATATCATTAGGAAACATGGAATTAGCTTTCATTGTTATGCCGATGATACTCAGCTGTATATTTCTTCAAAACCTAACGAAACTTACCAATTCACAAAATTAACGGAATGCATAGCTGATATAAAAAATTGGATGACTAGTAATTTCCTACTACTAAACTCTGAAAAAACAGAGATTCTAATTATTGGACAAAAAACTTCCACACGTAATAACCTAGAATACTGTCTAACCCTTGATGGCTGCTCTAAGTCTTCGTCGTCGGTTAGGAACCTGGGTGTGCTCTTTGATAGCAATCTTTCATTTGAAAGTCATGTGTCTAGTATCTGTAAAACCGCATTTTTCCATCTTAAAAATATATCTAAATTACGACATATGCTCTCATTAACAAATGCGGAACAATTAGTTCATGCTTTCATGACAACAAGACAAGATTATTGTAATGCTCTACTGGGTGGTTGCCCTGCACGCTTAATAAATAAACTACAGCTGGTCCAAAACGCAGCCGCTCGAGTTCTTACTAGAACCAGGAAATATGACCATATTAGCCCGGTTCTGTCAACACTGCATTGGCTGCCTATTAAACATCGTATAAATTTTAAAATATTGTTGATTACTTACAAAGCACTAAATGGTTTAGCTCCGCAGTACTTGAGCGAGCTCTTAACGCATTATAGTCCTTCACGTCTATTGCGATCTCAAAATTCGGGCCAGTTGATAATACCTAGAATTTCAAAATCGACTGCGGGCGGTAGATCCTTTTCCTATTTAGCACCAAAACTTTGGAACAGTCTTCCTACCATTGTCCGGGAAGCAGACACACTCTGTCAGTTCAAAGCTAGACTAAAAACACATCTCTTTGACCTAGCATACACATAATATATTATAGACTTCTATAATTCAATGTTAGGCTGCATAGATTAGGTCAGCCGGAACTGGGAACACTTCCCTTAAATCCTGATGTACTCGTTACATCATCATAAGAAGAATGGCATCTACGCTAATTTTAGTGTCTTTGTTTATCCCGAGGTTTTCCCGCAGCCTACCGGATCCAGGCCGTATCCAGATCTGACTAGGAGCTTTGCCTGGACCCGATGACAACGCAGTGCTGAAGTGCCAACTAGCCTCTCCCTATGGAGGATCCCTTTCCCACTCTACAGATAAAATGTTGTGATTCCGGTTCGCGTACCCACCCCGAAGTGATAAAATAAAACAAAATTCTGTATCAAATTACAGTTACTGTAAATCCGGCCTCTAGTTCATAAACGCCAGAGGAGAACTGGCCCCCGACTGAGTCTGGGTTCTCCCAAGGTTTTTTTTTCTCCATTAGGTCACCTGATGGAGTTTTAGGACACCAGTAGGTCACTTGATGGAGTTTTTTGGTTCCTTGCCACTGTTGCCTTTGGCTTGTTCAGTTGGGGATATTCAAAATAATTAGCCAAGCATTAATACCATTGATCAGCCCTACCAAACGTGGATGTTTTTTCACTAAGAAACAAACATTATGTTATTTGATTGATATTGTGAAGCTGCTTTGATGCAATTTATATTGTGAAAAGCGCTATATAAATACACTTGACTTGACTTGACATGATGGCAGAATTTTAAGTTTAAAACAAATCCTTTTATGCAGTATCATTCAGCTCTGAAATTTGAATTTAAATTCTGAATTTAAAGAAACATTTCCATAAAAAAATAAACCAGACTTTTAGAAATATACCAACCCGATCTCACGGCAATTCGTAGATATTTTACGAGGTAGCTAATTCGTACGAATTCATACGACCTCACTTTTACGAATTCGTACGATTTTTGCTAAATCGCACATATTTTACGAGTTGGCCAATTCATATGAATTCGTACAAATGACCTAATGTTACCTCTGACCACGCCCCTAAACCTACCCATCACTTGGGTTTAGACAAATTGTACGAGTGAGTGAGGTTGTACGAATTCGTACGAAGCCACCTCGTACAAATTCATACGCAACTGGTCGGGAGATAGCATTGAATATACTCTTGTCAAATAGGCACTTCAAATACATTCATTATGTAAATAATAGCAAGACAAGATGGGAATAAAGAAATAAAGCACAGGAATGATAGCTTTAAACTTTTTTAAAACTATCAATTTCTGTGATTTTATCGATGACACAGAGGCGTTCCCAAAGTGCCGATGATGCAGCGTCTCATTCCCTTCTCAGGGAACTATATGGGGTTACAGTTTCAACCTGAAACATTTTGTGCGGTTGCATTACAAAAGTCTAACAGGAAGTAAATGCAATCAAGGACATAGGAAACTCCTTTAAAAGAATAATTGCAGATTAAAACAATATTACTAAAACAACGTTTAATTTGAAACATTTTGATTAGAGAAAGGAATTACAGAATGAAACAACAAACACAACATTTATTAACAAACTGACAGTTTTTCATGTCAGAAGTTGTGTGGCATGGCACCATCTGCTCAAAGTGGTAAATTCACCCATGTTCACTTAACTGTGATATTGTGGCAAAATAAGACAAACTGATTTCCGTATGTTAAGACTGTATGATAGGTACATTAATATAAACTGAATGACCCAAACGACTTATTTAGACTTGTAGATAAACACTTTGCTTTTTTACCTACATTAATTGTGCACCCAAATTATACAGTATACAAGATTACAAGTTTGGAAGTATACAAGTTTGGAAGTTTAATTCAAAAATCCACATGGTTCAGCAATCCGAGAGGGCATGTGTCAGTTTGTGTCGGCATGATGCAGCTTATGTTTGTGGTATAGCGTGCATTATACTTTGGTCTGCAACACAGTCGCGCACCCTATTGCTCTCGTTACCTCTTTTCATCAACTCTGATAGACACTTCTGTCCTCTGTGCTATTTTCTCACTCTCCTCTCATCCTGTCATATTCCCGCTTTCTCTCTCCCTCGCCCTCTCTGTCTCTCTGATCACTCTGTTGCTCTCTGCTGTTGTCAAAAACAGTCAGCAGGGGGTTCTGGGAAGAAGCAGGCTCCTGCTGGCTCTGTGACTCACCGGTGAAGTTAGGTCGTCCAGACGAGTTGTGTATGTATATGTCGAATGGATATGAATATGTGCAGTGGAGATGATCAGAGGAAAATAGTTGGCCGACCCACTGTGGCTAATACTCAAAAACAATCATCATAACGCTGCCCAAAATTGGCACACACAGGCACATATTTGTTTTTCTACCAAAGTGGGGATTTTCCATTGACTTCTATTGTTTTAATACTGAGCTAAAGATGTTTTCTACCATTTGGTCCTTAGCGTGACGGTGCATCTTTTTTTTAAAAGTCTGAGCTGAAGGAATAATCAAATTCGCAACGAAATGGTCATCACCTTTCTTTTTTAACCTTCCGAAGTCTAATCTAGTCTAGTGAAATGGTTAATTTAGATTGTTAATAATAATAAAAATATTAAATAAATATATTTTTATTTAATATAACTGATATAATAACTGATTTGAGTCCATCTAGTCCGTTGAGTACATCTTTAGGTGTTTTAGATTTTTTTAGTAAAAACATAGTGTAACCCTAAATTTTAGTAATTTTAACTGTAATTTTAGTGTAACCCTAATTGAGATTTTGATATTCTAAATGAGTTTGTTTTTTTTGTTTTTTTACCCAGCACTTTTATAGCTATTATTAAATTTTAACAGCCAGTATAATTGGATAGTTTTATTTAAAAAAAAAAAACATATTTATAAAATTGACATTGCACTGACAGATATAGCACAGATATAACACAGAAAAACTGAAAAATCATTTCACACTGACATACTAATATTTTATAAGTATCTCTTTCTTGGATATTAATGTCATACAGATCCTCAGTTGTTCACCCCTGTCCCTGCCATAGATGCAGCATCTCACATCAACCATTTCTCTACATGAAATCATAAAGACATTTCTTCTATTACTGAAGATTAAAATTTTCTAACACTTTGGTAAAAGTAAATAAATCTATCCTGACATTTAGTAAACAAGGCAGTGATACATAAATTCGTCTGATTAATGTAAATGTAAGTAGAAAAGAAGCATCCTGCTGTATGTGTGTGTGTGCATACATGTCATTCCCTCATTCTCTGCATGTCACACTGTGAGGGTTTGTGGAATGGAGCCGTATTTATCTTCATACAGTCAAGGCTTGATTAACTTTTTTTGAAGAATGGAAAATGTATGGGAAAAAATCATAGTTAAAAATTAAATGACAGTTGTAGAGAAAAACATTCATATTTCATAAAACATTGTCTCTAAATATACAAATAATCTCACTCCATTGTATTTCATTATGTAATGAATTTAATCGTTTAACTCAGTCAAATGCATGCACTGCATGCACTGTGTGTGTGTGTGTGTGTGTGTGTGTGTGTGTGTGTGTGTGTGTGTGTGTGTGTGTGTGTGTGTGTGTGTGTGTGTGTGTGTGTGTGTGTGTGTGTGTGTGTGTGTGTGTGTGCGCGTGTGTGTGTGTGTGTGTGTGTGTTGGGCGAAGATGGCCTAAATTAATCAATAAAGTAATCTCACTAAATAAACAAGTGAAGAATAATAGTAGTAAAACAGATGCTTTATGTAAATTCCAAAACATGAAAGGTTAATGCGGTGAAGTAAAAAGTGAATAGAGTGAATATAATGCCCAAGTAAAATTAACTGGCAGTATTGGCTCATATAAGAAAGCAGACCTGTGAAGTACGACTCATGTTTTATGAGGCACTTAATCATACGTTAGGCTTCCCCTTCATTGCTCATTACAGTTGGTTGCAAATCATCAGCTTTGTAAAGGCTTATTATTCTAATTATGGCCTTATATACCCTCTTATTGAATACCTATATTACAGAAGACACGCTGAGCTTTTATAGTTGACTCTTTATTTGTGCTACAGTGTCCTCAGTATGTTAGGCAACGGTACTCTACATTCTAGCTGCCAAACACAGTGGTACAGTGCTACTAATCTTTCCCGGAGCAAACCATGAAATATAATCTGGTGTGTAGCACTGGACTGGACCACTCAGTCGTTTGCTGCTTGCAAGGATATGTGTGTGTGTGTGTGTGTGTGTGTGTGTGTGTGTGTGTGTGTGTGTGTGTGTGTGTGTGTGTGTGTGTGTGTGTGTGTGTGTGTGTGTGTGTGTGTGTGTGTGTGTGTGTGTGTGTGTGTGTGTGTGTGTGTGTGTGTGTGTGTTCGTGCGTGCGTGCGTGTTTGTGTGTGTGTGTGTGTGTGTACAGGGGTTTCCTCGAAGACCCTCACAGCAGAGAGCATTACAGCCTGACTGAATGAGGTCTCTGTGTTCGGTAGGGGCTGTTAAAATAGAGGAGGTAGAGCTGGGAATGGAACAAGAGCGAAAGTGTGTGCACACAAATACTCATTTACGATCTTCACGCAAGCACTTAAAACACACATATATGTGGTCGATATGGTATGAGTCAATGGCTTTGATCATTAGCTAATTGGAATTTTACTACTTACAATATTCAGGCACAGCGGGGCATATCCCAAAGGAGAAGAATGTTTATTTTCCAAACACAAGAGAGAGAGAGCGAGAGAGAGAGAGAGAGCGAGAGAGAGAGAGAGAGAGAGAGAGAGAGAGAGAAAGTAAGACATTAAAAAAAAGTGTCTGAAATGTTTTGGCTTTAAATGCGACTGAGGGGCTTGGAAAGTTTCTCTGCGCTGATAAAACAGTCCTGCATAGATAAAATGCTTGCACGCAGGTGCACTTTATACTGTTTCCTCTTCGAGCGCCGGGGGCTCGGACCCTTAGCCCCTCATTCTCCAGCCTTTGTGTCTCAGGACACCCCCCTCCACCAAAGGCATCTCTTTCTTTCACTCATCTTTTCTCTCCCTCTCTTCTTCTGTGGCGAGTCTCATGAAAGCGAAGTGGTGTGTTGTCGGTGTGGTCGGCTCCCCCGGTGAGCAGGAGGAATGGCTGCGGTATTGATCGGCCGGCTCCCTGGAGCTCCCTTTTGGGGGGTGGAGGGGTGGGGGGACAAAAGGCACTGCCACACGTGGCCACCCCTCAACACAAACACCATCCCCACGGTAACGCGTACAGAGGACCATCTTTGTTCCACGCGTCATCAAGCGTTGGCTTTTATTTACCTTCATCTTCTCTCTCTCTCTGGCTCTTCTCATGGAGTTCCAAAGATTGTTTTCATTCCATTGTCTCTTTGAATTGCTGATGCAGAATTGCAGCACTGATAGCCCGGCGGCGAAGGGGAGATTGGGATGGGGGGATGACACAGAGACAGGGAGAGAGAAGGATGTAGTTTTTTGGAGAGGGAAAAGTCAGGACTTGCCCCTTCATTCCTCTCTAGACCTGAAAGAGACCATCTGGGTCACCTAACTTCTCTGAGCCTCTCTCAGTGGGGCACTACTCGACCAATCGCACAACATGGGCATGGGACCTGCGACCAGTTGGGTCAGCAGAAGCTCTCAGACAGCTCCGTGCCCGCAGGCAGGCTGAGCTTCTTACGCCCCGCCGCCAGAGCTGTTTAAACAACCCGAGTGATTTACATGCCAGCTTGGATGTGAGCAGCACTTTCATTGATTTCCATCTGCCTGCGCCCCAGTGTGGAGATCACGGCAGCAGGCGTGATGTCATGCAGATGAGGCTCAGATAAACAGCAGCTGAAGGTCACGCTTTCGCTTTTCTCTGTAAACCTATGTGTCCGCTAGACTGGGTGATCTTTTATCTCTTCAGGGAAGCCGTGGAAGCAAGCAGGGAGTTGGCTCACATGGGTTGGTGTCAGGACTATAGTATTTGTAGGGTCAGATGATGTATTTAAGTTCACTGAAGGAGTCTTCATATCAGAAATTGGTTCCTAAATCTAATGAATTGCTCATCGCATCGATGTAACATTTTAAGGCATTGTATGCTACTGTTGGGGAGTAACTAACTAAAATCAGCAACACTACAAACTTTACTACATTAGCATCACAGTTCAGCTGTTTTCACAATAGTGTTATCTATGAACAAACTACTTTATTGAGTAGCGGTGTTGTGCAACTAAGTGCTGCATCGGCACATTGTAAAAAATATACGTAACATAGATCCAGTTGAAAATACACTTCTGACAATCATTGGTTCAGTTATATATTCATGTAAATTCATGCAAGATGCTAGACGAAGCAAGAGAATATTGATTTATAAATATTGTAATATTGAGATATTGAAAATTGACAATAAATAGCTTAAATAAAAATACTTTTTATTATATTGTTAGCTTAACAACATAATAACATTAAACTCTGTCTGTGCAAAGAGCTACAGAGTAGTTCAGGCTTAGATGACAAAAAGTTTTCAGTGTAAGATACTGTACATTTCAGCGTGGAAACATCATTGCATGACATCAGAATTCAGTTGGCTTGCCTACTTTGGCCTAAATAAGTGCTCAGGCTGTGTTCCTGTCCGGTCACTGTGATTTTGCCAAGTAAGACGGATTTTGTTGATCCTGGAACAACATTACTGTCCGAAACTTTTATCCTAACCTTATCCCTACCCCTAACCCTAACCCTAACATCCCTAAAGTCAGAGGGAAATGGTAGTGTAGAAGCACCTAATCCTGCTTGTAAGCCTAAACTTGACATAAGCTGTCCGTCAAATCTGATCGGTTGAGTGGAATGTTGTCCAGGATCGACAAAGGTGTTAATCCAGGAACATGTTGTACTTGGTGAAATAACGTTCACCGTTTCAGTCCACAGAACGCGTTCACTCCTCAATTTGGATCAGAAGTGTCACAGGTTGTTGTGACTGGCTTCAGTTTTGGGTGTATCCTACAGAAAAGAACATTTTGTAACCCAGCCCATTTTACAGGCGCACATCCCCTCCCTAGTACATTGAGTATGTCTGTATTAACAAAACTGGCAGTAAAATCTCACAGTTCTCTTCCAACAAGCCGGGGGGGTCAATCCCCTCTGCATACACAAGAGCAAAATAAACCAGGGCAAATGAATTAATGAAAGTACTAACCCTGTTTTTTCTTTCCCTCTATCTCTCCTCCCAGCAGCACAGGGAAGCTGGGAAATTTTTAAAAGACCAGAGCTGAATTGTTTGTGTTGAGGGGGCAAGATATTGAGCGAGAAGGTTGAGGAGGTGAGGGCAAAGGACTATGCAAGTAGAGAAAATTGAAAGACTGCTGGAAATGCAAGGGTGCAAATAGCCACAAAACCTGAGAGAGCACTTCCACCTTTGCGTATATATATATATACATATATAGGGACCTTCAGAAGGAAAGGGGGGGATGGGTGGCGTGTTTGTGAGCTAGAGGGTAAGACAGTAAAGGCTGTGAGGATGTTGAAGGGGGGAGGTTATTAATTTTCAGTGTGCAGTAGAATCCAGCTGGTAGCTGCGACTTGCTTTCTGGTGTAATGAAAATGGCCAGAGTGGAAGATAAATGGCTCGTAAAGAGGGACCATTTAAATGCAGTGGGGCCCAATCTGGATGGTGACTAATCTCAGTAACCCCCCTCTTTTTTTCTCTCCAACTCGTTTATGCATTGCCCCACCAATGGACTCTCTCTCTCTTCTCCCTCTCTCCTTTCTTTTCTTTCTATCCCCATTCCCTCTTTTCCTCCCTTCTGCCACGGCTGCTGCTGCTGCTGACGTCCCCATGAATTGTGGTAAGGTCAGAGTTCAAGGCTTGCAGAGAATTATCTTGATTTATGCGGGCGCAGGGCCGGTAGCAGAGCGAGCGTGCCATCCGCCGCCGGGGCTGGGCGCCTGTTTTACGGCTCCCCAGCGGCAGAGCTGCGGCAGCTCGTGCACGGCTGAAGAAATGGGCTGCCGCTGCACCTGCCGTTTTTCATCCTTTGCGGGTCGAAGGTGTATGAAATATCTCTAAAGCGCCTAATAAGTTTCTGAAAAACGTGTTTTTAAAACAAATTGATTTTGATGCTTTATGAGGCCCAAGCCCTGCTGCAGTTCTGTGAGAGTGACCGAGCGTGTCCATGCGTGTGAAGGAGAGAAAAAGTAAGATAGGGATTTTCTTCCCAGTGTATTGGGTCATTTGACAGCAAAGAACACTAAAGTTTCTCACCTGTGGAATGACAGCTATTCACAAGCTGTGATATTTCAAACCATGTTAGCCCTACTTATTCATGTACAGTATATTACTGCTCATACAAATAATACCACATCCCATAGTGCCGTCATGCTGGTCTGAGGGGCCATTGGAGTATACATCAGGGTTGTGCTCCAATCAAAAATTAATTGGGACTTCATGAATTTGAATTGAGTTATCAAACAGGATGTAGAATTGCAAACTGAATTTGAATGTAAGGAAGAAGAATTCAATTGAATTGAAATTTGAAGAAATGTATATAACTGTAACGATTACCATTACTTCAGTCTCCAGTGTCACATGATCCTTCAGAAATCATGAAATCATTCTAAAATGCTGATTTGTTGCTCAAGAACCATTTCATAAAATTTCATTATAAATATATATAATATCACTTTTGATCAGTTTAATGCATCCTAGATGAAAAAGGGTATTACATTTTGTTCATAGAAGAAACTTTAGAACAAGAGATTGCCTGTATGGATTTTTGTTTTTGTTTTTAGCAAAAATTTGGTATGCACTGATCGGCCTGATATTACACTGGGTCCAAACATAATGCCTATGTTCAAGTGGGTAATGGAGAATGGGGGTTGGGGTTACAAAGTCTTACGCAAGCAGGTGTCAGCTGTCACTCAGAGTCTTTCCAGGGGGTTGGAACCCGCAGGATCAGATCATCATGATGAATTCAGATGAAATCACAACAGAGAGGAGGCCAAAACCCATCTCAACAGCCACTTTATAACGCTACGATGCGCTTCGAGTCTCAGCTCCCACTGTGATCCTCCATTACATTTCCCCTCGTGGCCATATATGACTGTGTTTATGTCACATGTAAAGATGAGAGTTCTCATGTCAGATTTATCATTCATAGAGTGCTCGGCGTGAGGCCCATTGCCGTTTATGAGTCCTGCAGCAATGTGCTGTCAGGGATATCCAGCCACAGATGTGTGTTCTGGCCAATGTGGTGACAGCATGACATGAAAATGGATTTGTTCTGTGCTGTAGAGGTGCAGGGGAGGGAGCTCAGTCAGCAAGCTTTGGTGTAAATGCTCCCAGAATGGGGTGCCTTCCCAGCATCCCCCACCTGGCCCTGTGCACCTTTGGTGTCTGTACCGCCTCTAACTCTCCAGCCCACAGTCAACCAGACGGTGGAGGGGTCAGAGGTCACGTTGTGCGGTGCGCTTCTTATTTTTCCTCGCTCACTATTCTTGACAGGAATCTGTTTACCTATCCCTACGGCAGCACTTCCTGTCTGACACGTTTGGGAGGAAAGCTGAAGAAAAGGGGAAAAAAGTAAAAGGGTAAAATAAAGACAGAGACAGGTGGGGGGAGAAAGACAGAGAGCTCCCTGCTTCTATTTAGAAGTGTGTTCGAACCGAAGACTTCTGAGGACCTTATGAAGTGCGCTGTCTCTATGCGAGAGCAATAACAGGCAGAGTGAATCACGCTGACTCAGCTCCTGCGTTTGGATTTTCATTTCTTCTTCCTACTCGGCAAACACGTCAGCGCCTCGCCTCTTCTGGCCAATACCCCCCCGCCTGAACGAGCACAAGCCCCTGCCGAAATGAAGTTGCCTCTACGCAAACCTAATTTTCCCTCTAGAAATTTATGAAAAGCATTACATTTTCCTCGCTGAATAAAATCCATGGGATGGGGTCTCTAAAGGAATCAGAGCCGGGAAACAAAAGACAAATTGGATTTGCGTATGTGGACTCTGACCTGGGGACGGGAGGGAGGGGAAAAAAAACTTCCATGCCTTCTAGTCCTCCTGTATCCTATTGCCAGTGTTCTTTGGGGAGTGTATGATACAATTGTACAAAGCTTGGTGGTCTCTCTATTTCTCTCTTTCTCTTCCCTCTGTCTCCATGATCTACAGGACACAAAGGCAATGGATGGCCATGAGTGGTCCACTAGCAAAGTCCACAGAGGTGCAGCCTGAGACTTCAGACCAATTACTCAGTCCCGAAACAAGCTATTCATATCCAGGCTAAAACTGTGCGATAAGGCATTGTGTGATACAGTAGTTGGAGGCCAGTGATTGAATTACGGGGCATCCCCTGTGACTAAGCGGCTGTAATTAAACTGTAATTTAAGATTACATTATTAAACGGAGGCTTTATTACCACGCATCCCCTGTAACCTCACCTCTACTGCTATATCCTTATCAAAACCAAAATGATTAAGAAAGTGAAAGCGTTCTCATTGTCCGGCTGTAACAGTCTGCTGGAATACGATCCGGACTAATGAGACATAATCTAATTGAGCTTTTATCTATTGTAACAGACCGACAGAGGTGGTTATCGACGCCGATCATTCCCAGCGGCCGGTGGAATTCCGTTGGACTCTAACTGAGATTCCACAATACACTACATTATAATGCAGTTTGGCTCGGTTTTTTACTTTTGAGCTCTAAAGTGGTCACGTGTTAAAGGGATAGTTTACCCTAAAATATAAATTCTGTCAGCACCCTCATGTCGTTCCAAATCCCTTTGAGTTTCTTTTTTTCAGTGGGACACAAAATGAGAGGTTTTGAAAATGTGATAGTTGTTCTTTTCCAATAACAGTAAATATGGACCAGAGCTCTAAAGGTAGGCCTATAGTTCACCCAATAATGAACATTTATCATTTACTCACTCTAATCTCATTCCAAACCCATACGACTTAGGTTAATCAGCAAAACACAAATGAGAGTTTTTTTGTCCCTCCATTTAAAGCCCAGATAACCAAAACTTCTAAGATCCAAAAAAAAGGTAGGCTAATTAAGGCATTGTAAAACGAAATAATATGAATCAAGTGGTATAATCCTGGTCCTGTATGTACCTATGCATACAGTGCACTTGTCATACCTTTTGGATTCAGTATAGTTCGCATGTACCCCGATTTACTCAACACAATTTTATTGATTAATTAAGGTAAAAGTATACTTCGAATTTCGTGACCAGAAGAGTACGCACACCGTCTGATTTTTATTACCTGGGCTGCGTTCCAGTCTACTTTTAGACACGCACTTGCGAACTTCCCTAAGCACTTCCCTCGTGGGAATCCCTGCCGCCATTTTGAAGTGTGTTCCACTTCGTGAAGTGGACTAGAGATGTTTATATGGACAGACCCTCGCTCCCTCAAATTTTGACCGAGGGAGCGAGTCTACTTCATATGTTCACTTCAGCCAGCTCCATATACCACAATGTAACACAATTGTGAAGTCAACACATATTGCGTTTAATTTACCCCACCACAAACAACTCTAGGCCTATGATATATTCATTTTTTTATTTTTTTTTATTTTTTATTAAACAACTCAAACACACTTATATACATATAGAATTCTGCATTAAACAATTTCGTAATAATAAATCAACCCCATAGTGGATTCTAAGTTATCAAGGGCTTGGCACGTTCCAATTCAGCCTATTGTAAAGGTTCCGCCAGTAGTGGGCACTCATGCAACGTAAGCAATGATGTACATCCGAGTGAACGAGACGGAGGGAAGTTAGCGAGCTAAGGGCATGGCAATTTTGGACTGGAATGCAGCCCGCGTGTACTTTGTACTCAGGTCGCACATGCACATTTAATTGCAGTAATTATTTTATCCACAAGGTGGCAACCGTGCCCTAGGGGCATCGATTCACAAGGTAGTCGAAGAAAAAACGCGTAAACAGAATAGACCTGAATGCATTCAGGCTACAACTACAATGGAGGACTAGATGAGAGATTGTGTGAAGAGGTTAGAAAGTACCCTCATTTGTACATGGCATGTAAGAATACAAAGATGGGTTACATGGGTTGTAAGTAAATCGTGGGGATAGAGTGCACAAATCTGTGCATGGGTCAAACACGTGTAGGCTACGCGTACCAGTCAAAAGAAGTGTACAAAAGAAGGCTGTGTTTGACTAATACTTTCAGCTTTAGTTGGTGCACAAGGTGGACACACTGGCCTAGCTTTTTGTTTCACAGACGAAAAAGAAACAGACAGATTAAGAATAATTAATACCCATATTGACAAGCATTTGTGTGAAGGGGTTATGCTCTATCCATCTACATAGACATGACAGTGACAAAGTTTATTGTGTGCATGTGTCAAACAGCTTTTTTCACACACACACTATCAAATGGAGTGTACTTTGAAAGGATTTTCATTCTGCGCTACATATGCGCTAAGCTTTCAAGCCAAAACTTGAGTATACTTTGGGCTTTACACCTCAAAAAAAAAGCAAGAGCTCAATATAATAACGTTTGACTCATTCTCTGTGTTCCATTCCATGATAGCTTTGTATGGTAAACAAACCAAAATTGAAGTCATTATTCACTGATAATCTTATGCTCCAGTGCTAACTGTTGCAGCGAGTTGATTTGTGAACAAATGTTTCAGATAATTTTTGGAAATAGATCAACCAATTCATTGAAAAGATCCAAATCAGAGCAATTCATTATGATTTAGACATCATTCCTGCCTCATTAACACTTAAATGAGAGCTAGGGTGGATATCAAGATTATCAGTGAAGAACAACGGTGTGGACTTTTTAATGGACCTTTTATCATTTTAGACATTGACAGCACCAGTCCTCATTCACTTTCATTATATTCACTTTTAAAAATCGTAGCCATGGCATTCTTCAAAAATACACTTTTGGTGTTCCACATAAAAAGAGAGTGATTGATAGCCTATGATTTTGGAACTAACTGTTCCTTTAGAGGTGTTCCAGCCACAATCTCAGAAGTTGTATAGTATACGTCTGTGTATACTGTTTGTGCAATGACTCTTTGGCATCGTGGGTAGTTGGTGCTAGCTCATAAATGGCTCTGTTGAACCTATTTAAGCATCTCCAGTGAAACAAGGAGGAAGACTCAGTACACTGTTATGCAATTAGCAATTACACGTCCACACGTTATTGTTTTTTCGCCATATGGTTTTATTTATAAATGCCACGCTTTCCTCCCACAGTCCCCTGCTGGGAGAGAGGGAGAGAGGCAGAGAGGCAGTGGCACATGGCCAGGGGAGGATGTTTGCGGTATCGCTCTCTATATCTCTTAGTTTGTCTCTCGATCTCTATTCCTTTCTTCCTTCCATCTCTCCTTTCTCCATCCTTACGGTTTCTCTCTTTTTTCTCTCAGATAAAACTTTGATAAATTGGCTAAACATTTATACTTGCAGCATGGCTCAGAGGAAGGAGTAAGAAAAATAAAATCAATATTGCTCCACCGAGCATGTGTAATACCTCAAATGAAAGAATTCCTGAGTTCTCTTTCATAGATGGAGCACAGTCACTGCCCCAGGCCTGGGTAATCATCAACTGCAGGACTGTGCCCAGCTGTCTCCACGCTCCACAGTTGCGGGTCAGTATTTGGCGAGAGAGCACAGCATCTTCCAGGGCAGATAGGCTAAAGATCACATCTGTGACCTTTGACATTAGCCTCTCAAATCATCCTGCTGACCTAAACGTCTGAAACAAGAAAGGAGGAAGAAGATGTGTGTTAGAAAAAGATCGGGAGAGGACGAGAGGCGGTCACCCGTGTTCTGTCAATAGCGCTCTGGTGGCGGAGTTGTGTAAATTGATCTTCTACAGTTTGTGGAGGTGACGGTGCCTGTAGGAAAGCAGATAAATCAGGCAACCTGGGGCTTAGAACATTGATCGCTAGGACCTGGGACAGAGCGAAGGAGAAAGAGAAAGACAGAGAGAAAAAGAGGCTTCCAGCTCAGGCCCTGTGGGACGGTTGGGCTTGAACAGGAGCTTACATGTTACACCTCAGAGGGGGAGAGATGAACTCATGGGGCTACTCAAGCGTTAAACAGAAGACAGTCCTGGTTTATTTTTGTGTATGTTAATTTGTTTTGTGTGTGTGTGTGTGTGTGCTGAAAAGGCATGGATATATTTTCTTTGCTTTGGTGTTTTCAAGAAGAAACAGGAGGAGTTGGAAGCATCAAATTCAACATGACATCAATATATACCCTTTTTTACCCTTGTAAAGCCTACTGAATCATATTTTATATTTTATGGCCTCTAAATTATCAACATTAAAACATGTCTGATAAACCTGTTGCACACAATCTTCTACATACCTTCTGTTATCTTATTGATAGTTTTTACCAAGTAAAAGGCCTATTAGTATTGCAGACATGTCCACCTTCAGGTCATAGTGCAAATGTCTTTTTGCTTTGAAATCTTTACTGATTTCTACTAAGTAAACGTAAGAAAATTTTTTATTTCTTTAGGAATATTTCAAGATGAACACTTACTGGACTGAATTATGATACATCAGGCTTTTGAAGAATGGTTATCTGTATATCTCTCCATATTATTGTATTGCATATTAATATTTTTTTTCCCACAGAGGTTTTTGATCGAGAAACTAAGCATTTCAATATCATCTTACTGGGAGATATATTGGGAGATATTAAGTGACTGGTATTAAACAGTAAACTGATATTTAAGCATTTTATGTAATTAGTCTGCTATAATTTATTTACATTGCAAGCTATCAGAATGTTATCAAATCCCTCCCTATACATAGTAAACATTGATTTATTTTTTTCAATATTTTGTATATTATTCTTTTATTATATTTGTAGTTTTTTTTATGCATCTTGCATCAAATTTATGTTTTATAGAGAATTTTAAATGTCACAATTTATCTCTTTTTTTATCTTCAACAAGTATTTCCAGCCCGTTCTCATCCCAAGGCGTCATACATGTGACGCCATATGACATTTCGTCGAAATCTTACGCACATGGCATCCTTTAGCGTCAATATGAGACGCAGAACCCAAGGCGTCATACATGTGACGCTCGTCGAAATCTGACGCACATGGCATCCTTTAGCTTCAATATGAGACGCAGATCCCAAGGCGTCATAACCGTAACTCTACCCCAGACCTAAACCTACACATAACAGTGCGTGTTATATTGACGCTAAAGGGTGCCATGTGCGTATGATTTCGACGAAATGTCATATGGCGTCACCGATATGACGCCGAAGGATGAGAATGCGTTGGTATTTCCATCAACATTTCTATTGACAAGATTATTGACCAATTCATTTTGGGTCACATTGCGGAAGTCAAACGAGTTGCATGCAGTCCATGTTGACTGTGGCGTGTGTGTGCGAGGACTGTGCGAGTGAACATAATCAGATGATTTTGTTCATCTGCTTCCGAGGCTCATAAAAATACACACACATACACACACACACACACACACACACACACACACACACACACACGCAAACACACACAATTACAGTCTGTAAAATCCCAGTGAAAACATCAGAGCTTCAGGCATCAACACCTTAAAAATATGAATTATATTTTTAGTATTAAATGATAATGGTTCAAGTTCCTCTCCTTGCATTCCTTCCTCTCAATCTCTCTCTTTCCATTACTGTCCTCTCCTCGCTATGAAGAACAGACTCTCTCTCTCTCTCTCTCTCTCTCTCTCTCTCTCTCTCTCTCTCTCTCTCTCTCTCTCTCTCTCTCTCTCTCTCTCTCTCTCTCTCTCTCTCTCTCTCTCTCTCTCTCTCTCTCTCTCTTTCTTCCACTCTTCTGTGTTTGTGTGTGTTGAAGTGTGTGTGTGGGTGGGTGTATATCTTATATTTTCAGTTTTACAGTTATCCGCCAGTGCAGAAAGAGCGTGCCTGCGTGTGATAACAGCGTGGTTGTCTAAGGCTTTGTTTGTGTCTGTTTGTTTGCCTGTCCGTGGAAGTTTCATTTCAGCTGAAAACTAACTCATTCACAAGGTTGCGGTAACACCACAGCAAAATGCCTAATTGTTACTCAAATTTTCTTTACAACAATTTGTAATGATTGTACATCCCCTACACGGTGACTCACACACACACACACACACACTACATCTCTCGCTCTCTCAGGGCCCGGCTCTGTAAACATTACCTCATAGCTCCCTGGCGCTCCTGTGGGAACCAAGCCCTCATCTAATAGAGAAATAAAGGGACATCCACCCCAGCCCTGCCCTCAGCCAACCACCATACAATCCACAACAAAGGGGTCGGGGGGGTCCTAATTCCCTGGCAACGATATAAATTGTGCCACTTCTGGGAGCCGTGAAGGAAACGAATAGCACCACCCCCCATCTTCCAATCCACCCCCAAGAAAGAGAAAAAAAATCAAATAGGAGAAAAATGGCAAAAAAGTCATGAAAGGGCCGGCTGGGTGCAGAGCGTGGAAGGGCCAGAGGTCTTTTGTTTGCGCAAGCCGAGGGAAAAGGGTGAGAGAACACAAAGGCCAGGTCAGACTCTGAGTTTGGGGTCAGCTTATCCTGAATAGGAGGCTGCACTTGGGCCGCACTCTTTCAGAAGGGAAACTCACTCAAGTCAGAGCTGTCAGACAGATGGGTGCTTTCACACTCGCTCTGAATCTACCCCTGAGTGCTCTCATGTGAAGGTGTGAACACAGTTGTTTAGATGCGGATGTGGACGTCACTTCGTTATTCTTTTTATACATGCGGTTTGCGTGTTAAGCTTGTCCTATTGTGGACTGGAGGTGAACTGTCGCAGTCGAAGCTTTGCAGATCATTTGATTGAGAGAGCCAGTAGTCCTCGATTGCTGATCTTAAACTGTGTGTGTGTGTGTGTGTGTGTGTGTGTGTGTGTGTGTGTGTGTGTGTGTGTGTGTGTAAAGACAGAGAAAGGGTGAGTGTGCGGATAATTGGACTGCTGTCTTATCTAGTGGCTCTGACACAGTGGAGAGAGGGTCACTAGCAGGGGAGCGAGGGAGAGAACAGTGGCTCAACAGTTACCAATCATTTCAAACCCCACTAAAAGAGAGATGCAGAAGAAAAGCATTGTGGGCTGGCTTTCTCTAAAGGTTCAGCCCTGCCGAGGTTCAAAGGGCCGATGGCCCCACAGGCATGACCTGCTGCCATAGGACGGAATAATAGAGCTCAGAGGCCATGGCCCAGCACAATTAGAACTATTTCACTCTCCCACACACACACGCACACGTTCACACATGCAACATAACGTCATGCCCCACGATTAACGCTTTACAAACTATGCGAGAATGTGACGCACTGAAGATTTTAGAGCATTTTTGGACTTATCCATTGTCTGTGCATTAAAACTTACATTGATTTAATCCTCATTAACATGTCTTCAACAAGTATTTTCGACAATAATTGTATTCCCCCATGCCATTCTTTTTTCACCCTTTGCTCACATGCGTGTTTCTTTTTGTTGTTTTTTTACTTCTCTCTAACTGGCACGTCCTGATTTCGCCAAGTTAGATGCGTTCCTGGGTCAACATATTTTGTTTATCCTGGAACAACATTCCTGTCCAAGAATTTAATCCTAACCATATCCCATAAGTTATCCCTAAAGTCAGAGGGAAATGATAGATGAAATAACACTGCTGTTAACCCTGGTTGTAACCCTGGTTGTAAGACTAAACTGTAAATGTGTCCCTCAAATCTGATTGGTTGATTGGAATGTTGCTCCAGGATCAACAAAGACGCTGATCCAGGAACATGTTGCACTTGGTGAAATCAGGTTCTGCCTCTAACTTCCTGACTCCTTCAAGTCCCACCCATCATAATTTTCTCATTGAAAATGTTTCATTCACTTTGCATCACATTGCGGATGTCAAATGGGTTGTGAATGCAGTCCATGTTGACTTTATCATATTTTTCCAAGTGCTGTGTGAATGAACATGATCAGATGAGTATGTTCATTTGCTTTTCGCATCGCTGTTTTAGAAACTTCACATAAAATTATTGCATAATTTTAAGCGTGCTTTGTATTAAAAATATCTTTACTCCAGCCTTGCAGTGTCACGCTGCCCTTTTTTCTCTTCCCTCTGTAAAAAGGATGTTTCCCTCTCAGCAGCAGTTGTGGTCCCAGATTCTGTGGAATGCAATTAGGAAGCTTAAATGAACTGGTAATGGAGAACCTGGTCTCCAAATCACGGTTGCTGTGGCAACAGCTGCACACAACACCGCCTCCAGTAGTTTTGTCACTTTATCTGCAAAATGCACAATTGAGCCCTAAACCAGCACTCTGCTGGGAAGAAACAGCTGTGTCTCTATCTCTCTTTTCTCTCTCTCTCACACTAGCTCTCTCTTTTATTGAAGACAATCATCAAACACATCTACGCTCCCCCTCAGTTATGCCGGGGATGGGTGGGGGTCGCACGTGATGCCTTTAAACCCAGTATAAGATTATCTGTATGTGTATATCGCTTTGGTCGGATTTGAACCTTCAGTCTGGGAGAAAAGGATTCATCGTAGTTGGAAACCCCTGCGCTCTTAGAGCACAGATGGTGCTGCTATATTCCACAGCAGTTCTGGTAAAAAAATAAATAAATGGGAAATAGTGAAGTGATACACATTTTTAGAAAAATGTTATTCTTAAAAAGATAGCCTTTGGTGTAGTATTGGTATAACATTAATAACACAGAATCTGATTTCACAAAATTCAACATGTTCCTATCAACATCTTAGTTGATCCTGAAACAACATTCCAATCAATCAATCAGATTTGAGGGACACGTTTACAGTTTATATCTTACAAGTTTAGGCTTACATGTTTAGGCTTACTTCTATGTCAGTGCTATTCACCTATTATTTCCCTCTGATTTTAGGGATACCCTATGGGTAGGGTTAGGTTTAGGGTAGGGATATGTGGTATGAACCAAAAACATATAATTAACAAAAACTTGATTTTGAAAACTTTATTGAATTCTATGATTTAATAATTAATGTTAATTAATAATCATATATATAATACAATTATTTTACCCTAATATAAAATGTATATTTCAATATAATTATTTAGTAACACTTTAGGTTAGGGTCCAATTCTCATTATTAACTAGTTGCTTATTGGCATGCATATTATATTGGTTGTTTATTAGTACTTATACTGTTAATGCCTTATTCTGCATGACCATTTTCTACATCCCTTAACAATGCCTAAACTTAACTAATAACTTACTAACTATTAATAAGCAGTAATTAGGAGTTTATTGAGGCAAAAGTTGTAATTAATTTTTAGTCAATAGTGAGAATTGGACCCTAATCTAAAGTGTGACCAATTAATTTTGTACATTTATTTCTTTTTCACATGTATTCAAGATGTATGGATCCTTATGGAATATGTTATGGATCCTTTTCACATTTCCAGTGTCCTCAGAAGTGGAAGTTGTCATAGTTGGGTAAACTTCAATAGTGGTAAATTTGAAATGCAACAAATATTATTGCATTCTCATGTTGGTCAGAATAGAGAAAAATTTACTGTCACTTGCCCGGCAGTTGGTTTAGAAACACTCATGCATCCGTAGTAACTTGATTTCAAATAATGGTTAGTCGGGACAACCTCACCATCTAAGGATTTCCAATTTAAAGCAGCTTGCCCAACACAAAGTTACAGTCATGACCTCACACACAAGATCACACTGCTGGAACTAGTCTCCGAAGAGCTTAGACCATATAACGCCACCTTGGATGAAAAAAAAAAAAGGAAATGTTTCAGCATGTTACAGATGATTCTGTAAACCATTGTTTGGAGCTTAATCAGAAAGCAGTAAAGTAAAACATATCTGCATTTCCTGTTCTGGAGGAATGTGCTCAGTGAATTGTGGTATATTGTGGGTTGAATGGGGCCTCTTGGCAGACACCACTTTTGAATCTGGCTGTTGCCGTGGTAATGAAGCAGTTCAATGCACGCTCTCTCTCTCTCTCTCTCTCTCTCTCTCTCTCTCTCTCTCTCTCTCTCTCTCTCTCTCTCTCTCTCTCTCTCTCTCTCTCTCTCTCTCTCTCTCTCTCTCTCTCTCTCTCTGAAACCAGCTCAGTCTGACAGAAGACCTTGGCAGGCAATCCTGGCTCCACCAGAGCCTGCCGTGAGAACCTGTTTTCTGTCTCTTTTTTTCTGCAAGCAGGTAGGCAGCCACCTGCTGCAGGAGCTAGCTCCAGTCTCCGAGCCAGGGACCCCGGCCAAGTCTCAGGCACCAGCCTGGCTGCCTTATCCCTCCTCTGGGTGTGCTTACCGCTCTCTCTTCCCGTTAAACAAGCCCCCGTGCATACGACCTGTGTTGGACGCCATTAGAGGGGTTAGTCCATAAGCTCCGACTGGTAAGAGTAAAGGATTTAGTGAGGATCTAATCCAGGAACGTGGTTGCTGCGAGTAGGACTGAAATCAAGCACGTTTCTTTTCTCCAGCTCTGGCAGCTTCTGTCAGTTAACAGGAACTTGGCGCTCAACTCGCTCTCGCACCAATAACAGGTGTTGTTTTCACATCATATGTTTTTTCCTCTGCTTTAACTATTTGTCTATGAGAGCTCAGCCCAGTTAAGAGCGTGAAATGTTGCACATTCTCTACCCCCACCCCTTCTCATCTCCTGTCCTCTCCTGCCAGACATGGACAGAAATCTGTTAGCTGACACCTGAGGAGGTCCAGGTATTAGCGGGGTGATGTATTTGTCTCATCATGGGCCATATAAAAGCTTCATATACAGTAGGATCTTTGTGAGTGTCAAACAGATGTTTCTTTCCCCACCTAGGGTGTGTTTCCCAAAAGCATTGTTAGTCAACTATATATGGTCACAATTTCTGATGTTCTGTCAAGTTCAATGATTCTGTGTCAAGTCAAGTCACCTTTATTTATATAGTGCTTTTTACAGTACAGATTGTTTCAAAGCAGCTTTACAGTGATAACAGAAAAATAAGGCAATACAGTTTGTTTCTGCTACACAGCAAATCTAGAAGAAAATAGCGTCATAGACCAGCTTAAGTAAGTTCAGCGATGATTCATTTTTGTTGTAAAAAAGTTATTAATCTAGTTCATTTATATACAGACCCTCTGGCAAAAACAGTGATGTCATCATCCAGCTCAGTTCAGTTCTCATATAATGGTGTCAATGCAGGCAGATCAATAATTTTGTTGAATATTAAGTGTCGATGAGGCCTTCACAGGGGAGAGTCTAGTTAACACAATCTCTGCTGACACTTCAGGGATGCCTTGTGGTCATTTCTAGGTGCAGACACGACCACAGGTCCATCATCTGATCTGGATACGGCCTGGATCTGGCTGACTACAGTACACTTCAGAATAAACAGAAAGACTAACATGAGCGTAGATGCATCAGTAGCATATGAAGTAATGAGTACATCAGGTGTTATAGGAAGTGTTTCCGGTTCCGGCTGACATAGTTTATGCCTTCTAACAATGTCAGTGTCTTCCATAGTTCAAATGAACATTCACAAACAGCATCACAAACTGCAGTAATCAGAGCTGTCTGTGGTCGATTTGGTTCAGGCCATAAATTATATTTGCCTCACAGAAATTCACCAGCATATCTTGGACAATGAAGACATGTTCAACAATGTGGGATCCATAAGTTTGCCGACTTTTGCACGCATACTGAAAAGGCACCAGGTATCTATAAAACACTATACCGTGTGCCTTTCGAAAGAAATGTAGACAGAGTGAAGCAAATGAGGGCTGAGTATGTTCAGGTAAGTTCAGTTTCAAGACGGCTGTTGTAAAAACATTCCCAAAAATTCTACATTGTACAGTAATCTCTAAATCTCTTTCCAAAATGTATTTTTAGAGGGTGATGGAGCTGGATGCTGATGAGGACCATCACAAATTCATATATTTGGATGAGGCAGGTTTTAATCTGGCCAAGACGAGGAGGAGAGATTGGAATTTCATTGGCCAGCGGGCAACCATCCAAGTACCCGGACAACGTGGGGCCAACATTACCATGTGTGCGGCTATATCAGAAGATGGTGTGGTGGGACGCAGACCTCATATTGGACCATATAATGCAGCTCTCCTTGTCACCTTTCTTGATGAGCTCGATCAGGTTTGTAGAGCTGAATGTGTGACCTATGTCATTGTCTGGGACAATGTCAGGTTCCATCATGCTCATGTGGTGCAAGCATGGTTTCAGGCCCATGCACAATTTACCACCCTGTATTTACCCCCATACTCTCCCTTCCTTAACCCGATTGAGGAATTTTTCTCCGCATGGAGATGGAAGGTTCATGATAGGCACCCTCATGAACAAGTCACTCTTCTCCAGGCCATGGATGACGCCTGCAATGACATTACAGCAGACCAGTGTCAGGCCTGGATTCGCCATGCCCGAAGGTTTTTTCTAAGTTGTTTGGTTAATGAAAACATCCATTGTGGGGTAGATGAGAACTTGTGGCCAAATCCACAACATAGATTTGATGACAATGTAGAAGTACAGTAATCACTCCTGTTTTGTTTCTTACAGTACAAGCAAGCAAGTTGAGGAACACTCCATTTGATGTTTTACAGTGTGTGTGGGTGATCTATAGTTATGTTTCAATGGTATTTCACAGTAAATTTGTGCAAGATTTCTTTAAAGATGTGAATGCACAATGCAATGTTTTGAACATTAGACAGCCTGTGTTACAAGTGATAACCGTTTTGAGTTTTGTTTTGAAAAATGACATCAAGGTTCTGAAAATAGTAGCAAAGTGATTGTAAAAAACTGTAATTGTTAATGTACTGAATCAATAACGGTAATTAGTACGGTAATACCTTACGGTAATAAGTTATTACTCTACCACCTGTGTGTGACGTCATTACAACAATCCCATATTGCTGAACCAACGTGGTTCAAAGGACGTGTGACTGTTAATACCATTTCAGAAACTGTCGTGAACAGTTGTTGGTTCCTACGAGTTACATAGTTGTATGACAAACGCACCCCAGATTGTTCTCTATAGTCCTGCATGCCATGTTTTTTTCCACTCTCTATCTCTTTTCTTAAGCAATTTACAAAAGAATCATTTCAGTCTCACATGTGCATTGTATTAGGTATACTTAACTCTTTTCCCTGTAGTCAAAGGGCATTTTTGGAGGAAAGCTGTTCTGTCCCTGAGTCACGCAGGGCTTCTATTAAATAGCAAATCTGAGCAAACATATGTGGACCATACGCACATATGCTGGATACCTGATCATATCTTTGCAGTGATACAGTTGTGGGTTCAATCGCCACCTGCGTTCAAAACTGCATCTTGCGTGTGTGCATTTGCGATATCGTACGTGTGTGAACGGGTGTAAATGTGTATGTTTGTTTACACGAATATATATGTGGCCATACATAGTGCACCTGGATGAAACAGACGGTGCTCATGCAGCTGCAGGTCAGCGGTGAGGCCCGTGTGGGCTCTCCTGACAGTGGAAAGAGGGGATAAGTGCTCGGCCCACACAGAGCCGCCAATACCTGCACGCAGCATGTCAGCAGGTCAAACCAATCCCGCCTGCTTGCAGCCTACAGCTATCTGTCTCTATTCTGTTCATTTACACCTCGTGTGTGTGTGTGTGTGTGTGTGTGTGTGTGTGTGTGTGTGTGTGTGTGTGTGTGTGTGTGTGTGTGTGTGTGTGTGTGTGTGTGTGTGTGTGTGTGTGTGTGTGTGTGTGTGTGTGTGTGTGTGTGTGTGTGTGAAGGAGGTGGTATGTTGAAGATTGTTTGTACATCATAAACTGCTTGGAGCAGAGGCACAGCTGATGCTGTTTAAATGCAATGAGCTGGCAGATAAAAATAAAATTAAACATCAAATTCACGGTTTCAGTGTACTGCAGGGATTTGAAATTATATTGGAGGGTTCAAGATCTTTGAGATAATTCTTTTGAAGGAGTTAGAGTTTGAATTTGTGCTGTAAACATTCCACCTATCAAATGAGTCAATGACACACTGCCCATAATAAAGTAAAGGGGAAAAGTCTAGTGTCAACTCATATTGTTCAAGTTCTTAGAAATGTATATGTTGGTTTCATATGGTTTTGAAAAACATTTATAAAATGTTCAAGACAAGTATAAGTTCAAGACATCCTATCTTGTGATCGATCAGGCAATGACCCTTTCACAGACTTTGATGATCTGTTTCCATTGTTATTAACTTTGTAAATCTAGCAAATATATATGTGTGTGTGTGTGTGTGTGTGTGTGTGTGTGTGTGTGTGTGTGTGCGTGCGTGCGTGCGTGCATGCATGCGTGCGTGTGTAAAATAACTCAAAAGAACCAAGTGCTTATTAACCTTTACTTGGAATGATAGTGTTTGGATTCATAATTCCATTAATTTAACTTCTTTGGCTTGAAAATCAAAAAACAATATGATTGTAAGTGTTAGAGATGAATAATACCCAAAATTCCCTTGTGCTTAAATTTAATTGCATTCTTGGTCAAAACATAGGAATTTATGGAGGCATTTAAATAGTTAGATTTCATTGATGTTTTAGCTTTTTGAATTATTAATGCTGTTTTGTTGTAAATAGTTGCTTCGTGTGATTTGTTTTCCCTTTGGTGATTTTGGACCGTTTTCAATGCATTCCATTTATTTTGCCAAAAGAAGGTGCATAACACTTCTGCCTTTAATTTCTATTTTATATTCTTTATGATTGTTTTACAAATTTGGAACAAATACACTTAAAATTGGTTAGTAGAAACAACATTTTAATTGCAAAGCAAAGTTACTTACAACTAGTTAACATTAATGGATTACATTTTAGGTAACACACTAGGCAAACTTGACAACACACATTTTAGCACTTTATAGTTGTTATTTTTATATTTAGTATATTCAACATTTTAGGGTTTACAGAGAAGCTATTTAAACATAATTTGAAGGAGTTTAAGGAGGTGAGGTGATATTCTAATGGATTTCAGACCAAATGCTTCCTTGTCTGAGCTTCTATTCGCTCTATTAATGAGTCAAACGACTGAAAAATACATATTATTATTAGGTGCAGGTCCACCATCTATATTATGGTTAGGGGGTATCCTTATTATCCCTGAAGATGTACTCTAATGATCCAACATTCATATTTAGATAGTCCCACAAGTCTTTTTTATAGCATTAGTATTGGATCTTACCGCGTTTGATGTCACCTTTGTCACATTCAAGAACATTTTGTACTGTAAATAACACCTGACAAATTAACATCAATACAAACACACAGTGTCTTGGCCTCATCAAAATGTGAAATTTGGATGTTCATCACTCCTACATTCTAACACCAACCCAGTGTCAGTATAAACAGACAGCTGTCCACCTCTCTGTCTATATCATACTCTTTTTCTAATCCAGACTTCACACTTATAGCTTCGTCACTGTGGCTGGGTCATTCCTGTTATGCAGAAATTAAACATTTCAATGTTTTTTGTTTTTTTAATGAGTTTGCCTACTAAATAAAGAGCTTAAGGTAGCCATTTAATCAATAAGGAATTGAAATTTAGCTTACATGACCAATTTCTGTACATTTATCTAAGAGGGTGGCATGTTTAAAGTGAGACAAACAAGTAATACACAAAACATCACAGAATTCATCAAATCCCATTCCATTATGTACTGATGTTTGTGTTGTCATTTTCATGATTTAAAAAAGGATTTCCTGAAAGATAATGTCAAACTGACCGTTGTCAAAGGAAAATTAAAAATGGTATTTATAAAAGGGGATATTACATGATGGACAATGAAATTGAGGACAACCTTTATTAGTTAAAAAGTATTCCCAAGGAAACATGTTTTGTTTCAAATGTTTTGATTAGAGAAAGAATGAAGAAACTATTTATTTATTTATTTGTTTGTTTGTTTGTTTGTTTGTTTGTTTGTTTGTTTGTTTGTTTGTTTGTTTGTGTATAGCAGAGAGGCAAAATGGCAAAACTGGTAATACATTATTTAAAATTCCCTCGTCTGTTCATTTAATTGTGTTATTGTGATAGTAGAAAACAAATCAATTACAATTCCATCTTAAAAATGTGAGTTTATTAGGCCTATTATATATCAAGACGTATATTTTCAGACAAGTTGTGTCCATATCCGTAAACGTTCCTCTCTGTTTTTCCCCTCCAAGTTAATGAGAGTGATTGGAATGATTTGGCCATGCTGAGAACCATAATTACCTTGTACTCATAACTTTCACCATCTACGGTGTAAAATGGGAAGTGGAGATGGGAGAGAAGAGGGTAGGAGTCACAGGGAGACAGAAAAAGAGAGAGATGGAGAGAGTGAGAGATCAGGCACTCTCCACCGTGGCCAGGGGCTGGTAAATAATTAATGTGTGGCAGACACAGTGCCAGTTTGAAATGTAAATGTGACGTGTGTGTGTGTGTGTGTGTGTGTGTGTGTGTGTGTGTGTGTGTGTGTGTGTGTGTGTGTGTGTGTGTGTGTGTGTGTGTGTGTGTGTGTGTGTGTGTGTGTGTGTGTGTGTGTGTGTGTGTGTCTGTGTGTGTGTGTGTGTGTGTGTGTGTGTGTCACGGTTGTAACTGAAATGAAGATGGCTGTAGGGTCAAGAGAGTATTTGGAGGAGATATGAAAAGTGTGAGACCAGAGATACGGAGAGTGGGAGAGAGAAATAGGAAAATAGAGGTATGGATAAAAAAGAGCAAAGAAAATGTTCACCTTTGCTTCAACATGTAGCATGTATATATGGTATGCCACCCTAACTTATAAATTGCAGTCTCTTCGAGCCAGATAGTTCCTCTGTGTTTCTATGAGGTCCAGATTAATGATGCCCCCATGGAAATGTTTCTGAAGGACAGTGTGTGTATGGGGACGTCTGATCTTCTCTGCACCCTCACCATGGGACCGGGTCCAACGGATCTACTGGCCCGCAGGGTGGACCAGACAGCCACAGCGTTCCCACTCTGTATCCAGGCTAATTTCATAAAAGACACAGAATATTCCCACAGAAAGCACTGTAGGTCACACGGATCAAGGACACAAAAGAGTCTTATTATAGAGAGTGTAAGAATGATAGAATTAGGAGGGGAAACAGGAGAGAGTATTTAGAAGAGACTTAAGAAACAAGACAGTGGTTGTTTAAAAGATAAAACCTTTTTGGTCCACAACTTGGTGGTTCAACAAACATCAAACAATCAAAAAAAATTTTTTAATTAAATATCATGCTTTAATTATACCTCTTCCATGATGAACATGCTAATTTCTGTAGGCTATTAAAATTCAATTTGGAATTTTTATACGGAGCAAACAGTCAGGGGGATACAAGTGTTATGCTATATAGAAGAAAAAGTCTCAATACAAAAACAATGCTTAACATTATTTGATTATTATTTAAAATAATGTTTGAACAAAACTGCTTTACTGCTTAATACCCTCTGATATTATTCATTTGGTCAAAAGTGACCGAACACCTGAAATGTAACATTTTTAGTTTCCAGTAAAATCAATGTAATATATTTGTGTTCAATAATAATTTTTATTTTATATTTTGAGAGAATTTTATATTACTTTATGCTTTTGTGCTCTCTTTTTTCATATTTTTTGTATCTCCCATTCATTTCCTACAGCGGTCATTTTTTGATGCCGAACAAAAAAAGAGAGACTATTTTTTAACTATTTCGATTTTGAGAATCAAGTCCACAATTTATTTTTTTTTAAAAATGTTGTCACATAGCGACTGCCACCAAGTTTCTTACCATTCGATAAAGTAACAATTTTTTAAAATTCAACAAATAAAATGTCGGCCTAAAGTGGCCGAACAACACCAGAGGGTTAATATTTGAAAAACTACTTTTCAATAAATCAAGTAGTGGTCCAACCAACATACATGGGGAAAAACATTAGAACATTTTTTTTTTTTTAAATCCAAATTTTGCTTGGTTGTATCAAGTAGGAAAAAAATAGCAAAAGTCTATACCAACTGAGCAAACATTCGACTGGTAATTTTACTATAGCTAGTGCCTTACTAAACAAATAATTTTCTAGGCAAATGTAATTAATATTCATGTCATGAGCAAAGCTGCTATATTTTATTTTGTGGTCCTCCTTTTTTAGAACATTGATGCCCCTGATTTTAAAGAAATAGGTATGTCCTGAAATCGCCCAGAATTAGTTTTAAAAAATGAATGAGAATGCTCAATTTGAGCAAATTATTAATTAATTATCATATAAGACATTTTTGGTGCTTCAGCTTTTGATTCATTTTAAGAGATTACTGTGACAGCCCAGTTTCAGTTGGCTTGTTCACACTGAAAGAAAGATTTTAAAACCATACCATGTTTTCATGCCTATTCCAAGTGTGTGTGTGTGTGTGTGTGTGTGTGTGTGTGTGTGTGTGTGTGTGTGTGTGTGTGTGTGTGTGTGTGTGTGTGTGTGTGTGTGTGTGTGTGTGTGTGTGTGTGTGTGTGTGTGTGTGTGTGTGTGTGTGTGTGTGTGTGTGTGTGTGTGTGTGTGTGTGTGTGTGTGCCCGGTCTCAAAGCCAATCCCGGAGCAGGGCAAAGGGGTGGGGGGTTAACAGGTGACAGTGGGGGGTAGAAGGCGGGCCAGGAGAGAACATGCTGGCAGCACAGTTTGAGCTCCAGAGAAATTTTGTCACTCTTGTCACTCTCTCCAAAAACCCTTGAATCAAGTTTACCCCCCTCCCTACGTCCATCTGGACCCCTGCAGGAGACCAGCCGCGCCCTGAGCTGCACCTGTATCCCTTCATACACGCACACTCATGCACACTTGCTGACCACACCCACACACCAGTCATACATGCAGCTGTCTTCCCCTTCCTCCTGGCAGGTTACCCCCTAGTAGAGTGTCAGTCCACTGTGTTCTCTTCCCCAGCCAGCTGGCAGCTCGTCAGGGGCAGGGCGGCTCTCCGCTCCCTGCTCTCATCACTTGGCAGTGAGGAGGACAGGCTGACTGCCTGGCATATGCTGAATTCGACCTCCACATGCCACTGTGGTGCTCCACGTCTCTCAGCCCGGCTCAGTGTCCATCAGTCGTCGCAGAGATCACACAATTTACCTCCGCTGCGAGTGTGAAACTAGGGTAGCTGTTGATCAAAACATCCTTTTTAAAAGTTGACGACGGAGTGTAATAGGTAGTTGTTTCTGATCTTACAATGCTTTCTTATGATTTTAGATATGGATGTTTTATATTATCACTGGCAGGCATCCAGATGTCAAACAGAATCCTTCGTATAACCCCCATTTCCTGGATCAGATCAGAGTCAGAAGTCAAAAGGATTGATTCCCCCCTCCCCGCGAGTGTTGGTTTTGTAGGGCAGAGTTGTGTACGTATTGCAATTCTATAGACTTCCAGAGGGCAGAATTGTGTACGTAAAGCAATGCTATGGACTTCCAGAGGTGATATATTAGTCCAGGTGGGTGGTATTAGAGCAGATTATAACCCCACGCTTGGCGCTGTTTGCACAGCATACCCACCATGTAAAAGCCAGTTTCGGCATGGTCACGGTAGACCTTTCATCTGCATGACTGGCAGCCGTATTCCACCACAGTTGGGCCTGAGTGAGATATCCAGGTGTAGCCAGGGGAGACTTTCCCTAAATGAAGCCCACAGTGGGGGGATCCCTCACAGGTGTCTCCCTAGTAGAAGGCCTGTTTGGCAATGCTGAACGCCCCAAGCACTGCCAGACTATTTACATCATCTGTGCATGTCCAATCGCTCTGGGCTTCCAGGGAAACACGTTCTGCATCCAGCCTGGTGCTCAGTAGGCACTGCTCTCTGACTGATGTAATTCTCCCAGAGCTTTGCCAGCGAGGAACACACACAAACAATGCTGCAAGATTCCTGAAGTATCAGTGCAAGTACTACCAGTACAATTAAACATAATCATTTCATTTGGAAGGTTTCTAGTCACTGTTATCTGTCTTTATAAACCATAAGCAGTTGATAAACAGGAATAGTTCAACCTAACACTATTATGCTCTGACAAGGCTGCTGTTTTCATATAAAGAAAGTGGACAGTGATTTATTCTGCCAAGATCCAAAAAAAAGACAAAAAATAAAGCACCAGAAAAGTATTCTGAATGGTTCGTAATATATATGATAGCTTTGTGTGAGAAACAGACACAAAATAAACCCCTTGTTTACTGATAATCTCCTTCATGCTTGTATGAAATTCCAGAACGGCTTCTTTTAGATACAGCACACCAGGTTTGACCTCATAAATGACAAACAGCGTTGTTGTTTTTGTGTGTTTCACATGACCAAGCTCTGAATATATGTGACCCCAATGAGTTTTTGTTTCTACAGAACATTTTATATTATTGCCTAATTTAAGAACTTAAAGTTATGTTCATCGCACAAATATATCGTATATATCGTTATATTCATAAGACAGCACACACTTCATATGAACTACCTTCGTGATGCTTTTTTTACCCCCTGTCGAAAACAGCAACTTGGACATTGTGCCTAACATCATCTTTTGTGATTCATGCAAGAAAGAAATGACTACATTGTTGGAATGACTTGAGGGTGAGTAAATGATTACATGAAGTTGTTCATTTTGGGGTAAACTATTACTTTAAGAGAACTTTACACAAATGAAAACACACACAAACATTGTCATGGCAAACATTACGTACAATCTCTCCTGTGCAGCCGTGGTCGACAGGCTTCCAACACTCAAAGGATTAGGTCTGCTTTTACTGTTCAGTGTGGCATAGTAATTATCCCTTCTGTATGTGTGTCTCTCAGAACAGAACACTGATCTAAGAACCCATGCTGTTGCTCCACCACTGCAGGACCCTACTGATCCAGAAGAGGAAGGAAAGAAAGAGAGAGAGAGGTGGATTGAGCCTCAGCCGCCTTGTCAGGATGGATTAAAGGAAAGACTTTGAGGGTTTTTTCAGAAATGCTGAAACTGAGCTTCCTGCTCTCCACAGTTCTTTCTCTCCTGGCTCTCACTTTTATCCTTCATTTTATCTCAAGCCATTCATTAATAGTCTCTGAAATTAACGAGCACGTCATACATCCGTGAACACCTTCAATAAACCATCAGGGAGGCCTCAGAATGACAGATGACATCCGTCTGTCTCTGTACGGGGAAGCTCGGCCTGACAGGCTGAAAAAGAAGATGTCACTCATATAATGGAATGCTTTAGCCCTGCCCACTTCAGTGAGCAATAAACAAATAAACGTTTGGGCCTCAAGACACACTCTGGGCCTCTGAGTTTAAAACCTGACCGTCTCGCTCACACACACTCCCAAAACACAGCCATGGGTAATTAAGCTCTGCATTGTGAAGGCAGGGTTTGATAACTCTCTTTATTCAGCAATATTTATGTCTCATTTCTGCGTAGCGCAGGGTGTATAGTGCACTTGAAAAGAGTCATGAAGAGCTTCAATCACACGAAGGACACACGCATACAAACACAACCCACGCACGCAATCACACTCATCTCCTCAAGAGGACATTATTGGAAACACCCTGCAGAAAACATTACTTCAGGCCTGAGAAATAAGTGAGGATGGTTTGGCAGATGGCTGCTGGTAACCTGCACAACTTTTTTTTTAACCCCCTCATTACAACAACCTTTGGTCCTTCTTTCGAGGCAATAAAAACATATTTTACTGAGTGGTACCTGTCAAAAAAAAGAAAACAAGAAACTCGTTCAGAGGTTCTCCTAACCCCCTCTCTCTCCCAGTCTGATTGATGTTCGGAGGAGGCATTAACACTTCTCTCCATGCCTGTACTGAAGTTAATGCATGGGAAAGATGGATTATGCTATGTAATGGCGATGGCTTCCAGAAAGATGGCTCAGGAATCAATAATGAGTTTGTCCTCCCCTCTTTCTTCTCCGTGCTCGTTGCTTGCTTCGCTGCAATTAAATAAAACCACATTTGCATATGGAAAAATAATTAAAACAAACAAACCGCTAGGACTGCACCCTCTCTCCCACAGGAGAGAACGCCAGAGATGAGGAGGACCCAAAAATGAAAAATGCCCCTCACTGAAGGGTGTAATTGCACTGCTCAGCTCCTCGTCCATTAATCCTGTCAATTCAGCTCTTCACCAGTTCTTCCTGCTCTCCTTTACAGCTTCAGCACCGTCATGAAGCATGAATGCACAGATGATCTGGGTCTTGATGAACAAGTTTAACGAGTGAAACTACAGACCAACTTTACTTTACTCATTAGGACAAATGTGAGTGATCCATTAAGTCTTGTTTGTAATATACGCTAATGTTGAAGCATATATGTGGAAGGCTATTGAGGACTTCAATCATAAAGACACTAACTTTTGCGCACACACATAATCTCCCTCACAGAACTCGGGAGTAAACTTTCTCTTTTCCCAAATGTGCATGAAAGTTATTCGTAGAGTGTCGTCTGCCTGCAGACTCCTGTGTGTCTAGGAGCTAAAAAGAATGTGTGTGTGTGTGTGTGTGTGTGTGTGTGTATGACTTTTTGCATACATGCGTTCTTGCATTTGCAGTGTTGGAGTCTTTGAAAGGACTCCCTGCTGATGCTGCAGGCAAGGAGCCATTGCTCGAGAGTCATGCAAGCAAAAGAGAGAAACCGACTAAAAACTCAATTTCAACTTCATTTGAAGCCCGGGGATAAAAGATAGACAATCTCCCAGCATTCCCGCAGCCTCATTGAGGCCCTATCAGTCCACAGACGCATGATCCCTGGCACGGTCTGCGCGGTATTGGGCAGGATACCAGCCACAGAAACACATGTTTGTCCAGAGAGAATACCACCTCCTGGAGAGCCTCTGCCATGCCGTGAAAAAGCTGGCCAGGTTGGCAGCTCATGGCCAAGGCACACAGTCCAAAGCGGGCAACTTGTTTGTAATCCTCCATAGTCATGGTATGCCGTGCCATGCCTGGTTCCTCAAGTGCTGGCGGTGCAGATGCCAATGGTTCTTTTGGAACCTCTGAATAGGAAAATGTGTACCTAAGTTCAGGTTAAGTTAATAAATTAATGAATAAATTAGCATGATTAAAATTTCAATTTTAAAGGTGAGGGAAAACATCATATAGGTTCTTTTAAAAGCTCTTCGATTATATTTTCCCTCAACCGAGAGTAAAAGTAACACTTCATGTCCGGGCTTGTATAGAGGTTCCCACATCAGACACCCGCTCCTAAAGGGGCAACTGTGCTTCCAAACCCCATCAAGATGCCTGCGAGATACACAAGGTACATTTGCATTCGTGGAGGCCTGCCATGTTTTCTCTTCCTCCCCTGAAAGAGCTCAACATGATCCAGTGGGCTGTAGCCCCAGGCTAGAACAACACTGCTTAAAAACGCATGCTTTCTGACGAGGAAACACTTCCAGGATTGCAAAGCTTGCTCTGATCTGTCCATCCTCTGTGCTGTCTATAGACACTGCCTCATCTCCTATTTTTGAAGACTCTCTCAGCTTTCAAAGAAGAAGGCTGTAGGTTGAGTTGGACACTGAGTAGGATCGCAATATTACAGTTTTTTAACTTTACATTTTTTTGACAATCAAAGTTGACTGCGCATCAGGCATGTTTGGAAACATTGTTTAATTAAATTACCAGAAATTAGAGAGGCGTTCCTGTAGCTAAAACAGCCATGGTCAAGGGTTCAATGCCCAGGGAATGCATAACTGGTAGAATGTATATTTTGAATGCAATGTAAGCTGCATAGGATAAAAGCGTCTACATGTAAATTGATTGAAAATGTTCAATTAAAAATATATAATTAGGAAAGAAAACTGATCCCACAAGAACTGTTCAGTGTCTCAGAATAACTGTCAGATCAGCTTAAGTTGTGCTTGCTGTGTTTCACATCTTGAGCATCTGTGGTTAAATTAACTGAAACTCAGCACTTGGTACTAATAAAATGTTTAAAGTGGATGAGACCTTAAGCATAGAAGACATTGACCAGTTTCTCCCCTGATGCCCATGAGCTTCATCTTTGGTACAAAAGGACTAAGCACAGAAAAGTTATGTATGTACATCAGACCTATGTCATAAGATAAGAAAAAAACAGATCTTGTGTTACATAATGGGGGGATTCGGACTCATCTTTGAAAGCAGATGGGGTGTGTGAGGCATAGCGGCTCCCCTGCAGTAAATAACTTGTTGACTGCTTTGACCTCCCTTTGTGATGTTCTGGATGAGTGGACCTGCGGTGAACATGTGCTTGGGAGAGTCAAAGAACAGCGAAGGAGGGGGAAGAGGTTGTTGAGAGGGCATATGGCAGAAGCCTCTTCTTCAAAACTCAACGTAGTCTGCTCTGACACCCCCATCTTCCCCCCACCACTCCTCGACCAAGGCTGTCCTCGTCCTGGGCTACAGATTGCTTATGACAGCCGCACTATTTCAAGTGTAGATTTGAGCTAAATTGAAATGAGCAGTACCACCTGTGCCGGTGGGGGCCTGTGCTCGAGTCTCCAGCAGTGGTGCAGGGAAAAACCTGCTACCTACAACCTTCAAAGCCACTGCCTTCTCCAGCAATCTGCTACCGCCCCCCCCCCCCCCCCCCCCCCCCCCCCCCCCCCCCATTCCTTCAGCTGCCCCACAAGGATCCTTTCCCTGGAGCTCAACTCTCGAGCAGCCGGCCTTCAGATATTTCTCACGCTGCTAGACTCATATGGTGTTCGTTAGCATGTAACAGACCCATATTCTTTAGGAAAATAAGGATGAAACCTGAAGGTAAGAAAACAAAACTGACGATATTGTAATATGACACTTCAAACGCAGAATTCGTCGCCCGTTTATAGTCAGACGTACTATTGTTGAAGGCGAGGTAATGACAGACGGGAAGTGACTCGTTGCAGGCAGGATGTAGCCATGTCAGTCAGCCATGAGAGTGGTGAGGGTGGTGTGAGGACAGACATGGGGTCAAACACTCACCGCCTCATCGAGTTCATTTCCACACTGTCCTCTGCAGGGTGCTTCCCCTCTGAGAGACTCACCAGAGAAACGCTTCATTCACTCACTGATCAGTGGCCTTTTCCTCCTCCACCTCCTCCTCCTCCTCCTCCTACCATCTCCCTGCCTCCCCCTCCTTTCTCACTGTCTCTTTCTCACACACACACATACTGGGGTGGTGCGAGGCTCTGAACTGGAAGCCGTGCTTTCTAATAGCGCAACAGGAGGTGAGCAGTGTCACTCGCAGACTTTCAGCAGTGGGTGTCGGACTAGTGTAAACTGTATCATCAGTGAGATTGTACTGGCAGACACACCTGCCAACTGTTCTGCATACGGACATCTGCTAAACCATCAGATATGAGTTACATTTCCTCATAAAAAATCCATTTCAGACCCTTTCCGCAATTGCACGAGCCCGGCGGATCCATAGCAGTCGATGAAACAGCTCACAGCTGGGTGTAGTTATCTTAAAGCTGCTGGCCTGCAGTGACTATTATGGGTCAATGAGAAGGTCTGGTCACTCGATGGCTGTTCGTTAGAGGGGTCAGATGTTTCACGTTGGAGTTAACAGTGTTTGCGACTATGTTGCCACTCAGCTGGTCACTCCTAATGATTAGACAATCGATAGGGCCTGCAGTTCTCTGTGACCAAGCTGTCAAAAGAACAAACACACACCACACACACACTTAGCGTGAGGCGGTATGGAGCAGTCAAGCACAGTGATCTCAGATGATTATCTGTGAGAGACTAGTCGGTGGGAGTTTCTGCTACTGTTGAAAAAGACATTAGAAAGCTTGTCTGGAACAATTAGGCATAAACGGTTGACAAAATATAAAAAAGTAGATGGGTCAATATGCTTAGATTTGTAACTCCCCTATGTGAGATATGAAAGGAATTATGAAATGTTAGCATGCAATTTTGATTAAAAACAGTCTTCAAAAACATGTATAGTTTGGCACAGTCACGGTCTTTGATCATAATGCCTAAATAATGTTGATTTTGATCATTCTTCAGAAATTAATTTTTAGCTTAATTATCTGGTAGCCTATCAGAATTTTGTCTATTCCAACCAGAGAATTATTGAAGAAATAGACTTTGTATTTGTAGCCAAAACCAGAATTTCGGATTTTTCCTTCCATGGTTAGGGAATGGCAATGCTCAGTACCTGTCTGGCATCATTCTCAGTATGTGTGTGTGCTGTCTCATGGTTAAGTGCACAGGAAGCCTCATTGTAGTCCACTGGGCTGGCAGATAAAAGCGGATTCATTCTCTGTGTCTGGCGACACAAGAAGTTCCTCCGAGTGGCTGGCTGGCCCGCCCCATCTGCTGTCCACACTGAAAGGCCCGTTTGTTGGCTGCTCTTCAGAGACTGGGCCACTCGGAACCCAAGGGTTCTGGAAGTGATCCAGAGAAGACTGTACCAAGCGGTTTGTCTGAGAGAGGCGCTGAGTGGCACCGTAAACAGGAGGCAGAGAGGGGACTTGCTGTCACACACACTGTATTGTTTCACATCAGCACCAGTGCGGTACCACAAAACAGTAAATACACTGACAAAAGCAAAACTTTCAATTAAATGACCATACGACATGAAAGGAATGGGTGGAGAACAGGTTCAAGATGGCAGCCTGTTAACATATTTACACATGTTGAGATCCTGACAATATGTGCATGACAAAATTTATTTTTTATATATGGTATAACTTGGATACATACATAATAAAATGACAAATAAAACTGTTGTTGTTTTGTTCTAAGCTATTGTGTTTTCTTATAGTGTTAGCAAAACACTGAGCTAAATGTAAATGGCCGTCTGTCTTCAGGGCTAATGGAGCCAATGATGGACATTTGTTACAATGCTGTCTAGCAGTTACGCACAGCAGAGCACATAATTATATAAAAATATAAGAGTTTGTTGACTTCAACAAAGCACTTTCTGCTCGCTCTCCTTCGCCTCCTTTCTTTTCCCCCTGCTTCTTATGGTTTCTTTGTAAAGGATTTAGAAGATCATGGCAGTTAATTTAATACATTTGACATGTTGAATACAATTGAAAATATTAAATATAATTATATTATATGGCTATCCGCTTTTTAAAACATATTGCAAGGAGTTTTTAATTCGCTGTTTCCCTTCATCTCCCTGATGCCGATAATTAATATCTACCTGTACATTTTTCGCTAATCTCCTCGGTTATATCGGTGCGGTTAAGTCTGAAAACTCTAATCCCATATTTACTTTCCAGCCGTTTTCTGTCCCCTGATAATCTGTTTATGCGTGAGTGTGGCGTTGCGTTCTGCCGGGTGCTTGAGGGGTGTGAGCTGTGTTGTGCGGAGGGCTCTGTGCGATTACAGGGGCTCAGTCTTGGCGGGCACTCAGAGTTGTCAAAGCCTTTGATCTGAACTGTCTTCATAATCACTTCAAAAAGTGTTCGCTGCACCGTGAGGGGTTTACAAATTTGCCCTGTACTTTTTCTGCACTCTTAAAGCGGTTGATGCTCTGCGTTTAAGGCCTGTCCGCCATGATGAGAGGTAGAGAGAATGAAGGAGAGCATTTTAAATTCACTTTCTCTCTGCAGCTACACATAACTGTCATGAGTAAAGCAGGATTTTTTTTAAATATATTTATTCTGCCTATCTATGTGATCACTTCAAGCATATTTATGGTGTGTCTGTCACTGTCGTACTCCTTTAATTCTTTCCGCCTTTTTATAAACAAAGTGAGGGACAAAAGTGAAATCCTTCAGCCTTTTGCTCTGCAGACTCACAAGGGTGCAAGCAGTGGAAATTAACTCCAATGTTCTCTTTAACAACAGCATTTGCATATTTTTATAGTCTCTCAAAGAAAAATAGCCAGCAGGCTAACAGCTCCAGCAGCAGTATATGCAGAAAACGGAAGCAGTGAGATCTGTGTGTGTGTGTGTGTGTGTGTGTGTGTGTGTGTGTGTGTGTGTGTGTGTGTGTGTGTGTGTGTGTGTGCTTATGTTTACATTACATTGTGAGGACCAAATGTCCCCACAAGGATAGTAAAACGTGAAATCACCTACATTGTGAGGACTAGCCAATGGTCACCGTGAGGGAAATTGATTAATTAACATACTAAATGCTGTTTTTTAGAGAGCAGAAAGTTTTCTGTGATGGGTAGGTTTAGGGGTAGGGTTAGTGTAAGGGGATAGAATATATAGTTTGTAGAGTATAAAAATCATTACGTCTATGGAGAGTCCCCAGAAAGATAGTGGACCAGACCTGTGTGTGTGTGTGTGTGTGTGTGTGTGTGTGTGTGTGTGTGTGTGTGTGTGTGTGTGTGTGTGTGTGTGTGTGTGTGTGTGTGTGTGTGTGTGTGTGTGTGTGTGTGTGTGTGTGTGTGTACGCTCTCACAGCGTGGCCACTCTGTCCCTCGTTGGTCCAATGTGGAAAAAGGCCCCTCTCCCGAGAAAGGAGGAAAGGTTGGAGAGTCGAAGCTCCTCTTCTGAAAGAGAAATAACATAACATTAGAATCAGTTAGAACTGCATCTTGAACATTCTTTCTATGGCACGTAATACACATTTTGTCTCCAGGCATCTTTTTTTTCTCCAGGTGTCCAGATGTTCTCCATGTTTGCTACTAACATACTAAAGTTTGTGTTGATATCTGATCACATCCTTTTCACCTTATTTATTGAGGGCAGTGACTGATTCTTGAATTGAGAGGAAATTTACTTTCTTTGTAGTCAAGCCGATAGATAGATAGATAGATAGATAGATAGATAGATAGATAGATAGATAGATAGATAGATAGATAGATAGATAGATAGATAGATAGATAGATAGATAGATAGATAGATAGATAGATAGATAGATAGATGATAGATAGATAGATGATAGATAGATAGATAGATAGATAGATAGATAGATAGATAGATAGATAGATAGATAGATAGATAGATAGATAGATAGATAGATAGATAGATAGATTAGGTATTATATATTTATTTTCAAGTATTTTAATGATATTGTTTTTTTAATACATGATTTGCAGCTACCACTAAGGTACAATTTTCATTGTGCTAAAATAAAGCTATTGAGCCTCTTTTAGTTAAGTTTTGACACCTTACAACTCACTTATGTGTATGCAAACACTACAATAACAGTCCATAATTGTGAACACACGTGGTTTACTATATATCCTCTCGCATGGCTATGTGGCCACCATTATAAAGGATTTTACTTTCTTCAGCCTCGCTTGCATGTATAACATGAGGTTTAGATAGAAATATCCAGCTCTATCACCACTGCGAGTGCACTGTATAGGCATTATGGTGCATACCAGAAATTAGACTCATTGACCTTTCCACCTTACACATGAGACACATATGTTTCCTTAGCTTAGTCATTATTCAGCCTCTAAGCAGAGCACCCTTAGCAAGCACATTTTAATAAAAGTGAGCGAGAGCAAACTGGAGGAGTTTAGAATGATACATTGCATGTTTGCCTGAGTTAAGGGCAGCATTTTAGCTGTGGGGCTGTCCGTGTGCCCGGCCAGAGTAATGAGTAATGTGTGGTAGGCAGTTTGGCAGAAGGTCAGGCCACTTCTAGCAGGCTGGTGAACGTTGCTTTTTTTACCCTGCGGGCTGTATGCGTGAGTGGACCAAGAGGGAGAGAATTAGAAGAGGAGACAAAGAGAGGTAGAAATGGTTGAGACAGAGAGTGAGGAAAGGCCCAGAGGTTTGAGAGAACATATAGGATGCAAAAATAAGGATACAGATGTATGTAAATTCATTTTTCCTGCTGAGGGTGGGAACGTAATTAACATGACACACAAATGATTTTCTGACAACCAAGTGTGCCCACACATATAAAAACAGAAGATTTTATGTAGTTGCTACACTGCCATTTATCAGTCATAGATCCACTTGAGCCACAGATTTCTCTCAGTTTTACAGCTCAAAATAGAGACACAAAGGCGCTTATTATACCACCCTTTAAAACTACGTCTTATATTGGCTACTATGACTTGTATACTTCAAAAATAAAAATATCTACAGCAAAATGCTGCTGTTTCCATCACCTCTTCAGCAGAGTTAACGTTCCCGTCTGGTAACCCTCTCCAGGACAGGCTCCATCATTTATCCCTGATCGGGCTGAAAGCAGCAGAGGTGAATTTGTGTTTCGACGTGCTGCACTGCCATAAACAGCCTCACATTTTCTTCCCATTTTCACCATGAATCTCAAACGGCGCACGCCAGTTACATTAAAACAACGTATGAGGAAAATTACAGCTGTATTATTTTATTTGCAGTACCTGTAATAGGCCTCGTATTGCGAGCTGTATTTATTGAGCCGCACGGCTTTGCCGTGGATTTATTGTGTTGACAGTTTTGCACTCAGTCGTTTTGCATAACTTGAGTATGAAAAAACATAATTTCATCTGTATATTATATTCTTTTTTAATACTAAGGGGTGAGACAGTTCTCAAGCAGTGGGTTTGTTTAACCTAAAAGACTCCACTTTCTGCAACCAACAGCAAATCCTTAAATCCGTAGATATACTCTGATGAAATATTTCCATGTGCTAAGATTTCCATGTGCTATGGTTCTCACAGCCAGCATAACACTCTCAACTATTGAAACTCTTCTGTATCGCAAAGACAGACACTTTTGCTTTTGTGATTGAAGCTGAAATATCAGGAGACCTGTTTTCACACAAAACAAGCAACAGAAAAAAGAAGTGAGGTCACTTCCAATGCGTGGTTCCTCTGTTATTCAATTTGATTGGGATTTTGGGTGATTTGTGTTGTGCATCTCTGGGGAAATAAATGCTTTGATTAATGTAATCCTGAGCAGGGAGGTACCACAAACCGCACTCCTCAGGGAACGGTGCTGTTTGACAAACAAAAACACGCAGGGCACCACTTCAGTCCGCACACAATGGATACATTTTAAATGGTAGAGAGCACGTCACAGAGCTCGTGCAACTTTTTCATCAGATTAATGTTGATGTATAATTACGATGGAATATCAGTTAATCCTAGCATAATCAAGTGTTTCATGAAAGTGCCCCTGACCCGTAATGGGACAGTAGGAGTTAGATTTGCTGTGGCCTGCAGCAGTAATCAGTGCAGTGTCTGTTATAGGATGTCCAAGAGATGTTGTTAGTCCACATGGGACAGTTAAGAGGGAACTGTCAGTTACACACACACACACACACACACACACACACATACACACAGAGAGTGAAAATTGCCATCCATATCACGAAACAGACAGCTGCGTGTCACATCACACACATCTTGAGAAATTTGAGGTTTGGGGTCCTGACTGATTTCTAAGGGGATAACATTCTGATGTGATTTATGTAAGAGTTATTATTTTGTATTTAAAATTTGAGTTTGTATTTTAATGATTTGAGTTTATTTACGTGTGTTTATTCTACATATATATAATGTTGTATCCACATTTAAAGCACATTATGACATTTTCATTGATTTCCAATGGGAGAGAGCACAATCAATAAGGGGCTGGCTGGAATGTTTACGAATACTGAAGCTCGGATAATCTTCGTGTAAGACACAGAGCTCTGAAACATTTTTTCGCCATGTCGGTCACGAGCTGCGCGCTCCTGGGCCGGTGCTACGGGAAATGATGCATAGGGGAGCAGTGGAATAAACAAGGCGGAACGACGTGACGCACTCTATGGGCTTCCATGTATAGAACAAGGATATAAAACAATGTCATTCCTAGTCACATATTATGAAATAACATCGGCCAGTCGATTAGCCTATACTCTTCCTCTCTGACCGACTGTCACTAAAGATTTTAGATTGATCTTTTATGTAGTTTTATTCCATTTTTTGGGTGGAAAGAAAAACACATAAATGCAATACCGTGTTTTGTTGTTATTTCGATTATTATAATTATTCACAATAACTGTAGATTGTTTTCAAATTATTTCGCATTTCAAACTGTATATTAAAATTCGACAACTGAAAGCCCAAAACTGTCTGTATTGGAGGATTACAGCTATAGTGACATTTGCCCAATCCCTTCTTTTCCTTTCGATAAAGAAAGTGATACTTTCATGACAGCAGTTAAACGAATGAAATAAAATTAAAAAAGACGTTTAAAAATAAAATAAATATAGAATTATAAAATAATAATTAGCCTATAATTAGTCTATAATGTTTTATTTCTTATTTTAGTTATAACTACACATGTACAATTTAGTTATGACATTTTATCTTCCAGAATTAAGAGAAAATAAGGCACATCGCTTGTTTCCCCCTTTTTTTGGGAAGAAGCCAGAGCTCTGGTCTCCAATTTCATGCTGTCAGACATTAGCTTAGCGCTTTGAAGGTTTGTTTCTCTAATTAATGATAATTCAGCAGTATGTGTATGTATAATATAATATTCAAAATAGGCTATATTGTCTTTCTTCAAAATGATCAGATATTTAATTTCATCATAATGCATATTGTTTTCTTTGAAATCATTTCTCTTTTACTATTCACAATTCTCATTCATTTTATTTAATTAAATTATATTGTATTCTGTGTTTTTTTTTTTTTTTTTGTGATGTTAAAATCCCCGAATTATTCAAATAATTAACTGGGTGATCAAACATGCGCGCACTTTTTTATAGGCTATATAATGATGTTTCAGTTAGATAATTAATTTTGTTTTATTTTTTTGTTGAATACAATTTTCCTTGATTATAACATGTTACGTCATAATGATAAGTTTTTGAATATTTAAATAGGCTACTGTCGTTATATCAGATTACACAACAACATTAACTGCCAAATATAATTATAAATTATCTGTTAAAATCGTTCTTTAACGACACCTTTTAGTAAACTAAATAAAGCTGCAACTTATAGATACGTTATAGGCTAAGTCAGAATTGGGAGGGCTTACAAAGTAGGGTGAAAATCCGTTTGAAGACTATACTGGATCGTTTAAGCATGTATCGTTAATACCAGGGTCTACATTGTTTATTTCAGCAAAAATAATAATTTGAATTAATGTCTTATGAATAAATTAATTGTACGGAGGTGATGTTTTATGATTTCAACGGGTATCAGTTTACGATATCAGTACCCTATGCATCTCCTTAAAAAAAAATAAGAATAAATCAATAATCAAGGACAATAGCCCAATTACTCACCATTAGCCCTTTTACCATACTGACTAAGCGCGACACCTGCTGGTGACAAAACACTCCCCCATACGTCACTGTCAAGCGTGTAAGTGTGGGATCTAATCTTTATGGTTGTGCTGATTCTAGTTATTTTATGTATAGCCTACATATTTTGTAGACGCTTGTATTTCTATAGACAGAATTTGAGATACAGTGCGTTTGGCGCAATGGTAGATGGTCTTGGCTTGACTGTGTCTCTTTCATCTCGACTCCAGTGCACAAACATATAGCTTAATGCGACCAGTGTTCCCTCTTTTATTCCACTCACCATAGCAACCGAGAGGAAGGCTTCAGAAATGCTTTGCCCATGAATGAAACAAACGGTCTTAGTGGAGCTGCGAGAAAGAGAGATGGCATCTTCGACCGGGAGGGCACGCAAAGTTAACCCAAGAAATATCGCGGGGAGAGGTTTTCGTTTTGTTTCATATGTATTTTACAATTTAATTCTAATTAAATCTAAATTTAATTTTTGTAACTGCCTGCGCATTTTAGTCACCTCAAATGTTTATTATTTAATCTGATTCAGTCTCGTTTGATTTAGCCTACATAATCATTGCGCCAATCATTCATTTTCGCATATTTTCATTGCCACGGTCATGATCAGCTAGTGTCTGCTCAGTTGCCACTCGTGTGTTGTGTTGTCCTTTCACAGTCTTTCGGTAACAACTAAAATCATTTGCTTTGCAGTCATTCACACACCGTCTCGCGTTATATGCATCGTGCGCTCCAAAACAAGTCAGTGCTGCCGACCAAGTTTCATCAAACTTTGGCACAGAAGTAAACGATCGATTTATGTAAAAGAATTGATATCCACTTGTACCCGACTCCACCGAGAATTCCACCGAGGGTCTCCTGTTTGAATTTGATTGATTGCACATTCTCCACTGGACATTCACTACAAAACAGCAGCTTAACCGTCTGCTCGCTATTTATAAAGCTAAACAGTCTTATTGATTTCTACACAAAAAAAGGACTTCGCAACCAAACAGACACACACACACACACACACACACACACACACACACACACACACACACACACACACACACACATATATATATATATATATATATATATATATATATATATAGGCTACATATATATAGGCTAAATAAGCCTATATATGGGGTAGGAATTAGTAGCCTATGTAGATATTGTTCAGGTATGCCTTGTAATTGGCTACAGTTTTAAAATCTCGCCGAATACTGATTTATTTTCACTTACCGTAAGATTCCACGATAACTGGAAAAAAATGTCTCAAAAACTGCATTGTTCGTCCATCACTGACCGACTCTCTCCCTCCGTGTTTGGTCCTTCCTAAGATTTTCTTCCCTCTGACTCAACTGAGCGGAGCTCTCCTCTGCACCGCTATTATTTTCACTAAAATATATGAAAATTTATGCAAATGAAAATCAGCACTAACTGTTCGTCTCTTGTTATACTTGGGGATTTTTCCCTCTCTACTTGCACGGAAAACAAATGATCTCCCCAGCAGGGAACACGGGGACCTTGTTACATAAACAAATAAATAATAAACAGCCTACTTCTCAGATAAAAAACATTAAACTTCAAAAAAGTTGAAGGCTTGAACATTTGAAATTGCTTTGACTCCTTAGAGTGAGTGAATCTCTTTCCTTAGACTGGCTATCACGTCTCTTATGGCCGCACGAGACGTCCTTTGAAAGCGAGCAGTATGAAATGCATAACAGTAATTTAGACCAAAATCTGCTGGAAATTAATGAATAGACAGCCCCGTGGCGGTGGCCCTACTTTGCCATTCAATGTAAACAAATCCACGAGGTTCTCGGTTTTTGAGTCTGATCCAAATGCAATCTTCTGGGAAGGGGAGTGCGTAGTCCTCTCTTGGGTTTTCTACAAAACCTGATTCAGTGTTATTCTACCCAATGCTACAATAGACCTACTTAATGAAATAAGATTAGATTTTCTGTCACAATTGTTGTAAAATGGTGTATTGGTTTACATGTGTTTACATGTGACTTTTTATGCACCTGATACTTATTATTGTAGCTGTACTTCATAAACAAGGGGATCCAGTTTGACACCCAGTGTCACATCTCTCTTGTTTACTATTTTGCGCATTCATATATTTCGAACATATGATGATTAAAGTTTGGGGGGGGGGGGGGCATATACGTCAATCAATCTACATTTTCTTTGGACTTGGACTTTTATTTATAGGCTACCTCTGGGTGAATCCATATGTTGTTGGGGTCTGATGGTAGCCTATGTCTAAAAGATTCAGCGCGAGATTTGAAAAGGAATGTTGTATTTGGCCTATCGCTAGTTGATCTTGGTAGTGAAATTAGAAGACATTTCTAGCAGATCCCCCCAAAGGATTGCTCAGTTTGCATTCGTTTTGGTTGCCACTTTCTCCCCATGCTTTTCTTGTGTTTAGCTGCATTGCACTCTCAGTTTCCGCTTGGAAGCATCGCATAGTCATCTCGTTAACCCTTGAGAGGCCGAGGTCTCAGATAAAATGTAGTCAATGTGATGCAATTGGGGTATTACGTCGATTTATTTATTTTATCTTGCTTGGTTGAGTTCAAAAAATGTAACAGACAAGCTGGACGAGAAATTATATTGTAGGACTCATTTTGTCATTTTGAGATTGCATGCAGCCAGTGTGTTTTCAGTGCATTTTCAAAATACCTATTTCGATAAAAAAAAAGAAAAGAAAATTGAAAATTGTATTTATTAGACTTGTTCATCACTCTTAACTGAATTCAGCCTACGGCTAATATAACGGTTTTTGTGTTTGTTTTGTTTTTTATTGTTTATTTATTTATTGCCCTGAGAAATAGCCTAGTCACGCTGTCTTGTCAATAATTCACCAAAATAATGCACCAAAACTATGGGAAACTGAAATTAGGATTTATTCCCGCATTCTTTAGAGTTTTCAGTCATTTATCTTGATTTATTTATTTAAATTCAAAAGCAACCAATTGGAATAGCCGGAAGGGGGGTCTAAGTGCCCGAAGCGAGTTCTCTAGACCTGTCAATCTTGCCAGCGCTATCCAATCAACGAGAGCCGTACACCCGACTTCCTTGCGTTTGGGGAAAAGACGTGGACGATGTACGCAGCACAGGGTAAACACTCGTGTGTCCTCGAGCTCTGAGGGAGGGACGGAGTTAACTGTCAGAGAGAGAGAGAGAGAGAGAGAGAGAGAGAGAGAGAGAGAGAGAGAGAGAGAGAGAGAGAGAGAGAGAGAGAGAGAGAGAGAGAGAGAGAGAGAGAGAGAGAGAGAGAGAGAGAGAGAGAGAGAGAGAGAGAGAGAGAGAGAACAAGCGAATGAGAAAGAAGGCATGCAACACTGCTTTGCACTGTAATACTGGATTGTACTTCAACTGGAGCGGTTTGGCAGGTTTAAACACATCAAAACAGAACAAAGAGACAGACTTTACAGCACCATAAAATAATCTGCAAAAGAAAAGAAATAAAGGAACGGAGCAAGTGAAATCGCTGCGGCTAAATAACAAAAGAATTGAGGAAGAACCACTTTTAATATTTTTCCACTCGGCAACGGAACATACGATTGGACTTATTATTTTTAAGGGCACATTACAACTTCTTCAAGCGCCAGAACTTTTTTTTTTTTTTTTTGCGGGACAAAGTTTTTGAAACAATTTTTCATTTTCTTTCTTTGTTTTTAAATAGAAAATACTACAGATTGAAGAGACTGTTTGACTTCCGAGGGGGGTTTTCAACGCTGACATAAAACTGGAATGTATCGTTTTAATCATTCATATGTTCGAAATATATGAATGCGCAAAATATCCAAGAGACGGATTTTGTCTTTCTCTTTTCTTTTTGTTGATGGTGTTTGCCAAAACACAAGCCAGACTTTTAAAGTTTGAATAATTCATGAGATATTATTTGCCTGCATTAAAAAAGTTTCTGCAAAAAGGGAGGGGGTGATCGACAAACATATTCATAAGGTTAGCGGAATGGCCACAGCGGCATCCAACCCTTATCTAGCCAGCAGTAGTTTATTATCGTCCGGCTCGATCGTGCATTCGGACTCCGGGGGTGGGATGCAGCAGGGCAGTGCTGCGGTAACCTCAGTGTCCGGTGGGTACAGAGGAGACCCAACGGTGAAAATGGTACAAAGTGATTTTATGCAGGGCGCAATGGCAGCGAGCAACGGGGGACATATGCTAAGCCACGCTCACCAGTGGGTGACGTCCTTGCCTCACGCGGCAGCGGCGGCTGCGGCTGCCGCAGTAGCCGCAGCTGAAGCCGGATCGCCATGGTCGTCTAGTCCCGTTGGAATGACAGGCAGCCCGCAACAGCAGCAGGACGTGAAAAATAACTCGGGGAGAGACGATTTGCACTCTGGGACTGCGCTGCATCACAGGCCCCCACATTTAGGTCCCCACCAGACTCACGCGGGTGCCTGGGGTAGCACAGCCGCTGCCCACATCCCGTCTCTAACCGGGAGCCAGCAGCAGCAGCAGTCCCTCATATACTCGCAGCCTGGTGGCTTCACGGTAAACGGCATGCTCAGTCCGCCGGGCAGCCAAAGCCTAGTACACCCGGGTCTGGTGCGTGGTGACACCCCGGAGCTCGATCACAACAGCCACCACCACCACCATCATCACCAGCATCAACATCACCAGCAAGCACACCACGGAGTGAACAGCCACGACCCGCACTCCGACGAGGACACGCCGACGTCGGACGACTTAGAACACTTTGCCAAGCAGTTCAAACAACGCAGGATCAAACTGGGCTTCACGCAAGCGGACGTGGGCTTGGCGTTGGGCACTCTGTACGGGAACGTCTTCTCGCAGACCACAATCTGTCGCTTCGAAGCTCTCCAGCTCAGCTTTAAGAACATGTGCAAGCTGAAGCCGTTGCTTAACAAATGGCTGGAGGAAGCAGACTCTTCCACGGGCAGTCCCACCAGCATCGACAAGATAGCGGCTCAGGGCAGGAAACGCAAGAAGCGCACCTCCATCGAAGTGAGCGTCAAAGGTGCGTTGGAGAGTCACTTCTTGAAATGTCCCAAGCCTTCGGCCCAAGAGATAACCAGTCTAGCGGACAACCTTCAGCTGGAGAAAGAGGTGGTGAGAGTTTGGTTTTGCAATCGGAGACAGAAGGAGAAAAGGATGACGCCCCCAGGAGTGCCGCAGACGCCGGAGGATGTATATTCTCAGGTCGGCAATGTGAGTGCAGATACACCGCCCCCCTCCATGGACTGCAAACGAATGTTCAGTGAGACATAGAACAGCATACAAGACTAAAAAGTATTTTATATAAATGACTAATCTGATAAACACAGACTATCATGAAGATAGCAAAGCATTTTGATACTGTGATTGTGAGGGAATATTGAGACTGCAGATGTGTTATATATTTTTTTCACAAGAAAAAAAAATCACCCCTCTTCCTTCCCAAACCCTAAACCGCCCGCTAATCTTCTTCCAGGCCCTTAAATGTCTTTACCTAAAAGGTTGTGTCTGCTCTTTCTTTCAGGGACATTTTTTAGTAGATTACTTAAAAGATGCAAGTTTAACTGGGCCGAGCGAACCGGGCGACCAGAGGGTGACAACTACAAGTTCTTTCCACCAGGTAATTTTGGCGCATTAACTTCAACTGAAAAATATGAGAGATTAGAAATGAACATCAAAAATCTTTTTACAATCTGTTACACCAATGTCTTGTTTGAGAGGCAAAAGACGCAAGCAAATGTGTATGTTGTTATGGGACATTAAACCTCAAACAAAGGGATGAAATTCAACTGAAACAATGCGAAGAACAGTGGCATCCACGAAGCTTCCATCCAACTTGGCAGAGAAGACTGCATGGTTTTGTTATTATCCAAAAATATGGAATGGATTTTTTTTCTGGCCTTCCAATCCTTACAAAAACAACAAAAGACTGCCCTCAGTTTCTGATCTCCAAGATCACGTCTTTTTGATTTTTTTTTTTTTAATGTAAAGAACTGAATCTTACGTGGATTTTTGAGGACAAAATGAAATCAAAGATGACTTTTGAAAAGACTGATTATTCCGCAGCTGCACCTCTTTGAAAATCTTCTTTGCGAACATCCGTTGCCAAGTGGGCCAGAGCTGGTGCTGTGGATGTTTTCATGTGCTGCCATTTCCAAGCAGTATTCTTTGGTAGGTTTTAATAAACAAGACTATGTAAATCCGGCAATATAGATTCATTAGATCAGATGCTGATCGGAATTATTTACATAATATTTTTCATTAAAATGCTTTGTTTTAATATTTTATTCGGGATACATACGAACTATTCCAAACAGTTATTTATTTCCCCCAGACTTGTGTAAAATGTTTTCCCCCCTGTTTTAGTTGTTGACCTTATTTGTTTTGTTTAATTTTGTATTCTCATTTTTAAAAGAGCACAATTCTACACGAGCTGACTATGACAGTAGGAAATAAGGGTATATTTTGATGTGATGATTTGATTGTAATTTAATTTCAGTAGTGATTCCGTAAGAGATGATCGAGAACAATAAATTTGTTAGAATGAAACAAGATTGTGTGTTGTGCCTAAAATCGTAGCTGTTTGTATTTTTTAGGATGCTCTCAGAGCAGTATTTAGCCAAATGCATTTTAAAATGATGACTGCTGAATATGAATGGCCTTGTGTTCTGACCTGCAGACTAGAAATAACAAAACAAAACCTTTTAATTTGTATTGCAACAAAATATAGATGTTTGAGATGTTTGCTTAAAATACAACCGTCCTATAGGCCTATATATTTTACACAATGCGTTTAAAATAAATAAATGAAGAAAAAAAACAGGTCAGTGTAACGTAGCAATAGTTTAGGCCTCGATGGGAAGCATTACGCATTAACTTTAACGTAAAATTCTCCTCTTGGACAAACCAGAATGAGTGTCACCGCTGTGAATTATACTTCAGTGTAGGCTGCAACCATTTTGTTAGCAGGATGAAATGTGTCTGTGTGGCAAGTAATAGAGATAGCAACGTTCAGTAAATCTCAAGAGAGAAAGCCCAGAAAAGTTGACCGCTTTTGGAGGTGGAGTGTTTACATGTCACGCGCTTTTTTGTGTAACCCGATCATCGTGTTTTTTTTTTTATTTTATTTTTTTACATATTTTATTAAGTGTTACATGGTCTGCTTTTTCTATCTATCTATCTATCTATCTATCTATCTATCTATCTATCTATCTATCTATCTATCTATCTATCTATCTATCTATCTATCTATCTATCTATCTATCTATCTATCTATCTATCTATCTATCGAGATAGGCCTATATAGGCTATTGCTAAAAAAAACACTGTCCCCGTATATATCCTTTTAAACTAAAACACGTGTTTACAGACGTGCACAGCTATGCATATCTTTCTATCGTAGGCCTATTTTTAGCATTCGATCAGTCGATGTGTTTAGGAATAGCTGTATTGTATAACATGTATTTTATTTCGCGTTTGCTACATGCATTGTGTGATGATAGCTATTTGGAATTTTATTAGGCTATTATTTTTATTATTATTATTATTTCCCGATTGTCGCAAACACCAGCTTATAAGGCTACAGATTCTCTTGCTTGTTAAAATAACCAGAATAGACTAGAATAGGCCTAAGTAATTTCACAACAGATTGCATATGCCCTAGACTTACAAATAGGCCTGTAATATAAGTCACGCCGTAAACTTTAGCCGGTATAAACCTGTCATAAACTGACTTCATGTTATATATCAAACATTATTCATGTAAGCCAAATATTGTAGATGAAATTATCCTGAGCTAGGCCTCATAAATAAAACGGACGAAGTGTTTCGTAAGCGAGCGAATACGACAGTGTGATCGCTTCAACTTTATAGGATGACTATTCAGCAAAACGCGCAATTCCCTCTCTCTCTCTCTCTCCAAGATTTAAATTTCGCGGATGAATTCCCATACACTAGTTGCTTAGCAACTAAATTCAATCAATGTTATAGAAGTATGCATCCCTTCTTTGTCCCTAAATAATAAGGGTGCTAGTCTGACATTCAGACTGATTTGTATGACCCGAGTTAAAGAAATGCTGCCATTGAGAACTAGGTTAAATTTAATCATAATTCAAATTTAAAGGAGAAAATTTTCGGTTTGTGTGTGTGTGATGGGGGTGTATGTGTATGTTGTATGTTTGGTGTATAAAGATTTAAAAATTGTTCCCAGTATTGTTAATTAAACGGATTTGGAAGGAATAGACTATGTCTAAAAAAAATAATAATCCGATGACCCTGTTTTCCTTTAAGTGACAGCATGGCATAGTATTTATTAGTTATTATAGTATTATTTATTATTATAGTATTTTATAATTATACATTTTAAGAAACAACAGATATTTCTGTAGTAAGGGAGACCTGGAATATGTTCAGCAAGCAGATGACATAAACTGCACTAAACTCCATAGTCTATATGTCACATGACTTACTCAGATCTAGTGCTCAGATCTATCCCTTGCTGATCAAGTAGCTAAGCTACTAACAAGAACTGCTATGAACATTTTTTTTAAACAGAGTCCGAACCGTTCTACCTCAAACATTATTTGGATTTTAAATACAGCTCAAATTATTGTTAGCCTTTTAGTTTTGTAGCAATACTGGTGGCCCTTCATAAATAATCGATAAGTGCTCGTACACGTGCAGGCTGTAGCCACATTTAAAATATATTCTACCCCCACGTTTTGGCCCAAATAATATTTATTTTATTGCATTTATTCTTTATTTCCAAACCTTCTAGAGAAACTACAATGTGTCACTGTCAAATAGGTAGCCAAAAACTCGTAACCTGAATTAAGTAGCAATAATATAGTTTTTGTATTTGTAACAGTAATAGCCTATAACTTTTGATGAGAAGCTAAAAAAAAAGTATTGAGAAATTCAGAATATAGTGCTCGATAAAACCAAACGCTAACGTGTCACACGCCATAAACTTTTCAAGAACTCACAACGAAAACTACATCAGTGAGGTAACCTAATAAATAAATAATAGTCTAGTATATGATATAATCTATTAATAATAATAGAGTGGATGGGATTGCACAGGGAATTATGTTTGCATAAAGAATTGCTATAGTTTTCTAAATACAAGCTATTCATAAATGGAGGCTAATTTAGGGCCATTATAACTTGTAACATTATAAAAATTACGCTAAGTCATTTTTAAATTCCAGTTTGAACGTCACACAGAAAATCCCAGCCAACAGGATCTTTTATAGGCTATAGAATGAAGAACGTGGCCAACCGAACGAACGCAAACACTTATTTTTGATCAGTGTTCAAAAAGTTAATGTCCATGTAATCGATGAGTTTTTCGCACTTGATTGTTAACAATCTATCTTTATACGAACATGCCAGACTTTTCAAGTTTTTGTTGTAGTGATTGTCGTTTTTTGTTTTTGTTTGTTTTTTGTCTCTTAACCCCTTGTGCTGTGCACATGCATAATGCTCTAGGACATTTCTCAGTGGGGAGACGTCCTCCACGTCGCCTTTGTTAATCCATATTGTCATATTGCTTATAAGCAGCACATATTATAGTATCTTTTAAACATCTGTATTGCTCTAATCGAAAATCACAGCATTTTGGTCATCTTGGCATAATTCTTTTATAAGTTTTTAAATAAGTAATTTGCCTTAATTTACAAAATTGTATCGAATTACAAAATTATTCTTCCCCTTGTGAAATGTTTTTGCTACTGGATGTAGCTTAGACGTATTTTGATTATCTTATTTGGACTATTATTGGTGGTTAAACAAAAGAAGTACTTCTCTAAATAGCCGGTCACTTAACTTTGAACGAGGAAAAGTTAGGGACGAGTATGTGGTCTTTCACAGATTTAGGAATTGCGTATTTTACTGCGTATTTTACTGCGTAGTACTGTTTTTATTTTTTTTGTAATTTATCTATTTTGCATACTCCTTACACATGGAAAGTGTAAAATATAAAGGCAGAACATTTTAAAGATCATGATGATGATGATGATGTTAATAATAATAATTATTATTATTATTATTATTATTGTTATTGTTATTATTATTATTATTATTATTATTATTATTATTATTATTACAAGCCAACTTGGTTATTCCAAGGTAACAGCTGTATTTGCTTAAACTATCTTCGAATTAAAACGTATAAATAGAATGGTTATCAGAGCACACAGGCTGAACTCAGCCACCGTGCAGTAATGCAGTTTAGACTAACTAAGAACTTCATGGAAGTCCCCAGTTGCTGTAGAACCAGCACTCCCAGTCACTCTCTCCCTCTGGAGACGCACTGTAAACGCCGTTCATGTTCAGCTGGCGCAGGTGCTACTCCCTGCAAACCAGAGGTTACATTTCCATCAAATGCCTCCTGAAGTCATGTGAAACAATATCCAGACAAATTTACTCAATGCTCAAGCCACACTAGGCCACGCATGTTGTGTCTTTATTGTTAAGTTGCTGAAAATATATGTAATTACTATATATTGTAAGTAAACAATATATATTTACACTTAAATTAATTATCAGTGCATTTTATTCTATTGGCGCATTTATTCATATAAATATTTATTCTGTGTATTAGATCCATTTAATATTATTAAGAAGCCGTAGGCCCTATTTTCCCTGTAGCCTATAGTAACGATTTGCATTACTTGTATGACGTCTCATTGAGATCCCAGTCTGTTTAGACTGCTTAGAATATTGTGCAGACTTAGCTGTCACTTGGGTCCCTGGTGGTGTCTAATGAGTTCTTACATGCTGAGTGCTATGCCGTAAATGAATGATAATCCAACACAAACACGTAAATAAATATGTATATGCTGTATTCATAAATAGCACTGAGGGCAACATTCAAAAATCGTGGTAAGACTGGACCATCCGGATCACTGGTGAAACTGATCGCTCCGGATCATATGCCCAAGCGGTATGCAGCGCGCGTTGGGCACCGCGTGCCCAAGAGCGCGAGAATAGAGCTTAATGAAATATGTATGCTGAGTGACGTGACGTGTGGGGTTTTCTTTCTATAGAATGAGAAGTTCAAGGCGCTGTGCTTTGAGGGACAGACAAGAAGACGGACAGGCGAGGGAAAGGGCCACTGAACTGGGGTTGAGTGTAGGCTATTTGAATTACTTAAATTAACCTTCAAGACAACTAACAGGAAACTCCTAAAAGGTTTCTAGAATACAGAAGAATATATTTAGTAACAACAAAGCGCCTTTAATAATAATAATAATAATAAAAAATAATAATTATTGCTCTTTATTTGCAAATAAATGTATCTAGATTGCATACATCTACATATATATATATATATATATATATATATATATATATATATATATATATATATATATATATATATATATATATATATATATATATATATATATTTGTTATCCTTCTTAAATTTAATTTAATTAGGCTAGCATTGGCCAGAATGAGCTAGGGTTCTATTGCCTAAACATTTGGTTTATACTCGGCTATTCTATTAAAATTTAATCTAATTCACATAAAATATCAATACAAATGTATAAAATAATTCGTAGTAGGCCTAGTGTTTTTTTTTTATATGAAAAAAAAAGAATAATAATATGTGCCATACAGTAGGCTATTGATTGCTTATCCAAAACTCAAGACGTTTTTGTTGTCCGTCCTATAGGGCTGCTTATATTTTTTACACTTAAACCAGAGTGGGCAAGGAAATATATATGATGTTGGGAAAATAATTTTGTGGGTTGACTACTAACAAACATAAAGGAATTCCCGTGATTTTTGTGTGTGTGTGTGGTTTTTTTTTTCTTCTCCTTTAAGTCACTGCATCCTTGTGAGCTCAAGAACACGCATATAGCTCCACAATCTACTGCGCAGCTGGGCGGAACACTTCCACGGCCCAACAGCGCCATCTGCTGTTTCACACAGAGGCTTTATATCACAGTCAGTTACTCGCAAAAATGTAGAAGGAGATGTTTTCTCTTTCACACATCACATTAATTGGATAGAAAGGATTACTACAGGCTACTTTCAGTAGTAAAATGGTAGGCTACTTGTAGGCTACGCTAATAGGTGGATAAGACAAATAGGCCAAACCTATTTTTCATTTTAGGCTTAGTTTTTCGCCCAAAATATTTTCAAGTTCAAATCTTGAGAGCGAGACTTGTATTTGCCCCTAAACAATAATAAATAATATATATATATAAAAAACACTGCTTACAGTTATTTTAGTAATAAAAACGTTAGTAAACTGACGAAAACCTCCGGCCACTCGTGAAAATGTTGCATAACGCCCACATCTGTATCTGTTAGACACAAACAAAATCTCATAAAATAAAATGTAGCCTACATTTTGGTGAGCAAATTTTTTGGGGGGGATTTTGTGAATGTTATTTATAATTTATTTGTTTGATACTGTTTAATAGGCCATTGACAAATCATATGTAACGAAATATCCACTTTGGAATTACTACAAGAATAGGCTATTACAACAAGCAAACCTTTATTTTAATTAGACTATGATATCATTTAGTATGACCATGTGATTGGTTGTTTTGGAGAATGTGTGTAAAAAATTTCAATTATTTTTTGTCAATGTCATTTTGGTTTGTTGTTAGAAGCCTATATTATTTGGTTGTAATTGTTGTAATTATTATTTTTTTATTTTTTGGTCTTTAACAAGTTTTGCAAGGAGAATTCATCCCACACCACCATCAGCTTGTTCTGTCCAAAATACAGAGATGAATCTACTAATAATTTACTAACATAAACAATATTAAAACTAATATATAACTAACATATAAGAATATATATGTGTGTGTGTGTGTGTGTGTGTGTGTGTGTGTGTGTGTGTGTGTGTGTGTGCGTGCGAGCGTGCGTGCGTGCGTGCGTGCGTGCGTGCGTGTGTGTGTGGTGTTTCTGGTTTATTCCCATTTTCAGTGGTAATTTCCAATTACACATTGTAACTTTGTATTTGTCCCAGAGTCTTTGGTTTGGAGGATCTCTGTGCTTTGCAGCCCCCAGACAGAGGATAATTGGAATTCCATTAATCACTCAAATCCATGGCTTCCACATGCCGTCTGATCACAAATGTTAAGTTGCCACACTCTTGTTTGAGAGGAATAAATTTAGCCTGGATAAGGATGGATGGTGGTGATGTTTGGGGGGGGATCAATGGTCCTCAGGGGTCTGGTGACATCTCCAGCCACACGCCTGCCTTTGCATCATGGCGGTCCGCCAACCGAGGTCAGCTATCCCAGCAGGCCATTCACTTTAGCAGCAGTTACCAAGGTGACAGCATGTCAGAGTTTGGCTGCTTGGTGCGGGCTTGTAGGGAGCTGATGCATCACCTTGATGGATTTGTCAATAATGCTTAGATCAGGTGGGGGCAGCAGCCCGCATGACACCCACTGTCCCAAAACACACTCATGCGAGCGGCATCCCATCCAGAGACCATCCCTTGGTTTGGATAGACATGTGCTTTCCTATATACATCCATTGATTAAGCAATGTATTTGCAGCTCTTAGACAAGAAGGAAGATGGAATTACAGTATCATCAGAGGCCCTGGGAGGGGGGCAGAGGAGCTGGAAGAGGGGCTGTTGGGTTCAATGTTTCATTAACCAGGTAGGGATTTAGAGCATAGATCATCTGAGCCGTCTTAAGCTCAGAGGGTTGCAGTGTAACCATTTATAGGTTTCAGGGTTTAATAGATTACTAATAATTGGACCCACATATCCTAGGTTAGGTATTAGTGCCTGAAGCCAATAATTAGATCACTGTAAACGGATGCCACAGCTCTTTTGCTTAAACAGAGATCAGTAATGGAGCACTGGAAAATCTTTTCCAGATAAGAAAAGTAAATGTGAGAGAGTAAGTGAAAGTTTGGTTCAGTGGGGTTTCTACATGGTACATAGCCAATAAAACAGAAAACACTATAATTGATTGCTTTGATCTTGAAACAAAACAGTCTTGTGGTGAAATAAAGTTGTCCATACCCTAAATGGCTTCTGTAACTCTTTTGAGAAGGGGAGATGAGGATAAAAGGCTCAAAGGTGCTCTACAGCAGCCCTCATTAGGACAACTCCAGGTGTGGGAGAGTTAACTCCTGGTCACTCATTCACCACCCCCAGACGGCAGAGGTTCAACTAATCCACTCAACATTGGTCAGATGGACAGCGTAAACTCACTCACCGAGGGTTTGGTACGTGAGTGATTAACCTAACATCAAAGGTGACCTGCCAGAAACACATGAAGACGAAGAGAAGAAATGGAGAAAACTTGGTTAGACATCTGAAGTGCACTCGCAAGCATTGTGCAAATTCTCAAGTCATTAAAGGCTTTACTCTCAGAAATAATAGTAATTAATTGGTGTAATACACAAAGGACATAATTATCTTTTTTTCTGTACTGGCACATATTTAATTACCCGTAATTGTTCCCCAAGCCTCGTTCAAAAGGGGTGTAGACTAGACAATCATAATGCATTATGCTCTAATCCTATATTTGGTTTTGCACAGAAGATATCACTATATCAAAGAATATATACAGCGACTACTCCACAATGCTCAAACAAAAACATCTCGGAACTCATTTTCAGGTCAGGTTTACATCATCAGCAGATTGTCTTATGTAGAGAGCATTATATATGTTAATAACTGCCAGATTTATCCCTTTTCTCTCACAGACCAAAGAACAAAACTACTGATTAACGTGAATTCTTGTGAAGTGTGGCGATATCTGAGAGTGTTGGGAGCTAAATTTGCCCCCTGTGCAGAGGGCTGAGAGCAGCCTCGCGGCTCCTTGAACACAAGATGGAGTTTAATAAGTAAACAGAACAGCGAGAGGACAGACACTCTGATCATGGGCCCGTTCGCCCACCCCGGCCCCCTGCAAGCCAGGCGAGCTGATTAGCTCTACCGATTGTACCTAGTAATTGCAGTGCCTTGACCCCCTCCAGGCAAATATTAGATTTTAGTGGTTTAACCTTTGCAGTCTACAGTGGGTTTAAATTGCCTGTGCAGATGTTGGCGAGCCCAGCGGTAGCCAGAGAGCCAGTGTCCTCTCATCAGCGGATGGAGATGTCTCAAGACTCCCGATCCTTATTATCCCTGTCTCATTTAGAGCAGCTCTTTATGTCTGATTGGTAGCGTCATTTCAACTTTTGCCGATATCATTGCTGGAATCAACTTTGTTGTTTAAAGTGTTTATAAATGTGTAGACCAAAGCTGATGTGTACTAGCAATTAATACATGGAGCGCAAACATTATGAACAAACCCTCCAAAATTAAAATGTTGGTTCAAAGAGGGATACTGTGCTGGGAATGTAGTTAAAGGTATAGCAGAACGAGGGGGTGCCCCTTGCAGTGCAAGTCCATTAGCAGGAAATGTTCATGAGATGAAGCGGTAGGAAGTTTTTCTAAGGTCAGTCTCAGCTACTCCAGAGGGTCGTATTACTCCCGTCCTGTCTGGGGTCTTGAACCTCTTCCTCCCATGTGACGGGCAGCTGCATCCCACGGCCCCTTTCTCTGCAATGTGCAGTAATGGTTTCCTTCCTGCACTCGCCACCGGGACCCTACCTCAGACGCTTACCTGGGGGAAAAAAAGACAGACACAAGTTGAGGGAGGGGGGGAAAGACACTGGTCTTTTCATCCATGGGAAGTGGGTAAGGAACCCTTCAACTTGTCTGAGGCTGGAAACCCAATACAGCCGCTCCACTGGTGTGTGTGTTAGGGGGGCTGAATGGGCCTACAAAGTGGTTCCATCTGAGAGCGAGAGAGGCACACACAGGATACTGCCTACACACATAACGCAAAGCTGACAGATCCATGTTCTGATCTATCATTACTGCCCTTGTAACAAATACCGTGTCGATGAACAGAGGTGCACAACATGAGATGGATGAGATAGAAATACACAGAGAAAAAACGCTGCAAGTTCTGGCTGTAGCCCCATGACCACATAAGCCTGCAAAGGAGGCATTAGCAGAGCTGGCAGAGGCAAAGCACTTCACTGATCTAAATCGCCCCCATTCTTTCTTATCAGCAGTGTGTGGGGAGCAATACTCAGGTAGCCCCCCACAGGCCCATCGCTAAAAGCCCTAATATCTGTGGACGTCCGTGGCCACAACCCAATCTGCCACGGCGGTCGATTTGTTTCACGCACTGCCAGAAGTGCTTTGTAATTAGGCTGATATTGATGAGGCCTGATTCCAGCAGGTAATCACTGGCAGTTCAGCTTCTCTCCGCTCCTCAGCAAAACGTCTCTATTTATTACAGAGCTTTTGCTATCAATTAAAGGCCACTCAAAGAACGGCTCTTTGATAATCAACCGGATGATTTCCGTGGCAGTTGGAGGGCAGATATGAAATTTGGACAAGCATTCTCCACGGATGCCTCAGGAGCATTACGTTATAACAATACTGTAGAATTTTGGCATTGGAAAGGCCTCGCTTGAAGGACTGTTTCATTAAAAGTCCATTTCCTAAATAAGCCTGTTTTGGGAAAACAATGTAAATAAAACAGTGATTTCCTAAGAGCAGGCTCTGCCAGGCTTACGCTTTCGTGCCTTGCTTTCGCTTCTGCATACTTATTATTTAGGCTTAGTTGATTGTGTGTGCGCTACATGTGTGTGCATCGTACCGCTCCGTCTGCGTCTCTGGGCCGCGCGTGTTCTGTGTGGATTACGACTCCCCTGGATTCTGTCTGTGTCTCTGAGCAGAGGACACCATTTGGGCCCCACTCGTATCCTCCGGCTGCCTTTTCCAATCACTGCCTCTCTACCTCTTCTTTCTCCCTACAGATAAGCAGCCAATCAGTGCAGGTGCTAGTTCATGAAGAGTAGGGGCATAAGGGCGGGTTCCATGGCCCCAGGGCATGAAAGGCGCACTGGCACCCATGACAAAGATACAAACACACAGATACTCACACATTTGCACCCGAACGCAAGTGTGTATTCAAGGGAGAAAAGAGAAATCCGTTGTTTTTCTTTCACTCTTTCACCACCCTCACTCCCCTCCAGCTGTTGTTCCTTAGTATCAATCAATGGTGCCCTCTGTATCGGCAAATTATTAATTTTTTTATTCATTATTGTAATGTCAGCCTGTGTTACGCCTTCCTAAATTGTGGTTATAAGCAAACAGATTATGAGTATGAGTGAAAAAGTAACTTTTATGCTAGACGGTTAAATAATAGCCTTGCTAATATTCATTGCTATTGAAATAGCCACTTTGCATTGCATTATGCAAACTCACTAGAACACATCTGTAGTGTTTGTTGCAATATTTTCTTTCTTTTTTTTAAAACTAAAGGCTTCATTTCAAAAATCTCTGGACAGTTGCCATTTACTTTGGCACTGGCCCCGAGTAAACAAAATCATTAGACCAAGTCTTAACAGAAAGCATGTGCTGTTTGTAACCACTAAGATGTTTTCACATAAATCCCTCATGAATGGAATGAGAGATACAGCGTGCAAAATACTAGAGGAAAAGCAGTTTTAAGCAGACTGCCCCTATGGCTGATTGTGTCAGCCACAATGGACGCTGTAAGCAGTGTGAAAGCTTTAAGGTGAAAACGACACACACTGTGAGATGTGCTTATCCCATCACGAGCCAGTAAGGATATTAGGAAAAGCATGATGGAAATTATGACTGGAATAAGCCTACATCTTACCACTAAAGCTTAAAGAATCCAGGCCCATCTCTCTCTCTCTTGCTTTTCCCATTTTCTTCGCCCTCTCATGCCCTGCCACTACTAACCCTTTTTTTCTGCAGTGTAAAACTGTATTTCTAAAAAAGTCATTATTTCCACGTTTCAGCCTGTGGAATTTGCTATTCCTTTCTCCTTCTCTAAAACCACATAGCTCTTTTAACTTTCAAGGAATTTTCTTTCTGGACTACAGCCACTTTCCAAAATTCCAGGAAAGGAAGAGGACATTTATTAAACTTTTGAAAGGACAAAAAAAAAACCTCTTCACGAGAGAGTTGTGAAGTCATGCTGTACAGTTAAAGACAATAAAGCAGTCACATTTTGTTGGTCTTCAAATAATAATTATGAAATATTGCATGTTCAATACAAACTAAGCACAATCGAAATCATTTGTGGCATAATTTTAATTACCACAAAAAATTATTTCTTAAAAGACAAGAGGTTTCAGAGAGATGCTTCCACTTGGAATTAAATTGGAACAATGTTTTACATGCTCACATGAATTCTTATTTGAGCTGTTTTTGTCATTTAAACATAATTTAAAATAATGAAAAATAAAAATATTATCAAATAAATAAAAAAAATATTCAGACCTGTCCACTTCAAAAACTTATAGTGACTGGTCACATAAACAATTTTTTTTTTTTTTTAAAAAGCCTAATTTAATTTCTGTTTATTGAATTTTATCAATTGTGGCAACAGTCTGTTAACATGGGCTCAATCAGAAATAATGTTGAGACAATGAAAACATTTAGTTTACCAAACACTGGTGTTGGTCCAATTGAATACTTTAAATTGTAATAGCAATTTTATTTCTCACTGTCCCAAAACAAAATGTATGAAAAACATAAATATATTAAGCAAAATACATAACACAGATAACAGGGTTGACATTTTATCACATCACTTTATTAACAAATCAATTCCAGCACAGGACATTTGGTGAAAACAATTATTTTAAATATGGAAAAACACTGAATTCAAGAAGACTTCTGCATAATGTCTCATGTTACGACTGTAACCCTAGTTCCCTGAGAAGGGAATGAGACACTGCGTCGATAACACTTTGGGAACGCCCCTGCGTGATTGCGTCTGAAGCACGTATGTCAACTAGTCCAATGACGAGCGTGAGCGTCATGGGCGGATGACGTCATGACCAGGAAAGGATAAAAGCACATCTGACCAGCATTAGCTTCGATATTGCCAAAGCAAGTTGATCACAGTAATGCAGGAAGTATGGCAGGGTGACGCAGTGTCTCGTTCCCTTCTCAAGGAACTAGGGTTACAGACGTAACCTAAGACGTTCCCTTTCGAAGGAACTCGCGCTGCATCAATGACGCTTTGGGAACGACAATACCAAAACGCCGTACTTACAATTGCCTGTATGAGAAACTGTTGGCTATTAAGTCATAAGCACCTGAGACCCTGGGGCAGTGTCCAGGTCCAGGCTATAAAACCTCACAAAAGTGAGCGGGGAAGACCAGCCCACCGCATCACAAACCTCTTGTAGGGAAACCCCTGAAATGAAGGCTTTAGAGGCTGCCATACCCCTAGTATAATAAGCTCTGACCACCAAAGGCGACGGCTGGCCAGAGGACTCATAAGCAAGAGAAATAGTCTCCACTATCCACTTGCTGATCGTCTGCTTAAAAGCTGGAAGACCTTTCTTAGGTGATCCAAAACAGACAAACAGCTGATCTGATTTTCTCCATAGGGAAGCTCTGTGGACATACATGTCCAGTGCTCGCACTGGACAGAGGAGATTCAGCTTTTCCTGGTCCGGAGTCGTAAAAGGAGGAAGACAGAAAGCTCGCAGCACAATAAGCCTCTGCATATTGGTCGTCACTTTAGGGACGTAGCCCTGTTCAGGATATAGAAATGCCTTGACCATCCCGGGTGCAAACTCAAGGCAGGTGGGAGAAACCGAAAGGGCCTGTAGGTCTCCAACTCTCTAAAGGGACGAAATTGCTAGAAGGAAGATGGTCTTAAAGGTCAGAAACTTTTCTGAAACTTATTCTAGGGGCTCAAAGGGAGCCGCAGATAGACCCTCTAGGACAGGGTTACTCAAACTCGGTCCTGGAGGGCCGCTGTCCTGCAGAGTTTAGCTCCAACCCTGATCAAACACACCTGAGCAAGCTAATCAAGGTCTTCAGGATCACTAGAAACTCACAGGTAATTGTGTTTGATCAGGGTTGGAGCTAAACTCTGCAGGACAGTGGCCCTTCAGGACCGAGTTTGAGGAACCCTGCTCTAAGACAATTGCCAGGTCCCAAGCCGGAACTCATGTTCGGGTTGCAGGCCTTAGCCTCAGAGCACCACGAAGGAAACGGAAAATCAAGGGGTCTCTACCCAGCGATGCATTACCCACAGGGGCATGGTAAGCCGCTATGGCCACCACGTAAACCTTTAGGGTGGATGGAGATAACCCTGATGAAAAGCGATCTTGTAAGAACTCAAGCATTGAACCAACTCGGAAGTTAACCGGATCCCACTGACGCTGATGACACCAAAAAGTGAAAACTCTCCATTTCAGGGCATACGGTTTCCTCGTAGATGGAGCTTTGGAGTGAACCAGAGAGGACAGTGCGTCAAACAGATCCACTTCCGCTCTGCCATAAACTTCCCATATGTACTTCACCACCTCGGGGTGGAGTCTCCAATCCCCTGGCCTCGGCCTCAGCCCCTGCCTCGACAGGATGTCTGCTCCTATATTCTGGCAGCCTGGGATATACACTGGATCCCTATATATATGAGCGTATATACACACTATATATATATCTGTAAAATTCTATGTATAGTAATAGTCATTGTTTATTATGTGAATTGTACATACCTATATGTAAAAATTATGTTTTAGTAATAGTTAACTTTACATATATTGAGTACATATCCATGTCCTGCACTTATGCAAGCATTGTATATCCTGCACTTGCTGCTATTGCACTTCTGGTTAGACCTAAACTGCATTTCGTTGCCTTGTACCTGTACTTGTGTAATGACAATAAAGTTGAATCTGATCTGATCTGATTAATGCTCAATACATCTAGTTCCTCAGAACTAGAGCACTGAAGCATTGGGCTCTCTTGCCGGGAGGAAGAAGCCGCTGGGCAGGCTTCCGACACCGGCGAGAGAGCGCTGGATCCCTTGGGTAAAGGAAGAGAAAGGGCGGAGCCCGTCTTTACTCCGCCGAGAGATCCATTTCCGATTCCCAGGAATGCCTTCTCCATGCTGCCTCAGCAGCAGCGGGTCCGGATCCCTGAGGATCGCAAGCCTGGCCTCTTTCCTCAGAAAGTGACAGGCGAAAGCAGAGCGTGCAAAGCGGAAGCCTCTCACAATGTTGACAGTCAGCCCCCTCAAAGGCTGACATAGCATGCTCTGCTCCCAAACACAAGACACATAAATTGTGTGTATCCCCACCCGTTAAATAGCGCGGGCAGGGAGAAGCACACAATTGAAACATCTCTTTGCCATATTTTTCTTTTAAATACTTGTGAACAGACAACAATAAATAGACAGACAGTTTCGAAATAGAGCGCTTGCTGAGGCAGAGAAGGTAATGCCGGTCAGAACGGGTGTGCTTTTATACTTTCCTAGTTGTGACATCATCCGCCCATGACGCTCACTCTCGCCATTGGACTAGTTGACATACGTGCTTCAGACGCAATCACGCAGGGGCATTTCCAAAGTGCCATCGACGAAAGGGAACTTCTGCATGATGTCTTAATATTGTGAAAAAAAAACATTCAAAAGCGACACTGCAAGGGTTAACCTGCAAATAAAAAGGTCTTCCTTAAAGGTGAAAATTAAGATCTTGACAGAGAAAAGTGAGGCAAAGTAAAAATAAAAGAAAACCACAGAAGACTGGTGTGCAACAAGTGGGTTTCAATGTCATTTTGTAAAAGTGTATTACATTTGCAATAAGTGGTAAGCCAGCTTTAGAGCTATATGTTGACACAAAAATGCACCTTATTTTTATGAGCTAATTGTGGAAAATATAAACTACTCATGAATATGATTGATTTATGATATTTTAGTACACAAGCAAATGACATATGTGAAAAATGTAGTTTTTGAGTAGTAATGAAAAAAATACTATAACTATACTATTGGAACAGCAAGTGTTTAAATGTTTACAGATTGGCCTCATTCACTGCATTGTAAGTTTTTGTTAAGAGTTGTAGCTGTGGAATGTGGAATATTCCTTTAATTAAATGAAATTACCATTTTGACACTTCATGTAACTGATTTGAAATGTGACTACGACATGTAAAAGTCAAGTCACAGAGAATGTTAAAAGTGTTTACATCTTAAAAATTCTCCAGTATTAAGCTGTAGACCTTTGTGACGTTTGACACTTTTCATATTTGCGAGCGTGGCTCACAGAAACACCTCCAGCAGGAGCGTTAGCCCTGAGTTAGCTGAGTTAGACCAGAGCTAGCATGTGATTAATGTGATGCTCACTAACCCCCATGGTGAATTGGAGACCAGGGGTCGAGTCTATTTTTCTTTGTGAACGCTTGTGGCTAAACCTGAGCACAAACGTTGTTCATCATTGCGCCACATTAGCCCGCCAGAGCATTGACTGGCACAGACCAGAAGCGTGTGTCCCTTCACTTTGATTAATGTTCAAAAACACTCACTTCAACTCTATCATGAGTGAAGACATGGCATCCATTAGAAACAGTGCACACATACATATAACCCCTGGAATAAATGTTGGCCTGTGGCTCTGCCCTCTCCTCTCGTTCATACATAGAAAATCGTGATGGAGATGTTTTTTTTTAATTCATTAGGCAGTCTCACCCCGAACGTGCCCAGTTCCAGACAATGTAGTATGTGAAAAGTGGTATGCCAAATTAAATGTGCCGGTTTCATAAAACAGTATGTGAAAAATACCCGGATGATCTTTGGCTGACTCCGTTTTAACATTAAAGGCTGAACAGTTTCTGTCATTTTAGTGTCTGCGAAATCGCAGCTGCTAACACACATGAGCTCTTGAAACCCCGCCCTCTGCAGCAGCTCATTTGCATTTAAAGGGCCAGGCACAAAACGGTGCGTTTTTGCTGACCCTCAAAAAGTGACAACTTTAAAATGCTATATAAAAATATATATGTGGGGTATTTTGTGCTAAAACGTCACACACACTCTGGGGACATCAGAGATTTATTTTACATCTCGTGAAAAGGGCATTTTACCACCCCTTTAACTCCCATCAGCCTTGATTATGACAGCTATAGACCTTGTACGCCAGACAAACAAGCACACAGCCATCTTTAGAATTTTATCTTTGAAGTTCCGTTTTTGCATTAGCCTTGTATATTTCTATGTTGCTGTCAAAGTGTAATTAGCCGGTGAAGTGGATTTACTTCTTGAGTTAAGGAAAGTTATCATGAACATTGTAATATTTGAAGCTGATGTCATAACAAATGTTAGTAGAGCAGGACGATTTTAAAATGAGCGGTTCATTCATAAATCATTAAGATCTTACCTTCATGCTGTGGAAGTCCAAGCCGGAGGACAGAACATGACAAGCGGAGTGAGGAAAAGGTGCGGGGCAACATTAGGTCTAGGCCTTAAAATGCCCCAGTTATGCTATTTTAAAGGTCTCCTATAACAGGTTAAAACAACAGGTTTGCATCAAAGACCAAAAACACTTTCATTTTCTCATACATTGCACAACACCACATTTTCCAATGACTCTCAAACGACTTGTCAGATGAATCAGTCTCTCTAAATCCCTCCTTTACGGGAGCCTGCTCTGCTTGGTCAAATGACCCAGTCTGTTACGATTGATCTACCGCTTACAGTGCTTATCGGAAACTACACACCCATTACCATAACTGAACTTCAGCTCAGGAGGCTTCCTCAGTCCTCAGCGATTGAACACGCTGTAAAGACAGTAACGATGACGTCGATTTGTCATTTGTCCGATGAATCATTGGAAGAAGTTATTCAACCCGAACCTCCATCGCAAGGACGACTTGAGCAGGATGTTTCTCAGTGATACACTACTCAGTTTGAGGTTGGCCTATATGAGATGTTGCAACTGTAATTCCTCACCATCAGCATCAACAAGTGTAAGCCTATGTCCATCAACAAACAAATGTGATTTCTAATTTATTGCAGTGCACATGTGAGAACTGTATTAATAACAGGGCATACTTTAGCCCAGCCCTACCGCGAATTAATGTATCACTGTAACATTAAAGTTTGCAAAACAAATTTTGCCCCATCCTTTATCTTCACTCAAAGTAGTAAGAACGACACTCTCCATTAATAGACAGTTTTAGGTAGGCTAATATTGGCCCACAGCTGCTTAGCAGAAGCATTAAGCAGTAAGACTATAATAACGTGAGTTAGCCGTTTAGTTAGAAAACTTGTAAAACACAGGACTACGTGTTTTGAACAACCGGTAGAAAATACATCAATAATAATTATTCATAGCAGGTTGTAATTCTGAGGAGCAAGCTGGTCCAAATATACTGTTTACTGACCCATCTTTCAAGAGAAGTGGTCAGTAAAATGACGTTTGAGGGCGGGTCAAGTTGTTCGCGGGCAGTCAACATAGGCAGGCAGGCATTATGCAAATGTCTTATCTAGTGACGTAAAACAGTCTCACAGTAGGATTCAAATTACAGACAACTGGTTAAGGTGGGTTACAGTCGATTATTTCTTTTGGGAGACAATAACTTTATTAATCGTGCACTTTCGACTTGTAACATTTACATTCACAAACAGCTATATATTCCCTACACTGCATGAAAGGGAATATTTGAAAAAATATAATAGGGGCACTTTAATGCTTAATCTCAATTATATGTGCTGAAAATTTGAAAGTAAATGTGTTTACTGCATTAAAGAAAATTTTGATAATTTAAAAAGAGAGATTATAATTAAAATAACTAGTAACACCAAGGACGTGGGTTTGATTCACAGGGAGTGCATGACCTAAAAAACATAAAGTTAATAACAATGTTGTTTTAGATTGTCCTAAGTGTCTCCTTATATGGAGGACCAGCTCTACCATATTTAAAAATAAATACAGAAATAAATAAATGCTCAATAAATAAATAAGCATACAATTAATTGCCCCAAAAATACAATAAACAAATAAATGTAGGTCGAAATTAAATTATACAGTGAGACATAAATGTATATATCTCTTAATTAGCTATTTTTTATTCATTCACCTTTGTAATAATTACCTTATTTATTTATGTGCATGTTATAATATTTTTGTCTGTTTTATTCTTCCTTTGTATTTTTTTACCCTATTCATTTCTTCAATGCTATTTATTTCTGCCTGTCGTTTTACATTTCTGTATGCATTTCTGCCTCATTATGCAAATGAGGAGGGGCTGTCTTAGGGGGTCAACTACTGCCCATTGGTTGGTTAGCATTTTACTACATCGGTTGAATCTACATGCCACCGGCCACAGTCACAACAAAGAAAGACCTACGATGAAGTTGTCAGTGAGCTGGGGCATTAAGCAACTGTTTTTGAAAACATTGCTAACGTTATAAGTATTGACTTTATTATTTTTCAGATCTCAAACTTACAGCGTTCTAATTCTTCCAGACTATTAGCAGCTTCCCTTAAGAGGTCGGACACTGAACGTCTGCCTGCTGAGTTTGACATGACTAAACAATGCTTTATGGCGGGGAAAAGCCATGTAGAATCGACCAATGCAGTAAAATGCTAACCAACCAATGGGCAGAAATTGACCCCCTAAAGACAGCCCCTCCTCATTTGCATAATGAGGCAGAAATGCATACAGAAATGAAAAAACACAGGCAGAAATGAAGAAATAAATAGGGTAAAAAAATACAAAGGAAGAATAAAACAGACAAAAATATTATAACATGCACATAAATAAATACTTAAATAAATAAGTAATTAATAAATAAAGTTGAAGATTATAACGGACAATAAATAAATAAGGTAATTATTACAAAGATGAATAAATAAATAATGTCTCACTGTATAATTTAATTTCTACCTACATTTATTTGTTTTTTGTATTTTTGGGGGCAATTAATTGTATGCTTATTTATTTATTGAGCATTTATTTATTTCTGTATAAGAGCTGGTCCTCCATACTCCTTAAGGCCAAATATATATAAATGCATCCTAAAAAAAAATGCACACATAGATACATAACACTCTTAACGAAGAGTTATTTTTCTATACATCTTTAACTGGTGAAGATTCTGAAACATTCTCAAAATTGTAGGCCTATTCTAAAATCTAACTGAAATTTCAAGTTCTGTTTTTTCTCAATAGGCCTAAGTATACACATATTAGGCTACTTTAGATATTATTACTTTGATTACAGATAGATGGGTTTTTAGTTATTTTAGATATTTAGTTACCACCGTGGATAAATATGTTATGCTAAAAAAAAGTACCATAAATGTGGCAAAAGTATTTTTGTGGGTGATGAACGACTTTGTCTGCTTCCAGGATGTGATGTAGACATCACTTCCTGTCTAAGCAAGCGTGAGTCGGCGAGAAAACATGGCTGCCTCCAGTTGCAGATGCGTGAGGTCGATTTTATGGAAGTATGGGAGCTGCGGAAAGAGTTTATGTGTGTCCCGATCAAAGACGGTTCCGCAGGTGAAGTGCATTCTTATGTTTGTTCCGAGACAAAGCTGGTTTTGCGACTTGTTAGTCGTAATTGGTAGTGATGCTGTAGAGAGCAGTACGTTATGTCCTTGTGGCTGAATATTAACAGTCGAGTGCTTATTGAGTCTGTATAAAACGTGCAGATTGGCAGAATGGAGTGTAATGTTCTTTCATTGCAGTGCATACGTACTGAGTTAATAACCTGAACTATTTGAAAGATTTATTTTTTTGTGTTTACAACATCATGGCGTGACATGTCCACCTATGCCAGCTAATATAATACACATGCAATTTTCGTTCAAATATTTAAACAATATTATAATAACGTTTTAGTACTTATTTATTTAGAATATTACCTCTACATTTAATATTGATGTTTCATTTTTTCATTGGAACGTGATCTCCTAGGCTAAGTAGCAGAAGTCACGCGTGAAATCAAAATAAGTTATTTGTTTTTTTTATGGAATATTGCTCTTTTTATTATAAACGATTTATTCGTGATCGTGAACATATCGGCATTTTTTATGAATGTGTCCTCGTAATCTTTAATCGAAATAACTCCTTCTTGCTACTACATCTCTTCTCTGATTACATGTTTTGTAGCTTGAGGGCGGGGCAACCTGTCACGAGATCGCAGCAATAGCAATCCCCAATGATCCAACATTCCAATCAATTCCCCATGGCCAAAATCAAGTCCTGTCCTGTATTTTTTCAACGAGTGAGTTGTTTCACTTGGATTAGACTCGTGTTGCAGAAGATCAGACTACATAGCACTACATAGCAGCTTTCATTGGCCAAGGACCGCTCGGTGGCTGTCTGACTGACATGTAAAGCAAACCGTTACAGTTCGTTTTGTTCAGTATCATGTTTAGTGGCATGAGAATGTAAAACATGTTCCTACAATAACAACAGACTGGTGTTTAAAACTCTTGGACATATTTAAAGAGTCTGTTGTGAACTTAACATACTTCTTTAAAAAAATCTTAAGAAAATCCAGCGTTTAGTTGATCCTGATAAGCGCTCAGTGTCACATTTGTGAACACGACGGCTTTTTTCCATGAGGGGTTTGCCGTCACAGAGGGTTTGTGTCAGACGGTCCGTTAAAGAATGACAAACACATCTTCCGGAAACTCTGGAGTATTCAACCAATCATATGACAACTTCGAAAGTCCCGAAATGTTTCCAATTTTGTGTACCATATGCATCAGGTTCAGCCAACAGTCCGATGGGGTTTCATGCTGTCTTTAACAACAGCATTTGACTGAAAATTGTTCATATGTCTTCTTTTCTTTATTAACTCCAGCTGCCGGTCAGGCAGATTTGCGTGTCATCCTCCTTGTGGAAGAAGAATCTGGCAGCGGCAGGCCCACAGAAATTCACACAGGAGTTCATCAATAAACAGGTGGAGGAGTTTGAAGTTGGTAAACGTCACTTGGCCAACATGATGGGGGAGGACCCAGAGACATTTACACAGGAGGATATTGATGTGAGTTACTTCATCACACTTATTCTATGTTCAGTCTTATTCTGTTCCATTTACTGTTGTTAAAAAACAAAAATTACTCTGATGCACAAGTTATTTAATACAAATGGGAAAATAGTTTTTGGATGATAACAGATTTGTATGCATTGCACATTATTGAACAATAACATTGCACAATATTTTGGGAAAATGGGTCACACAAGAACATTGTAAGATTCTGAGCAAATGTCCACATTACTTTTAATCTTGAGAGGGAACACCTTCTGATTCATTGCCGTCCAGTTGCTTTATGGCAATGATGTTACAGCAGTGTGAATCATCCATTTTGCATTTCACTTTTTCCACAAATAAAACATATTTATGTAAATAACAGCATTGATACAGCAGTACATCTGATCGTGAATCTATGGCTTATTTAATAAAACAAAACAAAGAATGGACACACAACGCAGAATGCGTTTGTTTTTGATTTGAAAAACTCAAGACGCGATTAGTTGAAAAGGGAAAAACCGCAAGGCCTCAAGATGTGTCTTTTAAAAGTTGAACTTATTTTAACTTGAGCACTGCGTTTTTAGAACGGCGTGGCATGTGCAATGCTGCACAAGACGAAAAACACAAGGTCAAAGGTCAAAGTCCATCTAGCGCATGTTTACATAGAAAAATAATGGAAAATTAGCACAGTGGAATGGAAAAATGTGTTATATGTGAACAGGCCCTTATTCTGCTTCAGCTGTTAAACCAATGTGTGTCATTTGTTCGAAATCGCACACATTTTCATTATGCAAAACTGTTTGTCTTTATCATGAGTCTCTTTTGAAGTCTTTTTCCACTCATACCAGCAGCAGAGAAAGAAGCAAACAATCATAAATTAGACAGTACTTTGTGGTTGGATGCTGCACTATCACCAAACAGTATTTACAGCATCAAACTCGTGTCAGACTTAAATATTTGCAGGTTATAAAGTGTTTTAGGTTTCTTCTCATCGTGTAAACACGTTACTATAAAAAATGGATTTTTTTTTAATAAAACTAAAATATTCACAGATTACTAGGCCTATACCAAAAATAATGCTACAAATAATGCTGTATGAACCATTAAGGTTAAATATAAAAATAATTTGGAAGGACTGAGAGGTTTGGAAATTTGACCCTGGAAAAATATGTAATTTTGAAATGTGTAGGAACGCTGTGTGTGTAGGAATGTGGGCTTTACAGGATATTTCAAATGCTTGTTCTCTGTGTATAATACAGCAACTTAAAATTTAAGACCATGAAGTACTAAAGACATGTGTGAATAAATCTCTCTAAAAGTGTGTTATATGTTACTAAATTTTAAATTTTCTATTTTTTTGGTGGCAGTGCTGCTCTGTCTGCTGTTCTGAGTAGAGTTCTCATTTCATTTTCAAAAATGTGGCCCAAATATCCAGGTCCTTGATTTGCGATGTGTTTTATTGTCTCCCCAATCTTCTAATGTTTACACATTTGTCTAATGACTGATGAAGTAAAATTCTCCCCAGCTTTTCAGTTCTAACAAGTAAATTACATCATGAGCAATTTCTAAATATTCCTTAAGATCATATTCTCTTTTTTTTTAACCTGTCTGGATTGCCTTTAATAAAATATAAGTTGATATTCTAGAACAGTTGTTAACCATTTTGACTTTAAGGCCCCCTTTACTCCACAACAATATGTAAAGACCGAATGCGAGCGTACACTGCAAATTCGGACACTCAGGATGTCATGAGCCATTGCAAACGTTACGAGTCAGTTAACCTGATAATCGTGTCAAAGCAGGTGGTACACGGCACGACTGCACGGCGAGCCGGCGGCAATCGTATGAGCTTTCAAACTAAACACGGAGAGTGGAGCTTTCGGTGTTGCTGCTTTAGCTTTGTATAGAAAAAAAAGGAAATAAAAAGATGAGTGTGCAAATGATTTGGTGAAAAGAAGAGAACTGCACAGCCATTCCTTTCAACAAAAACAACCAGAGAGTGTATTTGTGTGTGTACCTACTTAACTATATATAGTGACAAAATCTCCAAAAACCTCCCCTCAGGGACGTCCTCATTTGTAAATCTGGTATAAAAATATAGTAATTAAAAGTTTTTTAAAAATGCAGAAAGTTTTCTTTGATGGGTATGTTTAGGGGTAGGGTTAGTGTAAGGGGATAGAATGTACAGTTTGTTCAGTATAAAAACCATTACACCTATGGAATGTCTCCATTTAGATGGCTAAACGTTTGTGTCAGTGTATGCACACGCTGTAGCGTTGCTGCCATTGGGCTATAACCATATTCATAGGCATAGCCTATGTGACGTGGTTGGGTGATTTGGCAAAAGGGGACGATAGCCTATACACTGGTTAAAATTGGGCCGACTTGGAACTGTCAAGTCGCTGTCAGAGAGTAGAGGGAGCGAGAAGGCGCAGCAAGTATTGGTGTATAGATATAGCGGGAAATTATATGTATTAAAAAAACACTAAAGGCCAGTCATATAAAATTTGCACACTATGGACACAATGGATGTGATGTTTTTTCCACTAAGAAACAAACACTGTTGTTATTTTGATTGATACTGTGAAGCTGCTTTGATACAATCTATATTGTGAAAAGCGCTATATAAATATACTTGACTTGACAATGCATCAGAGGGGTAATGTGGCCAATCTGGCCATATACTTTCTTAGCAATCTAGCCTAGTTTATTGCATAAAGTTTACATTATGAATTTGTATTGGAACATAAGAAAACTAGAAATGTGAAGTCTGATACAATCATCGTGGTACTCCTAAAGCTGAAAGTTAAGTTATCAACTTTCTGCAGGTGTCACATAGAACTTCTGGGACCCGCTTAGAAATTGGCATACATTTACAAACAGTATTTATGTCTGATATTTTATTCTGTGCCAGAAAGAAATGGCCGTAATTGATTTATCCCACTAATTTGGTCCAATTTCTCGATTCTTAACATTATTCCCCAATCTCTGTCACCATTAATGAATTGAGCCCTCAGAGTAAGTGTGGCTAAAAGAAGCTGACACGTACCGTCCCTCTGCCAGCTGATCGGTGGGTACAGGGTGGAAAATGGCTGCGACTGCAGGGCACAGAGCAAGTACAGGATGGGGCTTCTGTGCCTGAGCTGGCACCGGTGTGTGTGCCAAGCGCTTCAGCCGACATGACGTTCCCGTGAATGCGCTGAAGGTGTGAAACAGCTGCACAGCAAGCGCTGCCAGGAGGAAGTAATTAATAAAGACTGCAAGCCTCACCTGCTTTCTCCCGCTGTCTTTCGTCTACTCGCACACACATTGCGTTTGCACCCGTCAGGTGGGCTCTGACGTTCTCAGGGACCATGCCAATGAATTTGGGAAGAAATTTGCTGAGTTTTTGACAATTCCAACTTGAGTCAAAGTTTTAAAGGAGTGTGAAATTGAGGCTTAAGAAATGTTGGAAAATAGTGCAAGTTATATGATCTGCGTTTATGTTGTGTATTTTTGGAGCTTGGCAGTGTGACGCCATTTATTTCTGTTGTATGAATAAAATCAGATTGGGCATTCTGCAAAATGTAATTTTTTGTCCCACAAATAATAATACTGATGTCAAACTAGTTATTAGTTTGTAGAAAGTAGATTATTTTTAAGTGTACTATTCCTTTAACACATGGGTTAATGACAAATAAGGATCTCCAAAATAAAGAAAAAGAAAATCTTGAAAAAAAAGGCTTTTAGAAATTTCTTCATGTTGGTTTCATATGGTTTTGAAACATTCACTTAAAAATAATAATGAATCTACTTGTTAATATTTGAAAATTCTATTTATTAAGTATACTTCTCTTCAAAACTTTGGGACCTCTAAGATATTTAATTTAAATTTATTTTATTATTATAATGTAAAGTCTCTAATTCTCACCAAGGCTGCATTTATTTGGCCAAAAATACAGTTAAAAACAGTAATATTACAATAATTTTAATTACCATTTAAAATGGCTGTTTTCTACTTTAATGTAATTTAATATAATTTCTTCCTGTTATGGCAAAGCTGAATTTTCAGCAGCCATTACTCCATTTATATATTTACACATTACATTATGCATGTAGCAGACACTTTTATCCAAAGCGATTTACAAAAGAGATTTACAAAATGTCAAAGAGCCAACAATTATGTTTGTTAGACAAATAAACAAATAGACAAACAAATTAATAACGGCAGCATTTACTTGGAATTAGCCTTTTGTAGCATTATTAATGTCTTAACTGTAAAAATCTATTTAATTTGTCTTTGCTGAATAAAAGTAAATAACTTACTGATGACAACGCAGTCCTGAAGTGTCAACTAGTCTCTCCCCTGTGAAGGTCCCCTTCTCCTCTTTACCGCTGTACTGATAAAATGTTGTCAAAATAGTTCGGGTTCACATGGCTACGCGGAAGTGATACATAATTCTGTATTATAATTTAAGGTCAGACAAGTAATTTGTTGAGGTCAATTTATAAAGAAAGACTACACGCCTGCGTGTTATATATATTCAAACGCGCATACCTATAGACTAAACACGTAATACGCATGTGCACGGCGTTAGCGTTTTCACAGGTTTGCGTTTTTAAAGCTTGTGCGGAGATAAAAAAAAAAATGGAATGGAAGTGAATCAATCAAAAATAACTTTAGCTGGTCGACAATAACTTCATAGAGCTGCTGTAAACCCAAAACAATCTCTGTTACTTTAATTTCCTGTTATCACTGTAAAGCTGCTTTGAAACAGTCCATATTGTTAAAAGCGCTATATAAATGAAGGTGAATTGACTTGACCCCAAACTTTTGAACAGTAGTGTAGTTTTGAATAAATTAATAGATCAGGATAGATGTCCGAAGAGATGTCATTTCATTGAGCCATATGATCTCTTGGATATCAACAACTATTCAACTATTTTGCATCATGGTCCTTCCTTACAAGCAGATTTTCCTTTAAATGTGTGCTATGTAAGGGTCAGCGAGAGGGCACAAATGTCATGTAAAATTAAATGAAACCTTGGTGCAGGAAACCTTGACTAACTACAGGGGGAAAAATTATGCTACAAAAAAAGATGGGATGGCAGGATTGGTATGGTATAAACATGTATGTCCTTGTCACCCGAGAAGGTCAGGTACTTTTGGGTTTTTGATGCTGTGTTTTCCATGGCACATGAAATGAGTGGTCAGATGTCTTAAAAAAAACTGTTTTGAGGGAGTGCGTGTAGCAAGTTTGCTTTCCCAGATTGGGCTTGTGTGAAGTGTAGGCAGCAGAGGTTTCTAGAACACTATGACGAGGCTAAACCTCCCTGAGGGAGTTGGGCCATATTGCTTTTCAAGGTATGAACAGGTGCTGCCTTCATCTGTCACTGCATCCTGCACCGTGTGTTTGTTCTTCTCTTTTTGTTGCTTTATTCCACTCAGTTCCCCTCACCCTTTTTGATGGCCCAATACATGGATATCTGTTCTCTTGGAGTGCATCTGCCATCACCTTACTTTTTTCTTTCATCTTTTCTGTCTCTTTATCTTGGAAAACAGGGTCATAGACCCAAAAGGTTGCCATTTCTGAATGTCTCATGTTATGCAAATAAAAGTTTTATGCCCCGTTCAATGACATCACTGGAATCTGTTAACCTGTTTGGCGTGAGGTTTAATGTCCCCAACAACATCTGTAGCCCCATTTAGCAACTTGTCAGCAACCACATGTTCAAGACATATGTAAAAGCTTAAAAAAAATATGGGGGTAGGAGTGAGGTATTACTTGTGTTTTTATGTCCCAGCCAGTGTTCACCACCACAAACCTTATTTCAGGCTTTTAACCAAAATCCCTTTCAAAAAAGCCCATTGACTTTGGGACGATGGAACTAGAAGTACTAAAATGCTAACTTGTTTCTGAGTTTTGGCCTACAAAAATATCTCATCCCTGCACCACTCTATAGATATAATAGATCAGTGTAAGAGTTATAATTAAATGACATTAAATTTGCCATAAAACGAGTGTGTATTCTTATGTTTGTTTGTTTGTTTTGTTTGTTTAGAGGAGTATTGCATACCTCTTCCCCTCTGGACTCTTTGACAAGCGAGCAAGACCTATAATGAAGGTGAGATTTGGTCCAACTGTTTGGCTTTTTTTTGGATAATTAACAGTCAATATTTTTCTTATGCACCTTTCTTTTTGTTTTAGCACCCAGAGCAAATATTCCCAAAACAGACAGGTATGGAAGAGAACTTTTTGACACCAAATATAAGTATGCTGATATGTAGTAATAAATTACTCATGCCCTGTTCTCTCTTTTAGCTGTCCAGTGGGATGCAGAAGGACGGCCTTTTCACTTTCTGTTCTACACAGGGAAACAGTCCTACTATTCTCTCTTGCATGTGAGTTCCTGCTCTTAATGTGTATGTTAAATGCTTACATAAAACATGCAAAGCCAAAGGGCCCTATTTGAACTATACAAGGGCATGGTCTAAAGCACAGGGCGCAAGTGCACTTAGGGTGTGTCCGAATCCACTTTTGCTAGTTTAACAATGGTCTAAAAGGGTTGTCCATATTCTCTTAATGAGTAATGGGTATGTTTTGGATGTAACGTGAAATAAACTAACCAGAGTCTCATCTCCAATTCCCTTTCCGTGCCATGGCGGATTGCTATTTACATGAAGGAATTTGCAAGCAGAAAGACTGAACGCGTCTCCAGAGCGCAAACAGATCTGCTCGTGTGCAAGGTTAAAGCGGGCAAGCAGACCAACTACAGTACAAGCCGGATTTCACCATATCTTTATGTGCACAATATTAATCTTTTACATTGTAATCTTTTTATTTTTAATATTTGGCTAGTTTGTTTGCTGCTGCGCATCCGTGTGTTTGTGTGTAATAAACATAGTGTACGCGTAAATGATAACTGCATCTGGCTGAAGCTAGCAAAACACAGGTGCGTTGTGCTTGGCACTGCATTGCGCCGGGTGTATGATAGGGCCCAAAGTGTTCTAGGTGATATTTGAATAATAGCTGTAGAGATGATCAATATAGGTCCCACATCTGCTGTTGACCAATAAACTAATTTGGTAACAGTTGATATTTAATTGGGTTCTAATTGTTTTCTAATTGTTTCATTTAGACAAAATAGATTAATTTTAATGCTGATAATTTATCAGCCATACATTTTTACCAAAATACAAACATTTCAGCAAATCAAATATTCAGCCGGAAATTAATCTTTGGTGTGGAAACGGTAATGTTTAATTAGCGCTTTTCCGATGGCACGTTTTGACTGTTCATGTCTATTGTGTCTTTTAATCAATCTTCATTTGGGTAAACCAACATCTTTTAGTCTATGCTGTTTTCAGTTAACGTGTGAATAAAACTTCACCAAACATTATTTGTAGCTCGCCTCCCATTCTGTAATCGCAATAACCTGTGCTTTGTTGCTTTTGATATGAAATGTGATATGAAGTTTCAAGCTTTCAGATTCTGATGGTTTTATAACAAAATTCAAACAGTAAATGTCGTTTTGGCACCTCTTTAATGTGGCGTGACATATCGCCCTTAGTTCAAGTGGACCTAAGGGAATTACTCCTTCAGTGTCACATCCTTCAGGAATCATTATAAAATGCTGAGTTGCTGCTCAAGAAACATTTATTATTATCAATATTTTGTGTATTCCATCAATACCAGAAAACAATAATTTGTCACAATATTACTGTTTTTATTGTATTTTGATCAATAAATACAGCCGTGGTGAGCTTAAGAGACTTCTTTCAAAAACATAAAAAATCTTTTTAACTCCAAACTTTTGAATGGTAGTGTGTATTATTAAATAGATATAGATATAAATATAGATATAAAAACTGCCTTCTGCAATTTAAATTTTATATACAGATCAATGATGTGCTACTAAATTTGATTAATTAAAGGTGCAGTAAGTGATTTCTGAGAAATGCTGCTGAACGTGAATGGGACAGAACAGCACAACACGCTTGTAGCCAATGAGAAGTAGGGGGCGTGTCCACTCATGATGATGATGAGGAAAGAGTGAGCAAGAGGAAGATTTGTAGAAAGATTTGACTGAGATGACTGAGAGAAAAGGTTAGAGGAAGATCACTGGCAAAAGAAGGGTTATAATCAGGCTAGAGCTTTAGGATCCACGCTAATATTAGAAAATCTTTCCAGCGCTGGAGAGACTCAAGCAGGAAGGCCTGAAAACGGATGACAACGGTGCATTGTTTTTGCTCCATACGCGAGTAACATTGGTTTTGCTATATTTCACTGTAATCTTGCTTTGGGCATTTAAAAAAAAAAAAAAAGTTCATCACTAAATTTATTGGTGTCGGACTAAATTGAAATTTTGTCTTGAAATGGTTTTGGAAGAGTTTCTGCTTTGTCTGGTCTATGACTGAAGGGAGTGGCACAGACAGAGTGTGGGGGGAACATCACAGAGTGGTGGGATAGAAGGAGGGGCACAGACAGAGAGAGGTGATCCCCTAAGAAGGGCCTGGATGGGGTGATGGGGGAACAGCCCCTCTGCAGAAAGAGCGAGGCTTTGTTTGACATTTTACTCTTAGTGTGCTAAATCAAGTGAAATAGAATGGTTGTTGTTAAAACAAACCAGTATACATTGGAGATTGGAATGATTAAGAAAATGCAAGTGGCAGGTTTGGATTTGTAAGAAGAGGAAGGAGAGTTAGGAAGATGAGTGTGACGGAGCTCTTTCTCCTCCTTAAATCCCATTTACAACAGAGAGCATCACACACTTCACTAGGCACGCCAGGGCTTTGTGATATTAGGTGTGCTTGCGAGTGTGTATGCGTGCACACGTGCTGTTCTTTGTGTGTAGGTGTGTGTGCACATCAGCCTCAGGGGTTTTACTGCGATGGGACGAGCCCCAGAGAGCCTCCTGCGTTAACCGGCTCTTTGTCACCACGGCTAATTCCTTTTCAAAGTTTGTTTTAGCTTATTTTCCCCTTCTCTACCATTCATCTCTGGACTCGACCTTGGGCTACGACGTCTCTCAGCAGCAGTAAGGAGTTTGTGTGTGTGCGAGTTGACTAATGCGCCATTGTCCTCGGTGCGCCCAAGCCCCTCATCCTCCCCTTTGCCCTGCAGTGGCTGGGACCCCTGCTGCTAATTTAAATAGGTATGTCAAATCTCTCTCATCCAGCTTCGAATCACACAGAGGTGCTCTGCGTTCAGAAACCCTGCAGTGTGCAGAAAATAATGCACAACTCTCCTTCTAGCAGACATCAATATTTTTATAGCCTGAGAAAAAGGAAGTAAATACGTAGTACACGTATGGTAAATATGGACACTTACCAAGGAGACCTATATTCTGTACTTAATATATCAGGAGAATTTACAGCTATCAAAGTAAGCCACTTGGACAACCGATTCAAGTAGCTAAGTATTCTAGTACGGCAGTGGTCATTTATTAAAACGCATTAATTGCGTGACCCTTTTTATTGCATACAATTAATAACTTTGTTTAAAGTTCTTAAACAACTAAAATAGTGCCTTTTTTGGTTTGGGAGGTTATAGATTTTAAATGGTTTGGGAGGTGAAGTTTTACCGGGATTTTTACTTGTTTTCTCTGTCCCCATTCACATACATTTAAAAAATTATAAATCAATTAAAAATGTATTTAATAATAAAATAATAATATTATTTTAAATTAAATACATTTAAAAAATGTTATTTATTTTACATTTATTTCATAATGTTGACTGGTATGGAGGACCAGCTCTACCATATTTAAAAATAAATACAGAAATAAATAAATGCTCAATAAATAAATAAGCATACAATTAATTGCCCCAAAAATACAATAAACAAATAAATGTAGGTAGAAATTAAATTATACAGTGAGATATAAATGTATATCTCTTAATATCTCTGAACAAGCTACTTCTCTCTCTTAATATCTATGACGAGACAGGTACTGGGCTACTCCACAGTGGTACGACCTGAACCAGTCTAAAATAATCCCAATATAAACTTATAGTTGTGACTTAGTGATTCAGGAGCACGGTTTGGAAAATGGATTCATGATGTACACTTTTATACATGTATATACACAGATAAATTGCAATATTATTTCTCTATAATACTGTCAAATAATTGCAGTCTTGTTGAGCAAGAGACCTTTTCAAAAACATTAAAAATCTTACCGACCCCAAATGTTTTGTTGCAGTACATTAATATAATATATACATTTTCTGGTGGCTCCAAAACAGATAAGTCATTCTCACAATTTGAAGAAAAAAGTTTGTTAGTCGGCTATCATGTTACTTTGGTGAGTTTAACTCCGCATTGAATTAACAACAACATTCAATGCATCACAGAAAACCAAGTGTTTAAGTTTGCAAAGCATGAAAATATCAGTAAAAGATCAATACGTTTAATATGTAGTGACAATTTAGAATCTGACAGTTTTTCTTGCGTTTATCAACTGGCCTAAAAATCCCTCACACAAATCCCAGATCTACAGTTCTTATTTTTGAACACTATAGTCCTGCTTTACAGTTTAAAAAGCCTGGCATTAGCTGTGTTTATTCTTAAATGTGCATGTGCATTTGCTGGACTAGCCTAAAAATTATTTTATTTTTGCATTATTTAAGATAAAGAATAACCAGTTTTGAGACAAACCCTGTTATATTTATAAACGAAATCTATTATTTAAACTTAATTTCAGTCATTCGCAATAGCTGCCCATGTGCTTTAGCAAAGACATGGCAAAGATGTCCATCTGACACATTTATACTATTTATACCAAAAATGATTCACTAAAAAAATACAAGCAAGGTCATAAAACACGGGCTCATGATGTTAGAACTTCCTGCTTTTAACCGCAGGCCCTTCAACTTTGATCTTGTGCTCATTAATACAGTATTTTCGACTTAACCTTCAACAAAAAAATCCCATGTGCGCTTTGGGAGGAGCAAGTCTGTACAATTTAACCATGATTTGTTGAATACAAGGAGCCCCGGCCAACCAAAAGGCAACAGTGAAAGTTCATATTAAAAGCTGAGATCGAGGAGCCTCTCTCCCCTCCTAAAGGCATTTGAATTTCTCTGGATTTGTTATGGCGCTGTGATCACGAACGTGTAACGCGCATTCCCCCAGCTTTTTTCCTCCCTCCCCCCTTTCTTTTCTATTACTCCTCCTTTTTTGTGCTGAAAATTGGTTTTTGCCCGATGTTTGCTTTTTTGGCGAGTAGCGGTGGATTATACGCACTCTATCAGGACCGAATTAAACAAACAGCTGTGGGATAATTGAGGGGGAAATGAATTCTCGCACAGGCGTGAGGAAGGTGCCGACGTGAGCTGCATGCCAGCGCCGGGCCCCGCGTCAGACCCCTGCTCCAGCACCACCACGCCTGACGGCCACTCCAGGCTCACGGGCGCGATGCCAATTTAGACAAGTGTGCCCGAGGATGCCATCCTGCTCCGCATGGCAGATTCTCCTGTCAGGAGGACGTGCGAGTGAGTGTGTGTGTGTTAGAAAGGAGCGAGAAAGTGTGGGGGGTTATGGCCCAAGTGCTCCCCAATTCAATTTTCCCTCCACACACACACACACACACACACACACACACAATTAAATTCAGAGCCGGAGAGAGAGATGAGATCTGCCTTCATAATAGAGACTGTGTGTGTGTGTGTGTGTGTGTGTATCTGTGTGATCGTGTGTGTCGGGGGGGGATTTTCAAATCCCTGCTTTTGCTTCACTGCCTCTTTTCTTTTGAGGGATTCCTGAATATCTATGAAGAATACCTCGTCCTTCATTCTGTGTATTCATTGACTTATTAGTCAACAGAGACCACGCTCAGGATTTGCATCTTTTTTTTTTTTTGGAGTGTGTTATTTCTGCTCTTACAGAAATGGCTTTAAAACTGACTACTTTCCATTTCTCTTGCCATTCTAGGATCTGTATGAGAAGATTCTGGGCATAGAGAGACATCAGGACAAGATGATAAATAAAGGTCTATTTACGTCAGACACCAAACAAATGTGAGAACTTCAAAACTTCCTGCAAGAAAAACATTTACTTTTATGTGTTTAGCAGATGTTTTATCAAAAGCAATTGGTCAAAAAGCCAACAATTTTTGTAACACACAATGCCAGTACAACCAGATCCGAAAGTAAGCTAGAGAATTTTCGTTCTTTCCTCAAAAGGATGATTTGAAGGGCTAAACTGTGTTTGTTTCCTCTCAGAATGCTGTCTGGGAGCAGGTGGTTGTTAAAAGAGGAAATTGAGGAGCATCTGGTTGAGAACATTTCAGATCAAGACGTAAGAACTGATACATTGACCGAATCTTATATAAAGTGTGTGTTTCAGGATGAAAACGCAAGAGGGTGCTGTTGGTAAACTAAGTGAATTCTGTTCTTTTGTGTAGTACGCGCGGTTGATCCAGCTGATGGAAAAGTTGTTGTCTATGCCCTACTGCTCTCTGGAGGAGGAGTTTGTGCTGAAGTTCCGCAGAAAGCTGGAGGTCCAGTCCAGTAAACAGGAGATTCCTGTGATACAGTACGACCCGCAGGGAGTCGCTTTCAGCGTCGCTGATGGTACGACGTCATATGCACATCTCAAATACACAGGCTGATTAAATATGTTATGGTTAAAGTATTAGGTTTTTAGATAATTCGATTCTGCGAACACCATAAAAGGCTTTTTTCAACTCTACTGACCGTCTAATGTAACTCTCAGATCTTAACTTTGTAGTCAAATGTGTATGTCCTGATAATAATTCTGAATCTGATTGTGATTTATTTGCATTTATTCTGCACTTTCAATAGCAATGATAGCCATTTATATAAGGGAATTTGAGAATATCGATTCGAAATGCCTTTTTTAGGTCTCTGGTGCAATAGTGCATTATATGAGTTCTCCAGATAAATTGAGACGCATGAAAAATGTGTGAGCATGAAGAGTTTAGGACAAAAATATATTACTATTGCACAAAATTATTCACAGGACAAACATAAATCAATTACTATAATATTGTGGTGGGCTGGGTGGGTTCTAAACCATTGTGAATTGAAAGCTTAATATTAAATATACATTTTTTGTTAAAACAACCCATGTGCAGTATTAGTTTGCAAATCCTTAAATAATCCATTATATTTTAATTCGTAATTATCAGTTTTTTTTTAAATGGTATCAACGTATTTTTTTTTTTAATTAGCTTTTACTTTTATATTTGCAGTTTTAGTTATTTTATGTGCTTTTGTCATTTTTATATATTTTTTGTTTCTAATTTTATTTTCATTTCAGATTTTGTCATTTAATACTTAAACTTAAACCTTTTCAGTTAATTGCTGCTAACTCGGTTAATATTTATATTTTATTTTATATTATGTGTTTTATTATTTCAGCTTTATTTCAATGATGCGTTAAGATTCATTGTCAGGTTTGACATCATTCAAACACCATTTGTTTCTGTGTGTGTATTGTGACCGTGTGTGAATATACTATTTTAGTATCAATGATATTCTATAATAGTTTTTATTAATATTTTAAATTAGTTTATATATATATAGTCCATTTTATTTTTAATATTAGTTGTCAATTTAATTATTAATATTTTTGTCATTTTTAGTAGTTGTCTCTAGATTTATTTATCTGTAAATTTATTTATTTTTTATTTCAGTTTTAGTTGTTATTTTAGTACATCAAGTTAAACTAAATTAAAGGTGCAGTGTGTGATCTTTAGCGGCATCTAGCGGTTCGGTTTCGAGTTGCACTAATGGCTCCGCCCACTGCTCACCCCTCCCATTCGAAGAAGCTACGGTGGCTAAAACGGGACAAACATATATCGTCGACTGAGACAGCAGAGAATAGCCAGAGTAAGCCGAGAGTGTGTTACATTGTAACTGTTTCTGTACCACAGTCCATTATAAACCACATCATGGATAAAGTTTACAAAGCCATAGTCAGGTGAGGGTCTTAATATATAATAATAGCAATCAGCTGATTGTCTCACAAACGTAACCAGCACATTTCTCCCCACATAGCAAACCCATAATACAGCGAGGGAGAAGAACCACATGAAACTATGCAACTATATTTTTTTCTAACAGGGTAGTAAAAGTTTACCTGGCTAATATGAGCTGTTACTGTGGCTGAGCTGGTTAAAGCGTAAAGCCTTGTTTAAACTCGACGCGTCCGCATGAGCCCAAAGGTGCGTGCGGCAAAAATGACATGATTGTAACAGCGCGCGCGCCTCCGCATCCCTTAGACACCATTTACTACATACAATAGGCTTTTTTTTCTCTGATTTTGAAAACTCTTCGCGAACGACTTAAAATGCTTCCAAGATCGACTTGTCGCGATCGACGGGTTGGTGATTCCTGTAACATACTGTTTTACGGTCAATGAAAAGAGTACTCGGCTGTCTCACGAACGCAACCAGCACATTTATCCCCACATAGCAAAGCCATAACACAGCGAGGGAGAATAACTAAGTTACATGAAACAATCCAACTACATATTTTGCACCACTGACCAGGGAAAGTCACTACTCACGGTGTCTATCTTGCTTCTAGCTTTCTGCGGCTTCTCTTTCAAGATAGTGACGAAACGCGCTCTGTAGCGCTGTGTTCTCACTGTCGGCTACGGTAGAAACATGACGTCACAATATGGCAACCTTCATAGAAGGGGATTCCCGCACCTATGTAGATATAAATGACTCATTCTAAGGTAATACAAACTTAACGGTTCATTAAGTAAGGTCTTTATACACCACTAAACACATAGTTATGGATCTTATATTGCATTTCTGTCAATAGATCCACATAAATATTACACACTGGACCTTTAAAATAAGAAATGTTGCCTTTGCAAATAGCTGAAATTAATTTAAAAAAAGGTTTTCATATTTTATTTAACAAGTTAACATTTATTTTATTTCATGTAACAGTTTTTTTTTCTTTAGTTGAACTATAATAAAAAAGAGATTTGAGAGCTACAGCAGAGCTGTTGGTTCTTATGTTCCTCCCAACATGAGCGACAGTAAATGATGACAGAAGTTTCATTTTTGGAAAAGCTATTCCTTAAGAGATCCTGCGAGTAAAATCAGAGAGATAAAGAATTTCTATTCTGCAAGGTTTCCGCTTGTCTCAATTGATTCTCACGTAAAACTCTCTCCGTTTCTTCTGTACACACTCACTTAATTCCCACATCACTCTAGCTAAGTCGTTCTCTCCCTCTCTCTCCTTCTCACAGGCAGAAGGAAGTCAGCCAAAGCCAGTATCACCCTCAGAGACAGCGGCTCTGGGAACGTCACAATCAACAGCAAGAGCTACCTCCGCTACTTTCCCATACTACAAGACAGGTGTGTGTGTGTGTGTGCCTCAGTTATGCATCGCATCTTTATGAAAAGATCCTTTTAGCATATCAAGAGCTTGAATATTTGTTCTTACTCTAGTTAGTATGCCATAAATGAGACCCGCACCAAAAATGCTCAGATCCAGCATTTGTGGTCCAGGGTGCGTGGTGAGTGTGTTGAGTTTTTTTAATGTGGTTGAAAAGTTAATTACACAGCTGAGTGAGCCGGAGACCGGCTGCCCGCCCTTATCACTCCGTCCGCTTCACACAGACCTAATTGGAGCAGGAGGGGAGTGTTGCTTTGTGTCAGCACTGCGGGCCGTCCTGCAGGCGAGCACACACGCTTGCGTCGCGTCCTCTCGATAGTTCTTATGGTGGCGGGATTATCGCTTTGTCTAAATATGAGGATACAGTCCTCAATGGGGGATTTGCAGGAGTGTCATTCACACAGATGTTGAAAGCTTGAGTAGTCCAGTGGAGAGAAACGTTCTTAATTCTGCCTTTTACTCGTTCCTTTCTCTCAGGGAGCAGCTGTTGTTTCCTCTGCACTTTGTGGGCATGCTGGGCCGGTTTGATCTCGAGGGCAGTGTGGAGGGCAGTGGTCACTCTGCTCAGGCTGGAGCTCTACGATTGGCCATCTCACGGGCGCTGCTCAGCTTTGTGTCTGAGGGACAAGTGGAAAAGATGAGGCAAGGTGTGTGACAAGAAGCCCATAACATCACAGTGTGGTAAACCATTGAAAAGGGCAGAATATATATTTTAATAATTAGTTGTTGTAATAGTCATTATTTGGGGGTCTTACCACATTGCTTTTTCCAGTTATTAATTTTACTTTTTTTTTTTTACTTACCAATAATTGTGGGGGGGTTAAAATTCTTGTTAATATTTAGTTTATGACATCGGCAGGTATATTAAAGGGATAGTTCACTCAAAATAAAATAAAAATTGTCATTACTTACCCTCAAGTTGTTCAAAACCTGTATGAGTTTCTTCTGTTGAACACAACAGAAGATATTTCAAAGAATTTTTGTAATCAAATAGTTGACGGTAGCCATTGACTTGTAGGAAAAAATACTATGGAAGTCAATGGCTACCGTCAACTGTCTAGTTACCGACATTCTTCAAGATATCATCTTTTTTGTTTAACAGAAGAAAGAATCGAATACAGGTTATTAACAACATGAAGGTGAGCAAATGATGACAGAATTTTCATTTTTGGGGGAACTATCCCTTTAACTGTACTTGCTCTGCAAGGCCTAAAGCACAGGTCCAATATTTTGGACAAGTTTCCGATTGTGAAAAATAATAACTTACCATCTTTACATCTAATATCTCTTTTCTCTGGAAGTCATGTCACAGATGCTGTTAGTAAACTTGAAGTAGTAGAAAACTTTGTCATCATTTGTTTTCTGTGATTACCCAAACAGCTGGTCTGCTGACCGCTGATCCCAGGATCAAGGAGAGGAAGAAACCAGGGCAGGAAGGAGCACGGAGAAAGTTCACATGGAAGAAGCGCTGAACAGGAAAGGGGCAAGGCAGGACTAGAAACCTGAGAGAGGACACAACTTCTCTCTTTTACTGGATTATTGGGTTTTTCCGTGGACAAATATATACTGCTGATCACAGATATAAACCAGCCCTATTGCTTTCATCAGTTAAAATTGACAAAACATATCGCTGTTGGACATCTGTGAGCTGAAAGGAAACCTTTCTGTTGCTGACATTTAATTGTTCTTTTGTGTGTTATTGTGTATATTAGTGTCGGTAATATAAACATCTTTCAATAAACAATTTTTTTTCAAAAATGAAGCCAACAGCCAGCCATGCATGGCATAGTGAGATTAGATTGTAATGCTTCTAATTACCACAAGAGGGCAGCCAAAATATGCTTTTGAAATTAATTCACTTTTGACAGGGTCGTTCAAGTTCTTGCTGTTTTCAGATTTATTTTAAAAAAAATGCAATAAGGGTTAAGGGCTTCTGCACCATTATTATTCACCTATCATTTCCCTCTGGTTTTAGGGGTAGAGATGGGATTAGAACATTTTCTAACAGGAATGTTGTTCCAAGATCAACAAAATGTTGATCCAGGAACATGTCTGTATTGGCAAAATCATGTTGAAATATATACTTCCAAAATATTTGTACATTACGGTTTCACTGTATATAATTATTCACATAATAGAGCTTTTTCATTTTCTCCATATAAATTCCTTGCATATTAATGTTCTAATATCTGTTTGGGATTGTATTACATTGAGTAGCTACAGCGTATTCGCTAGACATTCAGTATTTTAATTTTATTGATTTAGTTTTGTAATAAAAAAAACAGATTACCCATTTAAAATCACTCACCTTTGAGAGAAAATATAGATAAATGATGGCTACTGGTCACGGTCTGCCAAAGAAACTGATAGTCCTAATACAGAAATATTTTAGAATAAAAATAAAAGCTGAAAAAAAGAGGGGCACATAATTGAAAATGATTTTGTCCTCCATCACATTACTTGGTAAATATCTTGGTCAAGATTCTGCATTCTAGAGCAGTGTCCTGGAGGATGAAACCTGTTAGTGAGTAAAAATCAAGAAACATGAACTACTGCCCTCGTCTGTACTGTAACTATGACAGCAGTAAGAAGCCAGTGAGTTGGCATGAAAAACCGTCTGCATCATGACCTTTACCATTTGACATTTGAAAGTGCGTACTTAAAATCTCAAAGTTTGGCTCTCTGACTCCAGTGGCGTTTTTGGTTGAGAGAAGATAGAAATGTGTGATCATGGATGAAAAGACTTTGGAGCGTTTCTGTGGGTATTTTTGCCCATTCATCCAGTAAAACATTTGTGAGGTCAGGCATCGATGTTGGATAAGGTGGCCTGGGTCGCATTTACCATTCCAGTTCATCCCAAAGGATTATATGAGGTTGAGTGCAGGGCTTTGTGCGGGCCAGACAAGTTCTCCCACACCAAACTCATCCAACTATCCATGTATCATGTTTTTACACTGAGGCACAGTCATGCTTGAATAGAAAAGAGTTGGGGTACTCGAACACGGACTCGAGTTCAATTTTGAATGAACTCGGACTTGCCACGCACTCGGATCACTGATCTATGTCTGGATAGCTCATATCATACTGGATACGTTCACACAGTAAATTATAAAGAGTGATAAATGCATTTAAATGTGGGAGTGAAATTCCTATACATTGACTGCGAGTCATGAAATTGCGATGATTGACATAGTAACCATAGCAACATGAGCCACATTTTGGCGTCTAATAATTTTATGATTTTTGTTACATTTACATTTTAGTCATACGTTTACATACACCTTTCAGAATCTCAAAATGTTTAATTTTATTTATTTATTAATAAGACGGATCATAAAAACATTGTTTCTATTTAGTACTGCACTAAAAAAGCTTTGGACAAAATACAAACACAAAATACAAGACAAATTACTTGATTTTAATATTGTGTGTTATTACCTGAATGATCCACAGCTATTTTTTTTGTTTTGTTTTGTTTTTTTGTAATGGTTGTTCATTAAGAAAAATCCTCCAGCTCCCGCACATTCTTTGCTTTTCCAGCATCTTCTGCATATTTGACTCCATACTAGCAGTGACTATGATTGTGAGATCCATCTTTTCGCTCTGGTGACAACTGAAGGACTCATACACAACTATTTCAAACCCTGCAAACATTTAGTGATGCTCAAGAAGAAAGCATCCGTTAAGAGCCAGGGGGTGTAAACCTTTGAACTGGATGTAAATTGGTGTAAATTGTTCTTATTTTGTTTAAAAATTCATTAATTAATTTAGTCCTGCCCTTCAGAGGCTAAAAAGATATTAGCATGTAAATCAAAATAAGAAAAATTTAAATATGACTATCATCTTCCTCAAAAGTTTACCCCAGGCTCTTAATGCATCGTGTTGCATTCTTGAGCATTAGCTTGCAGATTCTGAAAGATGTAAAATAGGTTAACATAGGACTGTGACTATACATTGCAATCATTTTGTAAGGTTTAAAATATTAATTTAAGAGCTCAGTGTTGAGACCTTTCGCCGGAATTTGATTGATAGGCCAATCATGCAGATACCCGCCATTTTTGTTCGACAAACAAACCAAACCAGTTAGTAGATTAAATGCAGTGGACTTGAACTTGAAAATGGTGTGTATTGATTTCTTTGTGCAGTTTCTTTGTGCAGTTCATTCATGAATAATTCGTGCTATAACTAGAAGAGATTATCAGTTCATATGCTGCTTGAACTGAGGCCTACACATTAAAGCACCACAAAATGGACTTGGACCCAACACTAGAAAAGGGCCTTTTCCAAACTGTTCCCACAAAGCTGGAAGATAACCAAAATTATCTTTGTATGCTGAAGCAATAAGATTTCCCTTCACTGGAAATATGCCAAATGTAAAGTTTGTACATTTATAATGGTGTTTATCAGGGGTTGGCCTGGGCTGGGCTGGGCCCCTACCCCTGATAAACAATTTCATAGCTACCATTATACTATACAAACCGTACAGTTGGCACAATGCAGTCAGACAGGTAACACTCTTCTGGCATCCGCCAAGACTCACCCATCAAACTGCCAAACAGAGGAAAGTGATTCGTCACTCCACAGAACACATTTCCATTTGCTCTGACTCCAGTGGTAGTATGCTTTACACCACACCATCTGACGCTTGGCATTGCACTTGGTTATGTGAGGCTCACATACAGCTGCACAGCCATGGAAACCCATTCCATGAAGCCCACCACACAGTTGTTGTGCTGATATTAATGCTAGTGAAAGTTTGGAACTTTTCAGCTATGGAATTAGTGTTGGCGCCTTTACGCACCATGCGCCCCAGCACTCGATGACCCCACTCTGTGAATTGTACGTGTTCTTCCGCTTCATGGCTGCTGTAGTTGCCGCTCTCCCTATACGCTTCCACTTCCCAATAATACCACTTACATTTGACTGGAATATATAGCATCATTTCACAAACTGACTTATTGCAAAGGTGGCATCCTATCGCAGCACCATGTTTGAATTCACTGAATTTCAATGTTTTTGGTGCTTTTAAGAGTTATAGGTGCTTGATTTTACACACCGGTGGCAATGAGTCGAATTGAAACACCTGAATTCAAGAAATAAGGTGTGCCCCAATACTTTTGTCCATGTTTAGCCTATATATATATATATATATATATATATATGGTAACACTTTAGGGTCCAATTCTCACTATTAACTAGTTGCTCATTAGCATGCATGTAGTAAGATATTTGCTGTTTAATATACTTATAAAGCACATATTTAATGCCTTATTCTGAATGACCATATTCTACTTCCCTTAATCCTACCCAATATCTAAACAAAACATCTACTTTACTGACTATTAATAAGCAGTAATTAAGAGTTTGTTGAGGCAAAAGTCATAGTCAGTAGTGAGAATTGGACCCTAATCGAACCATATGAATCATACTTGAACTTGTGAAATTGATGCATTGATTTTTCCTTTTTTCCCCCCATTCCTCAGGCTGCAGCATCTGTCAGTCATATGATGCTTCTGCAAAGATGTTGGATTGATAAACAAGAAAACAAATGGAACAGGTCCAACCATTTGGCTCTTCTGTTAGTCTCTTTACATGTACATCATCATAAACAGTGTGCTCTATTCATGTAGGCATAGTCGTTTATTAAAATGGACGTCTTTACATTTTGTACATTCCACCCATACCGGCATTGATTTACAAAGCAACAAACAGTTATTAATACAGTATGTACACACCAGTATCCATGTATATTTATATGTATAAAATACTTAAAGTGGATGTAAAGAGATAGAGTAGACAGACAGGAGGAAAAATTTGGTTGCACGTTTGACGAATGGAACTTTTCTGGGAGAAACGCATCAGCAAATCAAGGCAAAGACTAAATAGCACACATAAACTGTCCTACAACGGCATTTCAAGTGTAGAACTTGTGCTGGATCCACCCCCCAAGATTGTGTACAATAGTATTTAAATAATTTAACTGTGACGAATTAGTTTGGATACAATTTAACATTATCCTTGCAGCCAATGATCACTATAATACATTTTATATTTTCACTTGCTAAACCGCTTCTGTAAAAAACATCAAGGCAACCAGTCATCCTACCGTTCCCTGGTTATAGCCGAGGACTTTAGTATTTATTAAGTAGTAGGCAGTGTTTCTTCTAAGCTTTTTCCCCCTTCATTTATTCCACCTTTAAAATTCCACTATTTTCACTTTCAGAGAAAATATTTCAGATTATCCTCAGGCAAAACCCTCTGCAGCCATTGCTGCTACTGTGCTTTCCCAAAAAACACAAAATGTAATAGATCATGTTAAAATATTTTTTGCTCTTTAAAATCACAGCTTAGCATTAAGACATGAGGACTCACATCCACATCACCACATGCATATGAGAAACAAACATTTTGGATGTTATAAGCAACTTCAGCATTTAGGTATAGCATGTACACAAACACAACAGCCTGAGTACATTGTTTTTGTTGAAATGGCAAACATTTAACTAAATATCACTTTGTATCTTAAACTTGTCGTTAAAGGGAAATATCAAGCCAAATCAACTTTGAGAAAGAAGGGGAGAGAGAGACACACAATAATATTTTTCTTGGGTTGCGTTAATTAACCAGACTTTCATTGCAGAATTTTACATAACACTGATGTGACTTTGGAGTTACAGATCGGACTGTAGCCAGAAGATGAACATGGAAATTCTGGAAAATATTCCCTTTTATCTCAGAAAATTACTATTAAATGGTTTAAAAGAGCTATGATGACCACAAACCATATTTATGATGACATTATGAAAATAATTTGTTATCTTTAAGCGTTTCTCCCTTATAATAAAAAGAATCATGATGCAATCACTTAAGGCTATAACCTGCCACTCTCTGAGAACAGAGCAAGTGACTTAGGTGTTTGTTTAATGAAAACTATTGATCGGCCAAATCGCATAAACCAATTTTTGACAAGTCTGCTCACAGGGAACAGATAATCAAGACACTAGCATTTTTATCTCAAACAGTTTGCAAATAATAGTTAGTTAACATGGATACCACCCACTTAAAAGCTAAATATTTCAAGACAGCCACTGGACCAGTCATAAGGCAATGCTAAAAAGATCAACCAGTAGACAGTCATTTTTGGGGGGATTTTAGTTTGACGTTCATTTAAAAGTTCATATTCATTGCCAGTGTATGGAATAAATAGTATCTCAAACTCCTAAACACTTATTTGTTGACTGACTCCCTCACTCACAGGGAAAGCAGGTCCTGCTCTTGCGAGGGCTCTGAACAGTTGCTCTATGCACTCAGCCTTCTCATGTGTGCGGTACAGGTGTAACGCCAGAATTTGTCGCCTGCCCCACAGATCAGCTTCATGTGTGATTGCTGCGGTGGGCATTTTCATGTTGGCGCTTTGGCAAGTCCAGGCCTTTCTTGGCGACACAGTGAATGTGGACCGGCGTTCCGCCAGGCAAGCAGGCGCAGTCTGGCTCGCTGAAGGTGTTGTGGCACAGCTGGCATCCCTTCTTTTCAGACACTAATATTGGGCCGCCTCGATACTTCAGCTGTGACACACAGAATGCAGTGGTTAGTGGGTCAATGACATGCACTGTAGTGGTCAAGTGTGTATGTTATATATATATATATATATATATATATATATATATATAAAAAAATTATTCATGTTAGTTTCATTTGCTTTTGATAAACAAAATGAAATGCGTACACTAAAATAAAACAAAATCTACTGTTCAAAAGTTTGGGGTCGGCATTACATTTACCAAAAGTGACAGGAAAGACATTTACATTGTTACAAAAGATTTCTATTTCAAATTAATTCTGTTCTTTTGAACTTTCATCAAAAAGTCCTGAAAAACTGAAAAAGTCCTGCAGCGGTTTTCAAAACTGATAATAGCAAGAAATGTTTCTCAAGCATCAAATCAGCATATTAGAATGATTTCAGAAGGACCATGTGACACTGAAGACTCCAAACTTTTGAACAGTAGTGTATTGTATAGAGTACAAACCAATAATTTAAAAAAAGTTTGACAAATATTTAAATATTTACTTATTTCATACAAATATCATGAATTATTAAATTCACACAGCATGACATTTTTTTGCAACCTGAACTAATTTTTTTCTAATGAGATCATTTGACTTATTGACCCTGACCATATGACTGATTTTTCAAGCAAACATTTTCTCTAAGAAATAAAAAAGATCATGTCAGACTACTATTTAGGTTCTATTTTCAATAATTTAATTATTATTATGACCCCCCCCCCCCCCCCCCCCCTCCCCTCCTCTGATATCTAGACGGTTGTATCACCCAGAATTTTTCTTTTACTTTATGCCCTGCAAAAATATCAAAATGAAATTTGACAGACATGCGAATGAGGTTACTCTGCAGGTAAAAATATAGTGTTTTTGCCTTTATTGAGATAGGATAGTATAGAGAACTGATAAGACATGAAGTGGGAGAGAGAGGGGGACGGGATCAACAAAGGTCCCTAGGCCGGGACATGAAGCTACATGTCGAAGCACTGCCCACAAGACAGGCTACATTAGGCTCTGACATATAAACATAATTCATGAAAACTCACCCTGTCATGCTGAAGCTGGAGGCTTTGTGCCCGGGCCAGCCCCACTGCAACCTGGGAAGTGCAGCGTGCATGTACACTAGCCCTCAGCGCCCCACACAGGAAAGGACGGAGTAACGGTACAGACCACTCCTCCGGAAGGAGCTTTAAAACATGCACTGCGTCAAAATCTTCAGCATGACGGTTAAGCAGGTCGACTGCAGCTATTGTTTGTGCCCCCCCCGGTAAATCCGGGTCCAAGTAAACGCTCAGGAGCTGGTGGAAAAGCTTCTGACGGTAGGAGCGGTCCTGAGATGCAGAGGCCCAAGAGCAGTATTCCTCAGCCGCAGGAGAGTCTTTGAGCTGGTGCACTAGAATGTGCAAGGCCTTGTCATGTTCTTCTAACTTTCCATGAAGTGTAGCTCGCTCAAGTAGCAGCAGCTCGGAGTCCTGAATTTTACCTACAAGCACAAGCAGATCAAACCATATTTTAGCTCTTAACACTAGGCATACAGATATATTGTGATTTCAATTTCAACTGCGATATGATAGATACTGTTCTCTCATAAAAATCTCATATGGCACCACTTAAAAGACAAAATCAGAATAGAAAAGCAAGTCACATTGAAATAGTGTGGGGAAAACTAGCAATCAATGCCTTTTGCCCACACTCTACTGCCATATAGTTACTCTATAAGGCTGTTCACACTTGTAAGAGGACCCGTTTAGAAATATTTCAGTATATAACGAGGTCACTTTGCGTTCACTTATCTATTTTAAATTCAATACAATTAATATTGTTTCAGTCCATTTTACATTCACCATTGTTTTTGGAACCCAATCAGCGTGAATTTATTATTATTATTATTTGTATTATTAACTATAAAACATTATGGGAAGAAAAGAAATTACATTTCTAACGTAATATTTTTGTACTACACAAATTATTATAGCCTATATTTCAGTTCTTTTTTGCTTTACAGTACAGTTTTACAGTATTAATATATTCGTCTTAATTGCCTTTATTTTCATGCATTATTTTGATTAAGAGTTCCTTTAAGTTTCTGTGTATAATTGACAATGAATTTAATATGTTGTTTTAATGCTGTATACCTCCGTCAATAGTAATGTTTGAAATTAAACAAATGTAAAAAAGTGCTTTCTCAATGCACAGAGTTTTTGTTTAGCAGCATTATTGCAAAGCATTTACTGGTAAAACAAAACCTGAAAAGAAAGAAAGTATTATTCTTATTAATGGTCAAATACAACAAGACATATCTGCAAAGCCAAAGATCACTAGAGTTTTATGCATAGATCAACACCTATCCGCTCAACTCTTACTTCAGCTGTCTGTGCCCTTTTCGCGAAGGGACAATTAATTATACGGCAATCAAAGGATCAAAAGTCTTGTGTGTATTGGAGAAGAGGCACAGGCATCCAGCTACTGAGTACCTACCTAGTAGTAACTGGACTCTGCAGAGATTGGACTCTTTCAGTAACCGTTGTAGTTTCCGGCGGGCAGCAGACAGTTGTTCCTCACTGGCTGATGGTCGTGATATCAAGCCCAGGACTTTGTCTGCATACAGCACGGCCAGATGTGTGTGATACTGCTCTTTCTGTAGTAACAGACACAACACACACAAAATAGCTTTTTCATACTGCGCTTAACCCCAGGATATCATGGTTCTATACACCAAAACAAGATTAGCACTGCGTTGTGGTTTATTACCACGCATTGCAGTGCCAAACAAGTACAGCGAAATTACAATGTTACACTAGTTGCTTGGCAACATACAACCAATCATGTGCCACATATACATGTGCTTTAGACAATCACGGAAACACAGCGCACTGTATAAACAGTAGTTTCAGCATTTGAAAGGAAAAATGTCAAATGATGACAAAAAAACACATGAATTGGACTTAATTGGAGTGATTCTTAACTTTATAGTTTGAAAAACCTATTCAGGATAAACTTGATACTTCAGTCGGCAATATATACTGTAATTCGAGGATGCGCAATGCTAGAGTATTTATGTAAACAAAGGCATTCATCCAATCAGTGATGCCAACACCGCAAATAAAGATGTTAACCCAGAGTTTAGGAATGTACAGAGTGAAACATCAGTTTATAAATACCCAGGATTGATTGTGAACCCCGGGTAAATTATGAGCAATGTGAAATGAAGGAAGATAACCCAGGACGCCGTTTACCCAGGGTTTAGAATGACCCAGGGTTAACTAGCATGAAAAGCACTAGAGAGTTGGGTAACCTTTTAGCATATAGTAGGTACAGCACTTGACTAAAGAATCAATGCTTTGGCAGTGGTGCTATTACCTGCAATTTCTTCTCTAGCACCAGGTGTTCCAGGTAGAGCAGAAGGGCCTGACTGTGTTTCTCCAAATACGCAATCACATCATTTGGGTTTAACTGCCCCATCTTCAACTCTGAGGTAGGCCTTTTGGTAAAGATTTGCACACCAATCTGTAGGTGACCCAAAAGATAGAGACAGCTAGTCAATTACACCCTCTATAATATTCTGTAGATAACCGATAAAGCTCCCTCTCACAATGAGGATGAAGTACACACCTTTTGATCTTTCTGTAGTGCCCAGTCTGCATGCCGCCACACAAGGTCAAGGTTGGAGCAGAAACTAAGAAAATCCACAACATATTCAAACAGATCTGGTCTTGTTGAGTCTTGGAGATCTCCATTGACAATCTTAACCCACATCTACAACAGATCAGGATAAAAAAACACTGTAATAACTCTACATTTAGACAGAGAAGATTGGGAAGAAATTTTATCACACCAGTCTTATGGTGCGTTCGATCTCGTAAAGATCGTATATACACACACGAACGCCAACAATGCTGTAAAGACGAGTGGGAAGTCAGAGAAAAATCACATAATACCACAATATTTAAAGGTATTTAACAGTGATAGTGTCAGGCTATTCTATTTACAGTGAAGTAAGCTATTTGCCTGCACAAAATATGATGGCATTATAATATAACAATGTAATATACGAAAAGTGTGCTGTGGCTTCATAACTTAATTAAAAACATTAAAAAAAACAAAGCACACCTTATGCACATTTGTCTGTTCTTAATTTTCTAGAACTAGAGTTTGAGAACCTTGCTGTATTTTTGTGTAATTTATTAAGAGAAAGTACAACGCCATATTACTCCGACGAAAGTGACTTGAACGTACATGCCGTAAACTTCCCAGGAGGACCTGAACGCATCATTAACTTAGATAGACCGATACATCATCCAGGAAGAATAACCAGCCAATACGTGGCCATTAGAATATCAGTCTCACCAAAAATCTACAGAAAAAGCCTCATCAAATGGGTAGTGCATTTTCTACATTTTCTTTAAATAATTATAGCATTCAAGTGATCATTAAAACTCTGCCACTATTAAGTTGTATTTACATATATATTGTAAATATACTTAAATATACATATTTACATATATACATACACTACCATTCAAAAGTTTGGGGTCAGTAAGATTTCAAAATAAATAATAATAATAATAACTGTATTCAGCAAGTATGAATTATCTAATAACAGTAATGCTACAAAAAAATTCTATTTCAAATAAATGCTGTTCTTTTAAAAGGGATAGTTCACCCAAAAATTCTATCCTCATTTACTCACCCTCAAGTTGTTTCCAACCTGTATGAATTTCTTTCTTCTGCTGAACACACAATATTTTGAATATTTAGAAGAACAGTAGATGGGCCCCATTGACTTCCATAGTATTCAAAAAATACTTCATACTGGTTTGGAACAACTTAAGGATGAGTCAATGATGTCAGAATTTTCATTTTTGGGTGAATAATCCTTGAACTTCCTATTCTTAAAAGAATAATTTATCATGTAGCTGCTTTTCCACCATTGGGCCAAACCGATCTCGTTGCTTAACGGTTCAATTCCTGTCCGGGCCAGCCAGTATGGATATGGTTTAATTTTCCACAGTAGGGTTGATAATGGAACTCTTTGGAATTCGTTGCCTTGGTAATGCAAGAGTTTAGCAAGTTAAGATGCAAATAGTGACCGCATTATTACTTCACTCAAATAGCACGCTTGGCGACTACAGAGAAACCGGTAGTCAGGCAACAGACAAGTGACCAATCCTAAGTGGCGATGTCACTACACGCATTATAATAGCGCAGTTGAGATTTCCGGGCTGAGAACGCTTTGTAATCCATCCGTGCCGAACCGAGCTCAAGTAGAAATATAACTGTAACAGTTTATTATCTTAACTTTATTGGAACCTTTTAGTACGACGGTGGAAACATGGCTATGGTTTTCCGCAAAAATATTTAGCAGCACAACCATTTTCAACATTGATAATAATATATGTAAGATAAAAGAAATGTTTCTTAAGCACCAAATCAGCATTTTAGAATGCTTTCGGAAAACATATATATTGGTAATATTATTATATGCAGGTTGTAATGAACAATTGCCTGTTAGACTGTTTTAGTAAAAAATAATTTCCAAACTGCAGGATGAATCAAAATATTTTTCTGTGGTAATCAACAGAATGCCAAAGAGGATGTCAGCAGAGCCTAAATTGCATTTTAATACGGAAAATGCTTTTAAAATTGGCAGCAAATTTTTCCTAGCTTGTCACCACAATCAGAATGTTCCATTAGATCCCACCTGTAAAGCAGCAGAATCCTGACCGTTGTAGTGATATAGAAGTCCAAGAGCATAATACCTGAACAGAGAGAAACACCATTAACAGTCAAATCACACACACATTTAGGAATGCCGCAAGTTATTTAAACACTATTTAAGTTTTCAAAACGTAATGTACTTCCATGACAACTGCTGTGAATAAAAGGACAGAGGGCATCGATGATTAATGCATCATAATGGTTTATAAGACAACAACCAAAATACTACAAAACGTTAGCCTGGGAAAACCCAGACAACTTCCGGCAAATTTAGATTTGCTATGAAAGTTAGTCTGGCAAAGAGCTCATTCAAGCCCATTTCCAATCCGTCGAAATCGAGGCACCAATCAGAAACGCTGGGGCGGGCTTTACACGATGATGACAGCGCTGGGATTTTGAAGCAGATTTTGTAGCCTAAATTACAAAGATGGATGCCGCCGTCGAACATCACTCGTTCGAATCAGCTATCGCGTCTGTTTTAAGCGATTTGAACGTTTCCTTTTAGTTAAAAACTGAGCAAAGAACAACAACGGAGATGTTTCTCCGCCGGCCGCACTGCATACGTCATCTCCTTCAGCGCTCTGATTGGTTTTAGGTCTACCCGCGACGTCCGTTGGTGACGCCCCTCTGGAAATGATTCGTCTATGACGCTTTGCCAGACCATAACTCAGTTACAACTGAGAATGGTCTGGTTTTAACCAGGCTAACAAAACGTGACACTTCGCAAAGAATCGTCTTTTGCACTCTTAGCTTTGTTGCAAAAATAAACCGTCACAACTTTATCAACGGCTACTCAAAGAAATACAAAAGCGAGTACCCACTTGTGATGCTTCTCCAGCCAGGGGGCGCTGTCTGCCAGAAGACAGGCATTATCAGAGGCCAGCAAGTCCAGAAGACTCTCGTGGCCAGTCTCTGCGTACAGCTTTAGCAACGCCGTATCTACGTCTTCACGGAAACCATTAGCGCTGTCGCTGCTGCGCACCTCGTGTAGGTAGCTGATGAGAAAACGTTTGAAGCGCTGTACCTTCTCCTGGTCCCCCTGCGTCAGGTGGTTCAGGTCAGCAAATTCATGAAGTGGTGGATGGCAACGTGTGAATGAAGAAGAAGCGGGCAGGAGCAGTGGATAAAGAGAGATCAGCTCCCGTACATCCAGCTGTCCCTTCCTGAGATGGGCATCAGATAAAGCAACATTGTTATTATTATTACAAGGTTTTTATTTTATTAAAGTTTATTTTGCTGTATTATAAAAATAAAAAAAATTCCAGCCACATTAAAATAAAATGAACACTACAGTGGAATCCTGTGTTGTTGCTGTTAATTAAAACTAAAAGTATTACAATTGTTTTTGTTAATTGAAATAAAAAAAAATTAAGATGGCAACATTCCTAATTTTTGTTTTAAGTGTTTCATGGCAACTACATGAAATAAAATAAGTTTAAGCTGAAGTACTACAATGTATGGAAGCTTGTTTCCACCATAAAAAATAAAAAAAGTGCGACTTTTTAATCTCACAATTCAGACTTTTTTTTTTCGCCATTGAGAGTTTACCAAAAAAAGTACAAAAAGCATGATAGCAGAATTGCAGACATTTGTAAGAATGTCAGACTTTTTCCCCTCAGATTTGGACGGCATAACTCGCACTTATTATTTTTTTATATTTTTAGATTTTTATATCTCACAATTCTGAGAAGATAAGTCAAAATTGAGGGATATGAACTTGTAACCGCAAGAAAGTCCGAAATATAACCTCAATTGCAAGCAATAAGGTCACAATTAAAAGTTTATATCTCACAATTCTGAGATTTTTTCTTTGGAATTGCAAGATGTAAACTCGCAATTATGAGAAAAAAAAGCCACAATTGTGAGATAAAAAGTGACAATTATCTTTAAAAAAAAATGTATTCTGTGGCAGAAACAAGTTTCCATAACAATGACTACAACTAAAAATATAAAAAAGAAACTAATAAAATTCACTAAAGCACATAAAATTACTAAAACTAACTTGAATTTTAAAGCTAATTAAAAATGTTAATAAATACTATAAATTATAGTAAAACAACACTTGTGGCAACTGTCCATTTGCTCAATTTTTAAAGATAAGGTTTTAAAGATAAGGCTATGTTTTTTCATAGTAAATTATTCATGATGTACCTTCTCCTTGACATCTGAAATATTACAGTAGTACTTGCAATCTGTGATTCAAATGGGTTAATAGTTCATGCTGTATGACAGATGTAGCAACTTAAAATACATGCCAAATTCAACATGGTGAATCCACCGATATTTACGTCAGCCATTTATTCAGCTATTAGACGAGTTTCTGTTCTCCATCCATTAGCATACGGCAATTAAGGTCAGGTGCGCAGAGGGATAAGAAGCAATTAGCAAAGAAGTTAATTAACTCCATTCAGTCATCCTCTGAAACATCTGGGCCTGAGCAGCAATTAACAGTATTAATTGCATGACAAAATGATGTACTTCACCTAAAATGCTCTTTCGCTTCTAAAAACTGAAGCTGGCCAAATTGGATGAATCCTGCTTGCTGGAGAATTCTTTTGTGCAATATCTACAACATAAAAAGAGAAAATGATCAATTAAAATCCTTTCTCCATTGAGAGAAATACTCTTGTATCTTACCATAGTCAGAACGGCTCGGCGTACCTGATATTTCTCTTTGGGAATGTTTCTCTGTGCGGCCTCGGTGAGGGTCAGGGCTTCCTCGACTCGATGGCTTGCCAACAGGTCTTGTATCTGACGCTCCAGGGGGAGAGGGACCAGCATATACACCGCTTTTGATGAGGCCACCACTACCTTACCTGAGAAATTAGAGGCTTTTTATAAAGTTGACAAAAAGACATTCATTATGTGTTCTGCTCTTTGAGCACCACATTACTTGAACTCTGTAAATGCTGTTTAAAGGGATAGTTCACCCAAAAACAAAAATTAGCCCATGATTTACTAACCCTCAATCCATCCTAGGTGTATATGACATTCTTCTTTCAGGCAAATACAATCAGAGTTATATTAAAAAAAAACTTAAAAAGCTTTATAATGGCGGAAGCTAGTTATTTTAGAAGATAGTGTTAAATGTGGATATTTGTCTTACACAAACACATCGCTTCACTTCAGAAGGCCTTTATTAACCCCCAGAGCCGTGTGGAGTACTTTTATCATGGATAGATGCACTTTATGGACTTCGAAACAGAAACCGGTCATTCAGTGCCATTATCAAGCTTAGAAGAGCCAGGACATTTTTAAATATAAATCCGATTGTATTCGTCTGGAAGAAGAATGTCAAATACACCTAGGATGCCATGAGGGTGAGTAAATCATGGGGTAATTTTCATTTTTGGGTGAACTATCCTTTTAACTCCACAGAGTTGCAAGGCAATGAGGAACGTTTAGAGATGTAAAATGGATAACGTGTGTTTACATAAAACACCAATTTCACATCCATGGAAATAAAGCCACATTCATGGAAATAAATGCTTTGGCATAAAGAACAGCACATTCATAAGACATGAGAATATAAGGACTGATAGTGATTAAACCACTGAAAAATAATCAAGCTTGTGATCTGCACAATAATGAGTTTTTGACACAGGACGTATGGTGACTGACCTGATCCGAGCTTGTCATAACACATTATATCAGATGCTCCTGAATAAATTGCCTTCACTACATACTCTGCACTGCTTGCTTTATTAAATGTGAATGTGTCTGGTTTTTGCCCTCCCGCTTCAAGCACTATAAAGCTTTAGCAAGACTTGACAGGAGAAAATTTCCGTGCTGCTTTGTAGGGAAATTTACCTCAGCACTTCAGAGAAATCAATACTTGTAAACACTAGACTGCAGCACAAGCAATCTAAAGGAATACCAACTAAGACACGGGAGATCTTTATTTATATAGATTTTTCAGCTGCTTCTTTACTGTTTCTCCTACAGAATTTTGTTCTGAAACTATGTTGTGGATTTCTATCTTTAACTACATGTTCTCACATAAACAATTAAATCAGTCGTACTGAATTAAGTTTTACTAACCTTACAAATTTGCATCTTTAACATTGCTTTCAAAAATAAGTTCTGGGCTCACCGAGTGAGTCAGATGCGAGCGGATTCAGTGTGGAAATGAGTTGTCTGACTGATTCAGTTTGATCACAACTGAGATTGAGAATGACAGTCTGATTTGATAATCTGCTAATCAATATTGGATGAATGTGTATTTCAATGAAGAAAAGACTGTGGCACATATATATATATATATATATATATTGTTCTTAGTTTACATGTCTACTGCAAAATGTTTTTGTTTTTTTAATTATCATCATGAGGGATTATACATTTTTATAATAATATAAATTATTATTATTGAAGCTAACTGACAAAACATTTACATCTATTAATTTGACTAATTTGTGACTATTAATAAAGGGCACCTATTATACAAATTTATATGTTTGAACATAAATGTGTGATGGCAGTGTGTGTACACAACCACCCTATAGTGATAATCCACCCAGTGTTTTAAATCCCCATAAATCATGAGCACTGTCTCAGAACAAGCCGTTCTAATATTCGGGGTAATGTGATGTACTTTTACACAAGCCCCGCCCATGACTGTTGACTGACACTGCAGTTTTAGCATAGACCCGCCCCACGTGATCTAACCACAGACGCCGATGCCGGTGTTGTGTCGAATTTCAAACCCCGCCAAATTATTACCCCCCTTGCATTGGTAGGTTTAGGATTAGTTGTGGGGGAGGGGTTAGATTTAGGGAATCTGGTACTGACTTCAATGAGGGGGTAATAATTTGGAGGGGGTCAAAATTTGGCACAACAACGGCAGTAATGGAAGGGAGAAGATGCACTTTATTACAGTTCGTTTACAGAGTTGTTTTACGGATATAAAGTTGACCTATTTTTTAAGCACCCACTGAAAAGACAAAGTCTGTATATATTTGTTTACTGTTAGTTGTAACAATTGTTTTTGTGCAATTTGCTGTGTATGTTGATGATAATGAAAGGGAGAGAGAGAGAGTTTATGGATAAGACTTTATTGCACTTCTTATACTGCGTTTATTCAGCTCTTACGGTGATTTTCTGGAGTCCAACTGACGCTTCATCTTTTGTGTGATGTATATTAAACTTTATTAAACTCTTCGTAAACTCTTTTGGCCATCATTCGGACAGTGTCTGCTACAACAGGCTTGTACTAATAGTGGATAAAAGCAAGATGAAAAATAAGTTATAACCAAAATTAAACTAAACTAAACCTGTTCTATCTCCATACAGCATAAATTCTCTGGCTCTGTGGGCATTACTGCATAACACAGCAGCTCATTTGCATTTAAAGGGATACACACTAAAACGGCGCATTTTTCTCAGCTGCAAAAAGTGACAATTTAAACATGCTGTAAAAAAATGATCTGTTGGGTATTTTGAGCTAAAACTTCACATAAACACTCTGGGGACATCAAAGAGTTATTTTACATCTTTAATATTTTGTTTTGTAGAATCTACTTAAAAGATGTAGTACAGGAGGCGTGTTAGTTCTGACAGCTTGTGGCCATAACTAATGAGCAACATTATTAACACAATGGATCATTCAAAAAGACAACCATCTGAAGAATCATCCATAGTTAAAACAAAGAAACCTCGTTCAGAGAAGAGTTTACAAGCAAAGAAGGAAATTGTAAGAGCCCAAAAAAACAACTCGTATCAACACTGCAATGGGCTTTCAGAAGGATTTAAAACCAACACAGAGATGGTCTTTTTCTTACTCGACACATCTATAGCCATTGTTATGTTGAATGTCTGTGTTTTCTTTACTTTTATAACAATATTTTAAAAGAATTGCTGTCAATGACAATTGCTTTCCATAAAATAAAGCATTCAACTTCACTACATTAATTTTCACCAAAAGTACTTTGCCAAAAGTACAAGTACTTCGACGGAGCAACAGGGCGAGCTGACATTTGACAGACACTTTTCAAACAACTGCGGTGGAGCCCTGCGCTTCAGCCAATCACAGACAGGTCTGAAGCGCTACAGGTCTGACTCGGGTGCAAAACCAATCAAAACTTCCAGTTCAGCTGGGGGGGCGGGGCATTCAACCCGCACTTTGACAGTCAATCACTGGCTCTCGCATTTTGAATCCGTAATATTGCTAACGTTTCAATATTTTAGTGAATGTATGCACATATTTAGTGAGCTATGCGCATATTCTGATTTTAAACTGAAATGGGTCATACCATTGATATTACCAAAGCAGTTGAAGTAAATCGAAAACTCGGCTCATACAAAGACGCAGTTATTGCATGGATGGAGCAAGAACAATGCAAGTTAAGTAACTAAAATGTACGCACACAATTCAGTTGAATGGTAAAGCTTGTCCTCTGTAACAATGCAGTTAAACTAAATGTACAAAGCAGAAATACACTCAACATTAGAAACAGCAGTGAAATAACATAGCAGGACTTATCTGTCAATCAGTTCCACATAAAAGTGTAGCTTGTTGCTATAGCAACACTGGGCTCTTTTCGGTAGAATGAAAAAAAGCATTTTATTTAACATGTTAACCCGTACTTCACTTTATTTTTTTTTTACTAGCACTTTTCTTTTCATACTGTTTTAATCCATTTCTTTGATCAGACCTCTCACCTCTCTGTGTTTTTGCCCTTTTTAAAAAAAACATTAAAATTGCCATCTTACATGGACTTTTCAAAATTAGGAATGAAACAAATCACTCTTATCAACAGGGATAGCTAATATGTTTGCTTAGCATAGTGTCAAACACAATTTATGATATTAATATAATGTTTTGCTCCAAAATCACTATACAAACACACGTCAGTCGTGTTTGAAATAACTTGCTTCAGTGGTCCCATGTTGCTTCTTAAGAGTGAGACAGAAAATATTTAATTGAATAAAAATTCTATACTCTGATATAGGCTATGTCGATTAGCGTTGCATTATAGATATACACCATTCTTACGAGGATACCTGAGATGGCTTGAAGAACACAGATCATTGCAATCGTGTTTATTGTCATAATTTTTCATTAGTCAAAACGTCTGTGTATCTGCATGTTATTTGGCTGTAGGGATATCTGATGCCCATATAAGGGGTTTCCTATAAGGGTGCCCTCTTGCTTCCAGTATGAATGTGTTTGCGCTCCATATTGCTGACATCGCCTTATTTTAGATAAAAAAAAGAAAAATATACTAAAATACTTTGTAACTGGGGTAGCTTTTCAGCAAACTACGGATTTACTCTAACTTGAGTCATATACTTGAGTACAAGTAGAAGTACTGTAATATATTAAGTATTGTTACTTAAGAAATAATTTACTTAAGTACAGTTTTTAGTACTCTTTCCACCACTGCCTAAACATCACCTGTACCAACAGTACAACATATTAAACAGACTGTACTTTTAGCCCTTCAATTAAAATATTTCATTGCCATGACTACATTTTTCTGAGGTGCTATGAATGAAGAATTATCCCCTTAAAATAGGCATGGCAAACTTAGCTTAAAGGGATAGTTCACCAAAAAAAAAAACAGAAATTCTTGCCATTATTTACTCACCCTCAAGTTGTTACAAACCTGTATGAATTTCTCTCTTCTGCTGAACATACTGTAAAAAGATGTTTTGAAGAATGTCAGTAACCAAACATTTGATGGGCCCCATTGACTCCCATAGTATTTTTTTTTTATCATACTATAGAAGTCAATGGGAGCCATCAAATGTTTGGTTACCCATATTCTTTAGTTTTTCTTTTTTTTTTTAGCAGAAGACAGAAATTCATAAAGGGTTGGGTACAACTTGAGGGTGAGTAAATGATGACAATTTTCATTTATGTCTGAACTATTGCTTTGTATTCACGGTTAAAGAAGAACGTTGTTTGGAATATTAGAGTAAGGGGCCACGTTTTTCCATTTAATGGCACTACACTACTTATCCATAGTTTTTCAATGTAACATCTAACGTATAGTTAGCGTACGTAACGTCTAACATAACGTATATGCAATGTAACTTCATAACGCTAGATTAACGTCTTTAACCGTTTGAACTCGCATCTTTTCCAGTGTCTGGCACATGTAACAATTGTAAAAAATTGGTTCGTTACACTGCCCCAGGTCTCATGTTTTTACCAGCAAAAATGCGGTCTGCGTGAACAGGCCCTAAGGCTGAAATATATGGGAATACACTCTTACCTTCAAAATCCTGCAGAAGGTGTCCATCTCTGAATGACAGTGTCTGTTTGAGCTGCTGGTCCAACATGCTGTGAACGGTCACAAAGCTTTCATCCAGCGCGACCACATACGGGAAACACACAGCCGCCGCGATCACGCTCTCGGACCAGCTCACCGGAGCACGCTGAGATATGCCTTCTGCATTAGCAAACATCCCTGAGAGATAAAGATGCATGACTCATCACAAATGATCCCCATGAGTACAGTCACAGCAGAGAAGACAGCTTCGTATCTCAGGTGGGCTGAGGCGGAACTTATAAAAAGCACAAACAAAAAATAACAGACATTCACTATAGAAAACAATTTATGATACTCCTCAGGGTCATATATGAGGAGTCATTTCCTGCATAACATTTAGGTTTACAATAAAGTGATATTCATCTCTTGTCTTATATAAAGTGCTGCAGGGATGACATTTTTGTAGACCAAAACCAGGAAATGAGTTCCATCATTCTGCAATCAATCAACCGTGTTAGGGGTAACGCATTACGAGTAACGAGTGTTACGTAATCAAATTACTTTTTTCGAGTAACGAGTAAAGTAATGCATTACTTTTAAATTTACAACAAAATATCTGAGTTACTTTTTCAAAAAAGTAACGCAAGTTACTTTAATTTCCCATTTATTGATTAACACCTCTTCGAGGTGTTGTGTGCGCTGTGTAATGTATGGCGGTGGTTGTGGCTATTTGTAGTTCTAGACTAAATGTGAGCACGCATTTACTCATTTCACTTGCAAAACAGATTCATTATTCCTCAAAATTAATAAAAACAGTGAAATGCAAACTCAGAATACTATACAAATATGCAATAAGTAATACATATAATTTATGTATTTAATCTCACTTTATTGACCAATGTATTTGCTGCTGAACTTCGATGATGTAATTAATAATAATAATTAATTAATTACATTTATAACTTTTCTCAGCACTTAAAACGCTGTACATAGAAGGGGGAATCTCCTCAACCACCAACAATGTGCAGCATCCACCTGGATGATTAAACCATACTAAGCAAAATTACTTTAGACAAACACATTTGTGTTTCATTATTTTATGCTTTATTGCTGAAGAAAGTGTGTTAAACTTTCCTGCGTCTTTTTCTGCTGCAGTTCCGAATGGCAGCAGAGCGGAAAGGTTTGTTGGAGCTGTGCTCTCTACTGTATAGGCATGAGTTTGCATTTCCTTCAGCCTGAGGCTTATTATTTCACTTTTGGTGTGAAAGGGCCTTTACATTTGCCAAAAATAGAAACTTGGTAAGATGGTTGGCAACGGCACGTTGCGTTCCCAAATGCAAATAATAAGTGACTCAAACACACAGAGTGCAGTGTTGCAGAGTGGCATTTACTGTGAATCTAAACAGAAAATGAACACAGTGTTGTTCTTTATATAAATATATAGTATGATGCGCTGCGTGTTTCAGAGTAATTATTACATCACAACCGTTGCGATCTGATGATATCATTAAGCCACATTACATTCTCACAACAATGCAGTGTCAAAATTCATTATAAAAAAATTACCGGGGAGTAACAGCGTTTCACCGGTGCATCGATTTTTACTTTCATTTGGCACCTCGAACCATGGCAAACCACGGCTCGTGCAGCGCGGTTAAGCAATCCGTGCATGAAATAAATGTATTAGAAAACATAACATTTTGCAGTTTATTTAGTGATTGTTTAAGGCCATTTCGTGATTTTAATCATCATACAGTAACCAACCACACACGCCACGCCCGCCCAGAGCTCTAGATTTTCTATAGACATACATTTAAAATTTATATTACTGTCCCCTGAACCATTAAACCGATGACGACAAAGAAAGAAAATCAGCAGAAAAAAAAAAAAAGTACAACTTTTTTTTAATAAATTCACCAAAGATCTGATTCAAATCCTCAAAATTAAGTGTAGATCCTCAATGTCACTGATGACTAATATGCTTCAATAGGCCAAAGAAAAACTTAATGCTGGTGCTAGCTTTTCATGAAATGGGAATAAAATTGGTGGAAAAAATGAACACGTGTACTGATCAGTGTTGCGTTCGGTCATGTAACTCACCAAGCCCGCCTGGGCCAGCAAGAAGAAACTCTTCCCGGCCGATCCTCTTAACAATGGGTTTCCTTTCTTCACAGTCATAAGGGAACAGATCCTGAGAGGCTCCTGTGCTGTAGTTCAGAATCATATACTGTGTGGACAGGGCAAGACAGATATTGTACCCGTCCAGGCTCAGGGCACAGGGCTGTTCTGGTGTTGTCACTTCCTTTAACATTTGCACTCTGTCCTCATGGACCGTACATATCTGGACTGCCCGTCTGCGTGCCAAAACCACCGCCATTTCCACACAGAACGCATCCCCTGTCACCGGATTCTCGTTGATACAAAACGCAGTAACACCTTTGAGCTTAGTGCCACCAAAGGGGACAAGCTCCAGGGTAACCATATCCACAACAGTGATGGTTGAATCACAGAGGACGATTAGACGTTCCAAAGCAGAGGCGGCCTTCAGTTCTGCTACTGGCTTCTTCAGGCCCAGGTATTTGTGGAGGAGTTTCTGGGCTTTGTAGGCCAGCTTACCTTTGGCTGTCGTGTGCTCCTCTAGTATGAAGTGATGGATGAAGCAGTCATTGGTGCCCAGGTACAGATCTTGGCCACAGCACTCAATGCATTCAATGTTTATCCGCACTTTTTCACCCATCACCTGCTCCCGCTCCACAGCGGGAACTAGCTCAAAAGCTTTCACGCTCATGGTGCCAGCCACATCTACCGTGGGAGAGAAAACAGAAACAAAACCTGAGTTTAGACTTACACTGGCAACAAGTTTAAGCAATATTATAAGGAATATTGGTAACACTTTACAATAAGGTTCATTAGTTAACACCTTAGTTAATATGAACTAAGAATGAACAATACTTCTAAAGCATTTAATAATACATTATTAATATCAAAGGTTGTATTTGTTAACATTAGTTAATGCACTGTGAACTAACAGCTGCATTTTTACTAACTAACATTAACATACATTCATAAATACTGTAACAAACATATTGCTCATTGTTAATGTTAGTTAATACATTAAGTAATGTTAACAAATTAACCTTATTGTAAAGTGTTACCAGATTATTATATAATTATATTGCTGTACAAGCCTAAAATAAAGCTTTTGTTCTCTTTTCCACATCTTTAGTACAAGAGAGAAAAAAAACGAAATATTCAGTTACTTTAGACTTGCACTGACAACAAATATGAGCAATATTATGAAGCATATCATGAAGACATTAGATTAATAATACAAATAATTTTAAAAAGATGAAGTAGACAAAGATATACTTAATTCGAATAATGAGATATACACATATGGGTGCCTCCATGTAAACAGAAACGTAAAAATGGTTTCTTAATGCCACTTATTGGAATAATTAATCATAATAGAATATTCTAAAGCAAGAAATCACAGCTCTGACAGTCAAGCACAAACACAGGTGGCTATTATTAACCTGTGGTTTGTATAACACACAGGTGCATTAGTACTACAAATATCTATACTATCAGCTTCCTTTAAAACAAATAAGGCATTTATTTACAAGATTATTTTTTGTCCAACCAGCCAAAGGCCACGCTAGCTAAACATAACAATATTCATCAATACAAACACTTACTCGATTCCTCTTTCAAGCACCAGCACTTGCTTCACATCCACGCAAACAGCCCAGTATGAGCATTTATATGACCAACAGACAGTGCTTTGATTACGGGTGATCATGGGAGTGTGTTTCAAAACCTAGTGAGATGCCTATCTAGACAGCATTATTGGGGGGAGTTTTCCAAACGTACGAACCTATTATGCCATATTAAAAGCTGTGCTGGAAGATAGCACGCTAGGTTTTAAAACACAGCCTGCGTGTTTGGTCGTGTGTGTCTGTGTGTTGCGGCATGCAGACAGCGCAGGTGACGCGACAGGTGATGTGAAAGAAAGCTGAGCGCATATCGTACCCCAGCCTTGGCCAGTGCGGTCCTGATTTGAGAGATGGCGGCGTTTTCACGGCCTGCCAGTTTCATTCACACTCCACCTCCCTCTCTCTTTCTCTCTCTCTCTCCCTGCTGTAGCGCTTCCTGTTTCTCCGCCGAAATACATCCGGCCACGTGATGAGGGTGGGTTGGCTTTTTGATTGGAAAGCGTTTATGTAAATTAATTCTGAAAGCGAAATGTGTTACAATTTAGCTTTTGCACTAATATCGTTTAAAACGTTTTTTTTTAATCAAATAATTATTCTTGATTTGTGGTGCTTGGTTAGAATGTAAGATTTTACGATAGACTGACACGTTTGTAGTCCTGAAACCCTAAAGATCACACTTTTCGAGTTATGGCCTCCCTCTGGAAGTTCTAATGGCTTTTCAAACAAAATCATATATATTCATTATTTTGTATTTCTGCATTTAGCAGATGAAAATGTAATTTAACATTTTACCACAAGGTGGAGCCATAGCAGTATCTTGTCCAACAGCTGACGACATCCATGATCTACATTACTGCAGCTATTCATTCATTCATTCATTCATTCATTCATTCATTCATTCGCATTATCTTTTGTTGTGTTGTGTCACACCATGCTCAATGTTGTTGTTGTTGTTGTGTAGGCTATGTGTCCATAATGAAGATGTTGATCAATGAAATCGTTTCCATAATAAATTGGACCTTAGGTAAGAATAGTTTTGAATAAACTTACATTGCTTTTAATAAGCTAGAGACAGATGCATGTTGAATAAGACCTTTGGGTTCTGTTTTAGGTATCACTGAAAGATAAGAAAGAACAGCTGAGGCATATTTAGAGTAAATGTGTTGAATGTCAGTCACTTTGTATTGTAGTGATCTCTTGTAAGCAGTAGGCTACTGAGGCTTTCATTAATGACTTTTCAAGAAGTTTATTATGAGCTACAGCAAATTCATTACAGTCTATAAATGACAAATATTGATTGATGAGTCAAAAGAAAATGTTAGTCACAAAAAGGTGTATAGGCAATAACATGTGCTTTATGTCTTTATAGCTATCTTAAAACAAAGACATTTAACAATTTTCACTCTGCATGTGTTTCTTTTGTTTGGCAACATTTTAAACCACAAGGACATGACACAATATTATAGAATAGGCCTTGGCACACACAGGCTCCTAAACTTTTATTAGACAAATATATTAGCTATGATAAAAGCTTGTATTGCTATTTAACTTTGATGAAAGAATAAAATGTTAGGAATTGCAGTGCTATGCTGTGTGATCAAATGTCTTTGCCACAGTCAGGACACAGGATGTCATCCCTCTCAGTCAGGAAGCCACGGCCCACCAGAGACACCAAGCACTTCTTGCAGTTGAAGCAGTCGTTGTGCCACTGTCTCTCTTCAAAGGAGATGTATTTGCTTCCTCCTAGACCTGCAAAGGATATGACAGTAACAAATAAAATAAAATAAAAAACTCCTGATCATATAGCAATAATGTCATGGGAAATATGGATTTTATTTGCTAAAGTGTGGACCATATGATTGCTGGGGGATTCATACAGGTCCTGAGGTTAGAAAGGTCGTTCAAAACCTGTATGTTATTTTTTCCCTTTGTGTTTAATAAAGGTGTGTTTTTTTGTTTATTTTTAAATATCTGTTGTGTTCACTATTCAGGATGCCTGTTTTACGTTGCACATTCTGAGACTGTGAGGTCACCGTAGGTGCGCTGTTGTGTTGTGGGTTCCGGAAATAAACAAGTGAGTTGATGCATTGAAAGTTGAAACTAGTCGTTATTTTATATCAACATAATATTGGCGACGAGGATAGCTGATGCCCCGGTTTTTTTCTCTGCCACCTCCGGACTATTTTCTGCCCCTCCCTGGCGAACCTGTCGTTCCTTGGAATCAGTGGAGAACGTCTTTTGAACTGTACCTTTTAGCCATTGGATTGAATAATGCCACTAGCGCGAGGAAGCGCGCTATCCTACTGCACTTGCTGGGAGCGGAGGGGAACAGGATTTTCAACACGCTCAATGGTACTCTGGACACTTACGATGCTGTAATTACGGCTTTGACTGCACATTTTGTGAAGTCACAGAACATCCTCTTTCAGCGGCTGGAGTTCAGACAAAGATGTCAGCGCCCTGGTGAGTCTGCTAGGCAGTTTGTAGCAGATTTAAAAGCCTTAGCACAGCGCTGTAATTTCAGCGTCATGAGGGATGAACTTATTCGAGACCAGTTCATTGAAAAAACTTCTAATTCCCAGAGTCCAGGAGGAGTTGTTAATCAAAGATGCAACACTGTCACTTGAGGATGCACTCACTCATTAACACTCACCTTACAAGTGGAGGCGGCAGCTCAATGTGCTGCTAAAATAGCAGAAAACAAGTCTCATACTGCCGTTATTGAACAGCCAGTGCAACAGCTATCAAGCTCAGACAACCTGGCTGACCCTGCTGCTATACAGGTCGCGCGACCCCAGCAAACACGCCAGCAGAGACGCTTTGGGAATTGTGGCTCCACCCGTAATGCCACAAGGGCTCAGGACTGCCCTTCTAGGGGCCAAACATGCAGACGCTGTCAGAAACCTAACCACTTTGCTAAATGGTGCCGGTCTGCTCCAGCTGACTACTCTGAACAGTCACATGACCCGGTGGTGCCAGTGCACACCATTGACCTCCACCCAGGGACCTTCTCCAGGTGCCCCGTATACCTGGATGGCCGCAGTGTCCCTCTTCTCCTCGACACTGGCGCCAAGGTGTCACTGCTGAATGTTAACACCTGTAACCTACTCTTCCCAAACAGACAGATGCAGCCCCAATCCACTGCTCTCTGTGGCTACGGCCACAGCAAAATCGACGTTGTTGGCCTACTTTACCTCCCAGTTCGCTACACCTCTACAACTGTATACCGCTTCCCATTCCACGCCACGGTGAGAACATCATGGGCCTTGACCTTTTTCTCAGCCTTGGCTTTACCCTACAGGACAACAACGGAAAACTAATACTACAAGTGGGTACCCCTTGGCAACAAAGCTGGCCTGAACTGTTCAATGGTCTTGAGTGTCTCACCTCATTCACACAAAAAACACTCCTGGACCACAACGTCCCTCCCGTGGTCCAGCCCCTTCGGCGTGTTCCCTTGGCTCTGCGGGATGGCGTTACACAGAAGTTCCAACTCTTCCAGGCTGATGGCATCATAGAACCCATTGATGCCTCTCCGTGGGTGTCCAACCTCGTCATCGCCAGGAAGAAGTCAGGTGGACTGAGAGTCTGCGTTGACCTTCACCAGGTCAACAAGGCAGAGGTGCCTGACAAGTACCCTCGTCCGACGACAGAAGAACTGACAACCCACTTCTACGGCTCCCAGGTCTTTTCTAAGTTGGACTTAGGTCAAGGCTTCTTACAAATTCCTCTGCACCCGGAGAGGAACCTGACCTTTTATCACCCATACTGGCCTGTACTGCTATACGAGGATACCTTTTGGGCTCAGTTCAGCGCCAAGCTGTTTCCAAAATATCATGTCCACAATCCTCGCCAGCTGCCCCTGTACCGTGGCCTATTGAAAGTTGAAACTAGTCGTTATTTTCTATCAACATAATAATATCATGGATGTTTTTTTTTTCAATATAATCAAGATGAATTAGAAAAGGGACTTTCAAAATCTCCAAAATGACAAAAATCACAACAAAAATATCATAAAAGTGATAGAAGTAATCTCTTTTTGGTCTGTTTCTCGCATAATTACCATTGTATGGCTTTAGAATACTAGTAATATAGCACATTTCTCATATGGACTTCTTTTAATATACCTTCATGGAGATTTTCTGTCAAGTTGAGCATTATAGCTTCAATCTTGAATCACTTTTATTAAAAAAGTGGCCAGGATATTCTTCAAAAATTTTTAGTTTTGTGTAATAAACAAAGTTTTATGGATTTAAAACAAATTTGAGTAAACTATTCCTTTGATAGGGTGATTTTTGTGTGTACATGAAAGTCAGCATGAAATGAAAACTCACCCTATCTATATTCATCCATGCATTTGTTTCATTTAAAACTGTTTTAATCAAAACGTCACGATTCAATCTTCTGAAAGGGGTTCACATACTTTTTCTTGCAACTGTGCATGATAAAATAGATAAGAAAAAATCTGTCACTACGTTCGGTTCTGATAAGCACCTTCCAAACATAAGGAGATGTAAATGTGTTGAACGCTCATACCGCTAATGGGGGTGGTGCAGGCAGCACACTTCTTGGCATACAGATTGCAGAAGCAGTTGAGGCAATAGGCAAAGTCATCACGAGAGGTGAAGCGTTGGCCAGACAGCTGCAGCTTACAGCCTGTACACAGGAAGCAGTCCTTATGCCATGGCTGGTCATGGTAGGTCACACCCCCAGTGGTGATTGGCTGAGAGGAAACAAAAAAGATGTGATATTTTAATACTTTTCGTATATTCAAAGCCACATGTTGCATTCCAGCTATTCTTACCTTCTTGCAGTGCACACACTGCAGTGCAAATTGCTTCTCGTAGCAGGGCACGCAGTAGTTACCGTTGTCTTTAGGAATGAAGCTCTTGGTTCCAATGGGCTGCTGACAGCGCTGGCAGGAAAAGCAGGTCTCGTGCCAGCTGTTCCCCTTATGCTCCATCTTCCTGGAGCCTGATAGACAGAGAAAAATGCAAAAAGACAAACAAATATCCCATGATTTGACTGGATAATAGTGAGAATGGATTATAGCCTATTAAAGGGATAGTTCACCCAAAAACTCTGTCATCATATACTCACCCTCATGTTGACCCAAACCCGTTAGATTTTTTCGTTCATCTTCGGAACACAAATGAAGAACTTTCTAATGAAATATGAGAGCTTTCCCTCCATAGACAGCTATGCGACTACCACAACGGTTTAGTCCAAATTATCTGAAGACTCGATCACTTTTTATGACGAACATTTTGAATTTAGGCTAGTATTCACGATTAAACTGATTAGCGAACATAAACAGAAGCTTAACTGAACCTGTTTGGTGCGAAAGAACAAACTTGGTTCTTGCGGAAGCTCAAATGTGCTGCGTAACACATGAGAATGAACCTCATTGGCACTCACGTTTTTGTTGCGTCAAAGTGGTAGTTGCAATGGAGGGACAGAAAGCTCTCAGATTTCATCAAAAATCTTAATTTGTGTTCCAAAGACAAATTAAAGTCTTGCAAGTTTGGAATGACCAAGGTGTGAGTAATTAATGACAGAATAATAATTTTGGGTGAACAAACCCTTTAAACGGTTTTAAATAGTAAAATAAATAGTCAAATTTACTATTAATACAAATGATGCATCCATTGCTTCCGACATGTTTTCTTACTGACAGGCCCTCAACTCAAGATTCCAAGGGTAAATACGACTTTGTATTGATGTTCATATGCATTCAAATCGTAAATACAGTATGATATTTCCAACTTGATTGGAACGCACCATCACCCTCATGTCATTCCAAACCCATAAGACTTTCGTTCATCTTCGAAAGACATTTTAAATGAGACCTGAAAGATTTCTGTCCTTCCATTGAAAGTCCATTACATCCACACTTAAAAGAGTTGATAAAGACATTGTAAAAGAAACCCAACGAGTTTTGTTCTTGTGTGTAATGCAAACACATTTGATATTCCGCCAGAACCAGTGAGGTTTGTTTTGGCGCATCAAACGGTTGAGCTTCCGTTCACCATATTTGCTCGATGTATGTGTGTTGATCAATGTTTATATGTGAATAAAAGTAATCTGGTCATCATATAAAGCAATCGTGTCTTTACAGAAGACTTTAAACCGCTCTGGAATATGGATATATTTTTTAATGTCACATTTTGAAGTCTTGTGGAACGGACTTTCAAAGGAGGAACAGATATCCCTCAGGTTTCATTAAAAATATCACCATTTGTGTTTTGAACATGGCAGAGTAATTGATAACAGAATTTTTATTTTTGGGTCAACTATCCCTTTAAATTGATTCATATGTCGCACAGTTAATAATATCAAAAGATACTGTCAAATGCCTCATTGTGATGAATCTTGATGCATCAATCAGATTTCTAAAGGACTAAGAACATGTGTGAGGAGCATTACAAGCAAGCTAATGTTTCACTTACCTGGCATGATAGTCTTCATGCACTCGTAACATTTAGAGGAATACTCATTGGAATAACACTCAGTACACAGTAATTGTTCGTCCTTGGTGGAGAACGGCTTGTCCACCAGAGAACGTTGGCATTTGAAGCAGTGGAAGCAGTCATCATGCCAGTGACGGTCCTTATAAGACAGATCCTGAGGACAAAATCAAGCAAGTAAGGACGATTTGAACCTCCGTTGTCTCACATGCATTAAACTTAGGGTTAAGGGTGAATGTGCTTGGCCTCTGTGGTCTTTTTCAGCCTTTGAACTGATAATGAGGGAGAGAGGGAGGATAAAGGGCTCCTCAATGTCAGCTTCACAGCGGGTCACTCTCCAATGAGAGCCGCAGGTGCTGGCGTCTGCGACCAATCGTAGTGTGATAGTGTGAGTTTTTTCACCAATCTGCCAATTGGTGTGCGTTAGTGAGAGTCTGTCCTGGGCTGTGTGCGCACATCGCCTCAGGATGCATGTATGACACCACTGCTTTAATTATCCACCAATTTGGAGAGAGAGTGTGTTTGTGCTCGTTAAATTGCTGGCCCAAGGTGCTATGAGGTCATGCTGATTGGCTGCTTCTGGGGGGGGATAGCTAACTGGGCCAAGGACACGCCACACAGATGTGGTCCCACCCCAGGCCTGTCCTCAAAACAAGTGACAACCTCCTCATCAGGACTAATGACCATGTAATGTGACACTAATGACAGAAACTCACAGGAGCCTGTAGAGAGAGCACCACACTTCTATATATATTTCTATTTCTTCTTCCTTTTTTTCTTACAAGAAACAGGGTTTTTAGGGGCTAAAGTGTTTTGAGTGGCTTTTAGCAAAGTGCAATGCTGTTACTATTGTAGTCCCTAGTTATAGCTCAGGTCCCTTATTTAATGCAAGTGGATGGGATTTTTCACCAGTTGTATCATCTGCAATAAAAAAAAAAAGTATGTTCAATCACTTTGACATGTAAGAGTACACTTCTTCTCAACAAGCTGCATGACTTGAGGTATGAGTCATCTCTGTAGCACAAGTCTTTAATATAGAGCTTAAAGGAATAGTTCACTCAAACATGACATTTGTGTCACCCTCATGTTGTTCCAAACCCATAAGACTTCCACACACTAATCATTTTTGACCATAAAGTCCCAAATTTTCACACTTCAAAAAGCACAAAAAGACATGTAGAAGTAATCCATATGAATATAACGGTCTTATATAATAGAATATAGAATAATATAGAATATAAAGTCTTCTGAAGAGACACAATCACTTTGTATGATGAGGTTTTTATTCACATATGAATATTGATAAATGCATATACAATGTCCTTTTGTACTTTTTATAGCGTGACAATTTGGGATGCGTGGACTTTCAATGGATGGACAAAAATAGGTATTAAATATACCTTCATTTGTGTTACGAAGATGATCTGAAATCTTACGGGTTTGGAAAATCATAACGGTGATTAAAAGGGTGCTTGTCATAATAATTTATTTAACCATTTATTTTTGGTTAATGTTAATTTCTACATTATATATAAAGCTGTAATAAATTATTATAACCCTAATAAATTAACTAATGTTAACACATTAAATGTTGTATGTTAACTATTATATATATATATTTTTTTTATTATTATATTGAAATGACATGAATTTTATCTTCAGTATTTATATTTTAGTATGTAAAGGTTATAAAATGTGTCTTTGAAATGGCAATAGAGAATCTGTGTTTCTGTCTCCAAGGTAAATGAGTGCTCGTAATTCCACAAAAGGTCATCTGGTGTCTTTGTTAGGTTTTGGACTCACTCCCCAGCACTGATGTCCTTCTGGGATCATGAGTGCATGAGCTGGCATTCATACTATCCCCACTGCTCTCCTGGTGATCTCTCAGCTTTCAGAGGGTCACACAGAGCTCCAAATCATTGTGTACAGTGTTACTAAATAAAAATGCTCAAATCTCGTTCTGGATACTGAGCTCTGATATGGTGCACAGTCTGCTAGAACTGTCATTCTAGGATTTAAGAAAAGTGCATATTTCTGGATAATTCCTGCTATTTAAGTTGGAGCCATCCTGAAAAAGTAGTGCACTTGATTGTAATTAATTTTTTTTAAAACTGTACTTGCATATAATAAAATAGAAATGAAATAAAAGCCATTTAAGTGTACTTTTATGACTGTTTCTTAACACACTTAAGAATACTTTTAAAAGGTGCACTTCGTAATGTAAAATGAAAGTTTGTTCCTTAACAGTACAGTTTAAATCATGAAATCATTAACTAACACTAAAGCACATTTGAAGTACTTAATAATATTTTTAACTGTAGTGTGTTATTTGAAATGACATTTTAAGTTAATATATTTTAAATGTACTATATTATTATTAAGTATAGTATAATATTAGTACTATTCTTCACCTTTACAATAATTACAAATATATTTACATACATGACACGTTTCAACAGAAACTACATTAAAGCATATTAAAGTTTATCATAAATGCTTGTCAGTACTTCTGATGGTACACTTTAGACAGCATAAGTTATTATGAAATTACATATAAAAATGTATTTAAGGCCTATTTAGGTATAGGTAAAAAAAACACTTTAAAGTCAGCTAATTGCATGTAATATAAATTTAAATTATAGCTAATACATTTTCATTCAGTTTTAATTAAGTGTCTGCAAACATTACATTCCCTTCACACTTAAATATTCTTTTAAATCATATTATTTCCGTCATAAGTAAAGTATGCTAAAGTGTACCAGGGCAGCTTCAGCTGTTTTGGATTGTGTCTTTTAGTAAAAACATTTAGAAAGGAAGAAATTGTGAAGATTAACATACTCTGCTGTTGCAGCCAATGGGTTTCTTGCACTCCTCACAGGTGTTGGAGTACAGGCTCTCATAGCACTTCACACAGTATGGATTTTCATCACGCAGAACATACTTCTTCCCAAATAGAGACTCCTTGCAGTAGTGGCAGTCATAGCGCTCGGCCATCTTGGGTATAAACAGTTCCTAAATAATAAAACTGTTTTAATGGTGCAGAAAGGTTGAGGAGGACATTGAGAATGCCGTTCAGATAATAGTTTGGAATCATGTTAGGCATGAAACTTAACTAGTAGGCCTATAATACCAGTGCTTAACCTATTCTTGATGAAGGCTAACAATATGACGCAAACTTTCTAAAGCAAGAGTGGAATGCATGCCAATGTATTAGTCCCAGCTGTTGTGTCTTCCTCAGAAAAGCCCTGCTAATATTCCTGCGTTATCCCTCAGAACTGTGTCCAGCCTAGCATTTGTGCACTCAAAGCTTACCCGCTCTGAGCTCCACACCAATCCTGTGGATTATTTTCTCAGAGAGTCTCATTCTAACACAACAAAAGTCTCTGTAAAGCTTGTCTAGCTGAGTCACTTCAGACTTGGTGAAGTGCACTTCGAGTTCAACTACAGAAAAAAATACTATGGAGGTCAATAGGTACCGTCAAATGTCACCGACATTCGTCACAATATCTTATTTTTTGTTCAACAGAAGAAATCAACTGTTTTAGATTATAGATTTGGAAAAACTTGAGGATGAATAAATGATGCCAAAATTTTAATTTTTGGGTCAACTATCCCTTTAATAGATGTTAAAGAAAAGAAAGCTAACACTTCACTTACTTGATGGTCCTCCAACAGGCATTCTACTGACTATAAGTAACTTTGCAAGTATATATCAACTTATACTAACCCTAAACTTATCCCTAACAGCCTACTAATATTCCATCAAAATAAAGTGTGACCATCAAAATAAAGTGTAACTGCCTTCTGTTGACTAAACGTAAGCTATAGCCACTATGCCACATGAGATTGAGGTTATGATCTCATTGTGTGTTTGTGACCGTCATTATAACTTCATAGACTCCTTTATGTTCTGTACGTCTCCCACAGAGAGGCAGTGGAGTCAGCTAAATCTGCACTGTGAACACTTGTCAGATCACACTGTTGTTTCTGAATGGATTCTTTGATCTGTCCTCAGCCTGGCAGGCTGGCACCAACACCGGGCACCAGATCAAGAGAAGTCTCTGTGGTTCCAGCTGTCCCCAGTGTGTCCCTTACTATCAGTAAAGAGGCATATCTTCCTCAGTCCCCTCAGTCTCAAACAGACATAGACATGCACATACAGTACACAGGGATTAAATAAGACTGACGGAAGAGCTTAGCTGGGGAATCTTTTGGGTCATGTGAATTACCTTAATGAGTCATGTGAATTATATCAATGAAGCCCCAAACCAACCCACTCATTTACCATTAAACCATGAGTGATGCAGTGAAACGTGCAGCTAATTAAAGACAAGAGGGCCTCTGTTTGTGGAACCTTTCAGCCATAACTATGAAGGACTGACAGGTGGCTGTGGAGATGCCTGACACATTTATTTAACAACATACCAACAAGGAACCAAAAAAAAAGAGAGCAAAACATTTAATACCAGTACTATAGCACTATTTCAGGTATAAATCTCAAACCCAGAAGATTTATTAAAAACAACATCCATTAGAAAATACAGACTGGCTCATCTTGGCATGTCCACAAATGCTTTTACATTTCAGTAATAATGTCAGTTTTAAAATGCAGCCTACTTTCCACTGTAAATCCTCAGCCTGAAGCACATATTCCATCTCTACTGTGTTTTAATTGAATAAATAAACCACCTTGAGCTTTTAAAATATGGTTCAGTGAAAAGTATTTGGCTCAGAAGCATTTAACTATCATACAGGACAGACAATGTAAAAAAGGGAGAATGTGAAACAGCTATTTATGCATTGGAAGAATTTACATTAAATACAGTATATCGATTGATAATGATAAGATCAGATATTTTCAGAAAAAATCGGAAGTTTCAGTGAAGATTGAAAAGTTGAAGTTAATTAGATGCAAATAAAAAAGCAATATGATAAAGCGGGTGGAATTAATGGCAAAAAAACATAGTACAATGAAGAGAAGAGAAGAGAAGAGAAGAGAAGAGAAGAGAAGAGAAGAGAAGAGAAGAGAAGAGAAGAGAAGAGAAGAGAATTTTCTTGATGCTCAACTTGCCTGTCCTGTGCCGTGATGTGTTGTGCGTCTTTGGTTCTTGAAAGAGAGATGGAGGAGCAACTCCTGTGCTCCTCTTTATAGGATTACTCCCCCTGAGGAAGGGCAATGGGGTCATTGAAATGGGTTGGACACTTTATCAGGGACTATAAATACATAGACACCACTAAGCCACAAAATCTACTGCATGCACCCCGTACTTGACCATACATGCTCTTATGTAACAATTCCGTAAACGTGTATTTTCACTGAATCCATATAAGTATTGTGAGTAAAAGAATGTTTAGATTCATAAAATATCTACATAGTGTATGCCATGCATATATTTTCTGAAAACTGCATCTAATAATTAAAGTCTAATGCATAACCTTAAAGCGATAGTTCACCAAAGAAATGAATTAATTACTCACCCTCGTGTCGTTTCAAACACGTTTAGACTTCCGTTCATCTTCAGAACATAAATGAAGATCTTTTTGATGACATCTGAGACCTTTCTGTCCCTGCATTGACAGCTAAGCAACTACCAAAATGGTTTATTCATAATTTTCTGAAGAGACCTGATCGCTTTATATAATGAACAGATTGAATTTTGGGTTTTATTCACATATAAACATTCATCAACTCACACATCATTTGTGGTAAACGGTCAAGCTCAAGCATGTTCGCTTAACGTGAAAGAACCAAGGAGTTTCGTCCTCATGTGTTACGCAGCACGTTTGAGCTTCCTCAAGATCCAATGAGGTTCAGTTGAGCTTCTGTTTATGTTCGCTGATCAATGTTTAAACGTGAATAAAAGCCTAATTAAATCCGTCCCTCACATAAAATGATCAAATCTCTTCAGAAAGTGAAAACTAAACTGCTCAATTAATATATATTAGTTGTATGATCTCTCTATGAACTTTTTGAAGCATCAAAGTGGTAGTTGCGTAGCTGTCAATGGAGAGTACTCTCAGATTTCATAAAAAATATCTTCAGAATTACATTTTTGGGTGAACTATCCCTTTAAGAGTGACGAGCATATATTACAAAAGTGGACCTTTCAAGCAGAAAAGACCATCTTAGACTATAACGATTTTCCATTGGTATTCCAACCAACAAGCTTCTTAACAAACAAGACTTCCTTTGTCAAACTGCTCCACCCAAAATACCATACTGGATGATAAAGAAAGTCTTGCTGGTTCCCATGCACACACTAGGTTCCCATCCAAAACACAACATGCTGATGACCAGCATTACTGGTGTTTACACTGCAAAGATCAACGTGAACATACAGAAAATATATGTTCTGAAAGTTTTTTGAACTAATTTGGTAGAATTTTACATTTTTATTAATCAACATTTCAAATTGCAATTTTACATCACATGCAAGACATTACATTTGCAAACAAGTAAATGAGATAATGCTTTAGAGTGGCAGGTATGATGTCAGGACCCGGAAGTCTAATTCACTGGTTCCTTCGAGATTTTCCTATCAGGTTTCATTATGTTTTTTTAATTTATTTATTTATGTGTAAGCCTGTGGTAAACCTAATGAATGACACCTGTGAGATGCACCGGCCTCGCATCTCTCACGGTGGAGCGGAAGCATTAAACGAGGAGCGACGACAGAGAAGATCGAGGGAGGAACAGGCCTGATTTTATGTTGTGTTTTGTTTCTCTTTTGTGTAGCCAGCAGTCGTCCGCGAGGGGCTGCTGGCGTATAGCCTACTTTGTTTTTGTATTTATTTTCTTTTATTATTAAAATCTTTAAATGTTCGCCGGTTCCTGCCTCCTTCTTCCCTGAATCTTAAATATTGCAACACATAACTTGACAATACTTTGCCGTTTTGTTTTACAAAGTAAATTACACTCCCCCATAGCGGAAGCACGAATTTTGAAACAGTTATGTTATTTTTTTTTAAAAAAGTATGTTTTTAATAAGTAACTAAATAAGACAGCTTAGGGTTTAAGTAATTTACAAGTAAATTAAGTAAATTTATTTGAAATGGCCTAGAACAAAAAAGTGTACAATTACACAGACTGGTTGAGTCACTGAGACAGAAACCATGTGAAATTCTCAAATTAAATGTAAAAGTAAAAACTCTCAAATGTAAGTCTGACCATGCCATCATTGGTCATGAAGATTTTCTATGGCTGTTGTAAGGTGATGATTAGGTAGTCTTAAAAGTACGAGAACTTGAGAAAAAGTTTTACCCATGCTTCTCTAGATTAATCCATCCAACTCACAAAGGCCATTTGTTTTTATCCAAAACAATTTATATAGCATTCAGTTCATGCATTCCCTAGGAATCAAATCCATGAACTTATCTTTACATAACAGTTTGAGCTACAAGAATACATTTTTTTATAGAATACTACCCAGAATATTATATTTGAGTTTTACCTGAATACTTGCAACGAAATAAGAAGCCTACCTTGTAGGTTTTGGCTTTCCATCATCCTTACTAGGATTTCCTTGCCCCACCCTGGCTCATCTCCATCGCCCTGGCCACAGTATGAGAAAAGGCCTGTGTGTGATACTGTAAAGTTGCTTAGTGACAGAGTGGAAGAATAGAAGGGAACTCTGGGAAGCTTTCGTCACTGTGGCTGATGGTTCACAGTAAGATGGTGAGACCCAACACCTGTTTGCTACAAACTTTGCCCTCTCTCATCTGTCACTCCCATGGGTACTATGATTTACTTATGACTAGAGCCAAAATATTTGCCAGTCATCAATTAACACTTGAATTCCCATGATCAGATTGCAAATGGGGGTGTTATTAATCCCTGGCTGTGACTATTATAGGGGATTTAGGCTATAAAAGCCATTACCATTCTAAATTGCTAATGATAATGATTTATTTATGCGGCACATTTCCTTCATGTACACTTTCTGACACAATTAATGATTGTTACTGATTTTAAATGATGCATCTCTATCTAATAAAAAGCACGACAGAACAAGCAGCTGACAGTTATTTTGAAGAGAAGCGCAAATACCTTTCCAAAACAATCCATAATACAGAAGTGGTTTTGGATAAGAAAATTGAAGTCATCCAAAGTACATTACGTTGTATTGATGCATTTTTCAATCTGATTTAAACATGAAGTCAAGACAATGTTAATACAAGCCTTTACTATACGCCGGCCAAATATAGCCTTAATATCATAAAGCAATCAGAGAGATATTAGTTTCAGTGATACACTAACCGTTTAAGCATTTATAACTGATTGTTCCCACTGCGCACCAGAGGGAAACACAACTTCTTGAGCTTCATGGTGTTGATAGTTCATGCCATCAATACAACACGAGAATGTGAAGACAGAACGGACGCCACCAAAAGTGCACAGGCCAGGCTGATTAACACATGTACGCGGGGCTGGCAGTGCCACACACCTTAGCCTCTCTGCCCAGTGATAAGGTCTTGGATAAATCCAGCAACGGTCTAGATTACAGTACAAGAGGTACAGCCCAATCTCAATAAGGTCAGCAGTGATCCTCCTGGGCTATCACACTGGCTGTAAATCACCCAGCTCTGCCAGATCTGACCAGTCAAACAACAGTGTATAGAAAAGATGTGTTAATGTCAGGATGTGATGTACTTTTAGTGCAGTGTTTAGTCCAAAACACATCTCTATACAATGTAACTCTGTGTATATGTAGGCCAGTATATTGTTTAATCCTGGTTCCCAAAACAAGATGAGCTCTTCTAAGAACAAGAAGCGACTAGGCTACAGGATGGGAGGAAAAAATTTGAAAAAAAAAACCAATATTAGCAAAAAAAATTATCACTAAACTACTGTCATAAAAACGTATCGTTTTGTATATACATAACTGAATGAATAACAATTTAAATGTGTTTGGACTGATTTAAAAAAAACAAAAAAACAAATTTGATTGGTTTGTCGACAGCATAGCTGTCAACCCGTTTTTCCGGGTTTCTCACGTATTTTAGCTCTTTTCCTGCTGTCTTCCCGCTTTAGTATTTTCCCGCAAAATATCCCGTATTTTACGCTCTGATTGTGTTACGAACACGCATTTATCTGTCTGTGAAGTGGCTTGCACTTGGGTTGCTAGACCTCCAGTAAGTATACAGACAGTAGCTTAGGCTACTATCGAAGAAGAAGAAGACAGTTGCAGCGGCGGGCGTGAGGAAGAGGGAAAAACTAGCGGGAAGTCTGAACTTCAAGGAGAGAGTAGATGAGTGTGATGTGCGATGATGGATCAGGAGGACGTCGACGGCCAAAATCACAATTAACCACCAACTAAAACCCAGGACATTATGCCGATATTTGAGTAAGTTAAATGGGAGACCACCTTCCACTACCTGGCAAGCAGCCACACTGCAAAATTTGTCGTTGTAATTTCAGTGTTGGTCACTCATGGAGGGGAAAACGACTTTCGCAGCACGACAAATCACTGAAACACAAGCGCGCGAGTGAAGCAATGTTTACTTTGTTCATAAATAAAGCACTTTAAAATATCCATTGGTCTGTCATCCTTTAACATATATTGTGTATAAACTCTTTAGACTGTTAATGATTAGTGCTTTCTTTTTTTAAAGTTTGTGGGTAAGAATCGTGTAAAAAAAATCCCTTATTTTGGGATGGATTCCGGGAAATGTCCCTTATTTTCAATGTACAATGTTGACAGCTATGGTCGATAGTGAGCTCAAATGCAGGTGATAGCGGTTTTATTAAGCGAGTCATTGAATCATTCATTCAAATGATTCGTTCAAACGGCCGATTCATCAAGAATTAGACAGATGTTTGTGAATGGGTCATTGTATTTTTGACTCAACCGATTCGTTCAAAACACTGAATCATTCAAAACACGATTGAGTGTTGCTGTGAGATGCGCTATGCTGTGATCTTTGTTTGGATTCATCGGGTTTATTTTCACTGCTAAAATAGACCAAAACAGTTATTATTTCGTCTAAAATGTAAGTGACTTAATATTATTAACTTGTTTGTTGAACTGTCATATGAAATCAGGGTCACATTATTTTCAATCGTGAGGTGATGGTAAATTAAGTGATGGTCAATTGTCAGCTCACTTGGTCGTCAGGTCATGTGATGTAGGTTGCTGTAGGCTAATAGGCTACTAGTAGTAGTAATAATGATAATAAAAATATTTTTTTGTAATTATTATTATTAAGCAAGTCCATTTGGATGTATAATAATAATAATAATAATAATAATAATTATATGGAACTTTTAATAATAAAAAATATATAGCCTACTAAAAGTCAAATGTTTTGGTGTAACTTCAGTTCGTAAGTACCCATCAGATTTATTTAACAAAAACATGAACAAATACAAAATAAACAACAACAAAAAATGTAAGTCATTCCAATTTCTTTTTTTTAATACAATAGGCTATTTATTGTAGTTATTATTATTTTTGCCATAATCCACTCTCTATTTTTCCTCACTGAAAAATCATGGGAACTCAAATATGGTCCTTGTGGATTTTTTATTTCAACATGGTGAAAATAATATAATAATTGTATTTGCCCTGGTCTCCCATTTGCTCTATCCCATTTAAGTTCATCATGCTAATCCTTGATATAATTAAATTATGTCAGCCATATATATTTTATTAAAGTAGGCTACAACATTTTGTTTATAATTCATTTTTGTTACAGTTTTAATGGTATCAGGTAAAAGTAAAATAAAAATCATGAATTTAAAACTCATTTTGAAGTTCTATGAGTGGCATTTTTAAAATTTAATGTGCCTATTGCGCCATTTCTCAACCACAATCGGCCCAGCTACACACAGCCAAAACCTAGCCAGATCTGGCAACCGTTACTGGGCCAGAGCTGGCTCACTTCCGGCGTGCCGCTGCCAGTACACAGCCGAGTGAGCCGACACTCAGCCGCGATTGGCCCGATTCCGCTGGCTACCTGGGAACTGTATTCAAATGTTATAAATATATAAAACACCACATTTTGAGTCCGAAACTGTTGTATTAGTTTTCGTATTCATATTCGTCATTTGGTGTCTCTCAATATTGTCAAAACCCCTCAAAATATTTGCTACGGATGCGAAAAATGCAGAAAATCGAACCACCCGAATTAATTTTTATGATGGACGGAAGTTTCAGAGGCTGCAAACGTATAACGTGAAGTCGCATTATGTATATATATACAGATATGTATGTGTATATATATATATATATATATATATATATATATATATATATATATATATATATATATATATATATATATATATATAAACGAATAAACTAGTCGGAATATAGGCTACAGTTAAAGCGTTCTTTTAGTTTTTGTGATAACGCACAAAGCCACGCAAACACAAACATGTTTAAATACATTTACGTTGTTAATAAATAAACAACAATAAAACATCCTCCTGGAGACTTTTTTTTTTGTCAAAAGCGACAAATCCAGCGACTTTTAGTGGTGTTTTTGGAGACTTTTGTGGTGTTTGGAGACTCGAAAGCACGAATCACTCTGTAGTAAGGCCTACTGTGCTCAACGAGCAGCGGGTGCTGCCATGAGCCCCTCTCCCGTCCAAAGGCACTCACAGGCGGTCAGTCTCTCAAGCCCCTTTCACACAGCGCTTTGAACTCGGCAAATTGCCAGAACGCGTTCTGTGTGAACGCAAACTCGACCCGGGATCGATTCCGGGATGGGGACCTAGTAACATTGCCGTGTTCAGTCCCGGAACGCGCGCTGTGTGAACAAAAGCCGTAATAATGCCGTATCGTAGTGATGAGGCGGAAGCCGGGATCCTTCGCCAGCTGTGAAATGGTACGTAAAGCGCAAGTTTATGGTCGAATCAGAGAAAACATGCAGAAGTGTGGTTTCACGAGAGAGAGATCACAGCTCATAAGCAAACTTAAGACGCTGAGATGCTGAGATTAAAAGTCACATCGATGTCACGTGTCTTTACGGGATTTTTAAGGGTTGTGTGTGAACGCACTCTCTGATTCCGGAAAATCACTGGCAGTGTGAATGAACCAAAATCAAACGAACCCGGGTCAAATCCCGGGTCACTTTATCCGTGTATTTTCCGGAATCTCTGTGTGAAAGGGGCTTTACAGAGCGGGGTGTAAATGTTCACTCACTCTCACACAAAAATAAATCACTGCATTTATTACATTGACTCACGACATAGCTCTCCATTCACTCTAGCCTTGTTTCTTGCCAAGTTCGCTTGTGCCAGCTCTCGCTAGTCTGTTATCAATCTCGATTTGCATAGGCCTTTCCTACACAAACCCCAACAGTCACAAAACCCACAAACATTCTTTTTTAAGATTAGATCATATTTCAGCCCTGGCCAGTAATTTTGTTAAACTCCTAGGCAGTAGCTACTACCCAAAACACACACACACACACACACACACACACACACACACACACACACACACACACACACACACACACACACACACACACACACCCACACACACACACCCACACACACCCACACACACACACGAGGACTAGAATCGTTAAGTATTAAAATAAAATCTGAATTTTCTGCAAAATAATTATTTTGTTTGGTTTAATGAAAGATCGTGCCTAAGTCCTGACTGATTAGCGCCTGATACATATCTCAACATACACCACACACAGTTACATATTGCCTATAGTTTAGCTAAACTTTATTGAAAACAAATTAAAATGGAGAAATTTTTTGTGCGGACCAACAAGCCAACCGACGCACCACCAGCGGCAAAAAAGCTTCGCAGGTACGATGAAGCATACCCGCAGTTTGGGTTTACAGTCACGGCTGATCTGAGACCTCAGTGTTCCGTGTGTGCCGAGGTGCTGGCAAATGACAGTATGAAGCCCTGCAAATTAAAAAGGCACCTCGAAACAAAGCATGCTGGCATTAAAAATAAACCGGCTGAATATTTAAAAAAAAAAAGCTTGATGGCCTCCATCAGCAACAGGCAACCATTTCAGTGCACAGCACTGTGTCTAAACAGTGTTTGGAGGCATCGTATGTAGTGGCCAAAAGGATCAGTAAATTGGGTAAACCGCATACAATCGCAGAGGCTCTCATTTTGCCGGCAGCGCAAGACATGTGCAGAATAATGATAGGCGATAGTGCAGCAGCCAAACTCGGTGCAGTACCACTGTCCAATGACACAGTCGCTAGGAGAATTGTAGACATGTCCAACGATATCAGAGAGCAACTGATAGAGTTCGTAAAAAAGAGTCCTTACTACGAGCTGCAGCTGGACGAATCCACTGATGTTGCTGGGCAGGCACAGCTCCTCACCTATGTCAGGTATCTGCGGGACAAGGTGATTGAGGAGGATGTCCTGTTTTGCCGGCCTCTTCAGTCGCACACGACAGGAGATGCCATTTTCAATGTCTTTGACATTTTTATCCGCAAAAATGGCTTTGGCTTGGGACCGATGCGTTGGCCTATGCACGGATGGTGCGCAGGCAATGAGGGGGCGTGAGCGTGGCCTAGCTGCTCGCGTGGAGCAAGTAGCTCCACTTGTGAAATGGACACACTGCATGGTCCATCGCGAAGCACTAGCTGCTAAAAAAATGCCGGTTCTCTTTGACTCCGGGCTTGACCAATCCGTCAAAATAATAAATCTCATAAAATCACGGCCGCTAAACTCTCGCTTGTTTGGGGTCCTCTGCCAGGAGATGGGGTCAGGGCACAAACAGATGCTTGTGCACACTGAAGTTCGCTGGTTCTCCAGGGGGGCGGGTGTTACAGCGGTTGTATGAGCTGCGAGAGGAGGTGAAGTGGTTTTTGACAGAAATCAAATCAGATCTGGCGAAGCATCTGGATGACACTATGTGGCTTGCATCTCTGTCCTATTTGGTCGATATATTTGACCGCTTGAATGGCCTCAACCTGTCTTTGCAAGGCCGCGAAACTCATATTTTGCTCCTTGCAGACAAAGTGCAAGCCTTCACACAAAAACTAGACCTCTGGCATGGCCGCATCAGTCGAGGGAACTGCGACATGTTCCCCTGCCTTACAGACTTTATAACTGATGCAGGCACATCACATGTTTTCTCCTCCCTATTTCAATCAGCGTCTGAGCACCTGTCAGCAATGAGAAAACAAATTGCGACGTACTTTAAAGAAGATTATCGCTCTTTTACATGGGTTCGAGATCCGTTTGTGTGCACAGCAAACGAGCTATCAATTGATATGCAGGAACAGCTTATTGAGCTGAAGAGTGACAGTAGACTGAAGGAACTCTTTAGCTCCTGTCCTCTTTCGTCATTCTGGGCAGCATTGATGCAGGAATACCCTGAACTCTGTGACGTCGCCTTGAAGATTCTCCTTCCTTTCGGGTCGACATATTTGTGTGAGGCAGGATTCTCAAAAATGATTGCACTCAAAACAAAATACCGCAATCGTGCACAAATCCAGGATGATTTGAGGCTATGCTTATCAAATATTGAGCCAAGAATTGAGGATCTTTGCAAGGCAAAGCAGGCTCAGGTCTCACATTAATATCACCTAATTATATAGCAATAGCCTAGTAATGATAATAGGCCTACTGATGATAATAATAATAACAACAACAATAAAGCATGTAACCTCATAATTATATAGTAATAGCCTTGTAATAATGATAGTCCTATACTACTCATAACAATAATAATAATAATAGTAATAATAATAAAAATCCCTGCAAGCTCACATTGGAAGTCTGGTGCTAGTGCCAATTATAGCAATAGCCTAGTAATGATGATAGGCCTACTGATGATAATAATAATAATAATAACAACAACAAAAAAGCATGTAACCTCACAATTATATAGCAATAGCCTAGTAATGATGATAGGCCTATACAACTCATAATAATAATAATGCCTGCAAGCTCACATGAGAAGTCTGGTGCTACTGCCAATTATAACAATAGCCTAATGATAATAGGCCTACCTACCGCTACTGATGATGATAATAATAATAATGTGGGCCTAAAAATAATAGCCTAGGGCTATCTATCTATCTATCTATCTATCTATCTATCTATCTATCTATCTATCTATCTATCTATCTATCTATCTATCTATCTATCTATCTATCTATCTATCTATCTATCTATCTATCTATCTATCTATGCAAGGTAGAGCGGGGCGGGGGGATGGGGGATCTGGGCGGGGGGCCCCAGCTTGCTAAAGGTTGAGAACCCCTGGTATAGTAGAACTAACATTTCTGCAGCCCTCATAGGGTACTTTATGGTAACACTGTGTCCTAACCAGTCGCGACGGCGACGCGCGATGATTCTATTTTAGAAATGGTTTCTCTGCGACGTCGAGGCTGAAACAACAGAAGTATCTCAGCTAGCCTACTTATTTAATGTTAAAAGTGTCTGTGTGAGTTTTAATATAATTTGTGTGTCTTTTATAGCCGTATAGGCTACTGAAAGCGACAATTAACCTCAGATCTAGGTCAAAAGAAATAAAAGTGAACAAGAACGTTCGAACTGTCAACTCATTGCTAACAGAGTGTATTCGATGACAACGATTGTTTCAGTTCTAAGTATGTATTTTTTATCATTTTAAAATGGTGTAATATTCATGAATTTGATTATGTAGCTACTTATCCATTTAGTTGCGACTCGAGTGCCGGGAGCGTCTACTCATTGGCTGTGGTTTTTATCGCGTCACGTCTGGTGTGGACAGACAAAATTATTTGTCGCTGGAATCTTATCGCATCGCGTCTGGTTACGATACGATGTAACAAAATGTCCTTGTTACATTATGTTACATACTTAGACTACTGTATCAATAACAGTAGCCTAAATGGTGCATTATTTCATGCAGCTAACCCTATTCCTAACCCTATAGTAAGACATGTTTTTAATTAATATTCATAATTAATAATTAAATATAGGCTACTTAAATGTACTATTAGACTGTAACAAGGACACCTTAAAATTATTATTTTTTACTTGTTATATGCATTTACTAAAGTAAAAACAGTAAATTACTAACACTTAACCAATCCCTAACATTAAACCTATTTATTTTTTTAAGTAGGCCTACACTGTAAAAAGTACATAAAGTGTGATCACACTTACTATTATGTCCTTTTTTGACCTGTATGTAGCTATAGCCTACTTGTCTATGCTCACTTTTCTATGCTAAGGAACGTCACTGACAGGAAGATTCTGTTTAAGGCTTTTAAAGGTTACTATGGAACAAACAATGAAATAACATCTAAAATACCATCTAAAACCACCTGATAGCAATTAACTCAGATGTCCAACCACAAACCAACAGTGCAAACATCATTGTCCAGTTCCATTCCATTTCGAAAATTGTTTTATCCAATTGTGCTGCCAATTCTTGTGAAAATTCTCATTGAATTATTTAATTTATGATAACTAATGTTTTAAATTCATGAAATCATGCAATATGAGTTATGACCCATCTTTAGTTGGACTCGGGTTTGCGACTTTGGCCACTGTATTATCTTTTATTTTGGAACATAATGTTTCTGCTCATGAAGCAGCACATGCAAGAGGTCTCGAACACATTAAATGGACCCATATGGTGTCGAGCAACAATATCTAAATCTCTCAGTGACTGTACAAAATTCTACCGCTTACAACTCCCTAACAGGAGACCTTGATATTTGACATACACAGCATAACACCATTAGAGTCAAAGTTATATACCTCTGGGTCCTGAGAACCCTAAACACTGTCTGGAGTCAATGCAAATTAAGTTAGGAAAGGTTTAGTTGCTGACCCCCCCCCCCCCCCCCCCCCCCCCCAACTTTAATACTTGATAGTGTCATGAGACTTTGAAAGAAACACAGCTAGGCTTCTGCATATTTTTCCATGCTCGGTGCTGTTCTTTGCAATAACTTAAAAATAGCAAAGATATCGGCATAGATGACTTAACATATAACTTCATTATAGTGATTTTGATAGGATTTCGTAATAAACTAAACTAATATCACCACTGGTTACTCTTTAAAAAACTAATTAAAAAGGTCAACTGAACTCTGTGTTTTTCCATGCAAGCCTAGTTTTCAATCCCCTCTATCTCATATGTATTCATTTTCCTGGCAGATGCCTTCTTACAAAATAATGTGTTTAATGAATGTTACTTAATTTAAGTCATTTCATTGTCATAGAGTATTAATCTACATGAATAGTTTCAAAACAGGAACCCCGGGGAAGGAGGGTGAGATATAAAATGAGATATAAAATATAATGTTATTAATTTGCTTTTGGCTAAAGTATAATGACAATACAAAAGCCAATAATTTAATTTTAGAACAGCGCTGTTTTTCCTCTCATAGTATAAACGGGTCTTTATGAACATATCTGCCTATATTTTAGGAAGGGGGTCCCTAACAAGGATCATGATGTTTTTGGGTCCTCGGCATCAAAATGTTTGTACATAAGACTCTCTCATAAGAACACACTTGTGAATAAATCCGAATTTCCATTTAAGTTGTATGTGCTTGATATTCACTGACCTGAGATCTTCTTACCCATGATAATTAGGAGGCACACGTTCTGTCCCTTCATTTAAAATACCATATAGATGTTTACCACAAAGATGTTAACTTGCTAATAAAAATACATTATTGAATTATTTGGGGATGGACATACTGACTTTAACAGAAACATCATGGATTACTTGGAAACAACTGTACTAACTTAAGACTGCGGCTTAATTATTAACAAGGGCACATGACTGGAAACTTAGTTTAGGTGACTTCTTTACTAAAAGATAAAAAGGTCAAAACAACATGAGCCATGTGATTTTTATTTTTTAAGAAGGCTTATTGACTGAAAGGTCAATAACGGAAAACTTTTATTTGACTTAAACTAATTTATTGTTGTGTCAAGGGTATTAGCCGAAGCATTAACCAATTTTGCTCAAACTAATTCAGAATTCAAATTTAAGTGACCCCAAATGATCCTACATTTGCATCTGTGCCCATGACTTGCTAGATCTTATAGGTTGATTTACAAAGACATCTTGTGTTTGTTACTTCTGCATATTACCCACAAGTGTTTTTAATTTAAAAATCTATCCATTCAAGATACTCAAGGATTGCTTTTGTGGTTAATAGCATTTCGATAATCATAAGTTCACTCATGTCTTAATTCCCAAACAAATCCCTCCTGACACCCATTATACAATTACTCCCTCCGAGGGTCTTCTCACTCTTAAACAACACTCTGTGTTTGTGTTCTGTGCAGAAGCTCGGTGACTTATTAAGCACTTGCATAAGTCTTTCTAGGATCTGTGTCTCTTCTTGTTCCCTCAAAATAAGATGATCCAGTGTGTTTTGTTTAAGTTGTAAAATGCTGAAGTAAACTGGAAAAAATTGGCTGTGAATAAAAAAAAAAAAACTTTGTAAAGCACATTTAAACACAACCGATATTGACTAAAGTGCCGTACAATGAATAAAAGAACCACAATGAATAAAAAGGGAACAAGGTGAAATAAAAGCAAAATAAACAAGCAATAGACAATCAACAAAATACAAAAATATGTATTTATAACAAAACTCATAACAATGAAGCACAGTGATTTTGGGGATGTTTGCTCTACTTTTGGAACATAGCGACTTATTATTATTAGGCTAGTGGAAGCATGAATTCTTATAATATACCAGACAAATTTGAAAGAGAATTCACAGGAGCTGTATTTGGGTGATGCAGCAGAACAGTGATTCAAAACACAGAGGCAATTCCACATCTGAATGGCTTAAAAGTAATAAAAAATGATTTTTCTGGAGAGGCCTAGGCCTGGAGACAAGGAACCAAGATTCTGAAAGAGCAGTTCAGATTTATCACAATCTCTTAGATAGTTCTCCAAAGAATAATGGACAAAAATGACTTCAGAAACATGCACATTTTAAATTATGGTAGTGTTTAGTTGCTGTTATTGCTGCATGTCCGACTGGTTTAAGGGGACATACTTGTTCATAGGGGTGATATGAGCCACTGTTAATGATTTGCAGATTTTGCACTGAAAGAAGGAAATAATAATAAATAAAAAATGCTGCATTGTGTCATTACTAAGGTTAAAAGGCAATATTGCCTTTCTTGATAATAGTGAATAACATGCATTTGAGATTTAATATCAAATAGCCTACTTTTCATGGCACTATAATTTTTGCCTTTGGTCTTATGAAACCCTAATTCTTGGGAAAATCTTGTCCTCCTCTCTTCTCTCCTCTCCTCAAATTGCCCAAATCTATTTGACCAATTAATCCAATTTGCATTGCAAGAATGAATCCTTGTCTCTGAGCCTTAACTCCATGCGTCATGGTAACCTGAAAATCGCAAAATTGAATTCAATATAAATTCTTTCCCAAAGTGACTGGATTTTCACAGAAATTGAGATGATTTTTTGAAAACATGGGAGGAGTGAAAACCTGTTGCCAAGTATGTAAGTGTTTGATGCAAAAAATGCTGCTTGAGTCTTGTGGGTAGGCCTACATGTGATTCAGGTGTGAAAGAATATATTCAGATAAACTCTTACTGATAGGCTATCTGCAATGCATAAATAATTAATACATTTTAAGATAATAAATACTGTTAATAATACATTAAAACGGTGGTAAAAGACTGTGTCGGATATTACTTAAAGTTAATTTGTAACACCTCAAATGCAGATTAAATGTGCAAGTATTATTGCGCAGGATACAATACATAAACATGTTTGTTGCTGTTTCAAAATAATCTGTTACTCAGTGACTTACGCGGGGGGGGGGGGGGGGGGGGTAGATATACGCCCCTGGCAGTTTTACGCCCCTGTTGTTCCTGATGCGTCCAGTAGGGGGAGGCTGCACAGCGACATGAATTGAGGTAGCCATGTTAAATAATCTTTTTTTTTAATCAATTTATTTATTTATTTTGTATTGCAAATGAAATTATACAAGACATTAACAGTGAGAAGAGAAAAAAAAAAACAAAAAAAAACAAGGGGAACATAAAAAGAGATTGAATTAGGATTTGTGAACTAGCCAAATCAACACAATTTTACATTTTGTCAGTATTAAAAATGAAAGGTTCTTTACAACAGACTCAGTGATATTATTTGTTTTAGAAACCTTTGAGTTTAAAGGTTTTGACATTTTCTTAGAAGAAAAAGGGGACATTATATCAGAGGAGAATATTCTTAAATCAGGATCATTGAATAGTTCTGTCTTTATATGAAGATGAAACTTGCCCAGAAGACAAAGTAATAATACCGTATAATCAAGATTTTTATCATTAGAATGAAAATCTGACAAAAAAAATTAGATTCTGTAATTTGTATGTTAAATAATCTGCTAACGTTATTGTTGTGTAGCAATGGATTGCATCAGTTTGCTCCTGATCTTCAAAGTACAACGGCACCAGCACTTGTTGGTGGAACAATAGTGGAAAAGTGTCAAGCCACTTTGATTTCTTTTGGCCACCGATGATGGATGATGCAACATTTATTATTTATAAACGATTAGCTCGGTAGAGCTAGGGTAGATATCAGTTAATTTCTATATCAATGGATGGGTCTATAATTTATTTCGAGAGACAAAAAATTCTTGACGGTCAGGTTTATGTTCTATCTTAAACTTAGCTATACCACGTGTAGGTTTAGCTGTCCCTAGTCTTCTCTACTCACTTTAAAATTTGTTTTCTTTTTCATTTTCTTTTGTTGCCTGTCTTTAGCTTGCGTGAGATGGCCTCTTCTGACCCCGTTTACTCCTTGCATTAAAACATACTCCACATGGGGCAACATTACAGTAGATATTGGAAATATATGAACTTGTTTTCTTACAGTCTATGGTGTGAACACACAAAATACACATTTATAGGCATATATGTATATGTAAATCTCTCTCTCCAAGTAAAGAGTTGAACTGCACACTCACTGAAATATTTTGATTATTTCCAAAATGACATGATAAAACCCACATTTAAAAATTTTCCCATATGGTTTGAATGTAAATTCAGTTTTGAGTTGTTTCTTATAAATGAGATGATCTAATTATATAATTTATATCTTAATATAATTTTTTATTTACTGGAATGGACTAAAATATAGGGTATGTGCACTTAGTTTGGGTTTTATTACTCTGTCTTTACCAAATTCTTTTTAACTTGCATCTCATAAAGGTGTGTGTTTGCTTTAGCAACAAGAAAATGACAATCTCTCTCTCTCTCTCTCTCTCTCTCTCTCTCTCTCTCTCTCTCTCTCTCTCTCTCTCTCTCTCTCTCTCTCTCTCTCTCTCTCTAAACTTATAAACACCCATCTTTTTTTTTTACGACTTACAAAATTAAAAACATGTCCATGTATGTCTCTGTAAGTTGTTTATGTCATTTTCAATTTTCTCTGCACAGTCCATCATCGGTGGCCAAAAGAAATCAAAGTGGCTTGACACTTTTTCCACTATTGTTCCACCAACAAGTGTCTGTGCCGTTGCACTTTGAAGATCAGGAGCAAATTGATGCAATCCATGCACCTGACATCAATTCTGGGCAACACACACACACACACACACACACACACACACACACACACACACACACACACACACACACACACACACACACACACACACACACACACACACACACACACACACACAATATCAAATCACCATGGATGTTCTTTTAATTTTGTTAATGTTTTTTTTTTTCAGTGAGCGGGAGGGAGCCCTTTGACAGGAGGATAGAAAAATAGTTAAAGAAGAGGGGCAAACCATAGGCGAGTCATCATAATTCGTTTAATGTTAATAAAAAAAAATGTCAACAACAATATTGTCTCTTCTAAATGGCCGTTGGAATTTTAGAAAAGGGATAAATTGTGTTTGTCTTCATAAAATGCTGTGTAGGACACTGTTTTGTAGCTGTATGACGACCAATAGAGAATAGTACAGCAGATATTTAATTGAGGATCCTTATGATTACACGGTACTGTATGTCTAATGTACGGGTTAATATCTAAATGTAACGTTATATAAATTCATAACAACATATTTCACTCAGTCTCCCATATAAAAACCTACGGTGAATAGGCCTATAACTGCAGTAGGTCATATATACTTGTCATAACATAGTTGATCCAACTATGTGTATTTTTAATTTTTCAATTCACAAAAATGCATAGTCTTTTGTAGGTTGAGTGAAGAGAGTGAAGCCCAACTGAATTTCTACAGACATTTTAATCCGTGCAGATCTACACTGTAACGTTTATATTTAAATTAACAAAAAAAAAGTGAAGTCTATGGACGGGTTATTAATGTGTAAGAGTCTATTTAATTATGTTATTTCGCAGTATATCTCCCTACTGGACGCATCAGGAACAACAGGGGCGTAAAACTGTCAGGGGTGTAAAACTGCCAGGGGCGTACATCTACCGGCTCCAGGTCTGAAGCCTCCCCATATAGACTTGTACAGCATCGGGTGGATAGAAATTTGTCTCCTCCTGGTGGCTAAACTGTGAACAGCTGTTTATTGTAATTCGCTGCTGGCCACGTCAAATTTGTGCGCCACATGTCACAGCAGCCGCATGTTGAATCAGCATCGGCGAGGGTTTTTAACCAGTAATTGATTTAAAATGACGGTGTTTCACGACGAGGTTGAGATAGAAGATTTTGAGTATGATGAAGAAACAGAAACCTATTATTTTCCTTGTCCATGTGGTGACAGATTCGCGATAACGAAGGCAAGTTGTTCTATCAGAATCTGTCGCTTGACTAATCATTTCCAGAGTTATCTTTTTCACGCTTATATAAATAACGTTATGTGTGTTCATTTATATATTATTTATATTAAGAATTGTATTTGAATCTGTAATCGTTGTTCCTTTTAACATTGTTATGTTAGCGGATAAAGTATTGGCTAATGGATTAAACTTCTAACGTTGCAAGACATTAACGTTAACCAAAAGACCATTAACCAAAACTCAAAAGTGTGAGAGTTTAACTAATGCAAATATATATAGGAGAACTGAAAAATACCCACTGTTTTGTTAAGATGAAACTCCTTCTGTTTTTCAGGAGGATCTTGAGAATGGTGAAGAAGTGGCCACCTGTCCGAGCTGCTCACTAATAGTAAAAGTAATCTATGACCAGGTAAGATATAGTATGTTATGATATTTGTGTATAGTCAACTTGGTCATTGATTTGTTGTTCTGCACTATAAATAATGGGGTGATGACGTATTTTAAGGGATAACTTAGCCTAGTTCACCCAAAATGAAAATTCTTACTCGTCCTAATGTCTTTCCAAACCTGAAAGACTTCGGAATACAATTGAAGATCTTTTAGATGAAATCGGAGAGCTTTCTATCCTTCCATAGATGGCTACGGAACTACCACTTTGACGCTTCTAAAAGTTAATGAAGAGATAATTAAACTAATCCATATGAATTGATTGGTTTAGTCAACATTTTGTTGAACAGAATTGAATGAATGAGGCATTTATATAGCGCTTTCATATATGTACTATTGTTCACCCAAAGCGCTGATCATATCAGGGATTTTCTCCTCAACCACCACCAGTGTGCAGCATCCACTTGGATGATGCAAAGGTAGCCACAGTACAATGGCGCCAGTAGGCTCACAACACACCAGCTATAGGTTAAGTGGATAGGAGAGAGACTGATAGAGCCAATTCAGTGGATGGGGATTATTAGGAGGCCATGATTGGCAAGGTCCAATGGGTGGAACGTGGCCAGGACACCGGGTTACACCCCTACTCTTTACGAGAAGTGCCATGGGATTTTTAATGACCTGTCAGGACCTTGGTTTTACGTCTCATCCGAAGGACGGTGCTCTTTGACAGTATAGTGTCCCCGTCACTACCAAGGCTGTAATCCATCAGCCGGAAGTTGAAGCCTCGTGGGGGCCGCCATTGTAGCAGAGCTTCACCTGCTGTTAGCATTCCATTGATTCCCATTCATTTTGGCGTCACTTTGACAGCGAATAACTTTACATCTGAGGTGTTCAAAGACTTCATTTGTCCATTATTTATTTCTAAAGAAATAGGACAATGTATAAAAGGCTCCATTACTTTGTATCCTACGTTATGGCCCCGTAGAATAGGCTAACGATTGCGTCATAACCACGCGACTTTCTGTCGCACAATAGAGACATTAACGTTTAGACAGGAGGAGAAGCTCGCAGGAAATCTTTTACTGTCTATGAGGCAATCGGGGGGAAATTGAGGCATAAAGTCAGGGGAGAAGCCCATCCTGCAATATTCCATAAAAAATGTCACTTAAACGTGATTTTGAATAACCTTACTCAGAATATTTAGTTGATCTTAAAGCTTATATTTTTTGTTATAGGAGCAGTTCATGTGTGGAGAAGTAATTGAAGCACCAAAAACATCAGAAAACAAACTAGAGCTGGCCCAGAGCTGAGACATCGACACAACGACTACACCTGATTCTTTGCTCTGAGAGTGGACTTAATACGCTCATCTGTCTTCACAGTTACTCACTACGTTTGCAGATCTTTTGTGAGGAAACTGACTGGATCTCATTGACTGATACGCCAAGATTTTGCACATGAAGTACTTTTCGGTTAAAGCTATTTATTTTTTAAAAAACCTTTTTAAAATATGCTATGTTCTTGTTTGAAAATAAAATTCTCAGAAATTGAGAACATGCTGTAATGCTGAATGAATGAATTGATCTCTTCGTGGTCAACAGGCGGCTTTTGGTTTGACTGAATGTAATTTGGTGCTCTTTCTGAAATGCCACCTGCTGCTCCTCTTTCAACTCAGTCTTATTCTATTTTTCCTTATTTTATACGTTTTGCCAAGTCTGTCCTTTTAGCATTTTCAGAACTGAGAATGACTTAGAACAGTACATGTCTTACCGCATATTCAATATCCAGCAAAGGTCAGTGTGATGAAGATAGCAGAAACATCAAGGTATGAACAAAACAACTCTAATAATTAATATAAAGTCTTGCCCATTAGCTCCTAAAAGAAAAGGTTCTATAGAAACGTAAAGGGTTCTGTCAGGTTCTTCATATATAGATCCTTTTTATGGGTTCACATCATGGGATCATTTGATGGATGTAGTTTTAATTAACTTTTTTTCACTCTTTCACTTTAAAAAAGAAAGTTATGATTGCATAAATAAGACATTTCTCCTTATATAGAACCTTTTTGGTAAAAATGGTTCTTTAAATTTGAGTCAAGTAACCTAGCCCACTGAAGTATTTTTGTGTAATTAATTTTGTGTAATGTTAAAATATACTTCAAGCAAATTCTACAATGTGTTCTTGGTATTATCTTTGGACACCAGAGGGTGATATTTGTTCAACAACAAAAATAAAACGTAGAGAAGAATTCCAAATTTAACTTTATGGTAAGACATCAATGTTTATAAAATTTTTTAATTTAACACTAGATGTAAATATTCTTACACAGTGCATTTAGATTTTTACTGAGTAAATTTCTGAAATAATGTTATTGAGATCAATTTTGATTCTTATTACTTAGAAATGCATATGTCTTGAATGCACGAATTCATTATTTTAGAAACGTTAACACTAAAACAAAGAAAAACACCAGAAACGGGGTTAATAAAAAGCCTAATTAACAGCTCAGTATGAAAATACTTTGCTGTTACACTAAAAAACTGTATAAATGTAGGGGAAAAAATCCATCCATTTGGATGACATAGCCTAAATGATTCTCCATTCAAAAAAAGCATGCTATAGTATAGTTGCATCTATTTGATTTTATCAACAAAAAAAAAACAGACAATATCACGGTGGTCTGGTTTATTTACATATACACATACCTCGTTCTCAATAATGCACTTTCTGTGTTCATACTTTACATATGCATCTTACTGCATTATGTAAGACAGGTCTTTCTAAAAAAAATTAGCATATTGTGTTCATTATTTTCCATAATGTAATGATAAAAATTTAACTTTCATATATTTTAGATTCAGTGCACACCAACAGAAATATATCAGGTTTTTTTATTGTTTTTATACTGATGATTTTGGCATACAGCTCATGAAAACCCAAAATTCCTGTCTCAAAAAATTAGCATATTTCATCCGACCAATAACAAAAGTGTTTTTAATACAAAAAAAGTCAACCTTCAAATAATTATGTTCAGTTACGCACTCAATACTTGGTCAGGAATCCTTTTGCAGAAATGACTGCTTCAATGTGGCGTGGCATGGAGGCAATCAGCCTGTGGCACTGCTGAGGTGTTATGGAGGCCCAGGATGCTTCGATAGCGGCCTTAAGCTCATCCAGAGTGTTGGGTCTTGCGTCTCTCAACTTTGTCTTCACAATATCCCACAGATTCTCTATGTGGTTCAGGTCAGGAGAGTTGGCAGGCCAATTGAGCACAGTAATACCATGGTCAGTAAACCATTTACCAGTTTTTACCAGGTTTTGGCACTGTGAGCATGTGCCAGGTCGTGCTGAAAAATGAAATCTTCATCTCCATAAAGCTTTTCAGCAGGTGGAAGCATGAAGTGCTCCAAAATCTCCTGATAGCTAGCTGCATTGACCCTGCCCTTGATAAAACAGTGGACCAACACCAGCAGCTGACATGGCACCCCAGACCATCACTGACTGTGGGTACTTGACACTGGACTTCAGGCATTTTGGCATTTCCTTCTCCCCAGTCTTCCTCCAGACTCTGGCACCTTGATTTCCGAATGACATGCAACCACTGAGCAACAGTCCAGTGCTGCTTCGCTGTAGCCCAGGTCAGGCGCTTCTGCCGCTGTTTCTGGTTCAAAAGTGGCTTGACCTGGGGAACGCGGCACCTGTAGCCCATTTCCTGCACACGCCTGTGCACGGTGGCTCTGGATGTTTCTACTCCAGACTCAGTCCACTGCTTCCGCAGGTCCCCCAAGGTCTGGAATCGGTCCTTCTCCATAATCTTCCTCAGGGTCCGGTCACCTCTTCTCGTTGTGCAGCGTTTTTGCCACACTTTTTCCTTCCCACCGACTTCCCACTGAGGTGCCTTGATACAGCACTCTGGGAACAGCCTATTTGTTCAGAAATTTCTTTCTGTGTCTTACCCTCTCGCTTGAGGGTGTCAATGATGGCCTTCTGGACAGCAGTCAGGTCGGCAGTCTTACCCATGATTGCGGCTTTGAGTAATGAAACAGGCTGGGAGTTTTTAAAAGCCTCAGGAATCTTTTGCAGGTGTTTAGAGTTAATCAGTTGATTCAGATGATTAGGTTAATAGCTTGTTTAGAGAACCTTTTCATGATATGCTAATTTTTTGAGATAGGAATTTTGGGTTTTCATGAGCTGTATGCCAAAATCATCAGTATTAAAACAATAAAATACCTGAAATATTTCAGTTGGTCTGCAATGAATCTAAAACATATGAAATTTAAATTTTTATCATTACATTATGGAGAATAATGAACTTTATCACAATATGCTAATATTTTGAGAAGGACCTATATTGCACCTGGTATTGTATTTTCAGACCACTGCACCTGTACCCTATATTTTTCTCTCCTGTAATAGATATACTGTATGTTTAGATTTATTAATATTTAATCTTTGCACTTCTGGTTTGATGCTAACGTTTCATTGGCTCTGTACTTGTAATCTGCACAATGATAGGAAAGTTGAATCTTAATGTTAAAACTGTGTAATCCACATAAATGAAAATTAAGCAAAGCAATTAAAAAACAAATCTTACATTTATGCCTAAATATTTGTGTGTGACTATTATAATAACTTTTTTTCTGCTCTAAATATAAACTCTCAAAAGTAACTTCTGTAGTAACATAAGATAAGATGTGTTTTGTCTGAGCCAACCCTGGAACACTGCCACGATTTAATCATTTTAGTGTTTCCATCTCCTATATTCACAAATCATAATTTGGCTTTCATTGATTTCCTGTCATCTAAATGTTCTTATTTGGCTTGTCAGCAACGTGGGTGTGCGTGCGCGCATGTGTGTGAGAGATAGAGACAGAGACCGACAGCAGTTTTCTGTCCTTCAGATGATATTGAAAGGCCCATCTCTCTGATGACTGTCGCATCCCTCATGCTGCAGGAACACTGCACTCAGTCAATAGCATTTCATATCACTCCCTCACTGAGCTGATCAGAGATTGGATAAGGGCTGCCAGCCACACACACACACACCCCTCGGAGAGAATCTGTGCATAAAAAGAGTCAAAGATGATCAGTGGTCACACAAACGACAACAACATTGATATAAAGCACATTGTCATGGAAAAGCAAACACTTATTTCCATGAATCATGTAGAAGCATTTTGTGTGTGATATTCCTGTGTCTGCCAGAAGCTTGTGTTCAGCAAGGCACCTTGTGAGGCCAAAGAGGCACAAAATCACCTTTATGGACCTTTACCTTGACTGTACCTACTTAACTATATTTTGGGGACAAATTTGTACCCAGAAGTGACCAAAACCTGACAAAATCTCCAAAAAACTCCCTTTAGGGACGTCCTCATTTGTAAATCAGGTTTAAAAATAAAGTAATAAAAGGTTTTTTAAATATGTAAAAATGCAGAATGTCTCCTGTGATGGGTAGGTTTAGGGATAGGGTTAGTGTAAGGGGACAGAATATACAGTTTGTACAGTATAAAAACCATTACGTCTATGGAATGTCCCCATTTAGATAGCTAAGTAAACGTGCGTGTGTGTGTGTGTGTGTGTGTGTGTGTGTGTGTGTGTGTGTGTGTGTGTGTGTAAAATATTTTTTTTTGCCCGTCACACTCTATCACTGTTTAAATATATATATATATATATATATATATATATATATATATATATATATATATATATATATATATATATATATATATATATACATACACATAATTAAACACTGTGTTGTTAAAGTTGATATTTTGGCTTTATAGTTGATATTTTGGCTTTATAGTTTTGCATGTCACAATTAACATTCCAGCAAAATCAATCTCAAATGGGGTTTTTCCTGTCTTACGTTATAAACAAACAGTTTTTGTTATATTTCTACACATGGCCCAAAAATTACCCATATGGAACCTTTGATATTTTTTGCAAGTACAACATATTTACTGCAGAAAACAATTCACCTGCCACACATTTCACAACTCAACACGGCTGATTTAGTATGTTTGATGCATGCAAGTCTTATGTATGTATGTAAGCTATGTATGTATGTATGTATCTGTATGGTCATACATATAGGTCAGAGAAACTGGATCACTCTAAATTTTATTTTTGTATACATACATATGTATACAGTATATATTATATTTACAACAGAAACTATTTAATATATTGTCAAAGGACAATATTTGAATGTTAGGCTAAGGTTACCTCGACCTTGAAATACAAAGTGAGAAAGTTAAACATGCCCATTAGCTTGTTGTTGACATTTTCTATAGCTAATGTTAACTAAATAAAAGTTCAAATAGAATGTTATTATATACACAAGACAAGTATCGACGCTATAGGGCGGATTTTTGTCATAAATCATGCCACCCTTTAGGTCTGTCAGACTCTGCAGACCCTAATTGTTTTAACGAAATATGGCTAGATATGAGGTTTCTGCCTGATATTAAAAATTCTATTAATTGTACAAGTAATTATACATTGTTTTACCATTAGAGTGAAATAATAATAGTAATAATAATAATAATAATAATATATATATATATATATATATATATATATATATATAGCTAGATTTTGGGGGTCCCTTGGGGCCCCTGGGATCTCACTTGGTTTTTAGTACACAGAAACACATGACAAACAATTAAGTTGACAATGCATGTGAATCTTGTATATTGCCTTTCGCTTTTGAATCACGAACAGTTCTCGCCCTGGGCAGTCCAGCCCTGGCAGCGGTGACGTCATCGAGCGAGGGTTGAGCAGCAGAGAGAGAGAAAGCGCGAGAACGCAGCGTTGGAGTTCCTATAGGGCTACGGAGGACTAGGAGGACAACGACAAGCACTCTGAACGGGATTTCTATTGCCCTCTTCTGCATGCACCCACACCGAACGGCCGATTTCACCCGCATCCCTTCGTTTCTCCCCGATCTGTTCAGAGGCAACCTGTAAAGGTAAAGAACGACGAGCGCATGAAGTTGGTGCGTGAGCGTGTTTGGCAGCTTCACGGGAGGTGTATTCGGTGTTTCGTGGTTCACTGCAATAGAGGTTTCGAGAGGAAAAAGTCTTGCTGAAAAGCGAAAGCCTTATTTAATTCGCTTATTACCCAACATAAGACTCTTAAAGTCACACACGGTGATTTTGTCTTCTGAATTTGCCGCTGGTTAAATACTGATTGAAGCTTTTGTGTGCTCACGCCAGTACAATAGCAGCGAGGTCAGTAGAATCGAGTCTTCGAATCTTTCCTTGCGAATCAGAGCGAGCTGCTATTGTGGTACCGCAACCAGTTGACTTTTTGCGATATTTTTTTGCTTTTCTGTGACACTGCAAACGCCTCATCGCAGAGCGCATGTTTTACTTGTCAGTGTTGACTTTCTTTTTGTCAATGTAATATATGAGATAATCTTGCAAAGAAACACTGCAATCGTATAATGGAGCAGTTGGGATGTTTTTGGATCACTAGGAGGCAATACCCGTGGGTCCTACAGTTGTTAAAAAGTGTATATTTCTTAGGAAGTGTTTCTTTTTTTGTTGTTATTTTAATATGTATTTTTTTTATAGAGAACACTTGATTTCACTTGAATTGATAGCCTACTGATAGCAATTATTAAGTGGTTAATATTATGCAGAACTGATTTTTTTCAGGTTCTTGACGGAATATTATTATTATAAATATTTCAAAATATTTGGGGTTAACCTGTTTGGTTGCAAAGATGTTGCATACATTCCTGAAAATGTTCTGCTCAGTGCAAACGATTTCCCTGCAATTAGTCTTAACAAACCAGTTTTCATTAAATGGTACGTCTCAAGCTCATCTAAAAATATGTATTCATGCTTAAAGGGATATGTCATCATACTCACCCTCATTCCAAATGTTTGTTTATTTTGCGATGACATTTTGAGGAATATTGGCACCCAAACAACTTTGGACCCCATTGACTTTTATTTTATGGATAAAAATGTCTTCTGTTGTGTTCAACAAAGGTAAGAAAGCAATACAGGTCTGGACAAAATGGTGAGTTTTAATAATTTTCCATTGAATGGTAGGTATGCCTAAAGGCGAACAACACAATCAAAAATGAACTTTTAAATAATTGATCTTGCTTCTTGTTGAACATACATTCCTGTTAATGCTGTTGCTTGGTGATGTTGTTGTTCAGGGACCCACCAGATGGAATTAATTGGTAGACCAGACAGTTGAAGTAGAAAAGTGTGAATATCGAATTGCAATATCGGTCAATATCTTATGTCAACCTGTCTCTTTAGCGTCTGTTACTCAGCCTTTACCCTCCTGTGATATTTCTGTGGAAGGGAGCTCTCTCTGCTGTATTAGACTGTGCATGCCGGAGATAAAGGAATTGGACTGTTTCTCTAAATCCTGTAGTTCTCTCATTTGCGAGCTTTTGGCACAGGGGCAAGAATAATGAGCTGGCACCATTTATCTTGGTATTTTCATTCGTGGGCTGTAGTCGATAGTGGATATCCGGTTGGTCATAGATGCATTACACCAATATCAGAGAATGACTGTGCTAAATTGGTCAATTACATCTTAATGAGGGATGTGCGATTTACTCTCTCTCACTCGGCATCAGGGTCGGATGCCGTTCAGCAGGGACGTGCACAGAAATTTTGAGGGGCAGTTGCTTTGACCTGAAAAAAGGACAACCCCCCCCCCCCCCCAAAAAAAAAAACACGGGCTAAATGAAGGACTGAGAATAATAGGGTCTTTATTAAAATATATATACACAAAGAAGTAAAAAACTGAAATACAGCACTCAATCACCTTAACTACTACTAAAAACAACACAGAAAAACATGACTTGAGTCCCTACATCAATATCCCTATCAATAGGCTCAGCTCAGGTGCCGGTGTCGGAGTCGTGTTCCCCCTCAGTGTCTGCTGACAGACCAGCTAGATGTACGGAAAGCGAAAAAGGCCAAAAGTAGTGGTGGAACATTTAATTGTCTTGCTACACTGCAGCATAATAATATGGTTCTCACACTCCAGTAATATTTCTGTGAATTTTATTAATCTTGTACTTGTTCATAGTTTTTGTATTATGTCTGAATATATTCAGTTGAATTTTGCCCATACAAATTGCCTTATCTGACCGTGTTTATGTCCAAACTCAATGCCTCATATTATGGTTTTATTATTATTTATAAAGATTGCAAAACGTCAGAGATGACAGGTTTATGATACAACTTTGTAAACAGTATACAAAATGTATTAACAATATGTTAAATGTCACCAAACAAAAAGTTCCTCATATTATTGTTTGTTTTTTTAATTATTATTATTTTTTTATTCATTTTTTTATTTGAAAATAAATCATCTGGATTGAATTGACAGATGGGGAAAAACTCGCTTCTAATAAAAAAAAACCCCAAAAAACCCCCCAAAAAAACGCTTTGCTCTCGAGTAAAATCCTTTTTTAACCTTTTGGCTTCCCGTACATTCAGTTGTGCTTCTTGCATGTATTCAGTTCTTATGGTACTTATGGCTACTGGGCAACTACGCATGATTTGTAGTATGATTGCGTAAAAGGAATAGGAATTCCGGTAGGGAACAGGATCGACTGGCGTGCAGCGCTGCAGCCACATAAACAGAGTTTGCCCTTCCCCCACTGACTTTCACTTTCGGTGCCCGAATGGAAGTGAATGAGGCTTTGCAATTTTTTAATTTATCTAGGCTTACGTGAAATTCTGCATCCATTGTACGATTTTTTTTATTTTGGTTTTCTCGGAAGGGCACCGTGAGTCGAGAAGGGCATATGGGCAGTTGCCCGGGCAACCTGAGCAACCCCCCTGTGCACGTCCCTGCCGTTCAGCCCTGTCAAAGACTTCCCCTTCACAGATTAGATTGAAGCTCAATTTAAAATTGTGTGTAAATGTAAAAATGTCATATAAGTTTAATGTGCTTGACATGTATTGGAGTAATACTCTGCTGTATAATCCATCTCTTGTCATATTTGGATTTTAATAAAACACATTAACACTCCAAGCAAGTTTGAATTTAAATACGAATTAGCTGTGGCTCTTATTTGTGGTTTATGTTGTGTTTTTGGGGATATATGCTAGATACAGGTCCTTCTAAAAAAAAATAGCATATTGTGATAAAGTTCATTATTTTCCATAATGTAATGATAAAAATTAAACTTTCATATATTTTAGATTCATTGCACACCAACTGAAATATTTCAGGTCTTTTATTGTTTTAATACTGATGATTTTGGCATACAGCTCATGAAAACCCCAAATTCCTATCCCAAAAAATTAGCATATTTCATCCGACCAATAAAATAAGTGTTTTTAATACAAAAAAAAAAAGTCAACCTTCAAATAATTATGTTCAGTTACGCACTCAATACTTGGCCGGGAATCCTTTTGCAGAAATGACTGCTTCAATGCGGCGTGGCATGGAGGCAATCAGCCTGTGGCACTGCTGAGGTGTTATGGAGGCCCAGGATGCTTCGAGAGCGGCCTTAAGCTCATCCAGAGTTTTGGGTCTTGCGTCTCAACTTTCTCTTCACAATATCCCACAGATTCTCTATGGGGTTCAGGTCAGAAGAGTTGGCAGGCCAATTGAGCACAGTAATACCATGGTCAGTAAACCATTTACCAGTGGTTTTGGCACTGTGAGGAGGCGCCAGGTCGTGCTAAAAAATGAAATCGTCATCTCCATAAAGCTTTTCAGCAGGTGGAAGCATGAAGTGCTCCAAAATCTTCTGATAGCTAGCTGCATTGACCCTGCCCTTGATAAAACATAGTGTCTAACATTGATAAAATGATAGTGATAAAACATCACTGACTGTGGGTCCTTGACACTGGACTTCAGGCATTTTGGCATTTCCTTCTCCCCAGCCTTCCTCCAGACTATGGCAACTTGATTTCCGAATGACATGCAAAATTTGCTTTCATCTGAAAAAAGTACTTTGGACCACTGAGCAACTGTTCAGTGCTGCTTCTCTGTAGCCCAGGTCAGGCGCTTCTGCCGCTGTTTCTGGTTCAAAAGTGGCTTGACCTGGGGAACGCAGCACCTGTAGCCCATTTCCTGCACACGCCTGTGCACGGGGGCTCTGGATGTTTCTACTCCAGACTCAGTCCACTGCTTCCGCAGGTCCCCCAAGGTCTGGAATCGGTCCTTCTCCACAATCTTCCTCAGGGTCCGGTCACCTCTTCTCGTTGTGCAGCGTTTTTTGCCACACTTTTTCCTTCCCACCGACTTCCCACTGAGGTGCCTTGATACAGCACTCTGGGAACAGACTATTTGTTCAGAAATTTCTTTCTGTGTCTTACCCTCTCGCTTGAGGGTTTCAATGATGGCCTTCTGGACAGCAGTCAGGTCGGCAGTCTTACCCATGATTGCAGTTTTGAGTAATGAAACAGGCTGGGAGTTTTTAAAAGCCTCAGGAATCTTTTGCAGGTGTTTAGAGTTAATTAGTCGATTCAGATGATTAGGTTAATAGCTCGTTTAGAGAACCTTTTCATGATATGCTAATTTTTTGAGATTGGAATTTTGGGTTTTCATGAGCTGTATGCCAAAATCATCAGTATTAAAACAATAAAAGACCTGAAGTATTTCAGTTGGTGTGCAATGATACTAAAATATATGAAAGTTTAATTTTTATCATTACATTATGGAAAATAATGAACTTTTTTGAGAAGGACCTGTATATACATTTTTATGAGGAAAAAAAAACACTGTGATCTAGGTACTTGTAAATCATTACACATTTACAACAAGAAATAATAATAAAAAAGTAAATAAAACCAACACTAAAAAAATTCCGCAATGAGCAGACATGAGCAGGAGTGAAGAGTGAACAGTGTACAAGAGCGTAAAAGCACTCTTCAGCGTTCTTTTTCGTGAGCATTTGAGTGTGTGTAAAAACTAGCCTACAGTGCCTTCCGCTGTTAAAAACTAAGCTCAGAATCAATCTGAGAGAGATTCGCGATGCATCCCGAAATTCCCTGAATCCCGATGCATCGATTTATTGTCCCAGCCCTAGTTTTTATTGTGGGGTGAAAAACATATGGTAACACTTTACTTGAAGGGGTGTACATAAGACTGACATGACACCTTCATAACCATGACATGACATATGTCATGAATATGAAGTAGGGTTTATGCATGTTTATGACAACTGTCATTAAGTATCATTCGCTCAATTATGACATTTTGAATGCAAATATGACATTGTTTAAGATATCTTTGTTATGACATTTTGACATAAACCATAACATCATAACCTGTCAGTGTCTTTGTCATGACAACTTGACATTAAATTAAGTTAAACTGTCATGTGGTTGGTTTTGACATTGGCTGTCATCATTCCATTATAACTGTGTCATGAATATTTTTCGTGACCTCAACTACAGTGGTACAAATTGAATTTGTCATTAACCAGTTATAATGGCTTCATGACAGCCAATGTCAAAACCAACCACCTGACAGTTTAATGTAATGTTAACCAATAAAGCTAAGTGGTTTCTTAAGTTTTATAATTAATCTGCTGTGTCATGTTTATGACAGGTTGTGTTGTCTTAGTAATGTCAAGTTGTCATGACAAAGACACAGACAGTTTATGATGTATTGGTTTATGTCAAGGTGTCATAACAAAGACATCTCAAACAATGTCATATTTGCATTCAAAATGTCATAATTGAGCGAATGACACTTAATGACAGTTGTCACAAACAGGCATAAAACTTCCTTCATATTCATAACATGTGTCATGTCATGATTATGAAGGTGTCATGTTAGTCTTATGCACACCCCTCCAAGTAAAGTGTTACCAAACATATAATGTAATGCAATGCAACGACGATTGAGTGTACCAATAAACATGCCTGATGTATCATTTTTGATTTTCACATTTGAACAATATATTTTTAACAAATAGCCTATGATATTAGAACTGGGTAATGTAAATACTGAAGTTCTGTGCCATCACTGTCAGTACCCCCTTTGGTCGAGGGAGTGTGTGAAAATAATTATGTTTTTACTCTCTCCTGATGCGCTTGTTGCCGTTTCTTGTCTCTGTTGGGGGTCAGCTCTGCCAAAAATAACATCCTCTCTCCAGGTTTGAACTCTGGGATCATGCCCCATTAGGAGTTTAATGGCTAATCATGAAACAGCATTTCAAAGCCTTTCCTATTGATCTCAATGTACGTAATGATGAAGCAGTCCACACTCAGCATTTATGATGGCCCAAGTCTAAACCCTAATAATATTTTAATTAAATTACACAGTTCAGAACATTACATTTTTGTATATATTCATGACATGACACTTTTTTTGGCCATAAGCTATTAATTCGTTTAAAAATACATTAAAATACTATTCATACCACACATTCTTTTAAATGGTTATCATGTTTTTTTTATGCTTATGATATTTGTAGAATATTTTTTACATTGAAAAATATATTTAAAAATGAGAATAGGTCTATCCCATTACTAAAATGTAATAAGTTGACTTTACTTAGAAAAAGTGAGGAAACCGATTGCCTTAAAGGGGACCTATTATGCAAAATTCACTTTTGCATGCTGTTTGGACATAAATGTGTGTTGGCAGTGTGTGTACACACAACCACCCAATAGTGATAAAAATCCACTCTCTCCTTTTTTATTAATCCCCATAAATCATAAGCAGTGTCTCCCAACGACCTGTTTTCAGAATGCGGCTTAAGTGTTTTAACATAGAACCCTTATCGAGTTCACAGCCAGTTATACACACATCCGCCATTGCTGCACTGACGAGAATGTCTCCCAAGCGTTGTAGGTGTTGTGTGGCTGGATGTATTAATCCACATAGCTCTCTCTATTTACTCCCGAAATCTGAGACAGCCGCTGAAGACGAGGTGGATTCATTTTGTTTTCAAAGATAATGCTCTCAATGCCCTCAACTCTACCGAAATTAATTTGTACTTACACACTTATACTGTGTTTACTCAGCTCTTACGGTAATTACTGACGCTTCATCTTTTGTGTGATGTCCAATAAACTTTATTAAACTCATCACTATGTTTTTGATCATCATTTGGACAGGGTCCGAAACAGCAGGCTTGTTGGCTATTAACTATATATAAATATAATGGTAGTGCAGGGCCAACAAGCACATTTGTTGTGTTGTGGGTTACGTAATCAGATTAGGCTACCCTTTTTTCAAGTAACTAGTAAAGTAAAATATACAGCAAAATATCTGAGTTAATTTTTCAATCAAGTAATGCAAGTTATTTTGTTTTACCATTTGATGACTGATCTCTCTTTCCCATGTTGAGAAAAATTGGGAGTAAGGCACAGAGGCGTTGTGTGTAAACATGATGGATATTGTTCTAGAATCTAGACTAAATGTGTGAGCATGCATTTACTCATCTCACTTTTTTGAGATTTAGCACAAAATAGATTTAGTATTCCTCAAAATGAATAACAACAGTGAAATGCAAACTCAGAATATTATGCAAACCTGCAATTATAAAATATGTTTAATACAAATATACTGTATTTAATCTCACTTTATTAACTGATGTCTTTTCTGCTGAGTAAGCAAAAATGACTAATTATACATAACATTTAGTTTCCCTTTTATTATTATTATTTATTTATTTTTATTGCAAGTTATTAAGTTAAGTAAGAGTGTTTAACTTTCTTCTTCCGCAATCCAGAATGGCAGGACAGCTGAAAGGTTTATTTGAACTGCGCTCTACTGTACAGGGTTTTTGTTATATGATATTTGTATTTTTGTAATTTAATTTTGCCATGAAAATAGCCTTGGATGCTGACATAGCACTAAATAAAACAATCTGAATCTGAATCTCTACTGTACATGCGTGAATTTGCATTTCCTTCAGTCTGAGGCTTTTTCATTTAACTTGGTGTGAAAGGGCCTTTACATTTGCCATATTATGTCATAAGTATAACTCTACGCATTATTTACTTTCCATAAAAAAGTAATCAAGTAACGCAATTAGTTACTTTTTTAGGGACTAAATGCATTACATTTAAATGTAACTTTCCCCAACACTTCTTACTAAAACATTAGATTCTCAGTGTGTACAGAATTGTTGTAACTGTAAATAATAGCGTCATTAAGAATCTGTCTTTACAGTCGTATGCTCTCTCTCCCATGCAGCGCAGGAACAGAGGAATTTGCAGCTCAGCGTGGATGATGCATATTTTATTAACAGTCTGGGACAATGTGGCATCTCAATATTTCATCAGTGCACGGCTTGTCATCAGTGCCAGGAAAAAGTATGAAGCCCTCCAAAAATAGGCTCAATAAAGTAGGAAGAGGGCAAATTACTTGAGTTGCGACTCCTTGTTTCTGACAGGGCATTATTAAAAACCTGGATCTCAAGAATGAGCCCCTGATGAGCAGTGATCTCAGAAAAGCTTAACTTTTAAATATTTGGAACAGAAAGATAGCTTTAAGGAAACAGAGGGAAAGGATTGTTGTTGATCAACTTTGATCTGATTTTGAATGTCCAGATTCAAAATCTCAGATCATGCTAATGTAAAATTGACAGTGGCAGATTACACAATGTCCGTGTGTTTTGACTTTACGTGATGCGCATGAAGCATCATGACAGTTTTCTCAATGTATACTTCTTGTTCCAACATGACTGAGAGTTAAAAGTATGTTAAGAAACAGATAGTTCTGATCTTTGCCCGTGTTCTGATGTGTTGCCCGTTGGGTGCCCAGTTGCCCATGTGATTAATTCTGCCCTGTAGCAACACTATATAATGTCAGGGGCTTAAAAGGTTTAGTACAAGTTAAGCTCAATCTACAATATTTTTGGGCATAATGTTGATTACCACAAAAATAATTTTGACTTGTCCCTCTGTTTACAAAAAAAAAGGTTTATGATATTAACTTAATTACTTAAAAACAGTATGGAAACTGTCCGAAAATGGTTTGTGTTTCAGGGCTGAGATAGAATATTAAGTTCTTTCTTCGTTTAGGGGTAGAACGAAGTTCGAAATAAGTGAGCAGCGATATACTGTTAGCCAACATCTGCACTGCCCAAACTGCTGAGAGCGATGCTTAGGTGAATATGTAAATATGGGATGTGTGCTTTTCTCTCAATAATAAAATAAGCACACAACCAAATTGAGAAAACAGCAAGCATTTTTTGTCTGACCATAAAATAGCTTGTCAAAACAAAATTACTGCGTGTCTCCTTGACTGTGTCTCTCTCTCTCTCTCTCTCTCTCTCTCTCTCTCTCTCTCTCTCTCTCTCTCTCCCTCTCGCTCTTTTTCCACTCCCACTTGGGTGTTAAGTGTTGGCAGGCTGCTGACTCTTTTAATTACATCATTAAGGAAAATAACCTTAGCTGCTTTCAGTGAGCTGAGCGCAGACCTTTCAGCTGCAAAAGCATCTCATCCTCTTTTGAAGAAGCTTAAAGGGGTCATATAATGCCATTTTTGTACAAGTTAATATGAATTTTTAGGGTCTAAATGAAAACTTTGTAATATACTTTTATTAAAAATTATCATTAGTATTGTAAGAAAACACTAATTTTACCAGCTCTCTTTTCAGCAAGCTGTTTCAGTGCATATGCCTTTAAATGATAATGAGCTTTGCTCACTCCGCTCCTCTGTTCTTTGGGGCGTTTTGACACAACACACGTGGAGTGTTGCTTTGACATTTCCAGGATATAAACAGTATTTTGCCGGTATTGTGTTACCATTCTTCTTCATGCAGTTATAACTGTTTTTTTTTTACATTACTTCTTAATCAGTAACAGACAAGTAAACCAGGTGTAACTTAACTTTAACACCTGCGTACACAGTTTTTAATAACACATTAACCATAACGCGTTGTTCATTATAAACGTGGGATTATAAATTATATTGAGAACGCCGTAACGTTACATAGAAAACATGCTGTAATATACCCTGAGTGTAAACATTAGCCGCATTCATCGTGAAGCGGACAAGCGATTTGCAAAGATTCATATTTAAAGGTTAATAAAACGTTACTCACTTCTTCTGGAGGTGCAGCAGAACACGAATATCTGGTACCGATTCTTTTTTCAAGAGCAGCTTCTTAGCAAAACCAGATTTACACTGACCCTCGTTTATAAAGCAGTCTGGTGAGAAATGATTAGCGCAAACGTAAAAGCATTTACGCTGATCGTTGGAAATATTCCCTTCAAAAAGTTTTTTTTTTTATTTAGGAATTTAGGAACATTATGACTGCTGTGTTCCTTATTACACCCAAGAACAGAACACCACAATCGCTTAGAAGCCATTCTGCTCCAGTGTATCAACAATGGCGGACTGCGATGACAGCCCGCTCAGGGCGGGTTTGTGTTGAAACGCTGCTGTCAATTACCAATCGTGGGAGGGGCGTCTGATCTAGTGACGTCACAAGATCGAACGGCTCAATTTGAGGCAGGGGAAAACGTATAAGGAGATTAAAACAAAAACACTGGATGGATTTTTATCATTATATGATGGTTGTGTACATTCATATGCACCGAAATGAAAATTCTGGGTCAAAACCGAAACTGAGAATTCTGGATGAACTTGTTAGTCTTCCGACAGACATTCTTCTGACTATAAGTAACTTTGCAACTAGACTTTGCAACTTTTCAACTTATTCAAACCCTGTTACCCTAACCCTTCCAGTCTACTAATACTAACACTCTAATGAGAGTTAGTAGACAATATAGGTGCAACGTTACTTATAGTCAACAGAATGTGTTAAAGGGATCATCAAAATAAAGTGGAACTAATAGATTAATATTAAATATCAATATATTATTCTTTATTCAGTTCTATGCAACAGAATCACAATTAACATTTATTTTTTGACCAGTCAGATCCGTGAACGAGAGGGTAGCGTCCTTTTACCAGCGTTGCCCAGCACGGCACACCATATAACAGCACAGTAGGGCTATTGCAAACAGAAACGGGTATACTAATATATAAAAATGACATTTCAGCACGTTATTTGAGCAGGATTTGCTTTTCCTCTGAACATGAGTGGTACGTGAGTGGAGCGTTCGTATGGGCTGTGAGCAACTGACAGGAGCGCACATGCATAGAGAGGAATTCGGCCTGAATCCGAAATCGCCCCCTATACTCTAAAATAGGGCATTATTTGAGGGGATAGCCATTTGTAGTGGTGTCTGAAACCATAATGGTCATTATCAAGTGCACTCATTCTATCCCACATTGCACCGCAATAACAAGTGTACAGCCGACTTGTTTTCAAGTGAACTGTATTAGTGGACTAATGCAGGGAATAGTGATTGAGGGTTTAGGGGCGTTTTTGGATTCAGCCATTGAGTAGAGCTTCACACCCAAGTGTGTCGCACAAGTCCCTGATTGACAAACAGGCCAACAGACTTTTTTCAGGAGGACATTTCCATAACTGTTTGCAGATCATTTTTTTTTGCCTTAGAATTCTTTATTTTTATTTTTTATTTTTAATCTCTAGAAAGAAAATCAGTCAAATTCTTCCAGAACCAAGACTGCAGAACAAGTTTGCAGTCACTGTTATGTTCCATAGTTATTAAATATATATAGTTTCTGTCTCAAATGCCTAAACACTTGCTGGAATGGTAATGTCTCAAGTAGAGAGAAAGATGATGTGGTAATGAAGCAGGCATGAACCATGATGGATGAGTGATGTTCCGATCACTGCGACTGCAAGAGTTCCAGCAGTTCAGTGGTAGCTTTTAGCTGGCCCTATACTGCTGAATGTTGATTTCCCCCCTCAGGCACAGTCACTCTATTTTTACCTACTTGTAAAAGTCTTAGACTAGACTAGAGCGAGAAGAATCCTTACCCACCCTTGAATCATTATGCTGTTCCTCTTTCCAGCTTATTTTATCCAGCTGATGTCTTCAATAGTTCACATTAAGAATTCACTAGATGTTAATTAGCAATCTTTTTGCACATATTACATCTAGATCTAAAAGATATTTTCATCCATTTTTGCCGTTTTCTTCATGGGTCATACTCATACTTGCGTGACTCATGCTGTACGGTTTCCTAAATGTTCACACATGCATCTACATTTTAAGTCTTTGCTGTGTGATTCAGGCCATTTGTTTTATTTTTTCCCCCCTTTTCTAAATTGGAATATTTTCCAATGGCTTTCTTGGCCAGTATCACAACACCATTTGAAACATGATGCAATAACTTGTTGCGTGCGCGAACGTCAGTAAAAAGATCAATTTCAGCTACAGAACGAGCATGCTTAAACCTGTGCTCACCTGCTTCTCCACTACTTTTATGGCATGACTTTGTCTTCTCAATTGTTCTTTTATTAGCTTTCTGAATAATGAAACCGCATGTCATTTCTGATCACACAGGAAACAGAGGAGTGGGAGGAAGCCTGCAAACCTTGTTTTGTTATCAGAATGTGTGACACAAACACTTATGTGTGTGGCACATGGGCACTAAACTAAAATGAAGCGTTTGTGGAATCCTTAAGGACACTGAACAGGCAATTAATGTGGAGTCTAATGCATTTTTAATGTTTTTTTGCTAGCAATTTTCATGAATAGGATAGACGTTTTATAGGGTTTTATATTTTATAATGAAATATTGTCTAACTTAATATTATGAGCTGTTTTATTTTCAGTTCACTGGACAACAAAATATGCCATTAATGTGCCTTTGTCTTTGGATTTAATTTAGCTTGTCTTTGGGTCTGGTTGAGAAAAATGTGTTAAACAACATAAAAAGGATTTGATTTTTGGTTGTTTGTTGCTCACCCGAGCCCTTTCAGTATCGGTTTGGATTATTTAAAAGCTCCAGAGCTTGAACTTGTTTTTTTTTGGATGCAAATGTAGTGTGTTGGCACAACCACTAGTTTCACCTCTCATAATATAACAGTTCGAGGAAAGTGCAAAGCGATTATTGAACATACAGTATCAATTTGGACCGCAATTATGTACCTGTCGGATTACAATTTACTCACTGTTGCAAACATCATCTCCTTGTTGGGTGGTGAGACTGGTGAATTAAGAATTACTGCTCTAAATATCTGCTCACAATATGAATATCTGGCTATCTGCCAGCGTTTATGGGAAAAACTTGACAAAAGGTGGCATCGGCAAAAACTGACAACCATTTGGTGCAGTGGGCCTCTGACAGGGCCTAACAATGATTGTTCTTATTAGTCATCCTCCGAGAGCGGTGACGGCAGTCGCAACATCTCTGAGTCACACACTTTGTGTCTTTACTCATACTTGCAAATACAAGTGTATACGCACGCATTCAAATTCATTCTGTATTCAGAATGCTATTGCTTTCTTCAATGTTTAAGGGCTCTAGTGACCAGCAGTTAGAAGGCAACACGTTCTGCCTCAGGGTTATTGATCCGCTTTCGTCCCAGTCTGGGAGCAAAGAGGCATGCGGATTGGACTGCATTCATATGTCATATATAATCTTGAGGTATTCAACCATTTGATGCTTTTTGAGAGGAGACAGAAGAGAGGGCATTGTCTATCTATTTTGCTTTTATTGTTGGCTCCAGGCATTCCTGTCCTGAGGAACAAGAAATGTATGCTAAAATTGACTGAAATGTCCATATCAGTTCTATCATTATGAAACCTTAATCCCCAAATGCATTTCAAATTTGATGTGAGAATGGACGTTCTTCAAAGCAAATGGTAGCAGACAATTTTGAACCTTCAAAATGTCAAACATGAAAACAACAACATTTGAACAAAGACATGATTGCTCTTTCACACTGTTGCTGTAATTTTCCCTTTAGCTATACCTTTTATGCAAATTTCAAGGAGATTGTACATTAATTCCCTCCTAACGATACATCAGAATGGGTTGTGTTTGTTGAAGCTGTTGTCTTGGAAACCACATTTGCCATTGACACAAGACAGTCAGTTCCTATGCATTCTGAACACATTCTGTGGACAAGGCAGACATAAAAAAAAAGTATCTAAAACCATTCTAAATCTGATCTGAATCAGTTCAACAAAAAGATCCATTCACTGATTCTGTTCATTTCTGCAGGTTGCATTGTCAGGTGTGACTGAAGGATTCAGTGAACTCACAGTGAACAAGTCACATTGTCGTTTATTAAAATGTGCATGTCGACAAATCTGCTAAGAAACTCAAAATAGACTGTTTACACAAATTAAAGCAGAATTATCATGTATTTTAAAATATTTGTAATCCTGTTTTTCTTTAATCCAGCTATAGAATAAAAGTTTAATACAATTTTTTGTCATTTTGATTACCTTAGTTATTTTTTCACATGCGTCATTCTTTCACACCCTTTCTCTCTTGTTATGAAGGAAGATTCTTTGCATTTTGAATTGAACAAACATTCAGTCGTCTGGCAGATCCTCCTTTGGCAGAAAATCATTTATAATAAATAGCCTATTATTGATATGCTTTTGTCCCACATACTATATTTCATTAAAAAAAAATTGATTTTGACTTTAATCGGATTTTCCTTGCATTTAGTAGTTTTGATTTAAAATATGGCAAATAACTCTATTTGGTGGAACTTTTCCACTGTAATGATCAGCAAGTGAGTCAGAGAGCGAGAGAAGGGAAGGTTCTTGGCAGTGCCTATTTTAACAAGACACTCCTGAGTAACTTCAAGCTGTGGAAATGAGTGACTTGAATAGAAAGAGAGGTAAACCAGGCAGTAATGCCAAGAGCAGTCAATGTCTCCCCCGTCCTTTTAAATTTGTGCCGTTATTTTTTTCTTTCACTCTCTCGAAGGTTATAGATTTCTCTCACACATCTCTCCTTCGCCCTCACATGGAATTCCCAATCGCGCGGATTCCTATTGAAATGACTGGATTATGCCCGTGACAATTTGGCGAACAACAGTAAACGTGTCTGTTGACACATTTAAGAGATTGTTCTCTTCTCACTAAAGCAAGTAAAGGATGTTGTAGCTAGTTAGTACTTTGTGGAGTATGGGAGAGAGTGTCTTCCATTTTAAAGTGTTTCATATTTCCATTCTTTCACTAATGAGATGCCAGTGCTCTTTTGTGATTAACAAAAAATATCATCACAATTACTGTTTTGCTGGCAGCAAATAATGCAGATGAACTACAAAGTATATTATAAATATGCCATCTGTAAAATGAGTGCAGGCTTACATTTTTATAGTGATTGACAAACCTGTTTTTCAACTCATCATAGATGAGGACAGGATTGTTTGTGGAGTGTGCCAAGACATGTTTTTAGTCATATCTTTTTTGTGTGTTTTATTTTTATAGTCCCCAAATAGTTTACTTTTTGTTGTCCCTATATTATAAAAAAGAATATCTCTTTCTTCACTAAAGTTGCATGTATTATTGTAAATTTTATATTACATTTTCATGTTTGGGAGGTTTTTAGTCTCTCGCTATATATGTGCATTTATCCTTCCACATTTCAGTGTTTTGGTTATAGTTTTCTTAGCATGCACTGTGGAACGATTTATTTATACACAGCAATATAAGCGGAGATATGCTGCTTTCTACTCAACATGGAAAATCAGAATTCCCTATTCCTAATTGGAAAAGTGGAAAAGAACACAAACAAAATTGAACACAAGCAAACTATGCAGAAATCCACAACTCTGATTTCACCGAGATAAGCAGGGGCCTCATTAATGAAACAAACGTCTGATCGGATATGATCCTAAGTTTCATGGATTTCATCCTACCGCAAAAGTGAGGAGCAAATCGGGATTTATAAAGGCAATACCCAGTGATTTCTTTTTTTTGCCAGTGATTAAAATAATCTGACATTGTTTATTAAAATGTAAAGAAAAATAGACAATCAAAAAATGCTTAAATATTATTATATGTGAAAATGAGAAACTGCTTTGTAATAAATACATAACTGAAATGAATTCATTATATACGGTGACGCATTGCTGCCACATACATATTATTTTTTCCACTCAATTATGTCGTAATAACGAGATCTTAACGACATCTTTTTCTCTTAATAACAAGATGCTATGTCGTTAAAACTTCGGTTCTTGGCCTTATAAGGACATGTGTAGTCATGTAAAAAATATGCCTTTATCCACATACATTTGATAGCCAATCATGTATTTATCATATTTCTATGTTCAAAAAGCTGAAACAATAGCAGCCCCCAATGGACATTCATGTTAAAAGATCAAATTCTTTACACACCTTTTAATAAAGCATGTGTATCAGTAGCCAACATTTAATATTTTAGATTATTTAATTAGTATTAGTATCCAGCTCTTTACATTAAATTAGTTGAGTTAGCGTAATTAATGAAGTAATAAAATAAAGTTTAAATTACGATACTAACCATGTATTTCTATTCATTGCTTATTCCACCACACAAAGGACTGTTTATAAGGTGACAATCCGTTATACATGTCAATCTTCATCTTTATAACAGAAGAAACAATACAATACAATACAAAAATCTTCAAGATACAGCCTACAATATTCACATTTCGTTAATTAAACAAAATAAGAACATAATGTTGTAAAAAATAAACAACTTGGGCTATGTTCTGTTAGATGGGTTTTGACTACTTTTTGTTTAATTATATCTCTAGGTAATGAAGATATAGCCTATTAACAAAAATAAATCTTATATATAATATATTATATAAAAAAAAAACATATAGGCCTTTATTACATGGCTTGGTTGAATTCTAATGTAGAATGTGGTCTGTTATTTCTTGATATTTCGCTGCTAAGTATAACACACCGCCATAAAAATTACAGGATTACGCAGGATTACAGTAGAGACGGAGCAGACTATTTTCTTTAGCGGAAGCAATACAATCGTTTTTAAATCAATAAACTACTCCTTTTTAAATCAATATGTTGTCAAATTATTGATTTATTTTGTTGGGAGCCATGTAATAAGCGGGAACTTATTACATGGCTCCGCTTCACGTCGGGGTCCTGATCAGCCTGTCGGGGTTGTATTCGCTATAACAACCGCCTCGCTCTACATTATCCATTACATATGTAATATATATATATTTTTTAAAAGGGCCTCACTGATTAATTTCGCCTGGGGCCTCTTTTCAGTGTTCGCCTCTGATTGGGGGCTGCTACTATTTGCTTAAGCTTTTTGAACGTAGAAGTGTGATAAAGGCGTGAAATTTTATGTGGATAAAGGCATATTTTGTACATGTCCTTATAAGGCCAAGAAAATGTGTCATTTAACGACCTAAAATCTCGTTATTACGACATAATTGAGGGGAAAAAAATTATGTTTGTGGCAATAATGCGTCACCGTAATTATATACAAATTCACATTTTTCAATTTAGGATAAACTGCAATTTAGAAAGTGGAATGCATTTAGGAAACTTTTCTGGAAATTGTACAGGTACATTCTATGCATTTCTTCATAAATGAGGGCACAGGACACCTTGTTGACAGGAAAACAACTCAAAGGGAACAACTCAAAGGGAACAGCAGTAGCCATTTTGCTTTCTTATACAAGCAAACCTTTCATATCAGTTGTAAATGTCCCATATACAACTATGAACTTAATGAAGCATTAGAGGCAGCACACAAACCGAAAACTGATTCTTGACAGCTGTTTGTAATCTAAATGCCAAGTACAGTGTGGTTATTTTTCCTCTGGTGCAGTTGCTGAGAGATTGTGAAAGATTTAAAGTGCCCTCTTTCTCTCTCCTCTAAGTGTTCTGGATGGTACTGTCGTGTCAGTCAAATTTGTCAGCTTTTTAGTTTCCTGTTAGCGCAACAGTGCTGCAAGGCTGTGTTGTGTGCACCTGCGGGATAGATCAGGATGTGAACGACACTGGTGCCAAGACACTGCAGCTGGACCTTAAGGGATCTGTGGTTTGAACTACCAGATTGCGACGCAGTCAAGTATTGAACTGGGGAAGAAGATTTTACATCCCTCGTGCATTAAAACCGTGGGAATTTGGAAAGGGGACAGTGATAGAGAGAAACGATACAGTGAGAAAGAGATGAGAAGGCAAAGGGACTGAGATACTGTGAAAGACCAGTGATTGCTCAACTAAAATAAGTGTCAGGACTTTAAATGTCACAGAGGCTATTTTCACACAGCAGCAGAAGTGCTGTGTAGAGTTGTCAAAAAGTACCGACTTCGGTACCAGTACTGAAATTTTGACACACTGTTGAGCGGAACCGTAAACACCTCTGATTGGCCATTGTGTTCACGCGCTCATCGGAAATGTCTGTGATTGGCCACAATGATCAAACCACGGGAGCATTTGAAAGCACACGGAAGTGTTTTAAAAAACGTCTGTATCTGTGCAAGCGCTCGGTGAACATTGATGTTTATTTACAAATTTTTTGAAGCGCTGATCATTGTAGCCAATCACAGACATATCCGATGACCGCGTGAGTATAAGGGCCAATCAGAGGTGTTTACGATTCCGCTCAACAGTGCTCAAGCGTCACATTTGAACAATTTCAGTACTCGGTACCATGATATTTGGAGTTTAGTCATGAAAACCGACAGAAAAAAATAATAATAACTGCCTAAAATTGAAATAACAAAGTCACATTGACACACACATGATATCAGTATATCAGTCCATGCTTTGGGGCTAAGTTTTTATTGTTTGAAATGGTTATTAAAAGTACGACAGCGCATGTGCAAGTGACTTGAGCGCTTGAAAACAAAGTCAACTATATAGTGCGCATGTGGTCTTTCTGCACTTACAGCCAAATGAGTATACATTGAAAGGCTCACAGACTCAACAGTGTGCAAGACGGAGCAGTGCAACTGACTGTATAGGAGACCCAGTAAACCTAGCGATGTCACTGACCTTTGACAAAAAACTTGTGTATGTTTTTTTTTTTTTTTTTTTTTACTTCAAATCCAGTGTTTAGTTGCTCCACTGAAATACTCATTGGCTGCAGTCTTGGATCTTGTAACCAAGGTTTCATTGGTGGACCGTCAAATATCGCTGGACACTAGGCGGACAGAAATCCTGTAGGTGTCAGCCAATCAGATTTTGACTTTTTTTTCTTTCTTAGAAAAAGCATTTCCAGTGTAGTGTGCAATACAGATCAGGTGGTTAGCGAATAACGGTGTGTGTGGGCGGTCTGTGGGCTTGATGTCTGAGAACCAAATCATGGCAAGAAATACTCACAAATGACACTGGGTTTGAACTGGATCACTCTCTGAAACCTCAGAGGTTTTGAGGGTGTTGTAATATTAGGCTTGAAATAGGAATAGGAAGTTTGTCTCATTTGTCTCTTTTTAAAAATATGCTGTTGTGGTCTTGAAAGTCAATAATAAGCCTTATCTGTCTTTCTCCTCAGCTGCAATAATGTGTCAGGGTAAACCAGAGCTCTCCAGCTAATGTTTGTCAAAGATATGGATCGAGCCAGCAGTAATTTCTTCCTTCTAGCTGTTGTGTTTGTACAAATAGGCTGCACTTTATAGTTGAAATGATAGTGTTTTCAGTGAAAATAAGAGAGCAGAGAAAAGCTTCTTGATATCATCCTTTCCCATTCTACATGACTTAGTCAATTATTTCTTAGAAAACTGCAGTGCTAAACCAAATATACTGGATAATCTCTTTCCTAGGATAGTTCACCCAAAAATAAAAATTGTCATCATAATTTTCTCTATGAATTTCTTTATTGCGTGCAACAAAAAAAGTAGAGAAGAATTTGACGAATGTTCATGTTCTTTTATATATAGCACACACTATACAGCGACCAGAGGCTATCAAGGTCAGAAAAATGACCATACACTACTGTTCAAACGTTTGAGGTCAGTACTATTTTTTTTTAAAATAATTTAATACTTTAGTTTTATTTGGCGAGGATGCTTTAAATTGATTAATGACAGTAGACATTTAGAATATTACAAAATATTTATAGTTTCAGGTAAACTGTCTGTTTATCACAAGAATACAGAAAATGTATTATCAGTTTCCACAAAAAAAAAAAAAAGCACATCTTGTTTCTGGAGCACCATATCAACATAGAATGATTTCTGTCATGTGAAACTGAAGACTGGAGTAATGGATGCTTATAATTCAGCTTTGCCATCACAGGAATAAATTACGTGCATGTGTATATCTTAAAATATAAAAGTTATTTTAAATATTTAAAATATTTCACAATATTACTGATTTACTGCATTTTTGATCAAGTAAATGCAGCCTTGGTGAGCATAAGAAACTTTATTTGTCTTACTGACCCCAAACAGTATAGTGTAAAATTGACATATGATGTGTGCACTATATTCCAAGTATTTTAAAGCTATACAAAATTAAGTCACTATTTGCTGAAAATCTTGCACAAAGATTTGCACAAATGAGATTTTGAGAGGTAGCCATTTCTTGAACAAAGGTATTGTATGATTTCAAATGAACTACTTTTTATGTATTTTATCTAGCTTTTCTCCATTTCTGGGGCCTGAGGCTATTAAGTCCTCATTCCCGTTCATTAAGAGCAGCTTGAGCATTTTTCAGAACAGCCCCTTTCACGTTTAATGGAAAAACAGGAAGTCATACGGATTGGCCGAAATGTACAGATGAGTAAATGACAGAATTTTCATTCTTGGCTGAACTATAACTTTTAAGGTCACATTTCTGACTTCCTGTGTGTCACAGCTGGCCCATGTGGCCTCACTAGCCCCCTCCTTTCTCTCTGTTTTCCTCTCTTCATCCCTTCTTCACCTCAGGGTCAAGTCTTTCCCAGCAACTGGGTTACTTTAGTGCAGTCACATGGTTCAACACACACACACACACGCACACGCACACGCACACAGAATAAACTGACTGCAGTGAGAATAAAACACAACTGCCAATAATGTACAATAATATTCATTTTATTTTATTTTTCGTGTTCGCATTTATGAGGAAAAAACAATGTTACAGACGTGACAGTTCTCCGTTACGGACGCGACCGTTATGAAGCTGCACTAAAAGACTGCTTTAAAACTTTCACAGAGACCTTACACTGAAGACACAAAGCCTTTCTTTAAAGTGCATTTCGTTTTGTATTAATTGTATCTTAATTTTAATCAATGTTTCATCAACCAATTGCCTGGAATTAATAAATAAGAAGTAGGCTAAATATAGCAGACAATTAGATAATCACGACACGGAGGCGCCGGCGCGTGAACTAGCGCGTCTCATAAATGAACCGAGACTCAGCGTATAAGGTAGCCTATTCACGGACCTGAAAAAAATATATATAGTGAAATGTCTACTTGTAAACAGAACAATTCAAAACGAAAGAAAACAGACTGCTCTCTGCTTATGAAATGAAATGTGCATTTCTCTCTGGTGCATTAACTAGCCTACTGCGAAGATCGCGAGTTATCATCGTCAACTTCATCTTGACTTTATTAATAAACAATTAAATTGTCTCCTTGCTATATTTGACATATTCATAATCGTTGGTTTGCCGGTTCTTTGTGACAGCTTTTAGGTGCTTTACCTTACATGAACGCGTCACCACCGCATCAAAAACATGATTGCGTGATGAAAACATGAAAAATACTTATATAGTCTAATGCGCATACGTCCATCTCGCGAATGTATCTTCTTCATGCCATCTTCACCATCAGCCGCTTTTCCACTGGCCAGCGCGAGCACAGAGGCCGAAATCATACCTCACGCCACTCTGTAAAAAATAAATCGCTATACAAATCAGACGCTGCCATTTAGTCTTTATTTAGAGACTTGGACACCACACGCGGCTATTGACTGACCACGAACAGGTAATTTAGCCTACTTGCATTTTTCATTCGTGAATATCTCGCGGTCTTGCTTTTTTCTTTTTTTTTCTTTTTTTTTACAATTAAAACTAAAAGTCTGTTGTAACGCAAGCCTTACTGAACATACCGAGTAAAATATTACTGAAAATTGATTAGTAATGCCTTACACTACTGCGTTACAGCAAAAAGTAATTTGTTACTGTAATGCATTACTCTTGTAACGCGTTACTCCCAACACTGCATTTAAGTGAAATTACTGAACTTAAATATAGAGCTTGATAAAAATGATCATTCTAGTAGAAAATTTCAGATGGCACTTAGAGGCTTTTGCATCTGAACTCTTCATATACAGTACGTATATAGTCTAGTATAATATAATACTTTTTTTTCAGGAAAGATGCATTCAATTGATCAAAAGTGTCAGTAAAGACTTACATTGTTACAAAAAAATATATTTCAAGTAAATCCTCTTTTTTTCACATCAGAATGATATCATTCTATCAAATCACATGATACATTTTTCATCAGAAAAATCATGGTCATCATGGTTTTCACAAAAAAAAAAACCCAACTCAACTGTGATAAGAATTTTTCTTGAGCACCTGATCAGTATATTATGTATATTATGATTTCTGAAGGATCATGTGACACCAAAGACTGGAATAATGGCTGGAAAAATTCAACTTTGCCATCTCAGGAATAAATTACTTTTAAAATATATTAAGAACATTTTGTAGTAAGATTTCTGAATCATCTTTACTTTATTTTGATCAAATAAATGCAATCTTGGTGAGCATGGGAGACTTCTTTTAAAAAACATTAAACAATCGTTGTATGTGTTATCCTAGTTCTAGTCCTTCTCCACATCCTGTCATAAAGGGATAAAGAGACTGAGAGCATTAAATAGACTCGCTTTTATCATAAACGTGAGCCGATTTAATGCTGTCAATCTCTTTATGGTAATGAAGAAGACTGACACTAAGAGCTGGATTAGTGTGTTATTAGCATTGTGTGTATGTTTTGTGTTTGCGTGAGTATTACTGATGTACTGGGATCTGAGAGCATTGTCATCTGAAAAGCATCTTTCTGTGCCTGTATGTCTCTCTCTCTCTCTCTCTCTCTCTCTCTCTCTCTCTCTCTCTCTCTCTCTCTCTCTCTTTCTCTCTCTCTCTCTCTCTCTTTCTTTTCTAAAGCAGAATTTGGTGGCTATTCAATACACGCTACACATGGTAATTTACTAAGCAAATGGATGAGGACAGTCAGACTCTCCATCTCTTGTAACTTAATCTTGTATCTTCTGAATCCATCTTTTAATGTGTTTTCACATTATATAACTCACAGTTCAATGCAAAATGCTTTTTGTGTTTAGCAGTTACTCTATAAAGGCATTTAAAGAGGAGGTATTTAGAGGAGAATGAGATGCCCAAGGTCCTTTGTTGGAGAGCTTCTTTGATTCCTGAAACTGTGAGACTGGCGCACACTTCTGTTGGCGGAAATTCAAGTGCTCTTGAATGGTTTGTCTGATTGAATCTTCCAGCTCTGGCTTTGAGAGACATTCTGCTGAAAACTAGCAAAACCAAAGCTCCCATACCATCTCTGGATCTGCTCCTAGATTCATTAGGAAAATACTTACATGATGGTACAGTGAGGCAACCAAAAATATTCAACTGGAATAGCAAATGGTGTTTGATGGCCAGAATCATTGATCAAAACTGTGGCATTTAAATAAACGCTTTTCCTGGGGTGCGTTTTTGACTGTGTCAGAGTCTATTTTGTGAACACAACGTGGATAAGCTACAACAGGTAAACAGCTGTGTGGATGCTATGACAATATACATTTCTTCATTTTAATCAATCTTCATTTTGATGAACCAATAGCAATTGTCATGCAATATCAGTCTTTTAGTGTTATATTCACAATATGCTTTGTGCTTTGCTACCCTTGATATGAAACAAAGTCTCAATTTGATCACAAATTCAAACAAATGTCGTTGAAGCTGTGGAAATAACTGTGGAAAATAACTGTGGATATATTTTAATATATCAGTAAAACAGCTTGTAAACAATTTTACATAATATTACATTTACCTCAGAAATAACATTGTGTCCACAGGTCATTAGTTAACTAGAAAAAAACTAGAGTGAATCATTTTGTTAAATGTATGCACTGCATATTTATTATATTTTCACTTAACCTGTAGTAATGTCATGATTATTTATTATGAATGTCTTGATTTATTTATTATTTATGCATGTTTGAATAAATCAGTCATGAAAGTGAGTTTTCATTACAGACACCATTTAAAGGTTTATATTTCAACACGAAATTGGAGTAAAAAAGGAGTTTAGGTTTGGTTTTTGGCTAAATGAAAACTTAAATTTCAGTTTCAGTAAAAAAGTTTTTTAGAACATCACTAGTCTGACTGATATTGGCACACTATGACTAGAAGTGTTCTTATTACATTTTGTAGGCTTTTTCAACTCTTTTAGGAGTGAAATGAAATCAGGACACAGTTCCTTTGAATCCTCCTGCATACATGCAAGGTTTGGGGTTAACACTGGTAGCAATTTCAAAATGAGTCAACTAGATATTGATGCTCTTGCGGTGCTTCGACAATAACAAAGCTGAATCACTTCTAAACTTTAACTTTGAGCATTTAAAACATACTGCTGCACACATGGACATCAATAATGGCCACTGGAAGCTGATTTAGAGAGGTGGGGAGCTGTATATCATGTACAATTTAAAGTGGCAAAGCATTTCTTATGTTTTTTTTTTTATTAATAAAAAGGGTTATGAGGTGGGTTGAGTATCCAAAAACTGTACTCAAGTAAAAGTACTTAAATATTTACTCAAAGTAAAAGTAATAAACTTAATAGTTAATTGAGTACAAAACTACTCAATACAATAACATGTTATTAAGATACTTAATTTATTTAAATGATAATATTATCATAAATCTGTATCTTTTCAACAAACACAGGGATAAGCATTAATCCTGTAATTTCTGTAGCCACAATATCATTGCATGTCCTTTGCTTTGTATAATAGTGAAAGAGTGAAAACACTTCACATGTGCTCTTGCTCTGAACATTAACAATCATATGCACATTGACGGATCTTCTTCCGTCTGTTCTCCAAAATGTAATCATGAATATTTCTGCAGGTGCATGTAATCAACTAATAAAGATCTTCATCACTTCAAACAATAGGATGCATTTGCTGATTTCTTAAATTTCCTGTTACGACTCAGAGTGAGAAACCACTTCAGACGATTCGGTGCATGCAGGAAACTGAACAAATAATGCAAAATGATTCGCAAACCAATTTAGACAGTTTTAACGACATAACTCACTGCTTAACTACCATAGCACGATGCATTGTTGAAGAAATCAGTTAGCTAGTCACGACTAGTTTATGACGTCACGCACGTGGAGGAGTATAACTTATTTTAATGAAACTGTTTGAGATCGAATTAATGCTAGATGTTTTGATATAAATTACAGACATGGCATCTGAGGCAACCATAGTTGGCTAACAATGCTTTCGGGAAACGCACCTGTTTGATCAAGTCTTTGAACATAATCGACTCCAAAGAGTGATTCATTTGTGAATGGGGCATCGCATCGGTCATGCAAACACAATGCAAGAATATTTAAATGATAGAGCTAGAGGGAGCATGCAGCTCATTGGCTACATGGAAAGGGCCATCAGTCCACGCGTGTATGTATTTTTGTGTTGTTTAAATGTTTAAAATGAGATCCATGTATACAACAACCTAACATTTTGAATAGTGTTACATATGCATTTCTCTGTGCTTTTTTCTTCTTCTCATCTTCTCTAACTTATTTATCTACTGTATAAGGTAAATGTAGTGTTCAACAAACTTTCTCACTTCTCAAACTTTTCCCACTTTTTTTAGCCAGTTTAGATGATTTTATATATTAGCAGCTGATATTATATTAGCTGCCCGTCTTTTACGGAAAATAGAGCAGTGTAAAAATGAGCTGTGTGTGTGTGTGTGACATCTATGATGGGTCGCATTGAGCACAAAAACGTGCATTGAGTGGTAGATGCTGTCCATGGCTTTTAAAGCAGAACTCGGCAACTCTAGTCATGTTTTCTCCACAAGCTCCCCCTACAGCTGTGGGCCATATATTTCACAACAACACTGTAGTAAAAACATCTCACTCATGTGCATGTTATTATCGGAGCCAGACAACTTTATCGTGCGGAGCATATATGACAATAGTTGTCTGTCAAGTTTGCCACATAGATAGCAGCAACCCAATACAACAGATAGCAATCTACCGTACTCAATACAAACGAATACAAAGAAAACAAAGATGTACTTACAATTGCATTAGCAGAAACGCAAGGTCAGCATCTGTTTTGTCATTTCGTTGGAACATGTGAATGATCCATCGTCGCTTTTATTAATTCTAGCTAGTATTGAGGGGGGCGTGTGTGTTTGTTGAATTGCCGTAAAGCAGTTCATGTTTCTCGCTCGTTCTCGCTTCTCACGAGACTTCCAATTTCTATCTTGCCGGGACGGTAGTCCCCATGTTGCAAGGTTGGTTTTCCGCCTGGGAACGCCGGGGGGAGCGGGGAAAGTCACCAATTTCACCAGAACAGGTTTTTTAACCATCCAAATGATTTCTAGACAGTTTTTTTAAGTTAAAAAAGTGGCCAAGTTCCCCTTTAAAAAATAAAACGCTTACAGAAAACATGACAAATGCATTCATTTACTGAATAATCCCTATACATTTTTATAGAAAAAGCATTTGTAGTTTCATTCACAGTTCACTGTGTCTGAAGCATGTGCGTAAGTGATGTTTTTGACTTTGACATGCAAACTGATTTAAAATGAATGCTAAAAATAGTAGGTATGTTGTAACATCATTTGAAGTCATGTGCTTATTTGTAAAGTAGCCGTGCCCTTCCTAGTCAGTCCTTATAGCGCTGTCTTTTAGTGGAAATGGAGATTGATTTGTATTTCCCCACTTTAATGTGTATGCTTTTAAAAAGTGGTTTTTGGATCCATAATCATGTTGCATAACCAGATTATGATTTTAGACAATTTGGCTGTATGAGCTTAGCACCATGGGTAAGTAACAGGGATATAAAGCTGCATTGTAAGCAAGAAGTGTCCTCTGTTTACCCAGACCCCAGTTTGACAGGTGTCAGAGAAAAAAAAAGAAAAAAAGTTTTCCACTCTGTGAGGGCAGGTTTCTCTTTCTACACCACACAAGGAATGGAAATATCAAGACGACATGCTTGTTTATCGAAGAGGAGATTTTATCCCTTGCTTGTAATTGTAATTGTATCGAGCCGGTGTTGACAGCTTTATCTGTGCGTTGACAGGTTTCCCTACTCCACTGGGAATGGGAGAGAGTGGAACATGGAGATCTGGCAGTGGTTTTGGAAGTGACTGCTGTGCTTGTTAGCTCTTAAACTTCTAAAGTAGCAGTTTATAGTCATACCTGAGATTTGCTGTCTTTTGTAAGCTGTCATTTTATATCTGCGAGTAGTTAACCGCGAGTAGAGTAATTTGTCGCTTTATGGTCGGCCCACTTTAACACACTTGCATTTCGTCATTTCGTGCTGGCGTTATGGATGAGGCAGCCTGCTGTTACATAAGGCAGGCAGGGGGCTGCTTAATGATGAAGTGGTTAGTGTTTGTGTACAGTATCATGACGTGTCCACTGTTTGCTGCTAAGCCTGCATCTGTGTTTGTGTGTGGCAGCTGTCAGAGTACCGGTAATTGGACAACAATATATTGAGTGTGTCCCTGGAGGAGGAAGCAGCACTTGTCGAACAGTGCCATCATGGTCCTATAAAGCCTTTTTCACTGTCACACTCTATCAAACACACACATGTACGAGGAAGTCAGAGGGAGTGCCACAGTCCTTGTTTTTAAAGAATTTAGCTTGACAAGGAAGCACAGGTTTATGTCATGTGCTAATGAATTTCTTATTGAAAGAGGAAGATTGGGCCAATAGTCTATAGTTAAAGGGATAGTTCACCCAAAAATGAAAATTAGCCCATGATTTACTCACTCTCAAGACATCCTATATGACAGTCTTCTTTCAAATGAATACAATCGGAGTTATATTAAAAAAAATGTCCTGGCTCTTCCAAGCTTTATAATGGCAGTGAATGGCCGGTTTCTGTTTAAAAGCCCATAAAGTGCATCCATCCATGTTAAAAGTGCTCCACACGGCTCTGGGGGGTTAATAAAGGCCTTCTGAAGTGAAGCGATGCGTTCGTGTAAGAAAAATATCCACATTTAAAACTTTATCGACTAAAATAACTAGTTTCGGGCAAAATAGTGACCTGGTAATCAGTGGTAAATCACTGGAAAGCACTGGTAATCTTTAAAATGTACATTTTAAACGTAGCAAACACAAATACAAACGACTAAAAGCTACAAAACACTTATTTTGTATTTCATGCGTTTATTTCTTTAAATGGACAGTTAACACAAAAATGAAAATTCTGCCGTTTACTCTCAAACTTTTCACTTATTTACCTCACAAGTTCATGCTTGATGCACAAGAACAAATTAGTTTTTTCTTCCTGTGCATTATTAACATGCATATTTGAGCTTCCATTTACCATATTTGATGTGCATTTGATGTGCGTTCATTAATGTTTTGTATGTAAATAAAAACCTGAATTAAAATCTGTTCTTCATATAGATTCATATATATATATATATATATATATAGTGTTTCTTCAGAAGATTTCTATAAACAACATATACAACTAGTTTTTACTATATCTTTATGTACTTTTTGAAGATTGATAATGTTGATCATGTTGACTTTCAATAGATGGACAAAAGCAATGAGAGAATATTAAAAATAACAAAAGTCTTTGGACAGATTTTTCATTTTTTGATGATCTAATGCTTATATTTCCTTGTCTTTTGTTAACTCTTTCTTTTTCTTATAGTAATGTTGCTAACAATTATCAAATGTTTTTCTTTTCTGTTCTTTATTCACCCTGCTCATAATATGTGTTTCTCAGTATGTTCACATGGATTTGTTTAATTCCTTATAGCATTCTGAAATGATTATTCACTTTCTTTTTTTCTTTCAGTATCCCTCTTTTCTCTCTCCTTCATTATATCTGCTGAATTATTTTCTGTTTAAGATGGTTAGGTGAAAAGGGGGGGCTTTAAAAACTGTTTGAGGGCCAAGGCTGCTGTTCGTGGGGCGTGTGTGAGAGGAAGAGAGAGAGACTCACACATTTAGAAACAAGCTTTACCTCCAGGCTAGCAGGGCTCCTGGCGTCCTGTCCCTCCTGCGGTTGCTGCTTAGTGTCTAGGGATAGCCTGTACAGAGCAGAGCTGCGCACTAGTTCCCAAAATCTGCATGGCTGTTCATGAGTCCAGGACACTCTCCATTAGTCTATTAAAAGTCATTTGGCTGGATGAGGATTCTAATTTCTTCTTTTATTTATATTTCAGAGGGACTCCATGAAAGATGTCAGAGGAGGCGATTGTTATTGCCAAGTGGGACTATACGGCACAACAAGACCAGGAACTTGACATTAGGAAAAATGAGCGATTGTGGCTTCTCGATGACTCAAAAACGTGGTGGCGAGTGCGAAATGCATCCAACAGAACGGGCTTTGTTCCTTCCAATTATGTTGAACGCAAGAACAGTCTGAAGAAAGGTTCTCTGGTGAAAAATCTCAAAGATACACTTGGTAAGAGACTTGTTTATTTAGACTTATTTATTTGTTTGTAATATCCGGACACAATGGCAAATAAAAGTGTCTGATTTAAAGCACATGCTTAGAAATATTGTGTATTCATTAGAGCTGTGGAATATATAATCATTTTTACAAAATAATTGATTTTTTAAAAATGCAATTAAATAGTAAAAAAAAAAAGTAATATAAAAATATAATAAAATATAATATAATAAAAAAAATTATAAAAATGCAAATAAAGTTGTGCGTCTTTAGGAAGCAAAGCACTTGTGTCTGATGTTTTGTTTTTGTTTTTTATGAAAAGATCATACATAAATGTAAAAAAAGGGAAGATGCACACCTCTAGTATTCTTGTTAGTTTCATATGGTTTTGGAAAACTTCTGTACTGTTTTCACACAAAAAAATAATTTAATGATTAAAAATGTAATGTGATGTGTATCAAGTGAAACTAAACATATACTTTCTTGAATAAATGTGAGTGTACTCATATTAATCATTTTTCCAAAATATGCTCTACCACTACACATTGCGGTCTGGGGTCAGATGATTGATTGATTTCTGAAGGATCATGTGACACTGAAAACTGGAGTAATGATGCTGAAAATTCAGCTTTGCCATCAAATAAATTACATTTTTTAAATTTAGTAAAATAGAAAACATTCATTTTAAATTGTAATATTTCACAAAATTAGCTTTGAATGGTAGTGTATTTTTCCAGTTAACAATTAGTTTCATGAATAATTAATATTATCATCATCATAAATATAATATATATAATATAATAACCTTTTTATTTTATGTTTTATGTAAATTATATCTATATATTTTTTTAGAGATTGACATGTATCCATGAGGTTCTGCAGGGGTCCTCTCTATGATATAACTTCCTTTGTTTATGTGTTTGGATGTTGGTTGCACCACTTGATGGTTTCAATTATTGATAAGCAGTGTTCCCCCCTCCATAGAAATCAAAATAATGCTGCACTGCTTAATTAATATTTTCTTTTCAATTATTTCATTTTTTTAATGGGACTTTTTTCTTCACTATGATACATCTCTTCTGAATTATTGCCTGTTTTCATGTGAGAAATTCAATACCTTCAGAGATGCAGAAATAAAACCTTCAACATCAAGGGTGTGCAAGCAGGAAGCAGTTATTGAAAGGCTATTGTTGTAAACCTAATTACTTTCCCATCTGTTAATCACACAGGCGAGCGAGGTGAACCGATCGATCAGCTGTGTATGTGTGAGTTTAGAGGAGTCAGATTCAATTCTCCAGGGTGTGAAGTGGAGACGAATGTGTCCCAGAATTTCCAGCGCTGATCATACAGTTTTATCTTTGTTTTGACCTTTTGGTTTAATGGGTCTGGTGTTGGCGTCAGAGGTGTCAAACCTCACCTTTGATGCTTTGTTTTACACAGTGGTTTTGTTTTTATTGTAGTGTAGTTGTTGTTATTGTGATGGAGCGTCTCATTGTCACACACAGTGTTGGGCAAATGTACTTGCGTAATGCATTACAATATTGCGTTACTCCCTAAAAAGTAGCTAATTGTCACTTAATTACTTTTTATGGAGGAAAGTAATGCTTTGTTACTTTTGCAATCTTTTTTTCTCACCTGGGCTGGGCTTGCTTGCTTTTTTAAAAATATATATATATTTATATATATATATATTCAAAAGTTTGGAATCATTTAAGATTATTTTACAAAAATACTGTAAAACATTGTGAAATATTATACAATTAAACATAGCTGAATTCTATTTTAATATACTGTAACATTTAATCCTGTGATGCCATTGCAGCCATTACACCAGGCTTTAGTGTCACACGATCTAATATGCTGATTTGGTGAAACATTTATTGTTATCAATGTTGAAAACAGTTAATATTTTTATGGAAACCGGGATGCTTTGAAAAAGTTCAAAAGAACAGCGTTTATTTAAAAAAGAAATCTCTTGTAGCATTATTTATAAATTTCTTTACTCTTACTTTTAATCAATTTAATGCATCTTTGCCCAAATAAAACATTTTTTTCTTTCTTTTTTTTAATCCTACTTAACTCCAACTTTTGAATGGTATCATGATTTCAACAAAAATATTAAGCAGCAATAATTTATAAAAATAAAAGAAAATGTATTGACCAACAAATCAGCATATTTTAGAATGATTTCTGAAGGATCATGTAACACTGAAGACTGGAGTTATGGCTCCAGTAAAATATATTCTAATAGAAAATAGTTATTTTAAATTGTAATAATATTTTTTAAAAATTCTGTTTTTACTGTATTTTGACCAAATAAATGCTGTCTTAATGAGCATAAGAGACTTCTTTAAAAAAAAAAAAAAAGAAATTGTAGTCCAAACTCTTTTTACTAATAGAGTACATGTTTTTTTTTTTTGTACATGAAGAATTCAGACAGGCAGGCAGATTTAGCAGCCATCGTCAAGAAAAGAAAGCGATGTTTGTTGAGTGCAAAACCATCACTTTCGGAGACAGACAGAGCAATTAAGCACATCCTCCACTCCATTTTGCTTTCCTGCTGACATCTATTTGTAACACACACACACACACACACACACACAAATTGCACCACACCTTCTTGTCAGGGTAAATGGGCCCCAGCTCTTTACCCTTTTGACCTTAACCTCTCTAGAACATCCTTTTCTCCTATCCCTCACTTTCCTTATGAAGCTTGTTACATGTTACTCTTAATTATGGACACATGGATCTCTGCATGGAGTCCAAGACAGGAAATGGGAGGATGGAGGGCAAGAACCTCTGCAGTGAGACTATGCAGCCTGTGTCACTGTTTCTTGTATATTTAAGATCATTATTAAATAGCTGTTTTGATGGCTCTTGGTTGGCTCTGGTTAATTTTGGTCATTGGCAGGCCATCGCCGGACTAGAACATGAACTGTTTAAAAGTAGAGCTTGACAGCTTAATAAAATGCCAACCAGGACTTCATTGTTAGTAACTTAAATCTAAAAAACTAATTCATATGGTTTTTAGAGATTTTCATGAAGCTAACTGTAGCACAGTAGAGGTTGTGTGGTATAGTGGTGGAAGATCTGGGTTGGTAACTAAAGTTGTGGGTTCAAACACACCCGATATGAACACCTGAGATCATCACTATTGTGCCAGTGAGCAGATGCCTAATCCCAGAAGGCCTGTTCACACCAAAAACGATAACTATAATGACAACCATATTAGCGTCCACTCCACACCATTAGACGGTAATGATCTGTTTATTTTATGTCGTCTGCCTCATTAAATGCTTGAGCTCTTTAAACTTGAGTGGATTTTGATTGGCTGTCAATATTTCTATCATTCCAAAAAAAAAGTGAAAGTGGTTCCAAATTCCAACGATATTTTTCCTCTGATGTTATCGTTATTGCTGTGGTGTGAACTTCGCTATTCTCGAAGAATTAGAACGATTAAAACTAGTTATCATTATAGTAATTGTCCTTGGTATAAATAGCTCTTTACTCCAGGGGGCTGTCCTTGTATTAAGAGTATTGTGAGCTACTTTGGGTATAAATGTTACATGATACTTTTACTGTTAAAAAAAAAAAAAAAGAATTGCAGCTCAGTGCCACAGTGCATTAACAGAGCTATTACGGTTCATAGAGAGCACAGCTGTTAAAGGGATAGTTCACCCGGAAATTAAAATAATTCATGATTTGATTTAATCAATGAGTACTGATTTAATCACCCTCATGTTGTTCCAAATCTGTATGACTGACTTCTATGGAAAATAAAAGAAACTTTTAGAAATGTCTTTTTTTTGGGTGACCAATACCAACATTCTTCAAAATGTATTTTATGTGTGTAAAATACACACGCATAAAAGGTTTAAAATGACATTAAAGTAAGCAAATGATGATTTTACTTAAGGCTCAGAAAACATAAAAGCAGCCAATAGGACTGCTTGAAGGTGTTCTGAAGTCCCAAGATAGCTTAGCTTTGTGTGAGAAACGTTTGTGAGTGAAGTTTAAGTCACTATTCATTGATAATCTTTTGCAACCAAAGAGCTGTCAACTGTAGAACCACTGTGACTGGATCACTGAACATAATTCCTCCTGGTATATTCCACTTCTCAAACTGGGTTGAGAACCAGGTCTGGCTCTGGCACTAGGAATACAAATTCCGGGGAAAAGATGTGTGAGACACTGAGATAAAATTCAATTTTTGGGGAATTTTCTGTTTTCAGAACCCGATTTTTGAGCCAGACAAAAAAAAAAAAAAAAAAAAAACACCCACACAAGGGTTTGACAGGAAGGTGAGTAAATAATAACAGATTTTTTATTTATTCTATCACTATTCCTTTAACAAAAATACACTGTACACTGTGCCATCTCGAATGGCTCTTTTCCTTGCTGCTGAAAGCGAGTCAAAAGCTGTGTCATGACCGTACAGGCAGCCTCAATGCTTGGCCTTGGGTGTCATGTTTTAAAAGCACATCCTCTTTCCCAGTCTATTGGCCTATCGATCCTCTGAGGACAGCTCTATCACAGGCTCTTTGTTCTTTCAATGTGCTTTGATAAATGTGCTCATCCGCTGTCTGTGATGGGAGCCTCTGACTCAGAGACTCTGTGTTTATGGGCTACATAAATGATGTGTGTGCGCGTGCTGGTGTATTGGTGTTTTTCACCCTCTGGCCTCATAATGTCATCTGTGTCTGAGGTCATTCAGTCAATGCTGCTCATGCATTCGGCTCCTGCTTCCATCGCTGCACCCGATTTGCAGTTGTCAAGGTTAACCTCCCCTCTCTGCTCATCCATTGTGACAAGGTTACCCTTTCTCTGACAGCCTTCATCTGTCTTTCTCTCCCTATTATTATTCTCTTTTCCTCAGTCTTTTTTCATATCTGTGTATAAAAGATTTTCTCTCAACGAGGAAAGTCTGTGAGCTGAGACTTGGAAAGAGATGGAAAATCAAAAGGATAGTGAAAATATCCATGGGGTTCCAAACATGTATGATTGACTTTCTTCTGTGAAAAACAAAAGGAGAAATTTTGAAGAATGTGTGTGCAGCCCCTTTCCAATTCAATGACAAAACATCACTACAACTATTTAATATAAGTTGTCCATTCGATTCATGCAACATATTCTGAAGCTGTATGATAGTGTTATGTGAGACAGAAATTGTTTGTAAAGTCAGTCGCTCAAAATTATTATTCTTAAATCGTATTGTTGTTGTTGATACTTTATTGATCCTTTACAGGAAATTACATTCGTGTACATTCAATGTCATGATGTGGCAGGTTTGACCTCAATGATGTTTTGTCACCAGACATAAAACCAAACTTTGACTTAACTTTGACGTCATTGACATCAAACTGGTCTAACATCTTGATGTCATATTTGAATGTCCGTTTAGATCAGTGGTTCTCAACCTGTAGTCCGGAGCCCACAATGGGGCCTCAGCAAACCTCCAATTGTGTCTCAAGTTGACTTAAAATTATTTGCTAAAACTAAAAATTAAGATATGTCTTATTCTGATCCCTCCATTTACACCAATGGAAATAGCCTGCCTTAGCAGAGTTAGTGAGAACTACAAAATAAATCCCACTGATAACAACAGATCAGTGATGTGGAGAGTAAGATGGATGGCGTTAGCTTTTGATCTGTATTTTTCCAGAATCATTATTCCTCCATTTTCCTATTGCATAGCAGCTCGGAGAAATTATTCGAAAAGTGTAAATGAACCCTAAATGGGATATAATAGTGGGAATAAAGTGTTTAATGGATAGAGTTAGGTGTAGGGGAGGACTTTAGGTATAGGGACAACTTAAGTAATGTCCCAATAAGGCAGCATCCATTTATAATTAATAAATATAGTCATATACACTGAATTTGTTATTACATACTGTTTTATAATATACTACTATACACAGGTGCAAATAATATCTGCCACTATTTGCGCCAAGTATAGATAGCATCTGACTACAATTTATTCTTGGTTAAAAGAAAATACTGCTATTTGCAATTAGTGCAAAGAAAATACTTTCTGTTGCCATTTACACATAACACGCAGCTCTTAAAAGTTCTGAAATGTAATTATTTTAATTATAATTATTTCATTCTCTTTTATGTGGACATTCCTACTAGTATCTGCAAAATTGAAAGTTAAAAAAAAGCTTTAAAAACTGTCATTACTTCAGATAAACCAGTGGAACATTCTGCATTAGTCTACATTGTTGTGGACAATAGGGGCCTTGGTCAACATTTTATGTAAAAGAGATAATTAACATTCTACTAAACTCTTTTGTGTTCATAATCATAAAAACAAAATGTGGGTAAATAAATATTTGTGTAACTATTCCTTTAAGATAACTGTCTGGAATTATGTGTCATACTGCAATTGACCATTAACCTTTTGTTACACAGATTCTATGAAACCCATACAGGTTTTATTCCTTGGTTTTAAAGTGTTGCGCATACTAGCTGATCACATGACAAATGGATAATTTCTTTTATGTTTGGATAAGCTCTAATGTTTCATGCACGTTCTTTATGAAATACGGTATAGTGCACATTGTAATAAATAACATCAAAGTTAAATGTAGTGTGAAAGTAGCCTGCGGTGAAGGTTCATTTTCCCACCCATGCTCTCTTCTGTTGCAAGAGAGGATTGTGCTTGTCTGCACCCCTGTTTGAACACGCATGATTGACATATTGCATCTCTTTCACTACACACTGTCTTAATTTGTAGAAAAACATAGAATAATTAATCAGTCATACCGATCAAAAACCACTGCGTCTTGTGTGATGAGTGTTAAATGTATCGGTGTGGCTAATTCTGAGTAAATTCATTTGTTCGGAAAAATCTGCTGCGTGATGTGTGACTTGAGAAAACAAGACATCCTGTTCTTTCGATTTTGAATGTATTGTAGCCAATGAAATCACAGAAGGACCTATGAATTAAAGGCTTGATCATCGTTTTGCCTATAAACAGCAGCAGAATGACTCAATCTCCCCAACCAATCCTAAACAGACAGACTGATGTTTGTTTGAGAACACTCTTGACACTTGGTGTAACTGAATCACCTTGCCTAATTTCCAACTTCAGTCTCGATTAAGTATGTATTTGAGAGTTTTGTCTCACATAAATCAGTGAGACCATAGATGTTTCACACTGGCTTTAACAGGGCTCCAGACTGCAACCTTTTTTCTTGCCGTTGCAACTAAATTTTGTTAGCGGTCGCAGGTTCCCCAACTGATAAGAGCTGCCATTTCTGTTGCATATGAAAAACATCAAACGGCAAATGAAACGAAAGCAGAATGAAACCACTTCACGTTTGAGCTGCACTGCACAGACAGTTATCAGCTCTGATATTAGACAGTGCAGCGCTAGTTCAGAACAGGTTTACTCTTGGCCAATCTTGACCGTGCATCACTGTTAGCTGGGAGGTCCAGTAAGGAAGCATTTAAATTCGCCTGCATTATTGAAAACATCGCTGTGAGATCTAGTGAGAAGATTTAAAATTTGGTGCAGAATTCTCTGTTACAAACCATATCAGAGCAAACGGCGCTGACGTGGAAACCAGGAGAAATATTGTGCCATGAACGAATAAGTTGTAGAAGGCTTTTCAGTCCACAAATCACCAACATTCACCATGGATTTAATGTAGCAACGCTAACTGTAACCATGGTATTGTGGCAGAAATAGTCACATTGTTTTTACATTAATCATTTCGGAGTTCATGCAACCTTTTGAGAGTGAAATTCAAGCACTGTTTCCAAGGACATTCAAGTGCTTAACACTTTTTCCACAATTTTAAAGCTCTAGGCCTAAATATTATCCAGTTTAAATGTCATTTTTAATGTGATGACAAAAAAAACTTTTGTTAATTCAAGTTAATTTTATCTGCATCTCAACTCATTTTTTCATTACTGTCAAATGTGCATTTCCAAGAAATAAGCATGTGATATTATTTGTTTCTGCATTTATTAATGGAAAATAATAATTTTGATTAAATTACCTTTTCTAATTAAAAATCCCCCCACCCCCATTGCTACCAAATCAGGTACTGGTGCCACCAAATGTTAGTCTGGAGCCCTGCTTTAGTGTGACTTCAAAATCCAGCTGTTATGTTGCATCCTGCTGTCCTGAGAAACTGTTTTCATGGAAAAGAATGACCTTAAAGCCTCTGAGCTTCTGTCTTTAGAGGATTCCCTACTTTTTTTTTTTAAGCCAGCACTTTCTCATGTCACAGTATGCTAATAGAGAACATCACTGCTTTAATGAAGCATTGGGATCATCACACCTGAGGAACAAAATGTTCGAGGTTTCTCTTTATAAATGTGTCCTTTGAGAGATGTCCGCCTCTTTCTGGTTTTGTCTTACTTCTCTTCCTGCTTGTTATTATTGACAAAAAGGGAAAATTATCTAATATTTAAGAGGCATATTGACCTTGGCACACTGTCATGATGGACTTCAGGATTTTTTATTAATGATAAAACTTGCTGTTTTAGGTTTTTATAGCATATTATTGCACATTGCTTACCACCACACCACTGTTTTTTATTTTTTTTTATCTAAATTAAATTAAAAAAATGACGCCAAAGTACTGTCATGGAATAAACAAATCACACTGTCTATTTTCTAAATGCATGTTATTTATCTTATTGTGAACAAAATCATGTTAAATTTTTAATGGGCCATTTACACACCATTTTCAACTATGGGGAAAACCTTTTAAAAATGAAAAACATTTCAATGTCTTATCTTGAACTTCCTTTGAAACAACAGACTGACAGGGGGAAAAAAACCTGACATACACTGTTGCTCCAGTCATTAAGATTGCACAATACCAGACACATTCCTCCTCATGCGAAAGGAAACGCGCCATGTGTGAATGTAAACCATCATTCTTAGCATCCCTGTCTCACAGCACACACTTAAAAATAGTATATCATGCTGCTTTTCTCTCCTAAAAGTAGGCCACCCCCGCTCTCTCCTCAGTTGAGCGGACACATGAACACCTGCACTCTCTAGTATAGAGAGGAAGTTATTGTAATTTTGTATTCTCTGCAGGTGTGTATTGAGAAAGAGGGAGGAGTTGCATTTGTGTATTGTTTAATGAGTAGGGAAAGCAACGGTGAGATGAGTGTGTGAAACCGGGTGCATGGATCATCTGCTACAGGAAGGATACTGCTGGGTACTGATGTTTGTGGTTTTGTGTTAATGTGTTGCGCACATGTAAATGTGTATTTCTTTACTGAACACAACTGAGTCTATTTTAAGTGATGGGTCAACATGTCTCTTGTTTGGTTTGATCGTTATGTTTACACTCTCATAAGCAGCAACACTGAGATCTGTATCACATCTGTAGCAGAAGCATTTGTGCAAGCGTTTCATATTTAAAAATTTATTGCGGGTCTCTGGATCTTTAGAAAAGCATGGTTTAAAGGGATTGTTTACCCAAAAATGAAAATTAGCCTATGATTTACTCACCCTCAAGATATCATATAGGTGTATATGACATTCTTCTTTCAGACGAATACAATCAGAGTTATATTAAAAAATGTCCTGGCTCTTCCAAGCTTTATAATGGCTGTTTCTGTTTTGTCCATAAAAGTGCATCTATCCATCCTAAAAGTGCTCCACACAGCTCCTTCTGGCCAACTGGCCATACACAGTCTACTTACATTTACAGGTCCTTCTCAAAAAATTAGCATATTGTGATAAAGTTCATTATTTACCGTAATGATAAAAATTAAACTTTCATATATTTTAGATTCATTGCACACCAACTGAAATATTTCAGGTCTTTTAGTGTTTTAAAACTGATGATTTTGGCATACAGCTAATGAAAACCCCAAATTCCTGTCTCAAAAAATTTGCATATTTCATCTGACCAATAAAAGAAGTGTTTTTAATACAAAAAAAAGTCAACCTACAAATAATTATGTTCAGTTATGCACTCAATACTTGGTCGGGAATCCTTTTGCAGAAATGACTGCTTCAATGTGGCGTGGCATGGAGGCAATCAGCCTGTGGCACTGCCGAGGTGTTATGGAGGCCCAGGATGCTTCGATAGCGGCCTTAAGCTCATCCAGAGTGTTGGGTCTTGCGTCTCTCAACTTTCTCTTCACAATATCCCACAGATTCTCTATAGGGTTCAGGTCAGGAGAGTTGGCAGGCCAATTGAGCACAGTAATACCATGGTCAGTAAACCATTTACCAGTGGTTTTGGCACTGTGAGCAGGTGCCAGGTCGTGCTGAAAAATGAAATCGTCATCTCCATAAAGCTATTCAGCAGATGGAAGCATGAAGTGCTCCAAAATCTCCTGATAGCTAGCCGCATTGACCCTGCCCTTGATAAAACACAGTGGACCAACACCAGCAGCTGACATGGCACCCCAGACCATCACTGACTGTGGGTACTTGACACTGGACTTCAGGCATTTTGGCATTTCCTTCTCCCCAGTCTACCTCCAGACTCTGGCACCTTGATTTCCGAATGACATGCAACCACTGAGCAACAGTCCAGTGCTGCTTCGCTGTAGCCCAGGTCAGGCGCTTCTGCCGCTGTTGCTGGTTCAAAAGTGGCTTGACCTGGGGAATGCGGCACCCGTAGCCCATTTCCTGCACACGCCTGTGCACGGTGGCTCTGGATGTTTCTACTCCAGACTCAGTCCACTGCTTCAGCAGGTCCTCCAAGGTCTGGAATCGGTCCTTCTCCACAATCTTCCTCAGGGTCCGGTCAACTCTTCTCGTTGTGCAGCGTTTTTTTGCCACACTTTTTCCTTCCCACAGACTTCCCACTGAGGTGCCTTGATACAGAACTCTGGGAACAGCCTATTTGTTCAGAAATTTATTTCTGTGTCTTACCCTCTTGCTTGAGGGTGTCAATGATGGCCTTCTGGACAGCAGTCAGGTCGGCAGTCTTACCCATGATTGCAGTTTTGAGTAATGAAACAGGCTGGGAGTTTTTAAAAGCCTCAGGAATCTTTTGCAGGTGTTTAGAGTTAATTAGTTGATTCAGATGATTAGGTTAATAGCTACCTTTTCATGATATGCTAATTTTTTGAGACAGGAATTTGGGGTTTTCATGAGCTATATGCCAAAATCATCAGTATTAAAACAATAAAACACCTGAAATATTTCAGTTGGTGTGCAATGAATCTAAAACATATGAAAGTTTAATTTTTATCATTACATTATGGAAAATAATGAACTTTATCACAATATGCACATTTTTTGAGAAGGACCTGTAAACTACAACTTACGCAACTTGTGACGTCAGAAGCAGCTTAGTGCGTCATGACATAGCGTACATTTCAGCAGTACGTCACATTACTCGCTTAAGTTGCGCTTTAGACTAAGTCGAATCCGTATGTTCATTTGGACGGAAGCTAGATATTTTACTTTATAAAGTTTTAAATTTGGATATTTTTCTTACACAAATGCATCGCTTCGCTTCAGAAGGCCTTTATTTACCCCTTGGAGCCGTTTGGAGCACTTATATGATGGATAGATGCACTTTTATGGACTTCAAAATAGAAACAGCCATTCACTGGCATAAAGCTTGGAAGAGCCAGGACATATTTTTTTATTTAACTCCGATTGTATTCGTCTGGAAGAAGAATGTCATATACACCTAGGATGACCTGAGGATGAGTATAAATCATGGGCTAATTTTCATTTTTGGGTGAACTATCCCTTTAAGTTTGCCTGGTTGGGAGCAACAGAAACTGTGATGGATGAGGTTAAAGAATGTAGAAGACACGAAGAGGAAATGTGGTTGGCTGCAGTGATTATATCACATGTATTCTTTCAGCATTGATGAATTTGCAGCGCTAATCAATATCCCTGGCCTTTCTCCTCTACTTCTAATTAGCAGCGCTCAGAGGCTCGAGTTTTACATAATTACTGTGTCTGATGTCTAATACCCATCTTTCTCTTTCTCAGGCCTGGGGAAAACAAAACGCAAAACGAGCACACGGGAAGCCTCTCCAACTCCCAGCACGGATGAGTACTCCTCTAATGGTGGCGGGGCTGAGCGAATATACGACCTGAACACTCCAGCTATGGTGAAGTTTACCTACAACGCGGAACGGGAGGATGAGCTCAGCCTGGTGAAGGGGGTGCGGCTGATGGTGATGGAGAAATGCAGTGACGGCTGGTGGAGGGGCAGCTATAACGGTCAGGTGGGCTGGTTCCCCTCCAACTACGTCCAGGTGGAGGAGGAGGTGGAGGACACTTCGGCCGACTTTCCCGTTGTCTTCTCCTCACAGCCGGGCCTCAGTAACGGTCAGGGTCCCAGAGTCCTTCACACTGTTCAGACGCTCTACCCCTTCAGTTCCGTCACGGAGGAGGAGCTGAACTTTGAGAAGGGCGAGACGATGGAGGTGCTGGAGAAGCCAGAGAACGACCCAGAATGGTGGAGGTGTAAGAACTGCCGTGGGCAAGTGGGTCTGGTGCCAAAGAACTATGTGGTTGTGCTCAACGATGGTCCGTTATCGACAGCCTCGGGCTCCCATTCCCAACAGAACAGCCACACGGGGCCCTCCCACACAGGGAAATTTGGCGGAATGGACTGGTACTATGGCAACGTGACACGGCACCAGGCCGAGTGTGCGCTGAACGAGAGGGGGGTGGAGGGGGACTTCCTCGTGCGAGACAGCGAGTCCTCTGTGAGTTGAGTCTTTATCTGCATCTAATCAAAATGCAGTGACCAGATAACTGCTGTGAATAGTCACTTAAGTGCTATGCAGTTATTTGTGTCCATGGTGTCCTTTGCAGGGTTATTATCATTATCTAACACTAAAACTATTAAAAAAAAATTTGTATGAATATAAATATTAGATGAAAACCCAAGAGCAGAGGTTGCCAAAGTACACAACTTCTTTACTTGAGTGAAAGTACAGATAATACTGGTCAAATATTACTCCGTTACAAGTGTAAGTTGTATTTAGAGACCGATTTTTACTTAAAGGATCATGAAACACCCCTCTTTCAGCTCAAGTCTAGCTCACAATATTTTTGAAAAATGCAACTTAAATGGGTGTGGATGGCTGTGAGAAGAAGGGAGGGGAGTGGGAGTGGTATGGCGCGGAGGAGGGAGGGGGGAACTGTCATCCCCAGTGGCCCATGCATATCGACTGTCACTAAAAATCAGTGGTAAAACTTGAGGAAATGCTAGATTATTATTATTTTTTTAGCTGGCAAAGTTAAAGTCTAATGAAATACACTGACACTTTATTATTGTCCTTTCAAAAGTAACTGGATGCCCTGCTACATATATTAGCCTACAGTAATTGTAATTCTACTTAAAACATTAATGTACATGTATAATTATAATGTCATTATAAAATGTATAGTTGTTTATATAAACAATAAATGCATATTTTTGAATATTTTTGGATTTAAATTTAACCATTTTCACCCTACTATTAAACCGAACAGATGCTAACATTGTCTTCAATGGTGTTCAACACACATACCCCTGTTAAAATCTAAAATCTTTCATGACCCTTTAAGTTAAAGTACAGAAGCACTCGTTTTTAAAAGTACTTAAGTATCAGAAGTAAAAAGTAAATGTCAATGCATTATTATTGTTGTATGTAATACAGTACCTTTTGCCTCTGAATCTATGCCTGCCTACCTACCCACATATAAATATGAAATTTATTTCTAGAACACAATTCCAGTAATGGGATTGAATGTGAGATTGAATAAGTGCACTCAATAACGTCCACAATGGTTTAGGACACCCAAATGGCTGCTCCCTCAAATAGTGCCCTATTTAAAGTTTTTTGGCTTTTAGTATGAATATGTTAGCCTTACTGTTTTCTATAAGCTAGTGTGCTCCAAAACAATGACAAAATTTGTGTTTAGAAGACCGAACCCAACATTGAAAATTAAAATCGTGTTGACATCAGAAACCAACATCAGTCGGGTTCTGGCGTCAAAACAACGTTGGATGTTGACGTAAAAAAGTTTGTTAAAAGTAAAACGTTTCCAGAAAAAAATATACTCAAGTAAAGTACAGATACTCAAAAAGTGTTACAGTACCTAACTAAATGTACTTTGTTACTGTCCACCTCTGTCCAAGAGCATTTATAACTTGTTTTTTTTGGTCTACTAGAATAAGTTTCCATGCCTTTAGTTTAAAAAACACTTTTTTCCCCACATATTTTACATTGTTGCAGCACCTCTCTTCCCTGTCTGTCAGTAATCTGTTTAGTTCTGGTCTCTATGAAGCCCCTCCTTCCGAAAAGCACAATGTGCTCTGATTGGTTGACTGGATCAGTGTGTTGCGATTGATCAACCGCTTCAAGAGTGTTTGGGAAATGTCAGGCCAGATCTGGGTTGGAAAAAAACTTTTTTGTTGTTGTTATTATACATGTTATTAGGAATTATTTAAATGAGGAATATTGTGACATGTATGTTCCTGGAAGAAAACTGAAGACTACAACAGGGTTTTCAGGGAGTTCAGAAACTGTACTTATTAATATAGAGAATAACTGCTTTTGGAATGACTTTGGAAGTGGTTTGGAACTTTGCAGATATTCTTAAACAGCAACATTACATATAAAGTTATTATATGCATTCAACCTAGAAAGTTGAACATGTAAAACAGCTTAATAGGTCCTCTTTAAGTTGAAGCACTAAAATTAACAATTAACAACTCGTAATGAATTGTATTGTGGTTGTGTCTTTTGATTACTCAAATTACACATTCATTTTGGCATTAATAGTGTTGCCATAGAAACGCATAATTCTGAGTCAGAGGACATGAACAGCTCAGAGTAAAAACACCCAGGGTGTCATTTAGTAATTATGAGTGAAAGCACCATGTGTGTCAAGGTAAAAAAAAAGTCTCTTAAAATAGATAATTTGACTTTATGACTAGGCGAGGTTAGTTCAGGTTGTAAAATGTCATGTGATGCTACTCTCTAAAAACTTAAATGAATTGATGTTTGTAGAAAAAAAAAATTAAGTTAAAATTAAAGGGGGGGGGGTGAAACACTTAGTTTCACTCAATGTCATGTTAATCTTGAGTACCTATAGAGTAGTATTGCATCCTTCATATCTCCAAAAAGTATTTAGTTTTATTATATTTATAAAAGAAAGATAGGCTGTACCGAGTCTTTCCGGGAAAACCCGAGCGGATGGAGGCGTGCCATGTGGGCGGAGCTAAATAATCACTACACGAGCGCGCGAAGCTTTTGCGTTGAGAGCGTCTGGAAGCTGTGAGTGACATCCGAAAATAAACCATGGCTAACAATCAGATTCAGCCATACATTTTTGATCCAGAATCAGATCCCCAGCCTGAGCTTGAAGACGACCAAAAATAGAAATGATTTTAACTTGAGCGCAGTGTTTTTAGAACACCATGTCATGCGCGAGTTTTACAACATTTGTGTTGTAAACAGACAGACTCGTGGTTTATGAGGACATGATTTATTTTTTACAATAAACAAACTGACACCTACAGTGGCCAGCTAAACAAATGTATTTAAACACACACACACACACACACACACACACACACACACACACACACACACACACACTCCATAGATACATTAACTGTATGTGATCATGTTGTTTACTTGCAGTGCTTACACGCCGATAGTTAACGACCCACAGACATTTGAAGCAGTTTTACTCACCGCCTGCGGTTCCAACGCACGACCGTGAACATTTATCGTTTATAAAACTATTACCGTCGTTTATAAAACTATTACCGTCGAAATGAAGGGAACAAACAAAAACACTTGAACAACTCCGTTGCTGCTCTGGGAAAACAAAATCCATCCACAGGTCCCTTAGCGCTGGGTTCTTTGAAAATTTGTGCAGTGTTGTCTTGCCCTGGCAACCAAAAACACACTTTTTTGGTGCCATTTTTTAATTGCAGCGCAGCCGAGCGCAGCGCTCTGATGCCTACAGATGCGCGCACGCCCTTCCGGGAGAAGTGCCCTTAAGACCCGTATAAGGAAATTCCGGCGGCTCTGACGTCACACACGCCCGTATTATAAAAAAAACTTTCCGAGACTTGTGACAAACCGGAATGAGTATTTTTGGAACAGAATTACTCCATCAAACTTACAACTTCATTTTTGAAACTTTGTCCATGTTTAGCATGGGAATCCAACTCTTTAACAGTGTAAAAAGCGCACTATGCATGAAACAGCATTTCACCCCCCCTTTAATGATTGTAGTATGTATGGATTGTATGTCTTCAATGTGTAAATAAATCATTACTTTTTACATGACATTTTAGAGCTATTAAACTTCTTGAAAATTGTCAAGTTTTTCAAAACCAGCAGAGTACATTTTTAAAAGCTTGACATCTAAAGTACATTTCTTTATCGTGGACATGTCACTGAATGAAAGTGCTTGTTGATCTAGACTAGAGCAGTTGTTTTCAAACTCGAAATCTAGGGCTTGTGGCGCCATCTGTAGGCTGAAGCTCGCTAATGAATATTCTTTTTCTTTCTTTCTAGCCAAGTGATTTCTCAGTGTCTCTGAAAGCAGTGGGGAAGAACAAACACTTCAAGGTGCAGTTGTCGAATGGAGTTTACTGTATCGGTCAACGCCGCTTCAATTCTTTGGATGAACTGTTAGAGCACTACAAGAAAGCTCCCATTTTCACTAGCGAACATGGAGAAAAGCTTTACCTGATCAAACCCCTCCAGTGACCTTCCACACACAAATGAGCCTTACAACCAGACCAGATCTGACCTCACACTGAGCCAAGTGATCTGCAACTACTACCTTACGCTCATTTCTCACCAGCAAACAGGGGACTTGCCAAACACCAACCCACTGGAAAATCACAGGAATTAACTTTACCTTTGATTTAAAGTAATGATTCGACGTATCCTTTCTGTCCCTGTGTCTCCATGTTACTTTAACTGATGATCTTTTCACCTGGAGTGGTTCACGAAAATGAATATCGCCTTTTCCAAGTGATACTGTAAGCACTTGCCCATTGCCTTTTGACCCGACAGCTCAAATTCTATTCACACTACGTGAAAGCCAACAGATGTGGCCTTCATCTGATACAGCCTGAGACTATTTTGGCAGCACAATATCTAAGGTTGTCACGGGACAAATGCAAGGATACAGACACAGAGGAATTACAGGAAACTGTATGTACATAGGAGTTGCCAAAGAGAGAGTCGGTGACAGGTACTAGTCGCCTCCTGTTGGATGAACTGAGAAATGCCAACAGGAGGGTCTTTATAAGATGAATGTTTTGTAGATGCTTAACCAAATGTGCCACCTTCACATTCAAGCACCGCTAATTATATATATATATATATATATATATATATATATATATATATATATATATATATATATATCCACCTCATTCAGATTCACACATCTGTATCAATATTAAAGTGTTGGCATAGACCTTATTACAGCAAAACTGTTCGTTTCCATTTCAAAAGGGCACCATTCAACAAGAATGTTTTGGTCTATTTAGAAATGAGTCTGTTCTTCATTTACTTTCCAAACTTTTATAAAAATATGGTACGTCTGAATGTTTTGAGCATTGTTATTTAAACCATGTTTATTTAAGGAAAGAAAAAAGCTGCAGAGAAGGACAGTGTAGTCCATTACACATCCATGATAGCTGTGCAAAAAGTTTAAATACTGTTGTTTAATTAAACACTTTGCACGAGTATTTACACAGCTGTGTGATTTGTATGGTTTCTTGGTTGCACACACTAACATTGAACAGTTTGGGGTCAGTATACAATATTTTTTTTTTACTGTTTTAAAAGAAGTCTTATGCTCACCAATGCTGCATTTATATGATCAAAAATACAGTAAAAACAGAACAACTGCAAAATATGATTAAAATGACTGACACACACACACACACACACACACACATATATATATATATATATATATATATATATATATATATATATATATATATATACACACACACATCACACACTTTTTTTAAATGTAATTTATTCCTATAGACAAATTTTCAGCAGCCATTCCAGTCTTTAATGGTGCTTTTTTGGTGCTCAAAATCATTTATAATTATTATCGACGATGATGAAAATAGTGGTTCTGCTGTGGTATTTTTATTGACACTCACTGGGACTCACTGCATCTTTAAAAGAGCATATGGAATAAAATATAGTTTTTGGTCATAGTTTGTGACCATAGACATAGGCCTATGATATTGTAAGTCTATATTTGTGACACTTGAATTTGAAAGTCAAGTCGTTGTATTGTGGGATAGCCTACTCCAGTCTGTGCAATGTGCTCTGCTGTAGTAGGCAATCCAGTTATATACATCAGCTATAGGCCAACATACTGAATATTATTTGCATATTGTGCACAGAACTGTAATTACACTATTACTAGTAGCATAATTGAGTGTAGCCTCCAAAGAAGTCTTTGTGTTTAGACATACTGGCCACTGGAGGGCGCTGAAGTATTATATTTTTGCAGAGCCATATAACGTAATTTATATTATATAATATATTTACTTTTAGTTTACTTTGGCAACTTTTTGGAATGTTCTGAATTCATTGTTTTGTCTGCCAGCAAATTAGCCATATGTTGAAAACTTTAGAAACATGCAGAATATTTTCTTTATTTTATTTTTATTAAGTAGGCTAATTACTGTTTTTTTTTATCAGTTATAACACACACTGCCACTTTAATTACTTTGCATATACCCAACGGGAGAGAACCTATAACTTATGGTTTGAGTCTGCTTCACAGGCCAGAGGTTTGTGGAAGCTTGTTTCCACTGAATACAATTTTTATTTTTTAATTTAATTTTATTCAGCACTGAATAAAAAAAATAAAAAGGGATTGTGACTTTTTGTCTTAAAATCCTGACCTATTCTCTCAATTGTTAGTTTATATCTCACAATGAAAGGGAGAATTAAAATGTAGCAAATTTCCAATTACATCAAATAAAATCAGAATTGTGAGATATAAACATTTGTGTCATAGTTCTTTTGAACTATACACATACAGACAACTGCAGTATTCTAAAAAGGAGAGGTGGAAACCCAGAGAAAAGCTTCTAGAATTTTTGGACCGTAAGGCGCTACTTGAACAAGGGATTCTTTCAGATGTGGAGAAAAGTGTGAATATCCCCTGCAAACAAAGAGCTATAGAGTGCACGAGCAAAGAAATGAAGGGTATGACATATGAAAGGTCCATGTGAAAGGTAAACAAGACAGTTCCAGCCCTGACTTGGGGTTCTACTAAAGGCCTGGGCTCCATGACACCAGAGTTAGTTGGATCCAGGAACAGCTGCTGCAGCTTTCTTAGGCATACACACTGATGTAAGAGTCACCTCTGTAGTTCCTTTAATGCAATCGTTTTTGTGTTTTATGGTAGAATCTCTTTGAAGTTTGAAAAAGAGTGTAGAGTCTTATATTGAGTATTTTGCTATCTTTGCTACTTTCAGTTGGTGATCATGTTTCGTCTGTATTTCTCATTCTTCCTTTGTGTGGTTTGGCTTGGACTGCTCTCTCTCTCAGGTAAGAAAACCTGATACTTTTATGTACACTACCATTCAAAAATTTTGGGTCGTTGTGATCACTTTTTATTTTCATTTTTTTTTTTGTTGCCCATCAAGACTGCATTTATTTGACAAAAACCCAGTGAAAACAGTACAATTGTGAAATATTTCAATTTAAAATATATTTTATTCCTGTGATTGCAAAGCTGAATTTTCTGCATCATTAGTCTTCAGTTTCACATGATCCTTCAGAAATCATTCTAATATGGTGATTTGCTGCTCAAGAAACATTTCTGATAACCATCAGTGTTAAAAACATCTGGTTGCGGTCGCTTTGGAAACCGCAATATACCATTTTCAGGATTCTTTGATGAATAGACCGCTCAAAAGGACATTATTTTGAAATAGAATAACAATATAAAAGACTTTCCTGTCACTTTTGGACAGTTTAATACATTCTTGCTGAATACAGTTATTAACTTCTTTTAAATCCTTTGAATGGTAGTGTATCAAAAAAGTCTTCATAAATCTTCATCTGTATTTATCATAAATCTGATGTAAAACATGGCTCCTGTATGTCTGCAGTGTGCATTGAAATTTTAGTAGGCCTATCACTTTCTATGAAGCCTGTATAACGCACAAAAAGCATCGTAAGCATATGGTCGTAGAACAATTGCCACCAATGGTCTCTACGATCAAATTAGGCTTACGATGCTTTTGGGAAAAGTCAGTAATATTGCTAAATATTAGGTATCCCCAACTAAACAAGCCAAAAGACAACAGAGGCAAGGAACTCAAACTCCATCTGAGACAGAAAGGGAGAAAAGAGAAAAAAAGGGGGGTAAAACTTGGGTTTCACTTCATTTGGATGGTCCCTTTATTACATTCTGTTGACTATAAGTAATGTTGCACCTACATGTCTACTAACTCTCATTAGAGTTAAAATTATACATAAATTAAACATATTATAAGAGATACAACATATTACACGACATATAATAAGGCATTGGGTTTGCATTATGCAAGAAGAATACCCTTATAATGCATTATTAAAAGATTTCAAAAGTGGTCCTGAAATTTCGTTTAGCATTCAATTTGGAGCCTTTATAGTCATTTCAATATTTTTCTCATGTGAATCTGTTGTGAGCTAGACAAGAATGGAAAAATTGCGTAAATGACATAAAAACAGCTAAAGGCTATCAGGTTTGATGTACGTGTTTAGCTGAAATATGCTGGTTTTGTCAAACATGCTGAATCCGCTGAAAGAACATTGGCAGAACATTGAGAACAGACAAAAGCTCAACTGTTCCTCCAAAACATGGGACTGCTTACTGAATCAGACAGCTCTGCTTCTTTTTATCTGAGAGTGTGCGTGTGTGTGCGCACATGTGTGTGCGTGTGTGTGTGTGTGTGTGTGTGTGTGTGTGTGTGTATGCGCGCGCTCTGTGAACATTGAAGCTGTGACAGGCAAGGATAATAGATGAATGGGAGCTAATAAATCATGTGACATTCTTGCCATTAAATCAAGACCTTCAGAAGATCTTCACCTTATATGCATGAACTGAAATTTAGTCTAAAATGTAGTCCTTGTTTGTTCTTTTCTTCATATTTACTAAAAACGGGGCATCGTTGGAATAATTAGTCATAAATTAAGATCAGTGCAGTAATTTAAAAGTCGTATTGCTGTCTGCTTTCCTACCAGATGTGTCAGCAGTCAGCCACATTCTATTATTGCTTCACAAATACACATTCCCTCGGTTTCTTTCCTTAAAAGAGTTTCTTCTATACCTTCTTTATATATATATATATATATATATATATATATATATATATATATATATATATATATACAGATATATACAGTACATATATATACTGTATATATATATTCAATGTCCCTCTTTTTGTTTGCCTTACAGGGGCAGAGGAAAACCAAGGTGAGTTTTAAATCACTTTATAAACTATTTCATTTGTAAACTGTATTTTGAGGTGCAATGGGTCCTAAAATATGACAATTGGGGGAACAAGTATGAAAAATTGATATAATTATAAAATAAGCTATACAATTTCTGCAAAAAGAAAATGTTAAATAGCTTGTTTATATTAAAAATAATATTTTTCATGTAAAATAAAGGCAGCATGAGGGTCCGTTTATCACATCCATATTTCTGTATTTTAATATGACCTGTGTACATATTGGAGTAGAAATGGTAGTAGATGCATATTTCACAAATGAATCCCAGTGTGCATCACTTTGCATATCTTTCACAGCAAAGCCATTCCTTCCACTTATGAAGAGCAATTAATTGGTATTCTGAATAATCTTTTTCTGCCAACTAAACAGTGAATGTGACTTTAAACCCAATGTCTTTTTATTCCACAGCTACTGAAAATCTAGTGAACTCATTGAATGATTTTTGTTGTATGTGTGATAATTATAATCGCCTATGAATTTGCAGCATTTTGAATATTATTACAAATTAGATCCAATTAACTCAGAATAAGCCCTTTGTCATCGCACATTATAGCCTCATGACTCTGTACCATCACAGTGCTTGCAAACAAAAAGATATTTAGGAAAGTGCTGTGATAGTTTCTGAAAGTTGAAAGGCCTTTTACCCCATATACCATAGGTATAACCGGTAAAAACCAGTGATGTTCTGTATAAGGATCTGTTCTTGTATCGCTCTTGTTGACCTCTTTGCCTTCTCTCTTGGCTCACAGCTGAATCAAGGGAAAAAAGGAATGTGCCTAACTGGGCAATGACTTCTTCAGACTTTTTCGGCTGGATTGAAGAGCTGCGTTCTCATGGTGGTTATGACAAGATCGAGGAATTGGCCAGAACTTTCTGGGCTCACTTTCCTTCTGCCAGCCGCCTGGGTTACGACCCTCCCGCTCCAGAAGAATAATGCCATCTGAATCTGAGTGTGTGTTATTGAGACCATTTGCCCCTTTCATTATGCTACGGCTCTTGGAAAAAGAGGCAAACAGCCAAACAGCCTTTATTATTCAGCTATACTTGATTTGAGCCAAGGCAAGATACCCTGAGAAAGTTATGTTGCATAAAACCTGTTATGTAACAGCATCCAAATCAAGTAAAAGTGTTCTGTTCACAAACTGTTTTTTATTTATTTATTTATTTATTATTGCTTTGAAAAAAAAAAACAGTTATTTGTCCTGGTTTGTATTAAGGTGCCCCTATTATGCTATTTTAAGTCATTGAACAACTAGTACAAGTAATCAACCACTCCGAACCCAAACATCATCCACACTGTGGTATTTTCCCCCAATTATGCTATTTTAAAGTGCCCAAATTTTGTTTTGGAGGTCTTCTAGGTTTACATGCATCCTAGGTAAAAAAAACATTTCCTCATACTATACAGTACATTGCAACCTCACCTCTTTTCTAAACGTCTAAAACGGTTCAATAAAGGATCCGGTCTCTCTAAACCCTTCCTTTCCGAGAGCTTTGCACTGATTGGTCAGATGGCCCAGTCTGTTGTGATTGGTTTACCTCTTAACCATGTGTAGGAAATGAAAACCCATCTGAATTTCAGCTCCAGAGGATTCCTCAGCACTTGTACACACAGTGATACAAATAAGCTTAGGTTCTCCAGTATCAATTAGACCCTGAATCCTCGTCCTCTGGAAGTGCATGCAAAGTGGATTTTTCTTCCAAAGTGGAACAGCTTCTTCTCAACATATCAACAACACACCCCAAACTCTTCCAGGCCTCAGCTACAACTACAGCGTTTGAGGGCGGGTCAAAGTATGGGCAGCCAGTGATGACCAATAGCCATTTGCCCTGCTTCAATAAAGGATCCGGAGCACTACAGAGCAGGCAGGTGTTCTGTTCTCAGGTGGGAATGCAGTCCAGGTGTTAGGAGATGACCCTCTGAACAAGGGTCATCTCCCTCAGGACAAGTACATGCTGGAACATGTTCTTATGTGTTTGACTGCAGCAGAATAACTACTATGATGGATACTATCAGTATAAGTGTAAGATTTTACACAAATGCAAGGAAATTATAAACTCTTGTATCATGAAAAACATAATTATCTTATATCATTTTTCAGTGATTTTCTTTATAAGTTTAATTTTCTTTTATCTTGGTGTTAGGGTTCGGGTTAGTTGCAAAGTTACAAGTAGAATGTCTGTTAGAGGAGCATCAAAATAAAGTATTAGCAGATATTAAGCAGACAGTCTACTAATACACCAATGGCTGCTAGTTGACATTTAGTTGCAACGTTACTTATAGTTAGTAGAAGTGGACCAGCATTTCTTATTATACTGTATGTATTTAAAAAAAAATCCCAATTATTCCAAACTTTTGACCATTAGTGTTTATTTTGCACTATAAGATCAAAAAATCTGATTCATTAACTCTCCTAGACATAATAATTTGAAAAAGGATGGAAATCTACCATGAGTTCCACTAACTTTATTAAATGGCTAACATTTGGGGTTGTGCTACATGATAACTCTGGTTCTGATTCTGTCAAGAGTTTCTGCTTTGCAGGTTCCCACGTATAAACATACAACCAGGAAGCTACTGCGGTAAATTTGTGAAATAGCCATAAACCATGTCCTACAGCGTGCAGGGACTTCAAAGCTGTGGCAGGAAATTGAGTTAGAAAGAAAAATATGACGTTTATTGCATCTGAAGAAACATCTGTCTCCCTCCCAAGTTGTTTTGCTGCTTTTGCCCCTATATACCCCCTAAAAAACAGGAAAGTAAAATGAGCATAAAATAGGATTACTAGACTTCCAGCATAAAATACATTTTCAAAAGCCTGTTTGCTGTAACTGGGCAATTTAGAAAACAGCGATTGCTGAATATTCCAGTTAGATATTAATAAGTGATACTGTTTACTGCATGCTAATCATTCTTACTGCAAGAAGACTAACTTTATGATTAAAATCCTCAGTTACACTATGGTTACACTTTATTTTAAGGTGTCATTGTTATAGTGTAATTATATATTTAAGTACTGAATAATAACTAGATGTACTTACTATAGGGTTAGGGTAGGATTAGGAATTTTATTAGGGTTAGTTGCATGTATGCATAATTTACTGTTATTACTCTGGTACTGGTAAGTACATGTAATTATGTACATGTAAGGACATTGTAAAATTGTGTTTTGTCTTTATTTAAATGTGTCCTTGTTACAGTGTAATTATTACATGTACTGAGTAATAGTAATTAACAACATGGGATTATGGTTAATTGCTTTAATGTTTTTACATGTAACATGTCAAGTCAAGTCATCTTCATTCTTCTTTTACTACTACTTCTTTTTTTCACTACTTCTTTTAACAATGTAGTTTGTTTCAAAGCAGCTTTACAGAGATAAACATATAATTTAAGGTAACAGAGATTGTTTTGGCTTTATAGCGGTTCTTGAATAATGTTATTTTCCAGCTAAAGTTAGTTTTGATTGATTCACTTCCGATGAAATTTTCATTTGTTATTAAATTAGGGGCCGCTAAGACGACGGCGTTCTCTCTAAACAGACTTTAAACGTGAACCTGTGATAAACGCTCATGGTGTTCACATGCGCATTAAGAATTGATTCTATAGTTATGTGCGTTTGAATATATGTGAGCAGGTTTGTAATTCCCTACAAATCATGCCTAAAAAAACTACTTGTCTTGCCTATAAATTTGATACAGAATTTTATTTAATTTTATCACTTCAGGCTAGGTAGGCAAACCGAATTCCCCACAATGCTTTATCTGTAGAGTGGTAAAGGGATCCTCCATAGGGAGAGGCTAGTTTACACTTCAGCACTGCATTGTCATCGGGTCCAGGCGAAGGTCCTTCGTCAGATCTGGATACGGCCTGGATCCGGCAGGCTGCGGGAAAACCTTGGGATAAACAAAGACACTAAAATTAGCATAGATGCCATTCTTCTTATGATGTAACGAGTACATCAGGATTTAAGGGAAGTGTTCCCAGTTCCGGCTGACCTAATCTATGCAGCCTACCATTAAATTATAGAAGTCGATAAAGTTTGATGTGAATGCTAGGTCAAAGAGATGTGTCTTTAATTTAGCTATGAACTGACAGAGTGTGTCTGCTTCCCAGACAATGTTAGGAAGATTGTTCCAAAGTATGTAACAATGTAAATGACACTGTAAAATAAGGTGTAAGCGAATTGTCACGATCACAAAGCTGATAAAAAAATGAGGTAACACTTTACAATAAGGTTCATTAGTTAATGCATTAACTAACAGTTAACATTAACTAATATTCATCTTTGTTAATGTTAGTTATTAAAAATAAAGCTGTTCATTGTTTGTTCATGTTAGTTCACAGTGCATTAACTAATGTTAACAAATACAACCTTTGATTTTAATAACGTACTATTAGTAAATGTTTAAATTAATATTACCTAAGATTAATAAATGCCGAAGAAGTATTGTTCATTCTTAGTTCATACAAACTAAGATAGTTAACTAGTGTTTAATGAACCTTATTTTAAAGTGTTACCAAAATTTAGTTTACTTAAAAACTTGAGACTTTGAATCAACCGGTACAAACAATCAAACATCATGCACACTGTGGTATTTGTAGAGGTAGGGGGCTTTCTGTTGGCTTCATGCAGACATTCCTCCACAAGAGCTAACAAGAGCTAAGGAATGTTTGCTTGTTCATCCAGGATGGCGCCTCGTTGTTCATCTCACCCGAGACCAAATCCTTCCCCACCACACAGTGCAGCCACAGCTGATAGAACAACAGAATGTCACTCCACAGCCTCGGTGTGCAAGCCGTCCTTCTCATAAGCATCATGTCTGTCTGCTCACCCTCAGGTATGTCATTTAAGGCTTTCCATAGTGCGTTTGGGCTTTCAGACACCACATTTCAGAAGTGGCTTCTTTAGTTAATGAGGGTGTAGTGAACTTACAAGCCTTGTAAACAGGTTTTGTGAAATGTGACCAAATATAAAGGCATGGAAAATGTTAGACTTTGAACTCAACAGTGTTTTACAATACATGATTAACCATGCCCCATGGTGCCCCATTAGTTTATGTGGACCATCTATAATTGCATTGCATTATAGAACTGAACATATTTCAATTTTTAAACATATTTACAATTACTTTTACAACAACATTTCATTGAGTATAAATTATCATATTTTACAGTATGTTTTTTACAGTATGTTTAAATACATTTTCTATTTAAAATTTTAAAATTGAAAAATATTCCTTTTGTAACAAGTCAACTCTACATTGTATAAAAAGGCAATCTGAAAACATAAACATTAATATAGCAACAAGCTGCAATTATCAGATTTAAGCGTGTGTGGAGAACCAAAATTGCAAAATTTTAAAGATCAGATGATGTAAATGCTGTAGTTGATTGTTTGGTCATTTTAACTTTCTAAATCACAGTTGTACATCTTTGATATAGCACCCCTTGAACAACAAATGTATGAAATTTGGCGTGTTTTTGATTTCAGATTGTTTCAGTTGTTTATATAGATGCTGCATGTATACACCAAGTTTAATAGCTATTGGCCAGTCAAAAATGAATGTATTGTCTGTTGAACTTTGATTGGCTAATATTTCCCCCTTTATTTTTGTTCCTGTGTCTGTTTGATAATATTAGGTAAGGTAACCACTTGAATATGCATGCTGAATTTCAGTGCCCCCTATTGGAAGAATTTGGCCTGCATCCTTAGAATGTCCTGTTGTTTACTAGCCTGGTTAAAACCAGACCATTCTCAGTTGTAACTGAGTAATGGTCTGGCAAAGCGTCATAGACAAATCATTTCCAGAGGGGCGTCACCAACGGACGTCGCGGGTAGACCTAAAACCAATCAGAGCGCTGAAGGAGATGACGTATGCAGAGCGGCGGAGAGTGTTGTTCTTTGCTCGGTTTTTAACTAAAATGAAACGTTCAAATCGCTTAAAACAGACGCGATAGCTGATTCGAACGAGTGATGTTCGACGGCGGCATCCATCTTTGTAATTTAGGCTACAAAATCTGCTTCAAAATCCCAGCGCTGTCCTCATCGTGTAAAGCCCGCCCCAACGTTTCTGATTGGTGCCTCGATTTCGACGGATTGGAAATGGGCTTGAATGAGCTCTTTGCCAGACTAACTTTCAGAGCAAATCTAAATTTGCCGGAAGTTGTCTGGGTTTTCCCAGGCTTGTTGTTTACAGCAGTGGAGCTCAATCCAGTTCCTGGAGATCTACATACCAGCATTATTCAGATCCAGCTGAACTTTGCAGGAAGGTAGATTTCCAGGAACAGGATTGGGCACCACTGGTTTACAGTATGTATGAACCCTTCAAAGTATTTCTAGGTGATATATAGCATCAGAACACATAGAAGTGTCTCAAGAAGTGTATTGTCAATGCATCCACCTTGTGAGTCTATAGAATCCAGAAATATGACTCTCTTCACTCAGCTATGAAAATTGACCCTTCCAGAAGCCAAAATATCAACATAGTGCCAGGGGACTTAAAACCCCTTAGACCTTTTAGGGTTAAATGTTTTGAGGCTTGGACATCAGAAGATTTTTTTTTTTGAGCCCTTTAATTTGACAACTTTAATTCTTTGTATGATTTGTGTGTGTTCACCTGAATAGTGGGGAGCATTTGGGACCATCCCACAAAGTTTGTTAACTTCCTCTAAAACTTACGGTCTGACACAGAGACAGTTTTAAAGCATAATTATAAAGAAAATCTGAAAAGAATGCAGTCAGGTTCAGTCAACTATGATTTCCATATGGGTGTCAATATATTTTAAGCTGACACAACTGATATTGATATTACAGATAGTGCTACTGTTACTTTGCGGTGGGTGTAAAGAATGTAAATAGAGACAGACAGCTGTGGTATGAGGTATCTAGGATGACACCATAAATGGAATTACTTAGTTTAATTAAATATTGGGCCTACATGATATAAATCAATCTGTTTCAACATATTTAAACAACATTGTTTGCTTTTTTAGATGGTTCATCCGAGAGAAGACTTCACAGGATCCTCATGAAACAAGATGGTATGAAAATATCAGCATCCATTTTAAACATTTCAGTGGTTAAGCATATATGGTTTATTAACCCTCTCATTCCACCAGCATATTCCACCTAATCACCCACCCTGCCCATCATGCCAACGGTTTAGTCCTTTCCCATAAATCTTTAATTATAGCCTGATACCCTCCCGATGCCTTTTTCTCCATCAATTTCTTCACACTTGTCCATAATTCCCCATCAGCTTCTGACCTCCAAAACTGACAGAGATTGATGGCTGATATGTTCCAAGGAAAGATAACATGGATGATTATAAACTAAAGACATCGCTGGTATTTATAACATGGAGGTGCGGAAGCTTTGGGCTGTAGATCAGGTCAGAGTCTCTATGTGTCATCATCAGAGCAAGATAATTGGGCAGGGGTGCTGTCGCTTTAGGCTGTTATCATCCTCTGTGCTTAAAACACACGTTTCTTTTTTTAAACGGATCTGGGACCAGCTCTTTTAGAATGCATGAACCAAAAAGAAAAACCTGCATGAATGCATAAAGGGGGTCAAAATGACCCGTATTGAAATTAATGGTTTTCTTGTAGGTAACTAGGTGTCCTATAATTAAAAATAATCGATGATACACAAATGTTTTAATATATCAAACATGTTAATTTTTGTACTTACCTTGTAGTCTATATATGCATTACAAAATATATAATTTAATCTTTTTTTAAAATGTAGTTGTATTTTTTTTCTGAAACTCATAACTTATTTAAATCTTATAGAGTATAGTCTGAACCTTCACTCCCCACATTTCTCATAGACCGTGAAAGTGATCTTTACAGATAGAGACAGAACATTTCACATAAGATTTTCACCTTTCTAAGCTTAACTTTTGGGAGTTTGCACCTCTTCCTTTGTTTGGGCCTTCAGCTGTCCTTGTGACCTTTCTCTACTCCTCTACTGCATCTGAAACTGCATAAATATATTATCAAGCATGAATGTGTGTAGTATGAATGCAGTCGGTTATGTTATTATAATGTTAGTTTTGTCATGTGAGCTGTGTAATTTCTCTGCCATTCACGACTCCTCTCCCATGGTCTATGGATAGTAAAGTGTCCATTGGATGTGACTCATGGCAGAAGTAGGTCATCCGGATACTTTTTATTTGCCTGTGGTGGTATTAATACTGTATATTATTCAGACATACTATTCATTTTACCTGCTTCTTTTGATTATGTGAGATATATGTATTCAGACACAGGGTTGGTGTCTGAGGCAAATTCTTGGCTCGGAGCAAAAAAGAGCCACAAGAGATTTTTACCTAATCCTAAGAAAATAAATATTATTTTTGACAAAAAAAATGTATCCGAAAATACTGTGCCGACTCAAGATTCTATAGGAAATGCATATTGATCAATTTGACCGCCTTATGCATCCTTGGGGTGACATTGATGAGGGTCAGAAAAGTTTTTTTTAAATAATTCATAGAATATCAATCAAATATTGTTGTCGTAGATAAAATATTTTAAAAAATCACAGCATACTGGGTCAGTTTGACCCCCTTAATGCATTATGTGGTTAAAGGGATAGTTCACCCAAAAATGACAATTCTGTCATCACTCACCCTTTTGTTCATCTTTGAAACACGGATGAAGATATTTTAATGAAATCTGAGAGATTTCTGATTCCCCAACTGAAAGTAATTTAACTCAAAACTGATGGTTCAAAGCATTCATAAAGAGATTGTAAAATAAATCCATATGAATCGAGTGGTTTCTGAAGAGACGTGGATGCTGCATATGATAAACAGTGAACATGCATAGAGTACTCATATATGGTAAACGGAAGCTTGCTTGACACGTGAGGATCTCACTGGTTCTTGCAAAAGCTCAAATATGCTGGCGTGACATACAAGAATGAACCTCATTAGTTGTCGCACATCAAGCAAGCATGCTTGAGCTTCTGTTTACAAAATTTGAGTGCTCTATGTACGCTGATCAATGTTTAAATGTAAATAAAAGCCAAATTATATATTTTCATCATATATAAAGGGATTGTGTCTATTCAGAAAACTTGGAATAAACTGCTCAATTCATGTGGATTTCTTTTATAATCTCTTTGTGAACGTTTTGAAGTGTGAGTTTTGGGTGAATGGAGGAACATAAATATCTCAGATTTCATTTAAAATATCTTCATTTGTGTCATGAAGATGAACAAAAGTCTTACGGGTTTAGAACGACATGTGAGTGAGTAATTGATGACAGCATGTTCATTTTTGGTTGAACTAAGCGTTTAAAAACTCCTGGTCTGTTTAAATAGTAAAACAAGACTTGAAGTCTCCGGCTCATAGAACCTGATTTCACCAAGTGCAACATGTTCCTAGATCAGCATTTTTGTTGATCCTGGAACAACATTCCAATCAACATTTGAAGGAAAGTTTGCTGTTTATATCAAGTTTAGGCTTACAGACAGGGTTAGATGCTTATCAGTGTTATTCACCTATCATGTCCCTCTTATTTTAGGGATAACTTATGGATAGGGTTAGGTTTAGGGGTAGGAATATGGTTATGATTACATTTTCGGACCGGAATGTTGTTCCAGGATCAACAAAATATGTTGACCCAGGAACATGTCTAACTCAGCAAAATCAGGACGTGCCTCTGACTCCGGCCTTGAATGTTTCCTGATCTCTTCACACAGCAAAGGAGATGGAAGCCATGCCTAAAGCACAGATCGCAGTGTTGCAGTCCAAGGCTAAACAGTTTCTGTCAGCTCTTCACAGGACTAAGAGAAACGTGTGGGACCGAAGCCGCCCCGACGTCCAGCAGTGGATCCAGCAATTCATGAACATGGGCTATGATGAGGCAGTGAGTAAAACCGCAATCACACAAATGATGTCAAATACCCTATGTCAAATGTCATAATGCTATCAAATGCAGTTTGCCTCACCGTTTTATTTCGAAGAGAATCAAAGTACATAAAATATTCACACTGAATATTTTTTGGATATAACCACTGAATGTCAAGTAATTATCAGCAAATTTCAAATGAAGCTGAGCCTAAATATAGTTATAATGAGAACAGGGTGATGTCTCTGATAAACCTAGTGTGCTTTGAACACTGCACTGTGTGATTAGTGCAGCGCCGTTGACTTTTGATGCATACTATAACAATGGTCCAGCAATAGTGGCGAAGGGATTATGTCTCCGTTCCCTCCTTCAGGGAACGAGGGTTACATACATAAGCAAGACGTTGCCTTTCAGTCGCTCACGTTCGACGTAGTCGTACGTTACGACTGATTGGGATCCCCATGAAAACGCCACAAGTGCTGCCACCTTCCACTGCCTAGACAAAAGCCTTCTGATCCCCCGCATTATTTGAGGTGGAGATTGGACAGGGCTTAGGCCAGGGAAGTCACTGCTGTTCCACAAGACCACTGTGAAAGCGTTCTCTTTCGTTGGAAAGGAATATGCTGCGGGAGCTACATCCTTTCCTGAAGGGAGGTAACATGTGGAGAAAACGCATATGGACTGGGCGGAAGACCGGGCAGTACAACATATGGAATGTCACTGGGGTGGCTCCAGCCAAAGACAAGGGGGACTCAGTGACGAAGACACGGGCTCAAAGCAGGGAGCCGTACCGTGGAAGAATACACATATGGGATCGCTGTAGGGATCATAACATATGGATCCAGCCTAAGACAGGTTCCACCCATTGCATACAAGCTTTGGACGTTCCGCCACGTCCGTTGCCGAAGGGTATGGAGGAACTCAACAGGGTTCGGCTAATAAGGGGAACTCAACTGGTGCAAGAATTGCGCACGTATCCAGTTCATAGGCGGGGAATGACTTAGCAAGCCGACACTTTGAACTGGGCTTACAGTGAACCTGGCTTCATGTGAAGGGAGCCCACGGAAAGCAGCAGTTCGACACACAGGCCAGTTCTCTAGCGAACGTGATAGGTGTCATCCAGCCCCCAACTTTATTAACATCTGTTCAGCGAGGCACTCTGTGTCAACGACTAGGAGGGAGCAATACTCTCACTTAGGAGGAGCTCACCACCCAGTTGGGCACGTGCATTTTGGGAAATCACAAAGATGAAGGCAACCACATGTAGTGGGCCGACCTCTGCTTGGAAACAGCCTTCCCTTCTGCTGGTCTCCGTAACAGACAAGAGCTGGTCTGAGGTCCATGCTTTGCATTCTGAGCACGTATGACCGCAATGGAGCGGACGGTACAGAAAAAAGCCAGGTTGGGTCTGCCTCCTCCGGGGCAGCGCTTGCAGGCTCACCACCTTGTCCTGTAGGAGAGGTAGGAATCTTGGGCATGTATCCAGGCCGGGGTCTCAGATTCATGAGAGTCGTCGGCCCGAATTCCAGGCATGATTCGTTGACCGAAAAATGCGTGTAAGTCCCTACCCTCTTGATAGAGACCAAGCAGGCAGGAGAACTGTTTCTCTAAAAACAGGATTTTTAACTCACTGCCTGCAGGGCTCAAGGGAGGTCTCTGCAGTGCAATAGCACCAGAGGTAAGTCCCAAAAGGGTAAAGAGGTGGATTAAGTCTCCTTGCTCCCCTCAGGAACCTGACGATCAAGTCGTGCTTCCCGCGGATTTGTATCCACTGCATCATGATGTGCATCAATACAGAGGCAACAACACTTTGTGGAGGAGACAGCCTTCACTCCAACTATTAGCAGGAAAGAAGCACTTTGAAGTGATCGAACATCTTTGGGACCTCCTCACGGAGAGAAGACTCATTTCAACGAATAGGTTCCACTTCTAAGGGGGAGCATGCCTCATTTTAAGTGGGTGCTCTACAGAAGTGATGGACTCTACGATAGGGCTGGGCGATATGGCCAAAAAAAAATGATCAAGATAATTTTTTTTAAATCAGTCGATATCGATAATTATCACGATAAATGTCAAATCTTTATTTCTTTAAAGTTTAAAGGCAGATTTTTGCTCCTAAGTGAAAGTTGTAGAAACCAGAGCGTTAAATGTGTTTTTAAACTACTCTTTATTGTCAGAACATTTCATGACAAACACTTGTCAAACAGGTGAACATTTGCCAAATCTGAGTTAGAACATTCAAACATTTATAATTTTTCCTTAACAAAATAAATATCTTAATAGAAAAAAACTATTTCTTAGTTTCTGCATGTACTCATTTGTATTTGGTAAAATGTAATATTCTGACTGTTTGAGTTTTATTAAAATTAACCATTGGTCATCTAGCATCATGCATTTAGATCATGATAACCACAGATAAAACCGGGCATAGCCTACAGCACCTCACTATCATGGCAAAATGTAAATTTATGGTTTCTATGGTATTTGTATGAAAAACAGTAGCCTTAATACATTATTAAATAATGTAATTATATTCCATTAGTCTTTTAATACATTGTCTAAATTAATAATATAATATAATTCAATATGTATATCCCACATTTCATGGTTAATATTACTAGGCTAACGTTACAGTAAATCTTACAGTAAATCTTGTGACCGAGACTGATCAGAGTAAACGCATATGCTCTAGTGAGCTCACGCTGCTGTTTGGACTTTGAGCCGAGCGGATAAACAGTCTGTGAGGCGCACGCGGTTCTCAAACATCTGGACCGCCTGGAGGACAGAGTCTCCACTCTCCCTGGGCCAAAGGCTGTTGTGAGGCTCGTGAGTGGCACAATTGAGCAGGCCAGAAGTAATAAGTGGAAAGAAGCGACCTCAGAAGCTTCTGGCTCCGAGGAGGAGGTGGCTGGCAAGTTGCAACATGTGAGGGGAGCGTAGCTCAACGGTCGCCATGTTGTCTTTCCAGACCAATACATGCTCCTTGAGCAGTGGTGGCTCAAAGCGAGGTGAACTCCAAGCAACTCGAGGCAATGAAAGCCAATGCAGTCGGAGGGCCGCCCAGACCTTCGTTATTGCATGCCCTTTGTACGTGGCCCCTCAGCCGGTATTAATGGACACTCGTTCTAGGAGCCGTTGGCCCGAAGAAACAAAAGGTCTGTTAACAGGCTGAGGGTTTGGCAGCAGGCCAGGGTGTATTCACACGGAGCGTGTCGCTCTGCCACGGCCACCTCGGGACTCGGCCATAAAGCCAGTGCTGAAGCCATGTGGCTGCATCTACCATATGCCCCTGGAGCCTCTGAAAAAGGTTTCAGTGGCACCCTTTCTCACTTAAAAAACAGCACTGACCAGACATACACTCTTTTACAGATGCATTGGACTGAGTCCATCTCCAAACTAGAAAAGAGATCCTCAGCCCGTGGCCGAGTTTACGCTTTCCCAGTTGACCTGAGGACCCAACTGACTATGGAACACTCGAAGGGTAGGACATTGTACTAATACTTCACACAAAGAACACAGTATAGCCTGTGTTGCGGAAGGAAGAGATCTGAAGTACATATCCCTTAGGTCAGACACTGCAGACCAATCTTGGGGACGGCATTTGGAATGCATCTCTGTGTTTAAATTTTTAACGGAGGCTCATGAAAAAAGTGTCCGTCTTAATTGACACAGGTCCAAGACGGTCGTTAACCCACCACATATCTAGGGTACAATGAAGTACTGCATATGGAAGTCGGTCTTCAAATCGGCTGGAGGGAGCGGCTGCATCGCGTCCTTCGCCAGTAGGACTGCGATCTATGCATGAGAAGGTGGAGGACTGGGTCCTCGAACCGCATCCAGCTGCTGGCTGGCGAACAAGAGGCTGAAGGGTGCAAGGCTTTGCAGGGTCACACACCACCAGACTAGCCCTATTGCAGCCTAGGAATGTAGAAATTGCTCTTTCTTTGAATATGTGGGTACCGCTGGCTCCGCTTTTTAGGAGGATCTCCCTTCCATGAGGTAGCGATCGGTGGACACAGTTGTATCGCAACAGACCGCTCCACTGGAGGGATAGCCTCGTAACCCTTCACCTCTCCTCCATCAAGGGTAGTGAGGGGGGAGGAGCTACTCAGCAGATTTCTGGCAGAGAAAGGTGCCGTCCATGCCCTTGTCAACTCCTCATCCACTTCAGGAAAGAAAGGTACCGGCTGAGAGGCTGAAAGGCTGAGAACCAGACCGGCCCGCTCCAAGAAACCAATCATCCAACCGAACCGGTTCGGGACACGGTGGATGGTTCCACTCGAGCCCTATCACCTCGACGGCCTTTTTGAGCATAGCTGTCATTTCTGGATCCGACTCGGGCAACGCTGGTCTCCCAGACGGAGGCAGCGCAGCCAAGTGTTCATCTCCAGAGCCCAGCTCCCCTTCCAATGCTGTGATGGACATCCTGTCCTCTGGAGGGGCCCAGAATGAAACGGCTGGCCGATCCACCACAGCACGCTCATCGGGGAACTCCACCGGCTGCGATGTGAAAGAGGAGTGAGGGATCCACAGGGCTTTGACGGGCGGATTACCCGTCACTGTGATCCTCAGGTCACCCAGCCCAGATGGCACTCCATGCCTCTTCTGGGAAGGTAGCCCAGAAGAAACACCAGAGCAGGGCCTGGGGATGGGGACTCCACCCTTGCGAACGAAGGCGAGTCTCGACCTCAACACCGAGATGGTCATATTCCCGCAATGGGAAGATGACTCATCCACAAGAGCTGCCTCAGCGTTCTTTAAGCCCAAACACGTGATACAACTCTCATGACAGTCAGAGGGGGACAGAGCCCTACCGCACCCAGAAACGCACGGTGGCATCTTGAAAAAGACGCAAACTCACCCGTGTTGCCCTTCTAGAAATGGGACCCGTCACCAGTGCTAGAGCAGTGAAGCACTCACTTTTCCGCCCTCAACCAGCCATCAACATATATATCTGAGTCTGAACCTATTGTCACTGTAAGTGCATGTGCTCCTGACATGTTTAGTTGTGACACTTTGAGTGTGAGTCTGGTCTGCAATGTGTACTCATTCATTTGCTGTCCATCTCTGTTGTGTCTGCGCAAAAAAACAAAACCCAAATGTAACATAAATCTCTTCCCATACAGTGTAATATCCACTCTCATTTATGTATTTCCAGAGACTTGAGACTGATCTTTCCTTTTGGATGGATCAGGCCAGATCAAATGACCAGGGCCGGCAGCATCATCATGATGAGAATGCACCTATGAGCCAACAGGACCCTGGTTCCTACAGACACGGGGCCAATGTCAATTACGATTACTATTAAACCACCTTACAAACTATCTTGAACCTAACATTCGCTGTGAGAATTGGAGAATTGGTAGACTGTTGCTCTAGTCTAAGGCAATGTACAGTACATACCACACAACCTGATGTCCCGTATATGATGTGTATTTTTTTTTTTGTCAAGTGAGTAGGAATATGCAATTGTGTGAGGAAGTAAATCAATATTGAATAATAGAGAGTGGATTTAATGCACATTGAATCATTTTTTTTTCTTGTTTGCATGCTATGATTGCATTACATCCTGACTGTATTGTAAATATAATGGAAGTTTGAAATGGCTACAACTTGAATAAAACTTCAATGAGGTGACAGACATTATGACTCTGACACACTTTAATGGACACAAAGACTTGCGTAAGGATAAAAAACAGGATATCAGTTGAATATAGATAAACTAACTAATTTAACTACAAAATTAATTAACTCAGATTTGCAGACATAATGATTTCATAACTCGATTCATACAAAGGCCAAAACATCTGAGGCTGAGAGCAATATAAACCTCCTTTACAAACTAAGAATAGAGGACAATAGAATTCAGTTAGTCAAAATAGGGTTTCAGAATTCTTATAGCATCTTAACTTTTTAAACCAGACAGAAAATGCATTTTAAATATTACATGAGAAGAGTGGTGTTCAAAATATAATCACTGGGACCAGCAGCACAATTGTGAGTGAGTGTGATTTTTTTTTAATGCAAAAGTTAAATAAACATATATTTTTGAGTAAATAAGACTTTTTACAAAATACCAATTACTTTTGCAGTGTTTGCTCAATCAGCAAAAATATTTCGAAATGATGTCAAAGCAGAATCTACAATTGAGCAACACAAAATAGTGAGGTTTCCATCCTTCCATCTGTTTTGTGATCAAATAGGTTAATTTAATGACTCTACTAATGCAGTTTGCTGGAATGTACAAACATGAAAATTGGAATGGAAAGTGATAAAAAAATACAGTGCTGTATGACTGTACCAGAATACATTTGTAAACTCATCTGGAACACTGGTCATGAAATACTGTGCTGGTGGAAAATGTCTAATGTTTTACGATCAAGGGGAATAACCAAGAAAATATTTATTTAGTTTTGTAAGCCGAAAAGCTTACGGGGCTTTTGAAAGTTATTGTTGGTCAGATTTGTTGATGTCTGGTTGGTATGTAACTCGAGGGTAAAAATCAAGGGCTATGCTTTAAGTCTGTCAGGGCAGAGACACAGAAACAAACAGGGTTCCTTCTGTGGGTTATGCCTAAGTCTGAAACTAGACTTTTTAAAACAAAAAAAATCTGGATTTATACCTTTACCACAAAAGAGCACATTAAACGGGAAATGCTGTACAGGTGTTTCCAGAAAGAGAATGGTTTATTTACTGTTCCATTTTCCATGTGGCAGATGGTGATGTTTCTCACAGATTATATTTATTACACCAGAGCAAAGAGCAGACATGACCATTGATAAACAGCAGACTATATGAATTTGTAGCATGATACTGAATGTTCTCGCCTTTTATGTAAACATGTTATCTGTGAGCGGTCACATCTGATATTGCAGTAATTTTCCTGATAAATGCATATAGCATACAACATACTATAATGAGAGAGTTATTAGGTATTTCAGTGCTTTATCACTGTGTACATATGAACAATAAACAGTGTTTGTGTGGTGAAAGCACATGTCTGTGGAAGCATGCAGGGGTGAAGTGCAAGACTACAGTGGATCAGAGCTGTGGTTTAGCCATCATCCTGATGTTATTGTTTCACAATCCCTCATTTATGTCCAGCTCTGTAAACTAATACTGTAGGTTTCTATCTGTAGCACTGAGAGATTTGCTATATACCAGTACGTTTGAAGATCAAAGAAGACCCCTGGGGAAAACCTTTTCTAATGCTATAGACAATATTTCAAACAAAAATACTGCTTAGGTGGTATTTATTATATCCAGAAGTGAAGCATTACTCTGTTATGTACTTTTTTGTACATGCGGCCATGTTTAACATTAATCTTTCCCTGTCTTAATTTCACTTGGTATTCTTCTCAATGGACTTTTAATGATGTGTTTCAATTAAAACCCTGGGTTACTGATGCTCTATACCCCAAAAGGTAAAGGAACGTTTCACAAGGGCCTTTTTACACTGCACGTAACCCTGGGTTATTGTTCTAAAGCCCACTTTTAACCAAAGGAATGTTTACTTCTAATTTAGAGGTTAGTTAGCACAGCTAAAATATGACAATTGGTGTAAAAAAGAGACCATTTCATTCTTACCTTTATAGTCTGGACTTTTATAGTCCCTTTAAACAATGAATCTTATGTTTATACGACATGCAGTGTTTCTGTGACTGTCCAAAGCATGTGAATATGAGTCATGCTAATAGATGTCTGTTGCTAAGCTCATTTAGTCTGTAGCAGGGTTTCATAACACGCTAAATTACAAGTGTGAAACATCTTTATACCTGGGGGTTAAAAGTGGTGTTTAGAACGACAATAACACGGTTAAAGCTACAGTTCGTAGCTTTACCTCTTTGTCGCCATCTCTGTTCGAAATCTGTAATTGAAGTTATTCGCGGAATTCTCAACTTTACGTGGGTTGTGCCTCGGCACGGCACAGCGCGGATTAATACAATGTTTTGAGGAGAATGTGCGGCTGTCAGTCACCGCGCTGGTGTGGATACTGTCATTCAGAATCACAGATTCTACTATTTGAAAGTATGACCAACATAAGAATTTTCACTGGAAAATGTCATCTGAATAAGTAAGTAATGGCGCTTTTCCATTACCAGTACCAGCTCGACTCGACTAGCCTCGGCTCGCTTCGGCTCGCTTTTCGCTCCGTTTTCCATTGCAGATAGTACCGCCACAAATAGTACCCGGTCGTCATAGCGTCGCCGCAGGAAACTGCCGTGACGTAATCTTATACGCGACACACATCCGCTACCCATACACACAGGACAATGGAGGAAATCGAGTGTATGCTGTTTTTGATCCTCGGGATGTGGCTGTTTCTCACAGCAAGAAGACAAACGTTGTTTCATTAGAGGTTGAGGGCAGCAAAACGAAACACTGCTGAAAAAAACAGGAGAGTTTGGGAATTACTACAGAGTTCAGACTACGAGACGAATCCAGTTGTTCAAAGCCGACGCAAGAGGGTAAGTTATGCTAACATAGCTAACGTTTGCATATGTGTAAATACTATACTATATGCAAAGTATTTAATCAACTTTATAGCTACCAGTATTACGTACTAAAATGTGCATGGTTTATGTGTTTCAGATCTGTTTCCCTTTGCAAAGTCGCCGTGGCAGACCGTCTGTTTGGGCTTTCAACCGAGCTACCGAGTGGTGGGATGTTATTGTTCCTGGTTTCACAAACGCAGTGGGTTCAGAACTTCAGAATGTCGGAAGAAAAATTCATATATTTGTACAACAAACTGCGTCCAGTGATGGAGAGACAAGACACAAGCTTCCGCAAGTGTGATCCTCTAAAGAAGAGAGTGGCCATCGCTCTATGGAAGCTTGCGACTGGTTCAGAGTACAGAACTGTCGGCCATCTTTTCGGAGTAAGCATAACAACTGTTTCCCGGTGTGTTCAAGAGTTCACTGCTGCTGCAGAAACGTTGTTGGTTCCCGAACAAATCCGTTACCCAGACCAGGAGAAGTTTGAAGAAATGGCTGCCTACATTGAGAACAGATGGGGGCTCCCGCAGTGTGTTGGTGCTATTGATGGGTCACACATACCCATTTTGGCACCACAGGAGTACCACTGTGACTATTTCAACCGTAAAGGTTGGCACTCCATCGTCCTTCAAGGTGTTGTAGATGGAAAAGGACTGTTCTGGAACGTGTTTGCAGGACTGCCTGGCAGCTTGCATGATGCTCGTGTTTTAAGACTGTCCACATTGTGGGAGTTGGCCAGCCGTGGCAACCACTTTTCAGCTTACACCAGGAATATTGGTGGGGGGGGGGGAATGTTGCCTACTACATCCTGGGAGATTCTGCCTATCCCCTGCAGAACTGACTCCTAAAGCCATTCACTGACACTGGACGGCTGACAGTAGAACAGCAGATCTACAACAAAAAAATATGTCGAGCACGGGTAGTGGTTGAAAACGCTTTTGGTAGACTGAAGGGAAGGTGGCGTTGCCTCATGAAAAGAAATGACTGTGATGTTACAATCGTGAAATCTATGATTCTTACTTGCTGTGCTTTGGATAACCTTTGTGAGAGTCATGGAGAGGACTATGACAATGACTGGGATGCACCTGCAGCAGCATAGCCTGTGGTGCCAGTGGCACAGGGTGTTGAGGAGGAGGGCAGAGATGTACGGGAGGGTCTGATGCGTTATTTTAATTGCTAAATAAATACATTATCATTAAATATGTTGTCTCTGCTGTTTTTCATTAAAGGTTATCACAGTATAAAATCTGAAAATACTTGTTCAAACCCTTGTAAAAAAGCAAACCATCAAAAAAAAAGACACTGTTTGTAATAAGTTTCAAAAAGGTTTTATTTAAACACGCATACAAATAGAAAAAAAATATAATATTAATATAAATTCACACATCCAACTATATACATATGTTACATGTAGTGTAAACATGAAATTAAAATAAACAAAGGGGTTTCAGTCCAGGGGCGGTGGAACAGCATCCCGCCGGTTCAGTGCCTGGACAAGCTGGCTCAGGGTTCCCAGAAAGGCCTGGTTGAAGGACGACATTGCAGCAATCTCCTCTCTCCTTAAAGCCGCTTCTAGTTCTCAGGCATGTGCTGCATCATCGAGTGCCATCTGTAAATGGCGCTCCCGCTGTGCCCGGTTCAACTCCAGCTGCTCGACATCCGATGTCTGCATCTCCCTCAGGACAGTCAGATGCTCCTGTTCCCTCTTTCGTTTCCTCCGTCCTGGCCAAAAAATAATTACAATGAATGAGTTATAAAGAAAAACGGTCACGTTTCATTCAAAGGTTGTGTGTGTTGTAAATTGTTCACATGTATTATCATTACAGCTTCTACATAAAAAAAGACAAGCCCACAACTTACTATTACTTATATAGTATATAACGACTTAACATCTGAGCCCAACTATTTTAGTAAATGTCAACTTTAAAATACCATGTGTACAGTATAGGTGTACACTGTGTACGTCTGGAAAGTTATAAAAATACTGAACAAGTTTATTAATGAACCCTGCATTCTCATAACTGGGAATGCTTCCTGTTGTTATGCAAGTAAGTTTAAATTATATTAATGAGTTATTGATACGATAAATTATATATTAATAAGTGTGTATAGATTCACAGACAACAGGCTAGAAGAGTTTACTTTTTCTCCAATTATACTAACCGGTTGCCGATGTCGACGCTGCTGCGGGTCTCGGTGTCGACGCTGCTGATCTTGTTGGTGTCGATGGTGCCGCTGGTTCTGGTGCCGACGTGGCATCAGTGGGAGTCACTGAACCATTCTCGCTCGTCGAAAAGGAATCTAGATAGAAAGATCATACAAACGTCAACACAATACGAAAATAGCAATGGCAGATAACGTTAGTTAGCAACTAGTTAGAGGTAGCAGCAATTGTTATCTGTGACACAAGTTTACAGTCTTCGTTGTTATAAGTGAGCTTCAGCTTTTCAAAAGCCAGCCTACAGAAAACAAAACTCTCAAGCAGAGTGCGCCTACAGGATTAATGTAATGTAAACTTAAAACATTTACCATCCTCCATCAGCGACTCCAACACACTGGTGGCCGAGTCAAGTCCACCATCCCTCCCGTTGCTCGCCAGTCTATGGCCGTAGATACCGTCCATCTGTTCGTACCACTTCCAGCTTTTTCGGTTTAAACCACTGCAGCCTTTGTGGTCCTTTACAGCTCTGTAGTCACTTTTCAGTTTTTTTTACTTTTCCCTACATTGCTGGAAAGTCCTGTTGTAGCCATTTGTGGACAGCAGTTCGGAGATTTCTTGATACACTTTTTCGTTCCTCGTTGCCCCATCAGGCTCTCGCTGGATCCTTTCTTCGGCAACCAAACAAAGGAAAGTCTGCACCTCCTCGTTTTGACCACGCCGTATTCTTCCGAGTTGCCATAATAATAGTAGTAAGTTTATTATATCTGGGCAAACTATTTAAAAATGGCGGGGTTATTCTCTGGTTATTCAGGATACTCCGTCTGCCGCGTGCAATGATGACGCAGTGAATAGTGACGATTCTCTCTGACCAATCAGCAGTCGGCATTGTATTACGTCACATTTTAGTATCGCCTCAGCTCGCTCAGAACCTCGCCGGAGGTGGTACGAAAAAAAGTACCCAAAAGCAGGTACAGGTACAACTTTTACACAGTGGAAAACCAAACAAAGGCGAGTCGAGTCGAGCCGAGCCGAGTCGAGCTGGTACTGTGTAGTGGAAAAGCGCCATAACATCCACTTTTGTTCTGACCAACTAAGGGGGAAAAGTATTGCAGTAAATTGCGCTGATTAAATCTAACGATCGCTTATCATATCACGTCAAACCGTGCAAATTATACTTTGTTCTCAAATTGTTAATGTTAACAACATCAGCATTGCGTGACTACATTTAATGTGTATTAGGGCTATCTGTAGTTCAGTACTCCGTAACTGTATGAATTAAGCAAACAAGTGCGCTACTGTCACATAGGTCACAACAGAAAAAAAGCCGTCTCTGCATTCGTTTTGAACCCCTTCAAAACACGGAGTTCACGCCACCTTTCAAAAGCGCTTACGATCCTTATTTTCGCATTGGGGCGGTTGCTGTCTCTTTTTTTCTATAGTCACACCGAAGTTGTTTGCATTTTACAACGGGTGAATCTCCAGTTGTCACTGGTGATTGTCGTTTGAACCTTTCTGGATCCGCCATCAAATTGAAAAGTTCAATTATATCAAGTGCTGTGTGAAAAGGCTATAAATCTCCACCTCCAACATCACACGCAGTATAGCCTACTAGCCGAGACTCCTTCTTTATGTGTACAGTTGTGGCGTAATGACGCAAAGCCATGCTCGAATTTCCTGCGGAAATCCACCAGTACCACTGAAATTAAAAACATTATTACAAGCTTACTGTTTTGAAGCGAGCTACGGCAAGCAAAGAGGTTTGAACACTGGCTAGTTATGTACTTGCTCAAAAAATTACTTTGGATAATTTTAACCCAAAAAAGTTACGGACTGCAGCTTTAAGCACAATCTGAAAAGGTCTTCGTCTTCTCTTTACCTTTGTGCCATCACTCTGTCCCTCCACAAATGTTCAATGAGCTCAGCTTCATCGATTTCCCTTTGTGGTGACAAGATTTTATGTTACAAATGTAATCTTATGTGTTTTGCATGTGAAAACTGCATTATACCATAATGTGATAGTTTTGTCGCTTAGATATTCACCCTTTTTTATTCCTCTGGCAGCACCCATTAGTCTGATGAGCTGAAAGAAACCTTGTCTGTGTTTTTTGCTTTTGAGATATCTCATATTTCATGAACTTAAAAGCGATAATGCGCTCAATAACTCATTACTAGAGTGACAGAACTGTGGTCTTTTGCATGGCGTAGGTCAGGCTTTGCTAACCTTCGACGGTGTAACAATGATCGCAGAGAACTGACAACAACTTAAGGGCAGTGATAGCCAGCATGGCTCATTAGTGTTCTCTGCATTATGCTGGAAACAATTACTGTCGACTCACACCCACGGCATGTCTGATCTGCTCAAATGCTCCTGAAGACATTAATGAACCCCTTAACTGTCTTTACTTCACTATATTACAATTAGATCATAATCTAATCATGACAAACTATTTATCGTTGGAAAGTTCTAAGACTCCTAAATAGATATTTTAGCACTGTTTTTTGTGACAAATTATATAGGAACAGTAATAGATATGTATGAACACATATCTATATGACAGTAATATATGACAAGAGTGCACCTCAAAAAATCTACATCATAACAGGAGTTTGGACCTTTGTAACAAAAAGTCGACGCACACACTTTTAATAATTGAAACTTTGGTTTTCATGCTAAAAGTTCATAATAAAACATATAATGTAGTATTTGTCAATAAAAAAATATAAAATAATATTATCCTCTTAAATACAATATTATATTTTTTATTGCCTTTTTTATTACATCACTTATTTTAGTAGATATTATAAAATAGGTATCATTTGAAAGCTTACGAACTCAGAATTCATCCTGTGAAAACCATTTTGAAATTGGACGTTGCATTACCATATAAACGGTACTCTAAATTATTTTATCGGGCTCCTCCCCTTTTGGGCGTCTTCATATTTCATAATTTATGATCAAAACCTTTTCTAGTCTTGACAGAACACTTTTTGTCAGAAAGGTCTGAGTCTCAAGGTTCCATATTATGTGACAGAAGTGATATTTGGACAGAAATGTATTAATTTGTTATGGCAGAATGCATACAATTAAATTCAATGGAATGTATGTCAACCGGTGGCTAATTTTGGTATTACGCCTAAACAAAATCTCATGGGAACTTTAATTTTTGTGATATCAACTTCAAATTTGGAGGACAACTTGGTTAGATATGGCTTTGATTTGATAGTAAAAAGATTTTGTAAACTATTTATTTTATATAAAAGAAAATATCTGCTGAGTGTTTTCTTTAGGTCTATATTCCAAAGTATTCTTGAATTTCATTTTTTTCATTTTCATTTATTTATTTCAAGGATAGCCCCTTGAGATGTACCATCTCATTTTCAAGGGGGTCCTTACAATAATGACAAACAAAACAAGATGATAAAGAGTAAATATTAGAGATAATTCCAAACACATAAGTACAAAGACACACACACACTCACACCCACACACACTCACACACACTCCAACAATGCTCCCTGAAACTAGCCCCCCACCCCCTCACCATCCAATAATGCACAGACTATGCACAGACTATGCACAGACAAGGTATGAAAAAAAGGAGAAAAAAGAAATAATAATAATAAAACAATTGAAATAAATAAATAAATAAACCCCTTTACAAAAAATAGAGATAGACATTTGTACACATAAGCATACTATACACCCCCTTAGAAATACATCTGCTTGCATGCACGAGTAAAGTATACAATCCATATTCGTAAACAAATACACACATATATACAGTACACTGGACAGTGAGTAGTATGAGACCTAAAACAGTTCAGAAACACTAGCAAAGTGTTTGAAATTGAGTAGTTAAAGATGATTTAAAGATATAAAGAGAAGTGATCGACTTTAGTGAGGAAGGAAGGTTATTCCAATCAGATGGAGCTTTGAATTTGAATGCTCGACGACCAATTTCTTTACTGATTCTAGGTGTAACTAGAAACAGTTGGTCCATGCGCCTTAAGTTGTATTGAGAGCTGAAGGGAATTAAAAGGTCTTTCAAATATGACGGGAAATTAAAATGAATACATTTAAAAATAAGTGTTAACCAATGGAGTTGTCTTCTGGTCTTCGGTGTAGGCCAGTTCAATGACTCGTACATTAGACAGTTATGGGTTCTATAAGGACACCTGAGCACAAATCTACAAAGACTATTATATAAAACATTAAGAGGACGGAGAATTGTTCCAGAGGCGTTACCATAGACCACATCAGCATAGTCCAGTATCGGGAATATTAATTGTGTTATAATTCTCTTACGTACTTCTAGTGAGAAGCAGTCAGCAGAACGATAAAGTGATTTCAGACAACCAAATATTTTCTTAGTAATCCGATTAATATGAAATTTAAAGGATAGCTGAGAATCAAGCCATAGGCCTAAATATTTGAGTTCCTCAATTTTTTCTAATGTTGTTCCATCAAAAAAACGAATCGACCAGTTAGTTAGCATCGAAGGATCAGATCGAGTGCAAAACAACATGCTATATGATTTTCTCTTATTCAAAAGAAGCTTGTTCGAGAAAAGCCATCCTTGAACCAAATTGAAATCGGATTGGAGAGAGTACTGAATTTGAGAAATATCAGAGCTGGAAAAGTATAATACAGTATCATCTGCATATAAATGAAATTGACAGTCAGAACAGATTTGAGATAGATCATTAATAAAGATTGAGAACAAAAGAGGACCTAAGGATGACCCATGTGGAACACCTTTATCACTTATCCTAAAATCTGATTGACTTCCCAGAAAGGCGACACATTGACTTCTATTGTGAAGGAATGAATTGAAAAATAATAAAGAATTCAGAGAGAGACCAATAGCATACAATTTATCTAAAAGAAGATAATGATCAACCATATCAAATGCTTTTGAGAGATCAATAAATATAGCACCCGTACGCATATTGCTGTCAGCTGCTGACAGTATATCATTTGTAAATTTTAGAAGAGCTGTGGTGGTTGAATGACTAGGTCGAAAACCTGATTGGTGTGAAGATAGTATATTATGGTTATTAAGATATGTAGTTAATTGATTAAATATTAATTTTTCAAATATTTTTGCTATATTGTTGATAATAGAGATTTGTTCTATAATTATTAGTGTCTGATGTGTCACCTCCTTTATGAAGAGGAATTATCCTAGCACTTTTCCATGCTGTGGGTATTTCACAAGTTGCAAAAGATAAATTAAATAAATCAGCCAGTGGAAATGATCAAATATGAGAAGAAAGTTTAAAGAACTTAATTTCCAGACCATCTGGACCAGCATTGCATCCAGAGCTTAGACTATCAATAACCCGCTGAATATCAGTTGGAAAAATCGTTTTGAAGCAAAAGGAGCTGCCACACCTAAACTGAGTCGATGTAAGACCAGCATAAGTGTAACAAGATAGAGAGCTACCAATTGTAGAAAAGTGCTGGCTGAATGCCTCTGCAATTAATGAAGGTTCACTCACAGTTTGATTATTTAACCTAATATGAGTAGAAGAGCTTTTTGTGGATTTATTGGTTATATCATTAATTCTCTTCCAAAATTTCTTCGGCTTCTTGAAATCAGTTGATAAGAAGTCTTTATAGTAATTTGCTTTAGCATTTCTTGTGTTGGTTTTACATTTATTCCTTAACTCCTTATATGCATTCCAATCAGTAGAGTCCAATGTATTACGATATTTTTTCCAGGCCTTGTCTCTTTGTTTAAATAAATATATGAGATCTCCTTTGATCCAAGGTAAATGTCGACCCTTAACCTTAATTGATATCAAAGGAGCATGCTTATTGATAATCTCGAAAAACTCGGTATAAAAAAAATTCCATGCATCTTCCACTGTTGGAATTAAATTAAATCTCTCCCAGTTTATATTTAATAGATCCTGTATGAAGAGTTCTGGGTTAATTTTAATAATTTAAATTGTCTTACTTTAATCAATTTAGGAGGAAGACAAGGCACTTTGATTTTCCAAATACAGAAAACCATAGAATGGTCACTAAAAGAATCAGGTAAAACCCCAGATTGTAAAATTCTATCAGGATGGGAGACTAAGATTCAGTCAAGCAAAGATGAGGAACTGGAACCGACCCTAGTAGGTTCCTTTATGAGTTGAGATAAATTTATACTATTAAAGAGATTACAATCTTTCTGAGAGGAGCAATCAAGCCAATTAGAGTTAAAGTCACCTAATAAAATCTTTTCACAGTTGCCATCTAAAGAATTACTGGTAGTCAAAATACAGTCTGTGGTTTCTGCTGGCGCAGACGGAGGTTTATAAATATTTCCAATGATTAATCGTTTATTTTCATGAAAAATTATTTTAACAAAGAGGCCTTCGAAATGTCTGGGATTCTCATTTGGCAAAACAAGTTCTGCAGTCAAATTTGTGGATACATATATTACGAGGCCCCCACCTCTTGAACCTCTATCTTTCTTAAAAATACAACATAATTGTCAAATTTGATTTCTTCATCAGAAATATTACTGTTTAGCCAAGTTTCAGACAAAGTAATTACATGAGGTTTATTATAGGTAAGCCAGGCTCTCAGTAAATCCATTTTAGATGGCAAGCTCCTAATGTTCAAATGAATAATCTGCAACCCTTTAGCACAATTCATTATTCCAAAATAACTGAATAAGTCTGTGTATAGTCAGGCAGTAAGAAAACACACAGAGCATCATCGCAGATTGTGGTGTATAGCAGGCAGAATAGACGGAGAGAGTGGCAGAAGGAGAGCAACAAACACAAACACGGACACACACGCACTCACACATAGACCTGACAGGAAAGAGCTTACAGCATTGGAGCAAACACATCCAGCTCTTTCCAAATAAAAAATAATAGAAAATAATAAAGGAAAAAAACAACAAAGTACGCAGCTCAGTCTACTGGCTCAGCATAATGCGAGCAAATCAAAAAGAAAAGTCCAACTCTACTAACAGAAAAATGAAGTGCCTTTAAGAAGTCATCCAAAGACAAGCACACAAGAATAAGATAGTGAAAAAATAGTAAGCTTCGACAGCTTCGTAATTTAATAGCTTCAAAAACCCAAAAGAAGACAATTCAATATTTATATTAAACCAATAAATTTATAAGCGTCTATCATACCCATGTTACATAATTTCAATTAACCTATCTTATAATGTTAGGCCATTTATGACACTTGTGCTATGATATACGGCAAATAATAATAAACAATTGCCACTATCATCACACAAAAACAATTTTGTCAGAAAGAAAGCGAAAGTAAAGCAGCAATCACCAACACAGTAATTCTATCGGGAACACAAATGATCAGATAAAACAAACTCAGTGTAAGTCCGATGATGAAATGAATTCACGACTATTTATGACAGAAGAATTCCAAAAGGAGAAAAAAAAAGAGAGAGAGAAAAAAAAAAATCACCAACAGACCGGGTATTAAGCTGGTGCTGGTAGTACTGACCACTGGTCAACACCATCCATCACTCCGCTACCATTTCAGAATCAATGGAGGAGTTAATGGAGGAAATTACATCAAGGAATTTCTCAGCTTCACCAGGGGTATGAAAGAAGTGCTTCTTACCAGCATGGGTAACTCTCAGCGTAAAGGGAAAAATCAGTCCATATTCAATGTCCCGATCACGGAATTTTTTCTTCACAGTATCAAATTCTCGGCGTCTCTGGACTACTCCAGCAGAGAAATCCGGGTAAATTCGAGTTCTTTCGATGAGCCCTCTTGATTCGTAGCCCTCGCTTTGTACCGGAGGAGGTCCTTCCTGTCCCTGGCTAGTTTCATTATCTTCAGCTTGTCTTGGAAGTGCTGAAACTTTACCAAGATAGGCCTGGGACCCTTGGCTTTAACTTTGTCCATGAAACCAATGCGATGACAGCGCTTAATCATAGGAGGAACGGAGAAATTTGTTTCACCTAGGAGCTGTGGAATCAGATGACTCATGAAGCCGACGATATCATTAGCCTCCGCCTTCTCAGGTATGCCGATGAAGCGTAAATTAGAGCGTCTGCTTCTGTTCTCGGCATTTTCCGTCCATACTTTAAGATCGAAGTTTTCCTTTTCGAGGACCTTTACATGTTTGACCAGTTCAGCTATGTTATCTTCGTTTGCGCTAACTCTCAGCTGAATCTCGTTGACCTGATCTCCAAGCATATGAAGTGAGTCATTTATTTTCTCCAGACTGGGTTGAAGTGAGTCTATTTTAGAGTCAATATGTGAGATCATGTCGAGCTTCATTTGCTGCATCATATCAGAAATCATTTGGAAAGTAATAGGTTCACCCATTGGTTCACCCATTGTGAAGCCAGCAGCGTTTCCACTCGCAAAAAAGGAGAGTGGAATAACAGAGTTCGTAGATTTGAAGCTAGAGGCTGTTATAGTGTTTCTTTCTTGATTCACCACATATAAATCATTGGCAGATGACACCAAATACTTGGAAATATAGGTGAAAGTATAAATCTTAACACCCAAAGTAGTTTGAGCCAGCAGACTAGAGCTCGCAGCACTCACGCATTACTCGGCAGCCATCTTGGTTTCCGTATGGAGGAATGATCTCTGATCTCCTGTCTCCTGAATTACAACCATTTAAGTTTGAATAGTGCATTTTAATGTCCATTCTCAAAAAGGGGGGTGACAGTTAAGGTAATGAAACTGAGAGCTTCATTAATGAAACTGAGACAACAACTTGCAATATCCTACAGCTGTCTGAACTGCATCACAGTATACTCTGCATGCACATCCAACTGGGCAAAGTGAGAGATCCTGTGGTCTGGTTTAATTCGAAAGCACTTCTTGCCTCTTCTCACGTCCTGAGATCAGAGGAACATCTGACACCCAGCCTGAGAGGAGTCTCTGAAGCCAGGAAAACGTCTCGGTTACGTATGTAACCCTCATTCCCTGAGTAGGGAACGGAGACGTTACATTGGATGACGACTAATGGGGTTTCGCTTAGAAAGCCTATCAACTTCGAGTATTACAAAACGAGCCAATGGCAAAGAAATGCCATGGGTCTGCGGAATTTGCATGACGTTACTCCGCCCCACCTCGTGGGTATAAAAGGAGGACGCCGGCAACATGCAGTTATGTTTCTTCGCTGAGGAGCCAAGACTGAGCTCAGGCGATCCCCGCGGTACAGCGGAAGTTGCAGGCAGACGTAATGTCTCCGTTCCCTAGTCAGGGAACGAGGGTTACATATGTAACCGAGACGTTCCCTTTCGTAGTCACTCCGAGTTACGTCGGATGACGACGAATGGGGTTACCAGTCTAATCACGCCATCTTCACAGCTGTCTTCCAGTGCCCTGCGATCCAGTGCCCCAGGGATCTGAGATCCCTGTCGTGAGACTAGCACGGACGAAGGATTCCTATTTAACACAGGAATACCAAGGTACACTGGGAAGCATATCCCATAGTTTAGAGGAAATATGCAATTAATACCAACCCAGAGGAGGGAGAGGGGGGGGGGGGCATTAGAAAATACACACATGACCCGAGGGATGCATATGGAGAACACTGGGGTGTCCAGCCGCAGGTGGAATATTTCAACCCCATTGGTGGCAAGGTGGCTTGCCAAGGGAAAGACACATGCTCAAAGAGGCTTACAGTGGACATACACATGTGGGGGTAGCTCCGGAGAGGGACCATACACATGGAAGGCACCTAGCCAACGCACAGGCAATAGACACTGGCGCCAGCGTCAGGGGTGCTGGAGAAACTCAGGGCTTGCGGAGAAGCTCACCTGAGGAAATATCGCACGTATCCAGTCCGTGGAGTGGAATGGCAAGCAAGCAAAGACACCTGAGCGGGTCCAATACTAGCTGGTTGAAGCAAGTACATGAGAGGACACTGGCTCCACTCGGAGATTGTAGAATCTGGCGAAAGTGTTAGGTGTCGCCCAGCCTGCAGCTCTGCAGATGTCTGTTAGCGAGGCACCATGCGCTAGAGTCCAAGAGGACGCCACACTTCGGGTGGAGTGGGCAGTCACACCAAGAGGGCACGGTCGACCTTGCTGCTGGTATGCCAAAGCAATGGTGTCCACTATCCAGTGGGACAACCTCTGCTTTGAGAGAGCCTTTCCCTTCAGCTTCCCACCATAACAGACAAAGAGCTGGTCTGAGGTCCTGAAACACTGCGTTCTGTCTACATAGGCGCGGAGAGCGCGTACTGGACAGAGCAGTGCCAAGGCTGGGTCTGCCTCCTCCCGGGGCAGCGCTTGCAGGTTCACCACCTGGTCCCGGAAGTGAGTGGTGGGAACCTTGGGCACATATCAAGGCCGGGGTCTCAGGATCACGTGAGAGTAAGCCGGCCCGAATTCCAGGCACACTTCGTCAACGGAGAATGCTTGCAGGTCCCCTACCCTCTTTACAGAGGCCAGTGCAACCAGGAGCGCTGTCTTCATTGACAGGAACTTAAGCTCCACTGATTGCAAAGGCTCAAAGGGAGCACTCTGCAGGGCAGTTAGAACCACCGCGAGGTCCCAATAGGGAACGAGACTTCAGTCTCCTCGCTCCTTTCAAGAACCTGACGATCAGGTCGTGCTTCCCTAAGGACTTACCTTCTACCAAGTCATGGTGTGCGGTGAAAGCGGCAACATAAACTTTGAGGGTCGAGGGAGACAGCCTTCTCTCCAACCCATCTTGAAGGAAAGAAAGCATGACACCGTCCGAACACCTCCGGGGGTCTTCTTGGCGAGAAGAGCACCAGCTAACGAAGAGGTTCCACTTCAATGCATAGGCGTGTCTTGTGGACGACGCTCTAGCGGAAGTGATGGTAGCCACCACCGCTGGTGGTAGGGTACTCAAACCTGCTTCGTCCCGTCCAGGAGCCACACGTGGAGATCCAAAGATCGGGACGAGGGTGCCACAGAAAGGAGGTCCTTCCTCAGAGGGATTGGCCAAGGAGGTGCTGTCGCGAGGAGCACCAGTTCAGAGAACCAGGTCCGGGTGGGCCAGTACTGCGCAACCAGAAGGACCTGCTCCTCGTCCTCCTTGACCTTGCGCAAGACCTGCGCTAGAAGACTGGGGGAAATGCACACTTGCAGCCCGGCGGCCAGCTGTGCGCCAGTGCATCCGTGCCGAGCGTACCCTCGGTCAGGGAAAAATACAGGTCGCAGTGGGTCGAGTCGTGAGAGGCAAACAGATCTATCTGTGCGTACCCGAACTGGTCCCAAATCAGCTGAACCGACTGGGGATGGAGTCGCCTTTCTCCAGGGAGGGGCTGAAGCCGTGAGAGCTTGTCGGCTGCACAGTTCAGGAGTCCGGGAATAAAAATGACTCGAAGCGACCTCAGATGCTTCTGACTCCACAAGAGGAGGTGGCGGGCGAGTTTCGACATACAACGTGCGTAGACCACCTTGATGGTTGATGTACGCTACAGTGGCGGTATTGTCTGACCGGACTAGTACGTGTTGACCCCTGAGCAACGCCCGAAAGCGGTGCAAGGCAAGGCTTACTGCCAGCAACTCGAGGCAATTGACATGCCATAGGCGCTGGGGTCCTGTCCAGGAGCCCGCGGCAGCATGTCCATTGCACATGGCGCCCCAGCCCGTGGTGGAGGCATCTGTTAAGACAACAACATGCCGGGAAACTCGTTCCAGGGGGATACCCGCCCTGAGAAAACTGAGGTTCGACCATGGGGTGAAGGCAGGTCAGAGTAACTGGTACTCGGTGCGTGCCTTGTTGCCATGCCCACCTCGGGACTCGGTCGCGAAGCCAAAGCTGAAGCGGTCTCATATGAAGCAATCCGAGCGACGTCACCGCGGCTGCAGATGCCATATGCCCCAGGAGCCTCTGAAAATATTTCAGTGGAACCGCACTCTTGCCCTGGAATTGTCTCAGACAAGTCAGCAGTGACTGTGCGCGCTCGCTCGTAAGCTGCACGGACATGGCGACCGAGTCGATGTCCATACCGAGAAAAGAGATCCTCTGCACGGGGCAAAGTTTGCTCTTCTCCCAGTTGACCCGAAGGCCCAAACGAGCTAGGTGCCGGAGCACAAGGTCCCTGTGTTCGCAAACCTGGTCTCGAGAGTGAGCTAGGATAAGCCATTCGTCGAGATAGTTCAGGACGCGAACCCCGTGAACCCGAAGGGGAACAAGGGCTGCCTCGACAACCTCCGTGAAGACGCGAGGAGACAGGGCTAGCCCGAAAGGGAGAACCGCGTACTGGTATGCCTGCTCCTAGAAAGCAAACCGGAGGAACGGTCTGTGTCGAGGAAGAATGGAGACATGAAAGTAGGCGTCCTTCAGGTCGATCGCTGCAAACCAATCCTGGGGCCGTGCACATTCGAAAATGCGTTTGGCGGTGAGCATCTTGAACGGCATCCTGTGAAGGGAGCGGTTCAGCACGCGCAAGTCCAGGATCGGTTGTAACCCACCGGTTTTCTTGGGGACAATGAAGTAGGGGCTGTAGAAGCCGGACCTCATCTCGGCTGGAGGGACAGTCTCGATTGCACCCTTCGCCAGCAGGGTGACAATCTCTGCTCTCATGATGGGGGCATTGCCACCGACCAAAGTGGAGGGGACTCCCCCGTAACAGTTCAAGTTCAAGTTCATTTTATTTATATAGCACATTTTATAACAGCCACTGACTGACCAAAGTGCTTTACAGAACTTCAAAATTAAAAGACATCAACACCATGCATAGTAGCACATCATAGAACAGTACAACAAGGTTAAGAACAGCTTAAAACGGGAGATGTCCAAGCAGTCTCAGAGACTATCAGTAGTAGAAAATAAAAATAGAGAAGACAGTAACAGGTTTAATACTAGTATCATACTCGAAGGAGAGAAATATAAAATAGACAGAAAAAAAGTATATAAGTATAAATATATCTATATATGCAACCATACACACACACATATATATATAAGTATATATATATATATATATATATATATATATATATATACACACACATACACACACCTACATACACACGCATATACGTGCACATATACACATATATATACATGTACATGCACCTTATTTGTAGGCCAAAGAGAACAAGTGCGTTTTTAAAAGTGACTTAAAAGAAGTCACAGAAGGGGCTAACCGAACGTCCAAGGGCAAATTGTTCCACAGCCGAGGAATAACCACAGAAAAGGCTCGATCCCCTCTACGTTTAAGTCTGCATTGAGGGACTTGTAACAGATTTTTTTCACCTGATCTCAGACTTCTTGACGGCGTGTAAGGTTGAAGCAGTTCAGTTAGGTAGCTAGGCGCTTGGTTGCATAGAGCTTTGTACACAAATAACAGGATTTTAAACTCAGTTCTGAAATGATTGGGCAACCAGTGAAGAGACCTCAGAATTGGGGTGATGTGGTCACTTTTCCGACTATTTGTGAGGAATCTTGCAGCGGCATTTTGCACCAGTTGAAGACGAGCTGTTTGCCCCGTCCATAGATCGTAATCCGAGGGTAGCGGATCAGCATCTCCTGCCTGAAGACGAAGGCAGGGGCGCAGCCGACCCCCCAAAAGAAGGTGGATTGAAGATCCGTAGGGACGGGGCCAGCCTTCCCCCAAAATTGATGAATGAAAGTATACCGACCGGTCGTGAATCCTGAGGTTCCTGAAATAAGAAAAGGGAGATACCATAATTAGCATGATGTCGATAGTCATGTACCTATGTACCTAGCCGGACATACACAGGATTCGATAGACCACAGATACACCACGATAGGCCGGACATAGACGGGTCTCGATAGACCAGATACGCCATGATGGCCAGACATAGACAGGTCTCAATAGAACATAGATACATGCATAGACAGGTCTCGGTAGACCACTCTGATACAGCCACAATAGGCCAAACATAGACAGGTCTCAGTAGACCAGGGATACAGCCACGATAAGCCAGACGTAGACAGGTCTCGTTAGACCACACAAATATATAGCCACGATAGGCCAGACGTAGACAGGTCTCGATAGACCACATGAAGACAGCCACGATAGGCCAGACATAGACAGGTCTCAGTAGACCACGGATACAGCCACGATAAGCCAGACGTAGACAGGTCTCGTTAGACCACACAAATATATAGCCACGATAGGCCAGACGTAGACAGGTCTCGATAGACCACGGATGCAGCCACGATAGGCCAGACGTAGACAGGTCTCGTTAGACCACACAAATATATAGCCACAATAGGCCAGACGTAGACAGGTCTCGTTAGACCACACAAATATATAGCCACGATAGGCCAGACGTAGACAGGTTTTGTTAGACCACACAAATATATGGCCACGATAGGCCAGACGTAGACAGGTCTCGTTAGACCACACAAATATATAGCCACGATAGGCCAGACGTAGACAGGTCTCGTTAGACCACACAAATATATAGCCACGATAGGCCAGACGTAGACAGGTTTTGTTAGACCACACAAATATATAGCCACGATAGGCCAGACGTAGACAGGTCTCGATAGACCACGGATGCAGCCACGATAGGCCAGACGTAGACAGGTCTCGTTAGACCACACAAATATATAGCCACGATAGGCCAGACGTAGACAGGTCTCGATAGACCACAGATATAGCCACACATAGACAGGTCTCGATAGACCACAGATATAGCCACGATAGGCCACACATAGACAGGTCTCGATAGACCACAGATATAGCCACACATAGACAGGTCTCGATAGACCACAGATATAGCCACGATAGGCCACACATAGACAGGTCTCGATAGACCACAGATATAGCCACGATAGGCCACACATAGACAGGTCTCGATAGACCACAGATATAGCCACACAGACGGGTCTCGATAGACCACAGATATAGCCACGATAGGCCACACATAGGCAGGTCTCTATAGACCACAGATATAGCCATGATCGGCCACACGTAGACAGGTCTCTATAGACCACAGATATGGCCATGATAGGCCACACATAGACAGGTCTCGATAGACCACAGATATAGCCATGATAGCCGGACATAGACAGGTCTTGATAGACCACAGATATAGCCACGATAGGCCACATATAGACAGGTCTCGATAGAACACAGATATAGCCATGATAGCCGGACATAGACAGGTCTTGATAGACCACAGATATAGCCACGATAGGCCACATATAGACAGGTCTCGATAGACCACAGATATAGCCACGATAGGCCACACATAGACAGGTCTCGATAGACCACAGATATAGCCACGATAGGCCACACATAGACAGGTCTCGATAGACCACAGATATAGCCATGATAGCCAGACATAGAGAGGTCTTGATAGACCGCAGATATAACCACAATAGGCCAGACATAGACATGTCTTGATAGACCACAGATATAGCCACGATAGGCCACACATAGACACATAGATGACTCATTGACATTTGTAGAATGCAAGGTGAGACTGACAAATTAATGAGAATGGAATAGCATGACACCACCACCAGTAGTTGCATTGGTATTTACCTGAACCGTTACTGGAGAGCTTGCTGAGCTTCGAGGATGATATTTTTTTTTTTTTTTTTTTTTTTTTTTTTCATCATTTCTTATATACATAACTCAATGCAGAGGAAGACCACTGCCGAGGATCTTGATAGCTGCAATAGAAATACCACTTTCAGCTGCTGTAATGGCAGGCCCAATCCTGAAGGAATGACCAGTATACTGGGACAGAGATGGACTGCAGCTTTGAGGACAGAATCTAGAGTCCTGACCAGGCTTTAGAGAGAGGTGCTCCATTAGTTAGGATAGACAGAGGGGAGATTTTAAGAAATGTAATCATAGATGAGAAGGGACAGAATGTATAACTAATTTTAGAAATTGTTAATGTGATACCAGAGCCTTGAGAGTTTAAGAAAGAGAGTAAAGGAATTCGGTGAGAAACGATAATCAGAAAAGACGATGGGAAAAATCTCAGTTTAGCTCCTAAAGATAATTCCCCGGAATGCATGAGCCGTGAATGCTGTAAAAACACGTCTACAAACTGAACATGACAATAGAAAAGAGAGACCATTGTGGACAGTAAAAAAAAAAAAAAAAAAAAAAAAAAAAAAGTAAAAAAGGTAATAAAAGGGATTGAATGGACATCGCTTTTCTAACTTACTTAGAGTGAAATGTTGCTGTTTAAGCATAACATCTGCAAAGTTACAACGCACAAAGTTCGAGCAAAGAAAGAATTCATTTAAGAAGTTACTTTTAAAGACTACAACAATGCTGAGGAACTACCCAACATTCCTCCCGGGTTAGTGGCATCACAAACCCCAAATTTACATAAATCGTGCCCGCTGAACGTGATTTATAGAATATCAACGCAGAATAAGCTAATCATTGGCTAGAAGATAACTACACATAAGCTACATAATCCATCAATTAACCATTCGGAATGTTCTCTACATGTTGATGCCTCATGAGTTTCTCCATCTTTGTCTGACTCCGGTTTGAATGTGAAGCTAAAAGTTTTGAAATTTGTCTGAGAGAGGTAATTAAAGCTGCAAAAAAGCTGTTGAAACTCTACCCCTTATGCCGGGAGCCGCAGCCTGACTGCATTCAAGAGACAGACATGCACTTTACTCCCCCTCGAATGACAATTTCAGCATACTATATGAAAATCTGTGGGGCGTTCCGAACCAACCTTTCGCACACACCCTGGGGACACCGGAGACCCATCACGCATCAGTTTAGTAAATGTTGATGAGGAAGAACAACCAGCCATACTGAAACTGAAAAGAAAAGCGAACGTTATAAGAAATAGTGTAGAAATACGATTTAAGTAGGGAGCCTTCTCTTCGAACCCAAAGGTTGACAGCCGCTATAGGATAATTTCTGTGAAGCACCGATGTATTAAGCCTGAGCAGGCTTGGTAAATCGTCTTACCACTAAATCTTAATACGAAACTTACCTGAAGTAAGGTGAAGGCATAAGATAATACCTCAATCCCACTTGATATTCTGTTGTTGACTTTTGAGCGTAGAAACCATTTCTCAGCTGTGAAACATATACCTGACATTATTCTCGAGTAGCTTTTGTAGAAGAAAGTTTTATTCACGGCCGAGAGAGCGCTGGCCATGGCAAACGAGGGAGTCCCTTGAATAGAAAGAATAAATGACATTTATTCTTACAGATGAGTAAATGGCACTCAAAACTCTTTGACTGATTTGTTCTGGTGATTGGTTTGGATGTTATGATCTAACATATAACTTAGTTCTATACGGTGTAAATCATGTTTTGGCTAAGTTATGACCTATACCCTGAGCATCCTTAGTCAACGTTCTCTGTACGTTTTGTACCAAATACCTATTACGTAAATATTTCTATAACACGTCAGTGGATTAAATTAGTTGCCATGAAATTTTGAGTTCGCGATTGTACCGTATTTCAATTATTATTTCAATATATATATATATATATATATATATATATAAAATGTAAAACAGTTATAGAGAATTATCAGCACTTGTAAATATATCATTTTTTTTTCTTTTGTAAATATACTCCTGCTACATACCCATTAAGCCCTACATATATACACTTCGTAACCATATCTACTAGGCATAAGCAAACTTTCACTGACCAACTTGCTCCAGCTTCTTAAAGATATGGCCATATATTTATATATATGTTAAAAAACGAGCTGAGATATACATCAAATAATGTAACCCCTATTTTATTAAAGTCTGCGATCATCTAGGTGTAAGTAGAGATCCTCCACGAGTGGAAGAGATTGGAAAAAACAATCACCATAAATGTCGAAGCAATAACGAATTTAAGGAAGGGCTTAAAACCAGTTGAATGGGTCCCCCTTAAGATGGAAGGCACTCTCACAATGTTGAGTGAGCAGATGAGGAATGCTAGCTGAAAATATTGCATATAAAGCCAAATTAATATTTAAATTTGCTCCTAAGCTTGTTTTAAATTCTATTCAGCAAAGCAGTTAATAGTATGCATTTTGCAAACTAGTCATATGTGCGTGGGATGAACAACGCTGAAAATAATTTACCACTGCACTGTGGAAAATCAGTTACATAAATCTGCATAGGCTTTGGTATGACCGTTCAGCGAGATATTCGGTCCTACTGTTAAAGCGTTACAGTATGTTGTGTTGCGCAGTGTTCGAACTACACCGTGCCCTTCGGGGAGCCCCGAAGTTTTTTTTTTTTTTTTTTTTTTTTTTTATCGTGCACTTGCGCGTGCCGAGGATTGAAGCGCCTTTCAGACAGGACGCGAAATGTGTGGCGCTGCACTTTGAAACCCATTAATTTCAAGGACTTCCAAAGATGCATAACAGCTACAAGTGTATGCACTATGCAAGCACTATACAGGATTCACCCTATTATACTTTATCGACACAAAATGAAGTCAAACAGCAAACAGCCATCCTCAAATAGTCTACATAGGCTGCCTTAGACTTGAACCAGGTTAAACTCTTATTAATTAAGAATACCATAATTCATCCGTTCAATTAGGCCTAATTGTGTGTTCAAAACGAACACGAATTTAATTATTTGCGCGAGTAGATTACATACAAAGTCAATGCAAAGCAAATAGATTGGGCGACGCGTTTGCCGCGAACTTCTTCCGCGCAAAATTTGAACTCGAGCGAATGTTCAAGCGTCTACTAGACGCTATAGACGCGTATTTGACGCTCTGTTTGCGTTCGGTCTGAAGACCTATAACAACCCAGCCACGACATAATTGGGAATAATGCCTTACTTTAACACAGAATGGATTTCAAGGACTTTGCGTGCAGATCACTAGCATCCACGTTTATATTCGAATCTTTGAGTTAACATGTAGCCTACGTAAACATGATTGGAATTTGCATCGCAGCACCACCACACCTTGATGCTCATGACAAGAATAGCATGTATATATATATATATATATATATATATATATATATATATATATATATATATATATATATATATTATTTTTTTTTAAGTGAATTAGGTTTAAATCGCCGTCAAGCATGCGTGAATGATATTTTTGCTATTTTAGACATACTCCACGATGATCACTTACACAAAACTGAAATTGCATGTCAAAATAAAACTTTGTCAATATTTTTTGAGACCCCCCCAAAATTTCACGAATCACGTTTTCAGGGGAGCCCATGTCAGCTCCCCCATACTTTGCACCCTGTTGCAGTCTCTGAATCAGCAGTTTAAGACGAGCTGCCGCGTCACCACAGTCACCAATTGAACTTTGCCGCTGATGAAGTTAGCACTAGCAGCTGAGTAGCCAAGTTAATATACTTACCTGACAGAAGTTTAATTGTGATAAAGGGGACATGTTAACACTGGCTGCTGCAAGCGCCTGCCAAACTTGGAAACCAACGTAAAAGGCTTAAAAGTGGAACTTAAACTTGAAAAAACTTGAAGAGATCGTCTCTCATTAGATTTACAGCCGCCATGTGCTGGTTTCCTACACACGTGTCTAGCACTCGCGCACCGCCAGAGTTGGTGAGATCAAATCAACAATATAACTTGTGATGACTACGAATGGAATCGAAACACGAGTGAGTGAAAGCGTCAGCATCTGCTTGTTGTCGCGTCGGCATCTGCTTGTTGTCGAGTCAGCATCTGCGAACTCAAACATGTGTAAGTACCGATCTTTTATACAATAAGAATAAGGGCGTGATTGGATAACTTGAAGGTAACGAGTGACGCAGTAATTGAGTCTTCCTGGCAGAACTTATGCTAAAGCTTTCATATTCTAGTCTGAATAACAGGATAGAGTGGTTGATAGTATCAAAAGCTGCCGACAGATCAAGAAGGACAAGAGCCACAGTCACCAGTGTCAGTGGACCGATAGATGTCATTTAACACTCTCAGCAGAGCAGATTCAGTACTGTGAGCAGACTTAAAACCAGATTGAAATTTTTCAGAGATATCATTGCATTTTAGAAAGGGCCTGAGTTGGTCAAGAACAACTTTTTCCAACACCTTAGAGACAAAAGGCAAAACTGATATAGGACGGAAATTATTTAACACGGTAGGATCCAGTGAAGGCTTCTTGAGCAAAGGAGTGACAGTGGCCTCCTTGAGGGCAGCAGGGATAGAGCCGGTAAGGAGGCATTTATTAACAAAGGACACCAATCCTGGCCCTACTGAATCGATAATCAATTTAAGAAACTTAGGAGAGATGATGTCTAGAGAGCAGTACGAAGGTTTTATCTTAGTGATAATTTCTTTGAGGAGATTCAGAGTGATTGGCTCGAAAGCATCCCAGGTAACAGAATTCATCAACTGACTAGTTGCAGAGCGGCCAACCAAATGGACAGGCGAAGATCGCAGGGGAGTGATAGATAGGAGCCACCGATGAGCCAGCGCTCGCGGTCGCCGGGCAACGAAATCGCCGTCCGACATATGATTTGCATCGATCCTGAGTCTGTCAGTAGCTTTCAATCTGATGATGCGTCCACCCCGACTCCCGCGTTTCCTTCTGCGTTTCCTCCGTGAAATGATGGGCGGCCACTGGCGAATACATTCCAATGTATGCGTAGTGGTGTTACTGTGTGATTAATTTAAAACGTGCACTACATCCTGCTTATAAAAGTCCATAAAAGAGGTGCGAATGTTCAAGAGTAACTGTCGGTCATAGACCAGACGTGTGCAGCAATTAGAGGCCCAGATAGACATCCATAAATATATCCAAAACAATAAGTACAAGAGAGACCGACGGCCAGCCGAACACACAGGCGCCATCTTAGATTCTCTCACAGTTGAGCTCGTAACAGGGAGGAGACCGTGCGAACTGAATCGCATGGCCGAGCCTGATGGTTCGGGCGACCCAGTGGGACAGACGGGGAAGCTCTAGCCAGGCTCCCAGGAACTGAACCAGCGGGGTCATGCGAACCACAGGCGTCCCCGCGGAGGGGCAGCGAAGCGGAGTAACTGGCCCAGACGTGGATGGCATAGCGGCCCAGTGTGGGGGCACAGTTAACAACCGCGCCCTGGCAGAGGGGGCCAGGGAATGACCAGGAAGGTCATCCCGCGGGGGCCTGCTCTGCCAGAGGTCTGGCGACAGAGGGGGACAAGGGCGAAGCGGTCCGTGGACGGCACGCCGTGTCAACCGACTCTGGAACAGAGGGGGACGAGGAGAGCACGGCTTGGGGGCGGTGCTCTGTGTCGCCCGAGAACTCTGTGAGCTCAGGGAAGAGAGGATCATTTCTTTCTTCAACCACTTTAGGGTGCTGCCCACCCGAGGGTGAGCAGCGGGGAGCGGAGAACAAAAGATTCTCCCCCGGCCCTCCACCGGGGGAAGGAGTGTTCCTGCTACCATCTCCTGAGAAACAACCATCATCCCTGAGCAGCCCGTCTCAGGAGCGCCGCTTGGCCCGGCGCTTGGCGGGGGGCGGGGCTGGAGAGGGCTGTGGCGCCTTCTTACGGCTTCCTCCACGACTGGGCCTGGGTGGAGGCTGCTGCTTCGGCCGAGCGGGAGGGGCGGGAGCCGTAGGAGGGCGCCCTCGGCGGTTAACAGGCTGAGGCGTCTGCCCGACCGACGTGGGTCGGCGGGGCAGAATGTGCTTGATGGCCTCAGTCTGTTTCTGCGCAGTCTAGAACTGTTGGGCAAAGTCCTCGACTGCTCCGCCGAAGAGGCCGGCCTGGGACAGGGTGTATCAAGCAGACGAGTCCGCTCGGTATCCCGGATGTCGGCCAGATTCAGCCACAGATGTCTCTCCTGGACCACCGAAGTGGACATCACCAAACCCAGGGAGCGCGCGGCTACCTTCGTCGCCTGGAGGGCAAGGTCGGTTGCGGCGCGCAGCTCATCGAAGAGCCCTGGGTCTGTCCTGCCCCCGTGCATGTCTCTGAGCATCTGGGCCTGGTAGACCTGCAGAGTGGCCATAGCATGCAGAGAAGCAGCTGCCTGTCCCGCCGCTCTGTAAGACTTCGCCACCAGGGTAGACGAAAATCTACAGGTTTGGATGGGTGCTTAGGCTGCATTGCAACAGAGCGTTCAACCGGGGGAAGCCCAGTGTACCCACGGACAGCTGCCCCATCGAGGAGAGGAAAGGCGGATGAGACCAGCGAGCGGTCCCAGGAAGACAGGGGGGGTCTTCCAGGACTTCGAGATCTCATCATGCACATCCAGGAAGAAAGGTATCGGGGTTTGCCGTGGACGAGGGTCGGTGGCCTTACCCAAAAACCAATCATCCAGCCGCGAGCGCTCAGGACAGGGTGGAGGGCTGCCCGGGAAAGCATAGCCGTCATCTCCGGATCAGACTCAGGCACAGCCGTATGCACACCGAAAGGTGGCAGCTGTGCTGAGCCCTCAATTCCAGAAGACTCGAACCCACCTTGTGATGCTGCTGCAGACATAGCACCATCCTCTGTAGCTTCAACCGAAACACGCAAGCCACCCGAAGGTAGACCCGCGGGAATCGGCAGTTCACTAGCGGGCACCGTCATTGAAGAGGGGGGCTGGGGTCGCAGACACATAGTCGGCGCCTTGTTCCAGACCGTCACCCTCAGGTCACCCTGGCCACCAGCCGAAGTAGCACCCCGCGAGGGAGCACTAGATCGGGGTGTGGATGAGGGGACCCTCACTCTTGCGAGTTCATTGAGTCTCGACCTTAATGTTCATTGAGTCTCCCACAAAGAGAACATAAGTCATCCATGAGCGCTGCTCTAGCATGATCCATGCCCAAACATACTAGACAGCGCTCGTGCCCATCAGAGTCCGATACCAATCTGCCACAGCCAGAAGTACACGGGCGAGGCATCTTTAAAAAGACATGCAAGCTCTTTTATGAGAGAAACACTCTGAGTGTTGAAGCGCCCGGGGAGACACGCACTCTCTGGCAAACCACTGCACAGATAAGCAGGAAGAGCGCGCTCACTGGAGATCGCCGTCACACCAACACCAGAGGAACTCGTTCGTGAAGCTGACAATTCAGTGATGGCTTGTGGAGAGAAGAATAAACTTGACTCCGAAGCGAAAAGCATTGACGGCGTCCTCCTTTTATACCCACGAGGTGGGGCGGAGTTACGTCATGCAAATTCCGCAGACCCATGGCATTTCTTTGCCATTGGCTCATTTTGTAATACTCGAAGTTGATAGGCTTTCTAAGCGAAACCCCATTCGTCGTCATCCGACGTAACTCGGAGTGACTACGAAAGGGAAAGTTGTGTATGACATTGACAAAGAAATGAATTAAACTACAATATGCTTTATCCCCTGTGTTTATACCTTTATATTGACATAATTTTGGTATTTAAAAAAACTAAACAAACATTGTCATAATTGCACTTACAGTGGGTAGGCTATATATATAAACTCAATAAAATAAAAAAAACTGGAATGATTAACTGCATAATTGTGCAAATCCCTAAACTAATACTTGTTGAATAGTTGAAGCAGCCTTTGATCTTATTACAGGAATCTTTCCGTTTTGACATGTGTCTTATCAACTCGGCATATCTTGATTTGGGAATATATTCCCACACTTCTTTGCAAAAACGTTCAAGATATGTTAAATTGTGAGGGTAGCTGAACGATTTGGAGAATCTATGTGAACTTGACTAATTACACATTAGAAATCAATGACCACAGATCAGGCATTAGAATAGGGTAGACTGAGTACAGTTGAGACACTTTTTGCGTCTTGATTTTTCACACAATAATAGATACTGAAAAGAAGTGAATTTCCACATGACCTGCCATGACATTTAATTAGCTTGGAGACTAAGATATTATCAATGAATAATACCCATAAGTAGTTTATATTTTCCGCAATTAGCTCATAAATATAAGGTGCTTTTTGTCTCAACTTTGTCTCAACTGTACCCATATGTGGTACAGTTGAGACAGTACCATGGTACAGTTGAGACACCCGTTTTTAACGATGTAAATGTTTGTTTATTCATCCATTTAAACTCATTAATTTTATTTATGTTACGATATAGGTCAGCCAATAGGGGGCACCAGTGAGCTATCTTAGGATGGGGGCGAGACAAGGAGAAGGAGTGTATAAAAACATAAAAAATGCACGAGGATAGCTATAGGAAGTGAGCTGAATAAAAGCTAGTGTTTGACCCATCACAAGTCTCCTTTATGAACATGAAACATGGTGTCAGAAGTCAGAACCAACAAAGACTGCTCAAGCCAAAAAAGCAAGTAAATAGTAGACATACTGACGGACAACGTATTTGTTAATTAAGTTACTCGTTCAATCAAGTCAGATCAACAGCTAGCAACCATGGCATACAGCATCCCGGTTCCAGAACCCATGGACATAAAAGGTGACGCATACAGCAACTGGGCATTTTTCCGTGCACAATGGGAGAATTATGAGATTGCCACGGGCCTGGACAAAAAAGACAAAAATATTCGAGTTGCTACACTATTGACAGTGATGGGTAAAGAGTGTCATCAACTTCAACGCCATCTACACATGGCGTCGGCAGACAGGGAGGATCCGACTAAGATACTAGATGCATTACAGTCACATTTCGAACCATGCAAGAATGTGATCTACGAAAGGTTTGTGTTTAATGACTGTAAACAAACTCAGTGTGAGACAGCAGAACAGTTCATTGCAAAGCTAAGGAAGTTAGCAGACACGTGTGAATTTGGTGATTTAAGAGAAGAGTTGATCCATGACCGGCTGGTCATAAGCACAAAAGATTCAAGTGCACAAGCACGGATGTTGTGTGAACCAAAGCTCACACTGAACACGGCTATAGACATGTGTCGCGCGAGTGAACAGGCGCAACTGCAAATACAGAAAATGAGTGGAGCGGGATGACGTCATCAACTTCACTTCCAGAGAAAACTATTCTGAACACGGTAGGCAGGGGTACAAACAGACAAACGTATCTGAGGATCACAAAAAAAGGCAACATAACAACTCATGCCAGTACTGTGGATCACTGCATGCAAAAGCCAAATGCCCCGCTTATGGTGTAATCTGTAAAACATGTGGCAAACGAAATCATTTTGCACGTGTTTGCAAACAAAGACAACTCAAACCACAGCTAAACTTAGTAGAGGCAGACGTCCAGTCTGAAGAAAAAGCAGATGCAATGTGGTACATCTCACATGTAAACTGTATGCAAGCCAACCAAAGCAAATGGTTTATAAATCTGAAGCTGACCCCACACAACGTAAAATCATTCAATGACGATTCCCATTATACCCTGAAGTGCCAGCTAGACACAGGCTTCACAGTCAATGTAATCGGTTTTCGTGACCTCCAACGCTTACTGCAAGACGGCAATCCAGTTTTAATGCCCAGCAAAGGCACACTCAAGCTGTATGATGGCACGCTAATCAAGCCTAAGGGTGAATGTGACCTCAAAACAGACCATGATGGGTACAAATACATCCTCAGATTTCAAGTAATGGAGACATCGCACATACCACTGCTTTCAGCTGAAACCTGCCAGAAACTCAATCTACTTAAAATAAACACCAACCACGTAATACACAATATTGAAACGAAAGAGGAGTCAGTCGCACCCAACACAACGGATGAAATCATCTCCATGTATGAAGATGTGTTTGATGGATTAGGATGCCTCCCAGAGGAACTACACCTTGAGATTGACCCCACAGTCCAGCCTGTACAGCAGTTACCAAGACGGATTCCTATTCCCATCAAATCAAAAAATATCAAAGCCATTCAGGAAATGGAACAAAAGGGGGTCATTGCTAAAGTTACGGAACCGACCCCGTGGATAAGCAACATGGTGGTTATAGAAAAGAATGACAAGCTGCGCATATGCATCGATCCTACCCCATTGAACAAAGCTTTGCTCAGATCACACTTCCAGATTCCCACAATTGAAGAAATCCTTCCAATCCTTCCAACCAATGCAAAAATGTTCACAGTTCTCAATGCTAAGGATGGCTATTGGCAAATCAAGCTGGATGAAGCCAGCAGCTACCTCACCACATTTTGGACGCCTGAAGGAAGATACAGGTGGCTTCGGATGCCATTCGGAATAAAACCGGCAGCTGAAGAGTACCAAAGGAGACAGCATGAAGCATTACAGGGTCTTAGAGGAGTCAGTGTGATTGCAGATGACATTCTTGTCAATGGGTGTGGCAACACTACAAAAGAGGCAATGGCAGATCATGACAAGAACATCTCAGCCCTACTAGAGAGAGCTAGGGAAGTCAATTTGAAGCTGAACAGAAAGAAACTTCGGCTGAAGCTCCCTAGTGTAACATACATGGGTCACCTCCCAGCCACCCGCAGAAAATAACTGCAATCCAGAACGTGCAAACACCGACCAATGTAAAACCCCTCCAAAGGCTTTTGGGGTTTGTAAACTACTTGTCAAAGTTCCTGCCAAGTCTGTCAGACATATGTGAACCTCTCAGACGGCTGCCAGACAAGGACGTTGACTGGGCGTGGCTACAAAAGCATGATGCTGCTTTGGAGAAGATCAAAGATTTAGTCACTCACTACCTTGTACTGAAATACTATGACATCAAAGAGGAGGTCACACTGCAATGTGATGCCAGCGAGAAAGGCTTAGGGGCAGCACTCCTACAGAAAGGACAACCTGTTGCATTTGCGTCCAGGACACTGACCCCAACAGAGCAACAATATGCTCAGAATGAAAAAGAACGCCTTGCCATTGTCTTTTCGTGTGATAAATTTTACCAGTATCTACATGGAAGAGAGCACATCACTGTACAAAGTGATCACAGACCACTTGAAGCAATCTTCAAAAAACCCTTGCTGACAGCACCCAAGCGGTTACAGAGGATGCTATTGAGGCTACAGAGATATCAGATACACCTGCAGTACAAACCAGGCAAGGATTTACACGTCGCCGACTTCCTCTCTAGAGCGCCTCAGACGAGCATGACACACTCACAAATGCAGACACCAGCCTCAGTATACACAATGTGTCTTACATCACAGGACTTTGAACAAGTTAGCCATTCCAGAGGTATCAATATCTCCACAAAGACATTGGAAACCATCAAAACACACTCTGCCAAAGACACGCTATTCCAAAAACTACATATGCCTGCATTAAAACCGGTTGGCCCAACCACAAATGTGCTGTCAATGGCTTACTGCGACCATTCTGGACTTTCAAAGAGGAATTAGCCAGTGACAGTGGCCTGATATTCAAAGGACAGAGGATTCTCATTCCTGAAGCTCTGCGGCCTGCCTTTTTAGAAAAAATCCACACTGGACACTCTGGAATTGAGGCTAGCCTGAGAAAGGCTCGTGAGGCAGTTTTCTGGCCTGGCATCACAGATGAAGTCAAAACTTTGTCAGCAGTTATGCCACATGCAACACTCCATGTGAAACAGCAAAAAGAAACATTGATTCCACACAAAATACCTCACCTTCCATGGTCCAAAATAGGAATGGATCTATTTACTGCAAACGACTCTATGTTCCTAATTATGGTGGATTACTATTCTGACTACTAGGAGATAGACAGCATGCCAGATTACACATCATCCACAGTCATTGAGTGCTGCAAAAGACAGTTCAGCAGACATGGCATTCCCCTTAAGGTTTTCACAGACAACGGACCGCCTTTCAGTGGCATGGATTTTCAAAAATTTGCAGAGGAATGGGACTTTAACCATGTAACATCATCACCATATCACAGCCAAAGCAATGGTAAAGCAGAGTCAGCTGTAAAAATAGCAAAAACACTGATAAAAAAAAGTCCGCCTTGGAAGGGGGAGACCTCTGGAAAGCAGTGCTGGCATGGAGAAACACCCCAACAGAAGGCCTTGATAGCTCTCCAACTACAAAGGCTCATGTCATGGAGAACACGCAACACACTGCCTACTGGAGAGGCCCTTCTGCATCCTAAAGTGGTGCAAGAAGTTGTTACAAGAAAAACAGCCAAGGGAGCAGCAGTGAAGCAACGCTATGACACTACAGCACGCAACATGCCAAGCATAATTCAAGGGCAGACAGTGCGGGTCCTTCTTCACCCCAATAACCCAGCCAGTACATGGGCTCTTGGCATCTGCATCGATCAGCTCAGTGACCATTCCTACGTACTGCTAGTGAAAGGCAAGAAATACCATCGCAACAGACATTCGTCCCGTGCCTGAACAGCTCAAAGTCACCTTACCAGCAGACCAACTCACCATAAATGATGACTACTGGGGGACAGGAGAGTCTTCAGAGAGCACCGCACAGCAAATAACAAACAAAGAAGATACCGCACCACCCACAGTCCCAATTCTAAGACACACAAGAACCAGGTCCAACATAAAAATGCCTGCTAGATACTCTAAAGACTGTTATGTAAAAAAAAAAAAAGTCATACTTACTGAAATATTCATTAAGCTATTCACAGAATAACAGTTAGTTTTGTTAAACCTGTTAATCTGAATAAGGGGTTTTCTGATTAAGTTGGGTTAAGTGTTCTGTTGTTCAATTTCAAGAACTTTCCTTTGTTATATGAAGGGAGATGTTACGATATAGGTCAGCCAATAGAGGGCACCAGTGAGCTATCTTAGGATGGGGGTGAGACAAGGAGAAGGAGTGTATAAAAACATAAAAAATGCACGAGGATAGCTATAGGAAGTGAGCTGAATAAAAGCTAGTGTTTGACCCATCTAAGTCTCCTTTATGAACATGAAACAATTTAAATTAGCACTGGTTAAAATTTAGAAAAACAGAAACAATATATTTTATATATTCATTAATAATACACAGTTCACATTTATATCAAATTTTATTTTCATTTGCGTCTTATGCTGGCTAATTACGACGTTTAACCTGTTATCATAACACTGAACAACTAAACAGTGTGTTTCCTAATAGAACTCTATCAGGGGTACAGTTGATACACGTGTGTCTCAACCATACCCCGCTGGCCACCTCGCACATTTCTCTAGATTTTGCAATGAACTTGCCTGACACAATCATGAAATATAAGGATGATAAGCTATTAATTATGGAGTGTGCATGGTGAAGCGAAAGTCTTCTTAGACAAAAAACTTTTCGGAGATGCGTCCATTGTTCAAATTTCCCACGATCAAAGAGGACACTAATATGCATGTGCTGCTGCACAGCAAAAATCACAACTTGTGCTTGCTGCACACGCAAGTTATTTAAAGTGTCTCTACTGTACACAGTCTACCCTAAACATGGTTACTTACATGTTTGTGGCATTGCTGGCAGATCCATTTCGTAAAAGTCTCTTTGTAAAAGTCGTAAAAGTCTCTGTCGTAAAACGACGTTTTTAAACGTACACGATATTCTTATATTATAACTCTTAAAGGTGGGATCAGTAGGCCTAGTCCAGGCAACCTGTAACACGGGTTTTTCTAACCTTATACCCGTGAAAGTGCACTGGAACGGCAGTCAAACCTGTGACTTCCCAGCCGTGAACTCGTACTAGATCGATGTACTCCTAGTTACGATCTCTGATGTCACATAGCCCGCAAAACCATACAAAACAACAATGGCAGCCCCTACGGATGCAGTGTTTCTGCAGGCGGCACACGGTGAGAATACACTTCAGGACATTAAAACGTTGCAGTCAAATTAATTATAATATAATAATAAAACACACACGATTATGTATTACAATGTTATGTGTCTGAAACAAGTATGTCGTGAAAGTGTATTGCCGCATGGAAATGTTAAGGTGACGTAAACCTGAACTTGACAGCATTGACAGCATTGATCATGCTTATGAAAAAAAAAATCCTTGCGTCTCATATTGACGCTAAAGGGTGCCATGTGCGTTGGATGTAGACGAAATGTCAAAAGCCTCAGTATATGACGCCTTGGGATGAGAATGGGATGAGCATTGGAGAGAGCGAAGCGGGAAAGCCTGAAAACAGACGCGGATGTGGCTTTGATTCCACTCCACACGTGAGTAACACTGGGTTTGAGTGTCATGTGTCTGGAGCTGTTGGCAACTAACCATAGATATGGGCAACTAAAAACCAACTCTTGTTTGTAATTACTATTGTGTAGGTCTAGTGTACGTTAATTTTTTTGTGCTTGTCATTCGTTCATCATTTGCGCTTTATTTTTCGTGAAGCACTATTCTGTTGCGCTTCTGTATAAACAGACATCCACTCTTGGATTGCGTGCGTAACGGAGGCCAGTTAGTTTAAGTCGCGCTGACGACTGTTAGTGCATGCGGTGTTTAGCGTCATTGTTAGTGCACTCGACTCGCTTACTGGGAGATCGGAATTCGAGTCCGACCCGGAGCAGGGCTGTGAAGCCGCCTTTCCACTGCACATGACATTCGCATACGATTGTCGCATTTCACCCCCTAGTGTCAGTCGCACAGAACTTTGAAATTGGTCGTGAAGCAACCGTTACCCTCGGCTATGCACAATGGTAAAATGAATGATTTTAATGAATGTAATGCATGCATGAATAATATATCCACACAAAACAAATGACCCTCAATACATCTAAAATAAAATTGCAGTTTTTTAGAGCTAATCAATATAAATATTGATTTAATAATTATTAAAAAAAAATTTGCTGCCATAATTATTAATAACCGACATTTTACAGAAATAGCATTTACAGAATAACATTTAAGAGTCAACATATTGGTAATTCTAGCCTCGTGCTCATAGATTTGATTAGAATACATCACATCGGGTCATCCGGTCGCATAAGGTCTATTCGCAGAAGATCAGATATTTCAACGGATCCAAAGATCAAACCGGATCCGAATTTTCCGCATACGCATATGATCGGAACTCCTCGCAGCTCCCGTACAACTCTCCATTGGAAATGAATGACTTCGGTCTGGCGGCTGTCGTTTGTCGTGTGCAGTGGAAAGGCGGCTTTAGGATTGGATTGTGAGTTTTGGAGGTAGACCAATGAAGATGGGGTGTGTTTGCTTAGGTTGAGTTCAAAATTCAACATTGGCCGACAGCATATTTCAAAAACTACTGATCCCTCCTTTAACTGTCAAAAGATCAAGGAAAATTCTCAGTTCATGAGCCCTTTACGAATGAACTAATTTACTAATAGAATGCAAATGATTTCTAAGTACTTTTTCAATGTACACTTATAATAAAGTGTTACCAATTAGTTCCAACTATTTTTAATGATAAGTCAGGGAAAAGTTTTCCTCAGTTGAATCAATTTTATTGAACATTTTTATTTTTTGAGTGCAGTAAGCTGAAATACTCACACTAGAAAATACTTACCACAGATTCTAGTGTGAAGAAAAACAGCTCCTCTCAGTAATGCACAAGCCATGTTCTAGATCCCCAACTGATACTTGATATGACAGCATGCCTTCATTTCTGGCCTTTAGATGGGAGAGAGACTTGTGGAAAGACACTGGCATTTCCCTCAGTGAGCTTGTCATAGGTGAACATGCAGTAAACTCCAACTGTCACATCTCTCATGCACTGATAATGTCAGTGACAGTGTGAATCAAGCACTTTACATTTCCTCAAGAAATAAACTTTTCCTCTTTTATAAAGAAAAAGCCTTAAACTGGGTAAAGTATATTTTTATTTATTTTTCACAGCATAAAATATACACTATCACTGTAAGTAGTATTAACATATACCTTGTGTCACTTTTTGATTGATTTATGGCTCTGAGTTGTGCTGCGCTTCTGATTTATGATGGTGCCGCTGACAGGCTCCGGTATGTCTAGACGCCGTGTGACATCCTCCAGCCGTGACATCCTGGTCGGAGGTGTGAAAGAAAGGTGTCTGACCCATGGCCTTCCGGGTTTATTGGCCGTCTACCTGCACGATAGTTGTTTATCCGTGTGTATTCTGTCTGCTGGGGAAGCCCTGCGTTCACACTTCGTCAAAGCTGCGGGTATAAATGTGTGTTAAATGCGAACACAGTCACTGAAGCCATGTCATGCGTCACGGTCCTCTACAGTATTTTCCAAGCCAGATTGTGTTGTTGGAAAACGTGAGTGCAAGAAGATGGAAGTCAGTCTTAACAGTAAGTGTTTTTTATTATTTAGTAGCATTGTTAAGGAAGATTATTTATTTATATGAGTGTCGCTGTTCTATTGCGTTACTTAAGGTTTTATCTGCCCGCTTCAGATGGTGATAGTTTGAGTCTCATCGATCTTGTTGAGGAGATTAATTTCCTGAATCAAGCCAGCGGTATGTATAATTATGTTTAAATGTTCCATACGTTGTGTGTGTGTGTGTGTGTGTGTGTGTGTGTGTGTGTGTGTGTGTGTGTGTGTGTGTTGGATAATGTTTTGTTTTGTTTTCGCCAGGAGGTGTGGCTGCACATAGGCAACACAACGTGGGTGCCTCTTCACGAGAGAGCTCGGAAGCACTTGCGGACGGTAATGTTAAATGTTGTTACGCCCGTGTGTTTAAACAGTGTTGTGGATGTGTGAAAAATACCTTATCTTCTATGGGTTTTTGTTTTTGGCACGGGTGAAGGGGGTAATGATCAAGGCCTTAGTACATGCACCTCAGCGACGTCGCGAGTCTGGTAATGTGGATGTTACGCCCCTCGGTAAGTGCTTTGTAATTCGGCTTTATCAAACATTATTATATACTGCTATGGTTTGTTGAATTTATTTTAAAACTTTAACATATATATATATATATATATATATATATATATATATATATATATTTCCAGATGGTTTATCAAACGTTGTGAGCAGTGTCGGTGCGTCTGAATGTGCGAATGATCCGGATAAGGGCTTAGTGGCAAAACCGAAAAATAGACTGAAACGTAAAGCGGCCGTGTTGTTCCATGCGGACGCAAAAGCTTCTGCTGATGGGTCTTCGAGAGACGTGCCACAGACATCTGTACCGAAAAAGCAAAGACGATCAGCTGTTAAAAGTAAGTAACGAACAAAAGCTGTTGGATTGTTTTCTGTTCACACTAAATCAGAAAGATAAATGTTTTTATTTGGATGTGATAGTGTGAGGTCGAATGTGTTTGGGGGTGTATAATGTGTCAATACGTTAGTTTAGAACTGTTGTTATCATACATCTGCATTAATTGTTGAAAAAACATAAAACACAAACCCTAATATCTCTTACAGTAGGCGTTTTATTTCCTAATATCTCTTACAGTAGGCATTTTATTTATAATTTTAGATGACAACAATGGAGAACTGTGTGTAAAAAGTGTAGACATGTTGATTTTTTAGCCTGCTGCGCCATCTATAGGGGTGCACTAGTATTACAATGTCTACCTTCGGGTGGCCCGCGAGTTTCGGTTAAAGCTACAGAGGAAGATGCTATGTCTGTAGCAGCATCAGAAGGTGGGCTTGATTCTTCTGGAAGTGAAGATTCAGCGCAGCTGCCACCTTCCGGTGTGCATACGGCTGTGCCTGAATCGGATCCGGAGATGAGGGCCATGCTTTCCCGGGCAGCCGCGAGCATCGGTCTAGAGTGGAGGCCTCCACCCTGTCCTGAGCGCTCGCGGCTGGACGATTGGTTTTTGGGTAAGGCTGCCGACTCACGTCCACGGGAAACCCCAATACCTTTCTTCCCGGATGTGCATGATGAGATCTCGAAGTCCTGGAAGACCGCCCTGTCTTTCCGGGACCGCTCGCTGGTCTCATCCGCCTTTCCTCCCCTAAATGGGGCGGCTGCCCGTGGGTACACTGGGCTTCCTCCGGTTGAACGCTCTGTTGCGATGCAACTGTGTCCTCAGAGTGCTTCTTCTCGGGGCGAGCCTAAGCACCCATCCAAGGCCTGTAGATTTTCGTCGTCTATGGCGGCGAAGTCTTACAGAGCGGCGGGACAGGCAGCCACCTCTCTGCATGCTATGGCCACTCTGCAGGTCTACCAGGCCCAGATGCTCAGAGAGATGCACGAGGGCAGGACAGACCGAGGGCTCTTCGATGAGCTGCGTGCCGCAACCGACCTCGCTCTCCGGGCGACGAAGGTAGCCGCGCGCTCCCTGGGTCTGGTGATGTCCACTGCGGTGGTCCAGGAGAGACACCTGTGGCTGAACCTGGCTGACATGCGGGATACCGAGCGGACACGTCTGCTCGACGCACCCCTCTCCCAGGCCGGCCTCTTCGGCGGCGCAGTTGAGGATTTCGCCCAACAGTTCTCAAATGCACAGAAACAGACAGAGGCAATCAAACACATTCTGCCCCGCCGACCCGCTGCTGCCTCGACGTCGACCGGACAGACGCCTCAGCCTGTTAACCGCCGAGGGCGCCTCCTAAGGCTCCCGCCCCTCCCGCTCGGCCAAAGCAGCAGCCTTCACCCAGGCCCAGTCGCAGAGGAAGCCGAAGGAAGGCGCCACAGCCCTCTCCAGCCCCGCCCCCCGCCAAGCGCCGGGCCAAGCGGCGCTCCTGAGACGGGCTGCTCAGGGACGATGGTTGTTTCTCAGGAGATGGTAGCAGGACCACTCCTTCCCCCGGTGGAGGGCCGGGGGAGAATCTTTTGTTCTCCACTCCCCGCTGGTCACCCACGGGTGGGCAGCACCCTAATGTGGTTAAAGAAAGAAACAATCCCCTCATCCCTGAGCACACAGAGTTCTCGGACGACACAGAGGGCCGCCCACAAGCCGTGCTCTCCTCGTCCCCCTCTGTCCCAGAGTCGGTTGACACGGCGTGCCGTCCACGGACCGTTTCGTCCCTGTCCCACTCTGTCGCCAGACCCCTGGCAGAGCAGGCCCCCGTGGAACGCTGGTCCTTCCCTGGCCTCCTCTGTCAGGGCGCGGATGTTAACTGCGCCCCCACACCGGATCGCTATGCCGTCCACATCCGGGCCAGTTACTCCGCTTCGCTGCCCCTCCGGGGGGACGCCTGTGGTCCGCATGACCCCGCTGGTACAGTTCTTGGGAGCCTGGCTAGAGCTTCCCCATCTGTCCCGCTGGGTCGCCCGCACCATCAGGTTCGGCTATGCGATTCAGTTCGCACAGTCTCCTCCCCGCTACAGTGGAGTCCGCTCCACTTTAGTCGATGGCAATGCCCCGATCATGAGGGCAGAGATTGCCACCCTGCTGTTGAAGGGTGCAATCGAGACTGTCCCTCCAGCCGAGATGAGGTCCGGCTTCTACAGCCCTTACTTCATTGTCCCCAAGAAAACCGGTGGGTTAAGACCAATCCTGGACCTGCGCGTGCTGAATCGCTCCCTTCACAGGATGCCGTTCAAGATGCTCACCGCCAAACGCATTTTCGAATGTTTTCGGCCCCAGGATTGGTTTGCAGCGATCGACCTCAAGGACGCCTACTTTCATGTCTCCATTCTTCCTCGACACAGACCGTTCCTCCGGTTTGCTTTCTAGGGGCAGGCATACCAGTACGCGGTTCTCCCTTTCGGGCTAGCCCTGTCTCCTTGCGTCTTCACGAAGGTCGTCGAGGCAGCCCTTGTTCCCCTTCGGGTTCACGGGGTTCGCATCCTGAACTATCTCGACGACTGGCTGATCTTAGCTCACTCTCGAGATCAGGTTTGCGAACACAGGGACCTTGTGCTCCGGCACCTAGCTCGTCTGGGCCTTCGGGTCAACTGGGAGAAGAGCAAACTTTGCCCCGTGCAGAGGATCTCTTTTCTCGGTATGGACATCGACTCGGTCGCCATGTCCGCGCAGCTTTACGAGCGAGCGCGCGCAGTCACTGCTGACTTGTCTGAGACAAATTCAGGGCAAGAGTGCGGTTCCACTGAAACATTTTCAGAGGCTCCTGGGGCATATGGCATCTGCAGCCGCGGTGACGCCGCTCAGATTGCTTCATATGAGACCGCTTCAGCTTTGGCTTCGCGACCCGAGGTGGCATGGCAACAAGGCACGCTCCGAGTACCAGTTACTCCAACCTGCCGTCAGACCTTCACCCCGTGGTTGAACCTCAGTTTTCTCAGGGCTGGTGTCCCCCTGGAACGAGTTTACCGGCATGTTGTTGTCTCAACAGATGCCTCCACCACGGGCTGGGGCGCCATGTGCAATGGACATGCTGCCGCGGGCTCCTGGACAGGACCCCAGGCAGGGGTCCTGTCCAGGAGGGTCGGGGACCTGCACGCATTCTCCATTGACGAAGCGTGCCTGGAATTCGGGCCGGCTTACTCTCACGTGATCCTGAGACCCCGGCTTGGATATGTGCCCAAGGTTCCTACCACTCCCTTTCGGGACCAGGTGGTGAACCTGCAAGCGCTGCCCTTGGAGGAGGCAGACCCAGCCTTGGCACTGCTCTGTCCAGTACGCGCTCTCCGCGCCTATGTAGACAGGACGCAGTGTTTCAGGACCTCAGACCAGCTCTTTGTCTGTTATGGTGGGAAGCTGAAGGGAAAGGCTCTCTCAAAGCAGAGGTTGTCTCACTGGATAGTGGACACCATTGCTTTGGCATACCAGCAGCAAGGTCGACCGTGCCCCCTTGGTGTGACTGCCCACTCCACCCGGAGTGTGGCATCCTCTTGGGCTCTAGCGCATGGCACCTCGCTAACAGACATCTGCAGAGCTGCAGGCTGGGCGACACCGAACACATTCGCCAGATTCTACAATCTCCGAGTGGAGCCAGTGTCCTCTCATGTACTCGCTTCAACTAGCTAGTGCCGGACCCGCTCAGGTGTCTTCGCTTGCTCGCCATTCCACTCCACGGACTGGATACGTGCGATATTCTCCTCAGGTGAGCTTCTCTGCAATCCCTGAGTTCCTCCAGCACCCCTGATGCTAGCGCCAGTGTCTATTGCCTGGGCGTCGGCTAGGTGTCTCCCGTGTGCATGGTCCCTCCCCGGAGCTACCCCCACACGTGTATTTCCACTGTAAGCCTCTCTGAGCATGTGTCTTTCCCTTGGCAAGCCACCTTGCCACCCCTGAGGTTGAAATATTCCACCTGCGGCTGGACACCTCAGTGTTTCTCCATATGTTTCCTTCGGGTCATATGCGTATTCCAAATGCCCCCCCCCTCTGGGTTGGTGTTAATTGCATATTTCCTCTAAAGCTATGGGATATGCTTCCCAGTGTACCTTGGTATTCCTGTGATAAATAGGAGTCCTTCGTCCAAAGTCTCTCGAGGGCTCAGATTTACGCAGGGCACTGGAAGACAGCTGTGAAGGTGGCGTGATTAGACTGGTAACCCCATTCGTCATCCGACGTAACTCGGAGTGACAACGAAAGGGAACGTCTCGGTTATGTATGTAACCCCCGTTCCCTGAGTAGGGAACGGAGACGTTACGTCTTCCTGCCACTTCCGCTGTACCGCGGGGATCGCCTGAGTTCAGTCTTGGCTCCTCAGCGAAGAAACATAACTGCATGGTGCCGGCGTCCATCTTTTATTCCCACGAGGTGGGGCGGAGTTACGTCATGCAAATTCCGCAGACCCATGGCATTTCTTTGCCATTGGCTCGTTTTTAAATACTCGAAGCTGATAGGCTCTCTAAGCAAAACCCCATTCGTCGTCATCCGACGTAACGTCTCGGGTTACATACGTAACCGAGACGTTATTATTAATATTACTGTTATTATTATAATATTAATACACATTTGTACTAACTTTTTGTTTTGCACCACTTTTCTACTTCTTAACAGAGGTGGTCGTAGTTCCCGATATAAATGATGTTCAGAGCTGGAGTGATGGTCTGATACAATCGTGGGACGACTGTGTATTTACAAACGACCCTAAAGAAACACTGCTGTGTGTACCATCCAGCGATCGTGTGGTGTCCGTGGAAGAATCCGACCCTGAACAGCTGCCTTCAAATCAGGAGGCTTACAAACGGGAATCACAACCCAATATAGACAATCAGCACATAGCCGGACTGATACAGGACTCTGTCAAGACCGCATTGAATGCCTTCGAGGTACGTTTTGACAAACGCCTTAATGCCATTGATAGACGTTTAGATGCTTATGAGTCAACACAACAACAACAGGGAATTTGGATTAAACAAGGCATAGCGGCGCAACGGCTGCATAGTGGCGCTATTCAAAAAGTAGCCAGAGAACAAGGCCTGACTACAGAAAGTAGTCAATTGTTAAAGCAACTTGTGCTCATGCTTAAAAAGAAACTTGGGTGAGTTGACAACGTTTTTTTTTTTTTTTTTTTTAATACTATGTTGTTGTTGTTTTGTTTTCTGTTGTTGTTTTTTCAACATTTGTCAGTCGCTGTGTGTAATTTTAGTCTGGATGTATAGTTGTTTGTTAGGTCGTTTTTCATTCTATCTTTTTCACTGTATGGACACAGGGTTTATTATCCATAGTTTTTAAGGTATGGCCACAGGTGATTTAAATAAATAAAATAAAAAGATCTGATTTAAAAATGCCTTAACGTTGTCGGGTGCCAGATGGTTTTGATTCGGGTCCGGTAGCTAGGTTTAGACGAAACGATGGTAGTGTGTTGCCCCTTGAACAGTGCAGTAACACAGAAACATTGCTCTATTTAATACAGACTGTGGAGGACATGAATAGGTCTGAGTCTACAACTGGTACGTTGGTAGAATTATTAAACATCGTGAGATCAATGTCCAATGATGATCCTGAACCAAATAATGATTGAACACGTTATAAATACCCAACAAGCAGGAGAGGTGTTAGAACCTCCTCCGGAGCCAAATTCTGCATTTGATCATCTTGTGTCTTTTCACCAGTCAGGAGAGGGTCCAGGTACCCAGACACATCGTACACTCAACCCTGATGCGCCCAATATGGGTCTCACAGATAGAGATATAGAATCACTTGTAACAGTGGGTGGTGATGTAAGTGGGTACACTGTACTGCCACGAGCTCGGTTCAATGGTCTGGAAATCCACAGGCTTATAAATTTGCGAGAGATATCTTCGACAGATTTAGCAGCCTACACAGTGTTTTTACATGACACACTTTCTGAAATTGTGGAGTTTTCCAGACTGTTAGGCGGAGACGGCTGTTTAATCAGAATCACGTTGAGGGAGCCGAGTTTGACATCAGATGTTAGCACACTTTTGACAGGTAGCAATGGTTATAGTGTAGATCTATTTATAAACGATCTTGAAAAAATAATGCAGAGCAACTCTGACGTCCAGTTTGATGAGAGATTGAATTTAAGACTGTTGATAGCGAGAAGTAAACACGGCGGTGTTTATCGAAAGATCCGTGATCTTGCCCACAATGAAGTGATTACCAAAAACAGACTTAATCTGTTCTGTCCCACGAATATTTCAAACAATCTTTGTTTTGCAATCTGTCTGGCACATTTCCTAAATCCTCATAAACCACACGTAGAGCTAAAGTCTGTAGCATCTTCAATACAGAAGTCAGCTGGCTATGGTGATCAATACAAGATAGCGTTTAATGACATCAGACGGTTTGAACAGATGCTGAACGTTAAAATAGTTGTCTTCTATCGATCTGGTACGGGTGTTTTAGAGAAGTATACAAACACAGACGATCCGCATCCTAAAACAGTATTTTTGTACCTGCATGACAATCATTATTTTATGATTAAAAATCTACGTGCATTTATTGGCACCCCATACGTGTGTGAGTTCTGCCACTGAGGATTCACCTGTAGGAGAGACACATATGTCGGTACATCTGCGACGTCTGTAATGAGCCGGAATGTCATAAACAACCAAAAAAGCCAAAACATTGCGGTGACTGCCTGCGCTACTGTAAGTCCGACTATTGTTTTGAGATGCATAAAAAAACAGTTCGAGGTATGCAATACCCGCAGTGCGATGTGACTAAATATTGTGGTAAATGTAATAGACGTTACCATGTCAGCGGTACTAAACCCAAACCCTATAAATGCCCTGCAGAACGTTGTGTGCACTGTGGTGAGAGCTTGGTTACCGATGGTGTGCATCAGTGTTTTATCCAACCAGTTAAGCCAGAGATGCCGAACGATCGTTACATTTTCTACGATTTTGAGACCCGTTATGAAAATGGTAAACACGTAGCCAATTTTGTATGTGCTATCACGTTTAATGGCGAGGAATTCGTGGCTGAAGGGACCGATTGTGTGGATCGTCTCGTAAAAAAATTCAGACAGCCACGTTACCTTAATTACACATGGATTGCGCACAACGCATCCGGATTTGATAATTTCATACTTTTGGAATACTTTACTAAGATGGGGATTGCTCCTAAAATCACAATACAAGGCTGCAGGCTAATCTTAATGTATGACACCGATTTCAAGCAACGTTTTATTGATTCGTACTCATTCATCCCCATGCGTCTGGCCAAGACACCCGTTGCATTTAATTTGACTAATGCTGAGAAGGGTTATTTTCCGCACCACTTTAACCGCATTGAAAATGACAACTACATAGGTCCGTACCCTGACAAGAAATTTTACGAGTATGTGACAATGTCGAACCAAGACAGGGCATCGTTTAATGATTGGTACAATACCATATCTGACAAAGTGTTCGATTTTAAAAAAGAACTCGCGCTTTATGGTAAAAACAATGTCGTTTTGCTGAGGGAAGCTTGCATGAAGTACCGCGACGAATTCATTTTGTGTACAGGCCTTGATCCATTTAATTACAACACTTTGGCAGCAACCTGTATGGCCACGTATAAAACACACTATATCCCAAAAGACACAATAGCTCTGACACGTAACAATGCGTACACCAACCAGAACAAGACTTATTCAAACATCTCAATTGAATGGGTTGAGTTTGTCCGAAAATCGCGGTCCATAGATGTTCAACATGCCCTTAACAACGGTGAGGCGTCATTTGGGAAATACTATGTGGACGGTTTCTATGACGACGGTGTTGTGAAAAAAGCGTTCCAATTTCTCGGGTGTTTTTTTCATGGGTGCGAGCGCTGTTATAACTCCAATGATATAAACCCGTTATCAAAAGTGCCTTATGGTGTTCTGAGAAGACAATGTGATGACAAGATTGAAAATTTGGAGCGCGCGTACGGTCTTCAGGTCGAGGTCATTTGGGAATGTGATTGGGTCCGCGCCAAGCAGACTGACGCAGCAGTGATGGATTTCATGTCCACTTACAAACACACTGAAAGATTGAAACCACGTGAAGCTCTATTCGGCGGCCGCACTAACGCATTAAAACTGTTGCAATACTAACGCAATAAAAAACAAAGTTGTGGAGGGTGAGCGGATTAGGTATGTTGACTTTACATCACTATATCCCTACTGCCAGGCTCGAAAATGCTACCCAATCGGGCATCCTGAAATAATATACAAGGATTTTCAAAACCTTGAAGATTATCACGGGCTCGTCAAGGCAACAGTCCTTCCGCCACGGAAGTTCCTTCACCCCGTACTACCTTATAGGACCGGGGGCAAGTTAATGTTTCCGCTTTGTAGGACATGTGCTGAACATCAGAACCAGACACACCCTTGTGTGCATACTAATGAGGAGAGATCAATTCATGGGACCTGGGTTAGCATTGAATTGTTAAAAGCCATTGAGAAGGGTTATGTAGTGACAAAAATCGATGAGGTCTGGCATTTTCCCCAAAGCTCTGAAACATTGTTTTGTGATTATGTTAAAACATTTTTACAGTTCAAACAGGAAAGTTCAGGTTTTCCAAAAGACGTTGTGACCGACGCCGACAAAGAATCTTATGTTAGAGATTACTTTGAGAAAGAAGGGATTAAGCTGAATCTGGACAAGATTGAGTTTAATGCTGCACGCAGATCCATCATGAAACTACTTCTTAACTCTTTGTGGGGGAGGTTCAGTATGCGCGAACAGCTGCCGACAACCGAAATAATAACAGACCCTGAACAGTTTGCCCGATACATTTTTGGCACTGAGTATGACCTCAAGCATTTCTCATTTGTGTCAGACACTGTTGCGATCGTTCAGTGGTCTTACGCAGATGGGAAAGGCACTCAGACTCGTGACATTAACGTATTTCTCGGGGCTTTTACAACAGCCCACGCACGGTTAGAGCTTTATGATCTTATGGATAGGTTGGGTGATAGGCTGCTTTATTGCGATACAGATAGTGTTGTGTTCACGTCTATAGAGGGTGAATATGAGCCCCCACTGGGGCCATATCTTGGCAACCTTACTTACCCGACCTAACTACGCTACCATATGGCTACTGACAACGTTTTTGGGCACCAGGGTGCGCTAGACCCTGATGGTTTTGATTTCAGATTACAACATCCATTTTCATGTGTGTTAAGTGGTCCCTCTAGCTCAGGAAAAACATTTTTTGTAAAAACGTTGTTGGAAAATGCTAGAAGTGTCATTTCTAAAAAAAAATTGAAAACATTGTGTACATTTATAACTGCTGGCAACCTATGTATGATGAACTGTTGAAACTGTATGATATTCAATTTATTGATGGTATCCCGCAGACTCTGAATGATGATCGCTTGTTTCCCACCAACAAGACAAATTTTGTGATATTGGATGATGTTATGAAAGATGCTAGCAGCAATTTAGAAGTTGAACGTTTGTTTACCAACTATGTGCACCACAGAAGCTTGAGTGCCATATATATTGTACAAAACTTTTTTTCAAGGTAAATCCAGCAGGACTATCAGTTTGAACACTAATTATTTGGTATTGTGTAAAAACCCTAGAGACAATACCCAAATTAATGTGTTAGCGCGTCAGATGTACCCCAGGAACACAAAATACTTTATGGAGTGTTATGAAAATGCAACCAGCATCCCTTTCGGGTATCTATTGATTGACTTTAAAGCGAAAACGCCAGAACAGTACCGTCTCAGAACAGATAATCTGTCACAACATCCAGTTGTGTACATTCAGAGAAGAAAACATTGACAGAGAGATTTGAAAAAATGTCTGCAAGACTTTTAAGAAACCTACCTCTTTTAAAATTGTTATTAAAAGCCACGCCTAAACAAAGACGCGTTATTTTAGAGGCGGCCGCAGACGAGCTCATTGTGACATTGTGTGAAGTAGCTCTTAACGTAGTCCATGGTAATATTCCGCTAACACCACAACAATATCAGAAACTGAAGAGAAGAAGAAGTGAGATCAAAATTGTCGCAGATAAAAAGATTGGAGTTGGACGCAAAAGATGGTTAATCAACCAACAAGGAGGATTTCTACTACCTTTGTTAAGGGTCTCAATCCTGTTTATAACCAGTTTGGCTACATCTAAATAATTTTGGTGATGGAGTATGCTGAGAAGATGTTTTTAGTCCCGCAACACCAGTTGGATAAGCTGAAATCCCCAACACCCGTGAGTCTATACAACAGGTTGTGGAGAATGACCTGGACATGACTATAAGAAATATTTTGCACAGGTCTGATCTGGATCACCATGAAAAAGCTAAGATGTACACTGGTGTTTTGCAGAGGTTTTTAACACTCACTAGACAAGGGGATAGGGAATCCGCCATATTAACATTAAGTCTACCACAGCCTAGTAATGTTGAAAAAGAAGACCCACCCACAACAGGCCATGTGAGTGCCCATGACGATTTGGGTGATTTAGCAGGCGAGATTTTAAAGAATATTCCGCAGAGGAGTGTGAAAAATGTTCGTTACATTTTAGATAAAATGTCTAAAACTAAAGATGTTACTTCATGGACTGAGTCGGGAGAGTTTGTGTTTAAAGGCAGAACAATCCCTGGTTCACACATGCTTGACTTAGTTAAAAGCGTCACGGCTCCACAAAAGATTGCTGACGAGCGGAGACCTGGCGGGTGGCGCGAGTTTCTGGAGGCTTTTGCTAGTTTAAATCTGTCATAATCTGTGGTACCAAACCACAATGTCAGACATGCAATTAACTCTTTCAAAACCAAATCGACCACGACTATATCAGGATCATCTAAGAGGAGTAAGAAACAGAAAGCGCTTCCAGGCACCCCGATACATTCAAAATATCCAGAATACCTCGTATCCAATTCACCCAATCTCGAGCAGAGTCAGTGGTTAAGTTTTTAATCTCACAGTTTGTATGTGTTGTGTTCTCATTTTCTTTCTTCTTTTTTTTTTGAGAACTTATGATGTGATTCATGTGTAATAAAATAGGTATTAAAGAAACAAATTTGTGTTCTCTTTTTGTTTTTTATTAAAAATATTAAGCATGAGACATGAACATTTCACCCATTTGTACACACTGAACACATTTGAAAACATTTTCACTACATGGAGCTTGTTTTAGTTTTCTCAAAAATGCTGACACCTTTTTGTCATTTTTAATAAAATCGTTGGTATACAATTTCAGCACATAATCATTATCAAATCCCTTTGCCATGTGGTAGAGAAAGAACACACAATGCTGTCCACAGGTGTCTGATGAAAAATCCTGGACTTGCACAGTCGAATGTAGTACTTGACTAGAGTTGAGCTTTAAAAAGTTTTTGATAATCGGCGGAAAACCATGATAATCTGTCTTATTACCGAAGCTGTCGAAAAAACATCCTACACCATCCTCGTTTATGTAGATAGCCAACCAGTGTTCCCCTGGGAGTCCTGAAGGATGTGTATTGATCAAAACCATTGCTGGTAGTTTTCTTAAAGGGGTTTTTGGTAGATAGTCACATGGTAGAACTCCGAGAAAATAAGTATCGCATGAAACCCTATCCATGACAGCCGTAAGCTGTGCAGTGTTCATTTGAGTGTATTAGTAGTAATCAACCAGGATCTGTCGGCGATTTGACACCTCAATCAAACTATCAAACAAAGCATAAACAATTAAGTTAACCGTGCGTGGTAGTGGCTGTCTGAAACGGGCTTCTAGTCTAATATTGCCACTTTTAATAAGCGATACGTGTTGGCTACACTCCTCGTCTGGTGCGAAATTGAACGCGTAGAGTGTATAGCCGTGCAGAAAATCCTCACTATCGATACATAGAGGCTGGTTTTTAAGATGCCTTCCAGAAGCCAGCGCTATCTGGTAAAACTCTCGCACTGCAGAACCATTTTCATATTCAGGTTGCAGGGGCTTCGCTGGGTACTGTTGCCCATCCAGATAAATGGCCAAAAATTCTAAATCATAGTTTTTAAACGCAAATGGGTTTTTATTATAGGCACCCACAAATGCATCATTATCAACCATAGCTAGAACCAGAGATTTCGGTAGAGTTCCTAAGAATAAGTTTTCTTGACTGCAGACACGTGAGCCTGCAGGTATTGAGAAGTTTTTCAGACACACTGTCGATGGGGTATTTGGCTGTGGTTGAGGGTAGGGCTTGTGCATGACCCAGTCTCACAGCTGGTGACACAGACACTTTTTTCACAAATAGCGATGCAGACAGGATGTTTAGTTTATAGGCTGTAGCGTTGCTCCTCATCAGGCAGAATTCATCTTTACCTCTAGTCATTCTAATTTTAAGATCTAATCCATTAAGTAATAGTTTTTCCTGAAAGAAGATATCACTGTGAACAGGTGCGAGTAGTTCGACCACATAACTAGCATTGGTGAAGGCTGCTCTCTTTGTCAGACCGTGATTTCCCCCAGCAGGGTCAGCCACATCCATCTGACCCGCCGTGTCCTTGTAAAAGAGCCCTGCTGAGAAAAGCGTTTCAAGGGCATCATTACCATAATTGGTGAGACATTCTATCATACAGCGGTATGGATATGTGCTAGAACTCTGTGATATAAGCCGATTTCCAAGCGATACATCCACTTGTGAAAAAACCGTAGCTCCAGGGTGGTTAACAAGACCTACGGGATCTCCGTCTGCAATATCCGTCCCGTCAGCATTAGTGATTTTGAGGCGCAAAAAAACTAATGTGTTGTTTAGATCTATGTAATCCTCTCCATTCCCCGCAATAAAAAATTCCAGCGGAGATGTGTCAGAAATCGCTGATAATGGCGGAACTTCTATATAAGTGTTTTTTTCAATTGCTGTTTGAGTTAGTGGTACAGTAAACAGATCAATTTCAGTCTTTAAACACTCTTCTGACATGCTGTGTAGTAATGCCATGATTTAAAATATTGTTTTAACAGAGCTCCTTGATCTTTTTGATGCAGTACGCTTAGTTGTCTCCTTGCGGTTGCGTTTTACAACTGATTTTTTTCTTGGGAGGTGGTTTTGTTTTCTTCGGCCTCTGGCCACTCCTCCGCACCCCTGGTGGCCTAGATGCTCTTTTGCGAGCCATTACCATTAGTCCGGAACCGTCTTGAGCATCATAGGTGTTGTTAAAAGATCTTGATAACGTATTACTAACAACGTCACTTGTTTTTGTATGTTTTTTGCAGCTGATTTAAGATGCGGCTTGGCTATGCTAAATCCTCGTTTTAGTAGGGGTATAGCCATTCTAAAGAGGCCCCTAAAAAGGCCCCCCAAACCGGCCCCATACACAACTCCGCCTCCTGCGTACCCGGGGAGTCCGCTGCCTGCCTGAGTCTGGTAATAGGCAACGTAACGCATAGGGTCAACATTGTGATTGTTGAAATATGCCATTTTAAACAAAGTGTTTTACAAGCCTGAAGTGAAGTTTAATGCACACTTTCCCGTAAGAAAATGGGACGTGTTGATTTTGATCGTCCTTCACTTCTATAACAATATCTGTGATGACTGATTTGTTGATAGACGCGTAGTGGGGTTTGTCGTATCGAACACTGACTGTGCTCTTGTTGTCCCCGGTTATTTGTACACACTCCAGGAGCGGCACAAAAGCATCACCGACGGATTGGTAACGGATAATGTCCGTGTAGATATAAAGAGTATAGAAACCACCGTGTATGTCCTCCTGATGCATCGCATATGTTACAATATCCTTTTCAAAATGAGTTTTTTCAGGATTTGTTTTTTGCAGTATAGAATCTCCTATAGGGACGCCTGGTTTCAATCCTAAAATAATGGCTAGTTTTCCATGGAAGGTCATTGAAATGTTAGGTTTTGCTTTCAGAAATACTTTGTTTTTTACACGGTCATAACCGAATACCCCCTGAGGCGCTACTAAATAATTTATCACACTAACTAGAGATGGGACATTGTCGTAATACCCTGTTTTAATGGTATGCGTAGTTTCGATAAGCTGATCTTCTTCACATCTACACCATGGCGTATGCAATTAGTGTACTTTTCACCATCGGTCGTGGTGGGTCCGATGTTTATCTCGAAAACGGCGTCGTTGCTGTTAAAGGTGTACCAGCTTCTAGGATATTCAATTTGAACAAGCCCCACCTCCCATTCTCCTTTTATATTTATAGGGGTAGCCAGTCTTGTTCTATAATTAGAGATTTTATTATCAGGGTATACAGACAGCGATGCGTTGCAGGGTAATGTGACATAAAATCCACCCTCAGCAAAGTCTGGTTTTTATACAACTGTATGCCTCCTGTGTGCGTGCATTGTTTTTATGGCTTCTGTACATCAACTAATTCTTTCTGGTCGATCCATGACGCAAACTTCACTGGCCATCCGAGCCACTCTACCAGCACTAATGTTTTGCGACCCTTCGTCTTCTTATCTAAAATTTTTTCAACTTTAAATGTCTTGTTTTTACTGACAAATATTTTTTGCAATTCTTCCGCATAAAAAACACTGTTGATAACATCCCCGTCGTAATCACTCAATCTGTAAACAGGGGTTTCTCGTGGGATACACTCTGATATAGTAAAATACTCTTGTGTGTAGTTTTCCTCATACCCTTTTGCAAACGGTCCTCTGACTTTAGAAATTCGAACCACGTCACCAATCTTGTATTTAAATACGGGCTTAACACTATGTGGTCTGGTATCACCATATAGGTTATGTAGCACCACAGACTCATTTTCTTTTCCCACATCAATCGGCCTCATCTTGATGCTTCTGTGATGGCTCGCATTTTATCCTTGTGTAATGTCTTGAAGTATGTCGATATAACGTTTGGAGTTTGTGGCAGTTAAATATCTCCACATTCTACCTTTTAAGGTTCTATTAAACCGCTCGACAACACATGCCTTTAATTCTGTGGCTGTTGCGAAATGGGCTATATTGTATTTTTTTGTTACGTTTTGAAAATGTTTGTTAAAGAACCCCTTTCCTTTATCTGTCTGTAATATCTGTGGTACACGTCCCTCTTTCAGTATGGATTCAAAAGCTTTAGAGACCTCTACACCACTCTTGTTTTTTAAAGCCCTTGTCCAGGCATATTTACTAAACAGATCGATGCATGTCAGCAAAAAACGGTTGTTGTCATTTACTGAGGCATCTGCAGACAAATCGACTAGATCGGCCTGGAACTGCATGTCGATACCGTAGACAAAAACCCGATTCCTTTTGTATTTTAGTGGGGCAGTTCTGTGTAGTGTATACGCATCCTCGCCTGCGAGTCATTCTGAAACCTCTTTACCGGTTAAACGAACACCCGTTTCTTTTAAAACAGCTTCTTTTAAGCGTTTTCCCCCCCCCTAAAGAACCAGGGTTAGAAGGCGTGTAACAAGTCTTTTTCATTTCTTCTGACATGTTTCCACTTCACGCTACACAAAAGAATAACACAGATGGTTTAAGTAATTTGGGTTTTTATTTCTTAAAACAGTAAAAGGAAACAAAAGGTATCATACACCATCAATGTAGTGTAAAAATTTTATACACAGCACAATGTTTTTTTCAAGAATGTAATCAACCAGTGTTTCAATAATTTCACAAACATCAGTCTGATTGTTTCTTGTCAACATGTCTACACATAGATCAGTCACATATGTACACAGGCACAATATATCAGCTATTCTAATACAGCTGCCGCATTCAGTCATCAGGTCTAAAATTTTTCTGATAGTCACACAAATTGGTTCAACAGCATTAAAGCATAAACGCATCATATCTGTCCATTCATTTGACACAGTTCTTACAACAGACATTTGTTTCTTGAGGTTTGTAAAACGATTGGTATCAACAGCACATCTGTTTACAGTAACAGATACATTGGCACATTCATTAATAATCTTGTACAAGAAGTCGGTCATCTCGCATCTAATACGTTGTTTAAGTAGACACTTTGCCAGACCAGTTGCAAAACACGTATTCCCCATGGCTGTGTTGCTGTCAGGCAACTTGGATAATACCTTTTACAATTTGTTCGCTGCTGACGTCCACAACTTTCTCTCTGACTTCACGAAGCTTTTCCACAATGAATACTTCGTCACGCAGTTCATGTAAAATAGCCTCCACTGAACCTTGAATCCTCTGGGGGTGAACCCTCAAACCACAACGGCTCAATGCTTGAGCAACTATGTGCTTAAGCTCCGGTTTCACCAGATTACGTGTCAGTTCCTCAAAGTAGGCGTCAAAGGAATAGGGACCCGGTTCAAACAAACAGGAGTGTATAATCTGACTGGGGTGATCCACTTCACAACCCAAACAGATTTCTTTCAACTTTTTGTTGATGACATGTTCCAGAAGGACCACAACAGTCGCTTTTATGATTTTGAATCCGTCAGAGCGGATACAACTGTCTGTGTCGTCGATTCTAGCAAAGGCCGCTGCTCCAGCTATTGCACCATTGTTGCCGTATGGTGTTGTAAGGAAGGTCATGTTGTGATATCCAAGATCCATGCAGCATTTATCCAAACAACTGTTGTCACAAGTTTGTGGGTGGGGCTCCAGCGGCGTAGCATTGTCATCAGGCATCGCCGGGGCTGCCTCAGGGTTGTTGGTGTAGCAGTAGACTGTTGTAGATTCTTGAGACATGGTGAATGAATGTAGCAGTTGTAACGACCTGCAGGCGTTTTTAATGGCTGTAATATGTGGGTGGGTTTAAGACGCGGTCTTCAGCGCTGGTAACGCCCTGCTCAGGGTGAAACAATTTAATCTTTACAGAACTGTAACGCTCATACATGTCGCACCATCTAAACATCTTGTCAATGCATGTAAATACGTTGTCAAGCATACAAACATCTTTCCACTGAAACAAAAATTTCATGTCGTAGCACGAGTGATGCTCAGATTCACGAATAGGCCACGCACGTTCGCAGAGCTTTGTCTTGTCGTTGCAGCAAAAAATATAAACACAATCGTCTGGTAACTTTTTACTATGGTCTCCGACCACACGAAAACTTGTGTCAGGAATTGAGCCATCCCACTCAGCAACGTACAACGGATCATCACCGCAGTCGTTCAAATCTCTCCAAACGTAGTTGAAAAACAGAAACCAGTCTTTGTTGTGGAAAATCACACATGGGGTCTGCGATGTAAAATCGTCTCCAACATCTGCTGTGTAGAGTTTCACAGTACGCATCACCTTGTCAAACGCGTATCTCACCGCACGACCACCACACATTGAGAACATTTTGGTTTTTCCTTGGCGCAAAAGTTAGATCTTCTCTCATTTCAACAGGTCCTCTTGTTGGCGAAATACACATAACCTTTCTAGGGGTTTTAGGAGTTCTCGGAGCAGCCATTGTATCAGGAAAGTTGTAGAATGTCTTCTGTGTTCAACAGTGTATCCCCTAACCTTATTTCACGAGTTCACACTTACATATAATTCTGAGGGAGTAAGATTTAATGCGTATTTGGCGTGCTGTCCGGAGGGAGGGCTCCAAGCTCGGAATTCAGCCCGAACCCAGAGTACTCCCCCCTATGTAAGTGATTTTTAGAACTAGGAGTGTGGAGAACTAGGAGTGTGGAGAAGGGGTGGAGGGGGGATGCTGCAAAACTGTCAATGGATCGAGGTAAGACTGCTGAGTCTATATGTACCCTCTTATCATTGATTGCTGATTGCTGTCCACTCGTGTTTAATTATCTGAACGTGCTCCTCCCGAACTTAGTTAATAAAACTTCATTTCACGAGTTCACACTTACATATAATTCTGAGGGAGTAAGATTTAATCCGTATTTGGCGTGCTGTCCGGAGGGAGGGCTCCGAGCTCGGAATTCAGCCCGAACCCAGAGTACTCCCCCCAATAGGCTAAAGAGCAGAGGACAGCCGCCGGACTAAAGACCCCCCAATGAGTGCCGAGATTGGCGGGCTGGCATCTCGAGAAGGGGCCTGGAATGCTTGATCGGGGAGGCCCGTGATGGTGGTTCACTGCCTGGACTGACGGCCCCTGTTGGTCTGCGAATGAGGAGCGGTTGTAGTACACTTGTCCAGGAGGTTTTCACGCTGCATCCGCTGTGAGACCAAATGCTCGCTGAAATGAAAGAGAAAACGTGAGTGTTTTACCGGGAACGTTCTCGCTCCGTCCGCTGTGAGACCAATGCTCGCTGGATGGAAAGAGGAAATTGAAAGAGAGAAAATGAGTGCTTGCCCAGGAGATTTTCTCACACTGCATCCACTGTGAGACCAAATGCTCGCTGGATGAAAGAGAAAACGTAAGTGCTCCACTGGGAAAGTTCTCACTCCGTCCGCTGTGAGACCAATGCTCACTGGACAGAGAGGAAATTGAAAGAGGAAAAATGAGTGCTTGCCCAGGAGATTTTCTCACACTGCATCCGCTGTGAGACCAAATGCTCGCTGGATGAAAGAGAAAACGTAAGTGCTCCGGTGGGAAAGTTCTCACTCCGTCCGCTGTGAGACCAATGCTCGCTGGACAGAAAGAGGAAATTGAAAGAGGAAAAATGAGTGCTTGCCCAGGAGATTTTCTCACACTGCATCCGCTGTGAGACCAAATGCTCGCTGGATGAAAGAGAAAACGTAAGTGCTCCACTGGGAAAGTTCTCACTCCGTCCGCTGTGAGACCAATGCTCGCTGGACAGAAAGAGGAAATTGAAAGAGAAAAAAAAAAAATGAGTGCTTGCCCAGGAGATTTTGTCACACTGCATCCGCTGTGAGACCAAATGCTCGCTGGATGAAAGAGAAAACGTAAGTGCTCCACTGGGAAAGTTCTCACTCCGTCCGCTGTGAGACCAAGGCTCGCTGGACAGAAAGAGGAAATTGAAAGAGAAAAAATGAGTGCTTGCCCAGGAGATTTTCTCACACTGCATCCGCTGTGAGACCAAATGCTCGCTGGATGAAAGAGAAAACGTAAGTGCTCCACTGGGAAAGTTCTCACTCCGTCCGCTGTGAGACCAATGCTCGCTGGACAGAAAGAGGAAATTGAAAGAGAAAAAATGAGTGCTTGCCCAGGAAATTTTCTCACACTGCATCCGCTGTGAGACCAAATGCTCGCTGGATGAAAGAGAAAACGTAAGTGCTCTACTGGGAAGGTTCTCACTCCGTCCGCTGTGAGACCAATGCTCGCTGGACAGAAAGAGGAAATTGAAAGAGGAAAAAAGAGTGCTTGCCCAGGAGATTTTCTCACACTGCATCCGCTGTGAGACCAAATGCTCGCTGGATGAAAGAGAAAACGTAAGTGCTCTACTGGGAAAGCTCTCACCCGACTTGTAGGCCCTTAATGATATTAAGGTAGGAGATAAAAGAGGTGATTGAAAGAAGAGAAAAATCAGGGAAAGGCAAGTTATAAGAGACATGGAATGTTTTAAAACATCTCCAAGCAGTAACGTAGGATTGAAGGGTCCTGGGAGATACTGCTTGGAGGATGCTGTCGAGTGATGCGTCAAGCAGGGGTTTTAACGGGTGGGTTACGGGAATATTAGTTCTGAATAGCGAGGAACTGGAGTTGGGAATTGATCCGCCTCTGGAGCCGCATCCTGAATTTCTGAAACAGAAAAACGAGACAGAGAGTCAGCAGTTCGCGTTTTGAAAAATTAGATTTTTCAAGGAAAGTAGAAGAGACGAGGATTATTCGGTCGATTTTCTCTTTGGGGAGGGATGCTTGGAATTTGTCTGAATCCAAATTAATTCCTAGGAATTCGATGGATGTTGCAGGGCCCATGGTTTTTTCCTGTGCTATAGGAATTCCTAGCTCAGAGAAAACGTTTTTGTACCGTGAGGATGTGCGCAGCTGGAATAGCATCGGGAGGCGAGATTATTAGAAAATCGTCTAACAGGTGAATGAGGTAAGGAATGGCGTAGTTGTTCGACAAGATCCAGCAAACGGCTTCTGATAGCATGTCAAATATTTTAGGGCTGCTTTTGCATCCGAATGTTAAACGTACTGCGAAGTAATATTTCCCGAGCCAGCGAACTCCAAATAGGAGCCATTAACCTGGATGGATAGGCATTACTTTGAAAGCAGCTGTAACGTCGATTTTTGCAAGCCAAGCACCCCGACCTGCGATTTTGATCATGTCAATAGCCTGATCTATGTCGTGGTATTTGAGTGAAAATTCATCGAGAGGGATCAAGCTGTTTATGCTTGGGAACGGAGAATTGTGCGGGGCTGACAGGTCGATTATTAGGTTTTTTTTTTTTTTTTTTTTTTTTTTCAGACTTGAAGACTGGACATACAATGCGAGCATGGGCGCCGCCACAAAAGCTTCAGATGTGCATAAACCGGCAGCGTGCTCTTTGACATCTGCCCGCGTTGAAATGATTACAAGGCTGCCTGCTTTCATCAAAAGCAGAGTCCTGTATTGCGGTGGTGGTTGCTGCGCGCGGCACATAGCTAGTTGATTTAGCATGGCTTGTTCCCACGTAGGGAAGAGAGGATGGGTTAACCTGTGGGCACGATGCGGTTGAGTGCGCCACTGACCTGCAAACTGCGCAGGTAATGTTTTGCAACCTAAAAATACCCTGCTGTGGAGATCCGAGTCAAGTGCACCCCAGTATGTGCACTGATTACATTGTGCGACTCGCACGGCACTTTTTGCAGAAAAAAGTTTGTGGTACGTGTAGAAATGCCCGCCCCCCATAGGACAGCGCGAGTTCGGTCTCCTACGGTACATAGAACATCCACTGGGAGACCAATTCCCGCTGGATGGAAAAAGAGTAGAGATAGATGCATGCTATGTCCGCTGGGAGACCATGCTCGCTGGACGGAGAAGGAGGAAACATAGATGCATGCTATGTCCGCTGGGAGACCAATGCTCGCTGGACAGAGAAAGAAGAAACATAGAAACAGAGCTCCTGCAGGAGCAGAGGACACATACTGCTCTGGCAGTGGAGAAAATTAGCCAGAGAAAAAGAGCTCCTGCGGGAGCAGAGGACACATACTGCTGTGGCAGTGGAGAAAATTAGCCAGAGAAACAGAGCTCCTGCGGGAGCAGAGTAGACATCACTGCTGCGACAGTGGAGAAAATTAGCCAGAGAAACAGAGCTCCTGCGGGAGAGTAGACATCACTGCTGTGGCAGTGAAGAAAATTAGCCAGAGAAACAGAGCTTCTGCGGGAGCAGAATAGACATCACTGCTGTGGCAGTGGAGAAAATTAGCCAGAGAAACAGAGCTTCTGCGGGAGCAGAATAGACATCACTGCTGCGACAGTGGTGAAAATTAGCCAGAGAAACAGAGCTTCTGCGGGAGCAGAGTAGACATCACTGCTGTGGCAGTGGAGAAAATTAGCCAGAGAAACAGAGCTTCTGCGGGAGCAGAGTAGACATCACTGCTGCGACAGTGGAGAAAATTAGCCAGAGAAACAGAGCTTCTGCGGGAGCAGAGTAGACATCACTGCTGTGGCAGTGGAGAAAATTAGCCAGGGAAACAGAGCTTCTGCGGGAGCAGAGTAGACATCACTGCTGTGGCAGTGGAGAAAATTAGCCAGAGAAACAGAGCTCCTGCGGGAGCAGAGTAGACATCACTGCTGCGACAGTGGAGAAAATTAGCCAGAGAAACAGAGCTCCTGCGGGAGCAGAGTAGACATCACTGCTGCGACAGTGGAGAAAATTAGCCAGAGAAACAGAGCTCCTGCGGGAGCAGAGTAGACATCACTGCTGTGGCAGTGGAGAAAATTAGCCAGAAAACAGAGCTTCTGCGGGAGCAGAGTAGACATCACTGCTGTGGCAGTAGAGAAAATTACCTGGAGAAATTGAGCTCCTGCGGGAGCGGAGGAGACATCACTGCTGTGGCGGTGCAGGAAATTAGCCAGAGAAACAGAGCTCCTGTGGGAGCAGAGTGGACATCACTGCTGTGGCAGTAGAGAAAATTACCTGGAGAAATTGCGCTCCTGCGGGAGCGGAGGAGACATCACTGCTGTGGCGGTGGAGAAAATTGGCCAGAGAAACAGAGCTCCTGTGGAAGCAGAGGAGGCATCACTGCTGTGGCAGTGGAGGAAATTAGCCAGAGAAACAGAGCTCCTGGAGAATTGAGCTCCTGTGGTGAGGCAGAGTGAAGGGAGGAGGAGTTTGGGGCCTGGCCGATCGATGCTCATCTTGCGCGTTAATCGAAGACGCGAGGAAGAGGAGGTGAGAGATTAAATCCTTGCATGATTATGTGCATCTGAAGTTTTAAGTGGCCGGGCAAAGATAGCAGTTTGCGTTTAGAACAGTTTAGACTATCTGGGAAGGTGGATGAGTTTGTGCAGTGATGCCTGGAAATCACCTGTATACAAGTTAATGCCCAAAATTCAAATGGACGAGGCTGAACCAATGGTTTTAACCGGTGCAATTGGAATCCCGAACTCAGCGAAACTGTGCGGGGCTGAGGGATTGATTATTAAACGTTTGAAAATGTTCTTATTTCTCTGTTTATTTTATTTTATTTTATTTATTTATTTTTTCGTAAATAAACTGCAGTACAGTGTCAACAAAAGGTTCTTAATGGTTCTGTGTGCAATCTGCACGTAATATGCAACCTACTGTTTACATGTGAGTTTACGCCACAGGAAGTATTGCGTTAATGAACGGCAAATCCTTTGAACGGAAACTATTTAATACACGTGTTCCCCTGATCAAATTTGTATCCATATAGCATGACTTGCTCGTGAATCAACAACTGAAGCGATGCGAAGTTCAAATCAGGGACAGAAAACGAAAGGTTTTGAGCTAAGCACTCACGGAGTTGACCCGGCAGATGTTGAGAGTGTGGACTGGCCGGGACTGAATCTGCAGCGCGGCTTACTTAGGGCCTGTTGCGGCGGCCTGACGCTGGAGGAAGGCCCGTTCCTTTGCGTTTAAGAGGGCAGCATTGCCTTATTGTCCATTTCTCTATGCAGGAATTTTTTTTTTTTTTTTTTTAAATGGTCCGGTTTAAAGAAATACGCAGAAGTACATTGGGAATGTTTCGCCCGCGGTTGCGAGGACCCGTTTGTTTGGCCTGGCGCCCATGAGATAATACCAGAGGATTGCGGCAAAGATTCCTAATTCTGAAGGATGAAAGATTATTCATCGAACATAAAGCTCGATTCGGACATGTTAGGAAGGTACTGCGGGGCCAAACGCTGCAAAACTGTCAATGGATCGAGGTAAGACTGCTGAGTCTATATGTACCCTCTTATCATTGATTGCTGATTGCTGTCCACTCGTGTTTAATTATCTGAACGTGCTCCTCCCGAACTTAGTTAATAAAACTTCATTTAAAAAAGACATAGGTAGTGACGTATTTGTGAATAAGGCATACCAGGGCGGAAAATACCATAAAAACTACAATGACAAGTTGCGAGGTGTGAGCTCATTAAACCAGTCGTAAAACCCCGTCAAAAGTCATATTGAACATCTGTTTGATCTGTTTTGTCTTTTACACCTCCGACCAGGATGTCACGGCTGGAGGATGTCACACGGCGTCGCTCAGCCTAGACATACCGGAGCCTGTCAGCGGCCCCATCATAAATCAGAAGCGCAGCACAACTCAATCAAAAATCAATCAAAAAGTGACACAAGGTATATGTTAATACTACTACTGTACAATGAATTTCCAACATAGAAGTAACCGATATACGTTTCTGTGCACAGTAGTTGTTCAGCTCTTCATAAAAGACTATACCCATAAAGCATGTGCTTGTTAAACATTTAATTTGCAAACCCACAGACATTAAAAGAGTAATTAATACTGATGTTGCTCCTTGATTTGCTGCTTCAACTCTTCTGGGAAGTATAAATATTTTTTGGAATGTAGCTTTAGGGATTTGTGCCTATTTAGAGACAAAATCATCAATAGGTTTTTTCCCATAGGAGGAGTATTTTGATGGACTAAGCAGTGATCTGATATTTATCATTGTGTTTCATATTGACAATGTTGGAAATGTCAGAATGTCATTATGATATCGATAAAAAAATGTAAAGAGCTGTTTCTTAAACATATAGGCTATTGATAAATGTTGCTCTTCTCACAGGTAATAGTAGATCAGGGTTAAGCTACACTCTAAGAAAAAGTCCGTACAAATATGACCAGTGTTGGGAATAACGGCGTTTAAAAGAACGGCGTTAGGTAACGACGTTATTTTTTCAGTAAGGGGGTAGTCTAACTAATTACTTTTCCCGTCGTTACAACGGCGTTAACGTTACTGGACGTTAAATGCGGTGCGTTACCACGGCCGTCAGTTTGGTTTGAAATGTGCTGGGGACAGAGATGCATTCGGACGTGCATTTTCAGAAATGCTGATACTAAGTTGTCAAACTGTGCAGCCTCTCTGCTCAACCAGTAAATAAATCCATCGATCCGCAAATGTTATTTGAGTTCTTAAGTGGGCTAGTGGTAGATCATTTGCCAAGCGTTTCAGAGATTACGGGTTCGGATCCGCACTTCTATAGTTGTTTTTTCTCTCTCATCAAAACTGAATTTGTTCAGCAGGGACACGTTTGTGTGCATTTTATTTTGTGATTTCACCGAAACGAATAGTCTCCACAACGGTGATAGATTGAAGCGCGCGTTCGAGTGAAGACTGTGCGTGACAGCGCGAGCCACAAGAGAACAACTATCCATGCAACTGATAGCAGCGGGAACGAGCGCTCAGCTTGATTTAAAAAAGAACACATTTTAGCTCTAGATCTCATATTTAATAGCGAACTAAATGTGAATGCTCTGCTAACTGGAGATGTTTTATTTATTTGTATTAACATCCGTGCCTCAATGTTTCAAAAAGTGGTGGGTACAAAATGACTCATGACGGAATCTGGTGGGGACGTGTACCCACCGAAATCGTCGCCTATGTGCGTTACTATTATAGACAGTAAAGGTTACTATGTAGGCTATTGATTGAATAAACTGTAATCCGAACGCACCCCGTGGCTCACACAGCTAGTGAGGAGGTGGGTTAATAACGAGGTATGCGATTATGATTGGCTAAGGCAAAGTCATGTTTCCTGGTAGCCAATCAGATCCAGTGTTCATATTTAATAGCGAACTAAATGTGAATGCTCTGCTAACTGGAGATGTTTTATTTATTTGTATTAACATCCGTGCCTCAATGTTTCAAAAAGTGGTGGGTACAAAATGACTTATGACGGAATCTGGTGGGGACGTGTACCCACCGAAATCGACGCCTATGTGTGTTACTATTATAGACAGTAAAGGTTACTATGTAGGCTATTGATTGAATAAACTGTAATCCGAACGCACCCCGTGGCTCACACAGCTAGTGAGGAGGTGGGTTAATAACGAGGTATGCGATTATGATTGGCTAAGGCAGAGTCATGTTTCCTGGTAGCCAATCAGATCCAGTGTTTTTACACAAATGCCAGCACAAGCGCCACACACACACACACACACACACACAACAGCTAAACAGAGATTCGATGAAGCAGCAGAGATGGCGAGTCAGGAGCAATCCAATGAAAAGTTGGCATTTTCAAGGTGCAACATAAGCACTACTTCTGTTCTACTAAGCTCAACTGACTTGTGAAAACTGCTAAAAAAAAGTCTTTTTTTAACAGTAATGCAAATAGTTACTTTCCCTGGTAACGAGTTAATTTTATTATAGAGTAATTCAGTTACTAACTCAGTTACTTTTTGGAACAAGTAGTGAGTAACTATAACTAATTACTTTTTTAAAGTAACGTTCCCAACACTGAATATGACCCAAAACCATGTTGTTATGAAGGAATTCTCTGTATTGAACTTTTTAATGTTTCACATGAACTCAGTTAATGTTGGGCCCTATGTGAATATGAAGGCCCCCAAACCTCTGAAATAGTGCATTTATCTAGCAAAATACTCTATATAGTAATTTTTTTCTTGCTACGGTCATTAAATGCCTTTCCTGAAGTAAATGTTGCGTTAAGAGTCATTATTGGTCTCCAGCTGTTTTATTGACGTCTTTCCGCGGTTTAAACACCGATTGATCGATTACATGAGACATGATTGATTTCAGTAAGTTGTTAAGTATCTTTCAACATTCCTTCTGATGGCATAAGCTAAACTTTCTTAAAATAGTTTAACAATATGAAGGACATGTCCATAAACTTGACAGAAAAAGTACTGGTAATTTTCTGACATATATATATATATATATATATATGTTTATAGAGTACGTTGGTCATTATGAAAAATAATCTGGCTGTGTCTGTATATATATATATATATATATATAAATACAAACACAGCCAGATTATTTTTCATAATGACCAAAGTAATCTACCAAGAGCTATACAAATTAGCATCTGGTTTAAGACATGCTTTTAGGGGCAGTAAATAATGGTGCAAATACCAGTAAATTGACTAGTGCAAAGCTTAGTAAATCACCTCACGTGATTCATTTAAATACTCTCCTCCCATAAATTTTGGGTCTGAAAGGGAAACTCCAACAAATGCATATGCAATAAGGTCCACACCTTGAGTAAGTCCTGACAATAGTTTTTTAATGCCAAATTATTGGTTGGGAAATTAGCAAAATTTTACCAAATGCACTACTTAAAAACCCATTGCTGTCTCAGAAAAGGACAGAATGAAGATTGGCAGATTGTGGGAAGCTGTGTGTGGAGTGATGAATCACAATGAAACACGAGTTGCATGGTGATGCTCAAGAGCAGTGTCTCTGAAACTCTGGTGAGAAATATAATAAATATATCTCTAGTAAAGCATGGAGGAAGAGGTGTCATTCTGTGGGGAGCCTTTTCAGCTGCTGGTATTGATGAGCTACTTCACTGTGAAAAGGCATTTAATGCTTGGAGTACAGGAGACTATTGCAGAATGGCTTGCTTCCCACAGATGAAAAGCTGTTATTTAAAGAGGAATGATCAGATGTTATTTTTCAACAAAATGCTCCTGCTCAAATTGCAAAGACAAACAAGAAGCTGCTTGAGAACAAGTCCATCCGGCTCATGTTTTGGCCTGGTCAGTGTCCAGATTTGGACCCTATACTGAATATTTGCTCTCACATTAAACTCAAACTAACTGGGAGCATTTTTCAACTGCTCATGAACTTGTTGAAGCCATTAACATTGCATGGAACAACACTGACTCTTCTTCCTGTAAAAAGCTGTCTGCATGTTGGGGAAGGCTATTCTGTATTACTTTACAGTATTCGTGCAATTCTTGATTTTTTTCCTGACCAGTGATTTGTGATTCAAATGTTTAAGACCATTAAAAGACCACTTATGTTTTTTGGTTTTGTTTTTTTTTTGCCATTTTTGTTATTTTTGCCATTTTTGCCATGGCCCATTTTTTTGCCCAGGAGTTTGTGTGTGTGTATTTATTATATTTGAGACATATCCCTAATTTGAGGGCACTTTTGAGTCTCGATACATCTGCTTTGTCAACATCATCAGGCATACAGGCCTACCGATGTATCAAGTCTGAAAAGTATCCTCAAATGTAAAGGTGAATTTCTGTATATTTAACAAGGCCCATTTATAATTACATTTAAGCCATTTATTAAGGCTCAATTTTTTATTTAGATCACCTTACAAAAATTGCTTTAGCTTAACGTTCATGACACTGTTGTGATTCGCATGTATGCAATTCAGGGATTTATCTGCTGAAGAAGGCCTTCCTTTACAAATGCAAATAAGTACTTTATAATTCAAATAAAGAAGCTGCCAAAACACATTTCTACATTTGTGTGAAACATATTTGTGCTTTACATTAAAGAATTAAATTGCAGGCACAAAATGATGCGCATTTGTGCTACAATGGATGGGTCTATTTGTTGCATTTGTAATGTTACAGTAATTGCACCACATTAACATTTTCAATAGTTGGCATTGATTTGTGCATTTTATTGTTTTCCTCTCTTTTCTTCGTCCTTTTTTACTAGAGTAGTAATTGGATACTTCAAAGAAACACAACAATGGCTTATTATTTCAATTAAAGAATTGTGTATAGAGTGAATTCAGGTTGATTATAATGCATTTTATTTAAGGCGCCTTTCAAATCCCTCAAGGTCACCATACATCAAGAACAAGAGGTTGATAGAGACACTGAATTCAAATATAACTTGTGCATATTACTATATAAAACTTTATTTATAAGGGGATATATATATGTTGATAGGTGTATATACGTATATGTATGTGTAAATGTGTATGTGTTTGTGTATCTACTTTTTCCATTTATCTGTTGTATTTTTAATGTACATATTTTTCAGGACCCCAGGAAGAATAGCTGCAGCATGGCTGTAGCTAATGGGGATCCTTTCAATAAAAACTAAAACTAAAACATTGGGCAGTGTAAATTAGTTGTACTGTAAATTGTTTGAGGTTTAAATAGATTAAAAGTGTCAGTATGAAGGTAATGAAGTAGGCTATATACCTAAAATATATTTAAGGACACATTCAGATGCAAGCTGACAGTTGTTCACTGTGAGACCATTTATTACATTCACACCAACTCTAAATTCATGAGCCAATAATAATGTGATGGAACCATTAGGCTTAAAAAATCAAAAATTACAGATGCAGAAAATATTTCTATATTGTTTTGTATAATTATGTAATCATTTATGCATACAATAGGGCACATATATTATTAATATACACTTGAATTGTTTAAGTGTGTGTCAGGTTTGATTAATGGTTAGTGCAATAGGCCTAAATGTACAAATAGTGATTACGCTGCACTACAGAGTGACTTTTTAAATCATATATATCTATAATATAAGCTTATTTTGGACACTAGTTGTTGTCAACCAGAGAGCGGGGCCCACAAGGGGGCCTAAACAAGGCCCTTGAAGTCAAAAAGGTTGAGATCCACTATGGAGAGAATGTTGAAGAAGGAATTTTGCTATAGCAATCATTAATACCAAAATGGCTAAGGCTCAAATACTGTAATTTTGAGTGTTATAGTGATGTGCATAAGCGTCTTGGTTGCTATTTGAATATATGAAGTATTTATTTAGCACTTTTACTGTGTATTTCTGTACACCCAAAGAGCTTTACACTCATATCAGGGGTCTCCCCTCAACCACCACCAGTGTGCTGCATACCTGGATGATGCGACATCAAACACAGTTCAACGGTACCAGTGCACTCACCACACACAGCTAAAGGTGGAGAGGAGAGAGAGAGATTACGCCAGTTGAGTTGATGGGGATTATGAGAAGGCCATGATTGATAAGGACCAATAGAGATAATTTGGTCAGGACACCGAGGTTATTTCTCCTGAGAAATTTCTACCCATTGCTCCTGAGACCATGCATCCCATTTTTCCTGAGGATAGCACATATGTTGCTACCCCTTGGTTTCCAAAAAACGTTTCTGATAGGTGCATTCTCTTTTATTAGCTCATCATGAGCACCATTAAGCATCACTTTACTTTTAAGTCGTTGGAGCACCATGAAACGTAATAAATACAATGATTATACACAATGAAATAAATGCATACTTATGAATATATGTATATTGTGTACACGAAAAGGACATGAAATGGATAAGAATACCTTAATCAATCTCACACAAAAAAAAATATTAACACTGCATACCTTGCTCCACTTGCCAAAGGGGTACTAAGCAAAATTAAACATAAAACACTTCATCTTCACGCCATGAGAAGAAACACAAGTTGCTCTTCCCTCCGCTGCAACGTCTGACTACCATACGCTACTTCCTTTTAACGTAGGTACACAATGTTGTGTGAAATTTTTTAAAGTGACTCACATGTATTTAGGCGGTCAATTAAAACATAGGTGTATATAGTCTTTCATACCTGTTCTCCGAGTGACAACATGTAGGCTAAGGACTATTTTGGGATTCATAGACATATTCTGTCCTGCAAAGCAAGCAGCATCAGCATCAGCATCAGCATCAGCAGCATCAGCATCATCATCATCATCAGTGTTCCTGTCTTTATTTGTATCCTGAGTTCTGTCAATCCACTCTACAACACATACAGAACTTCATGAGTTCAGACGCACATGAAATCTAAAGTTGTATTTATTCGTATTTGGCTTGCTGTCCGGGGGAGGGCTCCGAGCTCGGAATTTTGCCCGAACCCAGAGTACTCCCCCCTATACTGGGGTAGACCCAGCCGAGTGTGAGGTGATGGGGTGGTGGAGGGATGCTGAGAAACTTGTCATGAGACAGAAGGTGGGAAAAAGCTTTATTTATACCGGCTTCCTCTTGAGCTGATTGATTGATTACCTGAACGTGCTCTTCCCGAACCTTGTTAAATAAAACTTCATTTAACTAGACACACCTGAACTGAGGACTCAAATCAATCAAATCAATCTGTAACCATGGAAACAAATAGGCAGGGAACAGAGGAGAGAACAGAATCTATGGCTGGGTTCAAACCGCAATACTTCCCTACTATATAGTATGCAAAAAGCAGTAGGCGAATGAATAGTATGTCAGAATCCTTAGTTTTCATAAAAGAGTAGGCGAGAAATCCCTTGGTGGTGTACTAATTCTCGCAAGATTTGGACGTGTATTCTATTGTTGCGTCTGAATATGCCTACTTTCCTACTACAGTATATAGGAGAAAACAGTACGTGAAAAGAGTAGTATGTCCGAAACCTCAGTATTCATAATACAGTAGACGAGAAATCCTTGGATGGCCTACTGCTTCCAGACAGATTCTGAAGCACTCATAGATGGATACTTTTCTATCCTAGCCTTTCAGGAGGCAACGGGAGAGGATAAGTCATAATCGAACATCGCAGAGGACAGCGATGCAGGTGTAATAATCTCTTGAGTCTGAATTAAGTCTGCTGTTTAAAACAAATAAAGAACCAATAGAGGAGAATAATTATGCGCGAACAGCGGCATATTCGTGCATGTCAAAAAATCTATTCCGATTTTAATCTTGTGACATATAAACGCGGACATCAACCCAATTACTTTATTTATCGTTTACGTAAACACCGTGTTCGGATTCATCAATCAGATTGATTTCATTCCGATTGAACCATGTAAACGTAGCTAATGACTTCAAATATGCTAAAAGGACTCAAAAGGTAAGTATAATCACTTGTCTTTTAAGATCGTTGTCATCACGCAGGTAAGGAGACAGGTTTGTTGAGGATCAGTGGCGATGGCTGTCGTGTCGATGAGGCCTTCACAGGGGAAAGTCTTGACACAATCTCTGATGACACTTCAGGGATGCGTTGTGGTTGTGTCTAGGTGCAGGTCCTCCATCTAATTTTAATACGGCCACTAGAGGGCGCAGTTTCCAACAATAACAAAGGCGTATGTTTATGACGCAGTGACGAGCGCTGAATGATGGAACTTGCTGTCAAGCTGATGGATCTAATAATGTTTATGGATGAGTGTAAACATTCACGTTTTTTAACATTACAGTGGTATGAAGCAGGTCGCGATTGCAAAAGAGACAGATATCACACTCGAGTCCCGCGGATATAAAGGAATAAGGACATTTAATTCTACCGATCTACCCGCAAGTGCTGGATTACTCACACAGGACAGATATCACACGCGAGTCCCGCGGATATGAAGGAATAAGGACATTTAATTCTACCGAACTACCCGTAAGTGCTGGATTACTCACACAGGTCAGTTTATTAGACGAATTAAACTTGTGAGGTAACGCAGCGCTGCTTCACTTGGTCTAACGCTACACTATCACACCATACGGCATTTAAATGTGTGTTGAAAGTTATTATTTTATTCTACGTGTTAGTTCTTTTGCTATACGAAACTAGCAGTAATGTTAACGCAAAGCTAGATCAACATTAGAATAACATACTGACCATATTCTATTTCTAACATTTCATCATGTTGAGCTAACGTTATATATCATTGATTTATTTTATGTAGCCTACATTTGCTCACCTGTCTAATAAAGCTGTCAAGTCGTGACTCGTGAAGCTCCAATTAAGTCGCGGACGTGGAGCTCTCGGCATCTCAAAAACGCCACGCTGATATTGATCCTTATTTTAGTTCTCCTTGTTTGTCCCAAAGTCTACTTGAGTTCTCCTTGTTTGTCCCAAAGTCTGATTGCCATGGTCTATGTTTGAACGAAACAAGAACTACGTGCCGCTAAACGTTACGCACATAACGTACGCACCTAGTTGTCCACATCTGTCGCCATGGTTATGTCATGGCTAGGGCAGTTCGAGCGGAAACCGAGGATGGCGCGGATATTGCGTCATTGACAGGCGACATTTTTTTCCCGGGACGGTTTGGAGACTTTTAGGATATTATAAGTACACAACTGCAGGAAATATATCATACTGTGCAAGGGATTTTTGGATAGTTTATTACAAAATTCTTACATATTGTGCCTTTAAGATAACATTAAACTTTAGCTATAACAAAAATTAGCATGAAAGTAATTGTAAAAATATTGAATGATATATGGCAAGAAACTGAATGCTGACATGAATTTTAAAAAGTTTTAAGCTGTTTAAATGTTTGCAGGTAGAGCAGTTACAGGAATGTTTGGAGCAGACACAGTGGCAGCCAGATTGTCCCGCACATGTTCTCCCACTCTTGCTTCAAGGTTGTGGGGTTCAGGGGGGCCATCATCACGGTCTTCCTCATCCTCTGGCTCAACCTATAGAGCCTAAGTTTTGTAATCATTCTGAAGCTAATTTGATGCTCCAAAACATTAGGCTACTTATTATCAATCTTGAAAACTGTTGTGTGCGATTTATTTATTTTAATTGATGAATAGAAAGTTAAATTTATTTGAAATAGAATCTTTTGTAACATTATAAATGTCTTTACTGTAACTTTTGATCATTTTAATGCATCCTTGCTGAATAAAAGTATTGATTTATTTTATTTACTCACCTTCAAGTTGTTCTAAACTTGTTCTTCTGTTTCACAAGAATGTTCGTAGTCATTGACTTTAACACAGCTTACATTTTTCACAGTGCAATTTGAGATGAAATTACATTTCAGTGGTGTGATGTCAGACCTATTTTAGTGATATTGTAATCACTAGTAGCCTACTACTAATATACTATACATATACTAATTTGTCATTAGTAATAATTCTTAACTATATTAACATTGTATTCCCGTTTAGCTACATTAAAAGTACTGTTCATGCAAAAATAAAGTTTCTAGAGAGCAGTTTAAAAATAGAAATGACTCAATCACATCTGTTGGCTTAGATAAAAACATACAAAACACCTGTCATTGCCTGGTTAGGTGTACAAAGGACACATTTTTGAACTGAATTGCAAACAAACAATTTATTTACAATATGCAAGGGAACCAACATATTTAAGGGAAAAATATGTTTACAAACAATAAATAAATAAATAAATAAATAAATAAATGATTTACAAAAAAATTGTGCCGGGCAATAAATAGTTCGCATCCAAAATAATGTGTGCACTCTGTATAATTATTTTGTCTATATAAATACACACACATGCATATATTTAAGAAAAGTGTTATTTATAAAATATGAATATTTACCGGTATATATAATATGAATTATGTATAAACATATACTGTATACAGGTCTGAACTGAATTGCACACAAACTATTTATTTACAATATGCAAGGGAACCAACATATTTAAGGGAAAAATATGTTTACAAAAAAATAAAAAAAAAAATATGATTTACAAAAAAAATTGGGAAGGGGAGTAGAATTGAAGGGATGCGAGGGGCCAAAAAGTAGGAAAAGCACTTGGGGAAAGAAGAGTACAAATACTAGCATAACGCATTTTGCTTGAGTTTGTGGCACACAAACTTCCTCATTTCCTCCAGAATCCTCCTAATTCTTTCATCTTTGTGTACCTCACAGCCACATACTTCCTGAGTAAATAAGTGGAATACATTAAATTATTTACAAGTTAAAATTGAGTTTTTCTAATGTGGCCTAGTTCAACTTAAAGGGGACCTATTATGCCCCTTTTTAGGAGATGTTAAATAAGTCTCTGATGTCCCCAGAGTGAGTAAATTAAGTTTTAGCTCAATTTTTTTTTTGCCAAAAAAATGTAGCTTGCCGTTTCTGTGTTTATCCCTTTAAAACATTCAAGAAGAGGGCGGGGCTTTAAGAGTTCGTACTCATCAGTCAGGAGGACGCACTGAAAATATCATAAGTGTTCAGCTTGAGTCGGACAACCCTCCTCAGACTCGACGCTCAGTTTGAGCCAGTTTAACGACTTAAAATTCATTTAAGTTTTTTTCAATGAAAAAATGGTAACGTGATACACGTTACAAATGGTATCGAACCAGAGACTACCTGTAGGAGGTGGTCTGAGTTTGGTAGCAATGGAACTGTGGCGTGATTCACAGGAATGTGAAAACAATTCAGGTGCACACTTGTTCAGGAAGTAAAGTAACTGGATGTGACGACGTCAAAACACATGATCATGATACTGGCGATGATTTTCCCTGGATATGAGCGAAGATCAGCGTGCACAGTGTGTGCAATCAGAGTGGCAAATGAATGTCTTGCAATTAGGCATCTTTATAAAAGAGTCTGTTTGCAAGTAGCAGAAAGATGCCTTCACACAACCTATAGAGCCACGTGTCATTCACCAAAATAATAAAAAAAGTATGTTTTCCATCATGCACTGTGATGATACGCTATATGTGGGGCGCACCGGGAACACTCACACTTGAACCTCAACAAACGTGGCCAATATGAAGATCAATATTATGGCCAATAAGCAAGAAGAACTTAGTTCTGTTGGAGTGAAAATATGTACAGAATGACACTACACTATGATTAAAAAAACATGTACAGTAACATTACTCAATTTGTAAAAATCCTTTAGCTTACCTCCACATATCAACATATGTGACATTGTTTCCTAAAAATGAGTCTAGTACTGATACTTCCATATTTGGAACATCTGCTACCAGAAGTACCCAATGATTGCCCCTCACATGGATTGGAAGGAAATTCCACTTCATTCGGGAGAACGCCATCTTGGAACAAATTTTAAAACGGTTAGATCCATTCCAATATTTGTTTTGTGTGGCAGAAATCATCAATCAAAAGCTGGGTCCCCATTCATAGCCATCTCAGAACAGGCACCATGCAACCATTTTATAAAAGCGATAAGGTACTCAAGTCTAGTGCTGTATTGTGAATAAGTCAAGGCTGAAGGACGTTGTTTGGCGCGAAGAGTTCACAATACAGCACAGCCTCGTGTACCTTATTGCTTACAGACGTCAAGAAAAAAAACAGTGAAATGGTTGCAATTCACTGCAATTAAAAATGTAGTTATACTGAATGGCAAGTCTGACATTTTTGCGTTTCCAGGAAGGAAGTCATATGGTTTTGAAATAATATGCAAATAAATTTAAATTTAATTAGAATTACATTTTTTGAGTTAACTAATTAAAAACTCATAAAAACATGCCTTTAAATACCCATAGAACCATTGGTGCAATCATTTCTGAATGTCACTAAAATTCAATTTTACTATAAAAGCATTTAATATACTAATATATATATATATATATAACATTTAGATACTAATGAAAAGGAATGCATATTGCCTCTATGTTCAGATGACAAAGTAGGTACTACCTGTGTTAAAGGGAAATTTCCCCTAAAATCTGTCATCTTTACTCACCCTTATGTTGTTTCAAACCTGTATAAATTTCTTTCTTCTGCTAAACACAAAATATATTTTGAAGAATGTTAATAACCAGACAGTTGATGGTAGCCGTTGACTTCCATAGTAAAAAAAAAAAAAAAAAGTCAACGACTGGCGTCAATAGACATCAACATTATTAAAAATATCATCTTTTGTGTTGAACAAAAATAAAGATACTCAAACAGGTTTGGAACAACATAAGGGTGAGTAAATTAAAATTTTCATTTTTGGGTGAATTATCCCTTTAACATAGCAAAATGTAAATATTGTAAGATTTACACTAGTCATAATCACCTTTTCAAACATCCAGGCATCAAATCTGTCATGTTCCCAGAGCACAGGCATGTATGTAGAAATATTGAAACAGCGGTAGTCAGTGTTGGCTTCGATATTGTTTTCGAGCGTCAACGTGTCCAAATATGCATTTATCACCTGTGACAAAAAGTAAAGAAACTTAGTTTTGAAGATTTCAACCTTATTCTTTCCTTTTGACCTATGATGATACTTCATTCTACCTTATCATTTAACCAGTGAGGATGTTTCAGAGATTCAAAATCACTGCTCTCTAACACCTGTCCACAGACGGACAATCTAACTCCACTGTCTACCTCAATCTCATGCTTGCTCAGCTCTGACAGAAGTGTCTCAGCCTCTGTCAAATAGTATTTATTAAATATACCATATTTTACTTTAAACTTCAAAATTGTAATTGTAAATTGCAATAACACACCTAAACAATTTGCATCAATATAGTTGCAGTATATTAAATGTATAACTTTAACATACTACTCACCTGGCAAATCTATTGCAGCAAAGTCTGTCAACAAGTTCTCCTTCAAAAAACCAGACTGGTCCCCTGTGTCACGTACAAAAAAACAAAAAAAAAAGTTGCATTGAATGATGCATGATAACATGGATGCAGACAGCAGTCCTTCCCATAGTAACCTTACCACTGTTTCTTTTCTTAATTCTTCTTTTTTTGCCTTTCACCTTTCCTTTTCTTTTCCGGGCTGGAAGAACACGCAGTTTCAGCTTGTCAGCTGTGCAGTGGAAACTCCATTTGCCTCTGTGTCTGTCTTTGTACACTGAATGTCATGACAGTCTATGGCAACAGGATGTTCAGTATTGTCCTCGTCATTACATGTCGGTGTGGTGCCCACGAGGCTATTGGCGCAGACTGTATCGTCCTTGTCAATCATTTCTTTCACCTTCAAATTTTTCTGACTTGACACAATATCCGTGTCAAGAGTGACATATGGACTGCTGATGTAATCTGGACACAATGAGTACCATGAGCTGTCAGTGTGTTTGAAAACAGCAAAAAAATGCTTGCAGGGTAAAAAAGTGGACTTGAAAGATCTGCTTTCACATGACGGAAAACGGTCTTTGTCTCCGAGATCCGCAGAGTACCATTCACATGATTGCTCACTCTGGACTTTATAAAGCCCCTTACTCTGCTCTTGAACTTGTTGGGAGGTATAACAACAAGCTGCCTCTAGGTTTTTCAGGCAATGTTGCACAAAGGTTCTTGGACGGTCCCAGAGGAACTCAGGAACATTAGCACTGTAGACCTTATGTTCACTGCTGTACATGTAATTAAGTTTAGCATATGAGAGGAGCTGCTCAGGGATGAACTCAGTAACTATAATATCAACCAAAGATGATACTGTTTTAGTACCCGAAATCTTCAGGTAAAAGCTCTTCAATGAGTTGTTCATTGCTTCAGTGCCATTGTTTGTGGTTACAGACACATTAAATCCATGTGGAGAAAATCCTCTGCACCACCTCTGGAAATAAGAAAAAAGTAATTTAACACAAAGTTAAAAGAAAAAACCTTTCTGATCTCCCTTTACTGTCAATGTACATAAATGCATTACAATTAATTATAAACAATGAAACAAACCATCAAAAAAATTAATTCTCAAAGTGGCACTGTTGTAACCCCTACCTCTTTAATAAAATACTAAAAAAACTAGCTTTAAGTATTGGTCAGAATTTATCATTATTATTGTGTATACTGTAAGTGTTGGGGTGGGCTAGCAATGCAATTAATTCTGAGGTCATTTTATTTTTTAGGTAGTGATACTTAGCGAGATCTTCGAGCAGCTGCACAACGTCTCCTTTGTGCAGACATTGCAAACGCTGTGGAAAACCGTACTAGGTAGGGTTGTCGAGTAACTGATGTTGTGAGGTGTTTGTGCACCTGTCGCTCAGATCTTTTTTTATTATTATTGCAGAACTTACACATACTAGATCAGGGAAAGATTGTATCTTTAAAAGTGAATCATAATGATTTAAAAAAAAAAAACAGACAAAAAACTCCATGGGTTTGCGTACATCTTAGTATGAGATGATATACACAGATTAAAAGAAAAATGACAAGGTTAAATATTTTTGAATAAATCATCATAATGCATAAAAAAATGCCTTTTTTGTTATTTATAAGCCTGGGGAGATAAACAAGAGAGTTAAATTCAACAAGAAAAGGAAGAAAACACAGTAGATTTAAGCTGCTTTTGCTTGTGGATGAAGGTTAGGCAAGGCAAGTTTATTTATATAGCACATTTCATACACAATGGTACATAGAATAAATTAAAATAATCAAAAGAAATAAGAATAATTAAAACAGTTTAGAATAAAAAATAAAATACAGTACAAACAGTCGGACGAGCAGTGGCACAGTGCTCATTCAGTAAATGCACAGCTAAACAGATGTGTTTTGAGTCTGGATTTGAATGTGACTACTGAAGGAGCACATCTGATCTCTTCTGGAAGCTGGTTCCAGCTACGGCTGGCATTTTAGCAAAAAGCACACTCACCATGCTTAGAGTGAACCCTTGGTATTTCTAGCTGATGTGATCCTAATGATCTGAGTGATCTGTTGGGTTTATATTCAGTGAGCATATCTGCAATGTATTGAGGTCCTAGGCCATTAAATGATTTATATACCAGTAATAATGCTTTAAAATCAATCCTAAATGTAACTGTGAGCCAGTGTAATGACCTGAGGACTGGTGTGATATGTTCATATTTTCTGGTTCTGCTTAGAATCCTGGCAGCAGCGTTCTGTATGAGCTGCAACTGTCCAGGCACGTGCACAGGTAGGGGCTCTACCTGTGCAGAGCATATGCCCTTTTTGCCCTTACACTCTGAAGTGCCCTTTTTTTGGTGGTGGTGTTTTTTTCTTCTTCAATAAATCAATGCAATTGGTCACCCTTTACGTCTGTCTGTCTGTTTGTTTTACAAATATTTAGCCAATGAAAGTTCTTAAAAAGAGCTTGTGTAAATCTTGTTGGATACTCAAACTGTCGGTAAACCTGATAACTCCGCCCCCTCTATCTTGACTGAGTTTTAACTGAAGTTCCGCAGCAGCTGCACAACAGACAGCAGCTGAATGAAGTTTTGCAAGGGTAAACAAACATCTTGTTGTTTGAATAAGTACTAAACTCATTTATTTGATGTCTGACTGAGATATGTGGGACCTGAGAGAGAGGTCTGGCATTTGCCATCTAGTCATAGCCAATACAGCCTACACTTAAAGTCCCCGTGAACCGGAAGTTGCAAACGACTTTTCTCCAGTGTTGTGACATATTTCCGAGAGAAACGGAATACTAAATGAGGCAAAATAGTGGGCGTGGCTTTTTTTCCAACTAGCCCCTGATTGGATCTAGAAAAGTAGGTGTTTCATTCAGAAATGGAGGCAGATCTTAACGCGTGAAGTCCCTCGAGCACATCCGTGACCTCTCTGTTATCCCTCCTTCCTCGAAATGTAAAAAATCGAGCCATCTGGACCGTAATGAGGGAATTTTAGGGGATGGGAAAAGTGTTCAGTGAGTGCCACAACCAAAAATACTCCTCCTCGCCATCTCTCCTTTCACACGCTGTCAATGCTCGCAAACACATGGGCAGCCTGTCTACTGTCAGTTGGAGGGGCATGGTTACGGATGTTAAGCAGACACCAAAACCGTCAAACCTACGTCATCAGGGAAGGTCCTCCAATGCAGAGGGGAGGGGAATTTTCAGATTTTGATTAAAGTTTACGAAGCCAAATTTTTTGTGTATGTGGATTGACTTGCATGGATGAATTCCTCACCACAAAACGATACATTTAGGCAAAAAAAGTAAGTATGGTCAATTTTTTATTTACTGACTTTAAAAAGCCTGTATATTTGCATTCATCTTTTATAAAATGAGATTTTGGCCAAATGTATTTTACAACAGGAAAAAATGAGAGCCCATATAGCTACAACAAACAAGTTTTTAACCTGTTGAAACCATGTCGCCCATTTTACCTCAGTGGGTTAAGGTAAATTGGGCTGCCATCAAAAACTTTTTCAAAAAATATGTTCATATACCAAACTAACAACATTATTTCTGATTGATGCCATCAAGACAGATATTATGCATAGTTGTTTTATGTGCATGTTTTATATATATATATGTATATATATATATATATATATATATATATATATATATATATATATATATATATATATATATATATAGATAGATATATATAGATATAGATATAGATATATATAGATATAGATAGATATAGATTTATCATCCTTATAATAGTTTAGTTAGATTTGGTATGCCAGGCTACTTATCATGCAGCTTTCTGGTGTAGTCTTGATTTGAATTATTCCCCTGCCCCCCATAGCAACCATAAACCAATCAAATCACCTGTTACTTGTCAAGCACAGTTATGACAACAGTTTGAAATCCTTTGCAGTCATTTTTTTATTAATATTAAATATTCACTATGCAATATTTTTTAACAAACCAATATTTGCCTGAGACGATATAGCACATGTGGGAGAGGCACATTCACTTCAGGCCAAGTTACACCATATGATGCACATGTTTGTTACAGCAGTGCTAAAAATGTATCATCAGACACAACTCTGTGATTAAATTGAAGAATTTGGCAAAGTAACTCCATTACAATTGTCAATGTGGATTCCTATCAGATGATCATGTTGAGATGAAACAAGAGTGAGAACCCATAAATATCTTCTCCAAGCTGGATGCAGCTTGGCAGTGTTTTGAGGAAAATAAGAGGTTCAAGATGACGCAAAGCTCAATTAAAGCTTATCCTACTCCCTGCAGTTGGATGGCTCCGAAAGTGCTAGCGTGGGGGCAGGAGGAACAGAGGTGGATGTTGGAGCGGGGGATCGGCTGTATGGATCACTGTGTTGTATAATATCTCTCAGACTCAGCAAGCAGCCACAAAATTGCTTTCCAGCATGCCATCACCTCACACCTCCGTCAACCATTGTGTGCAAATAAGGGCTACTGTTACTTGTATTGTTTTTTTTAAGAACAGCTTGATCTATGTTGCACTGCATTTAAGTATCTATTGATGTTCACTGATTCCAACTGACCTCTTCTATAACAGCAAACTACTAATAACAATTTTAAAGTGATTTTTTTTACATAGTTTACAAAAGAGTTTAAACTATGTAAACTGTCAGGGAAAGTTATTTCTTCCTCTATCTGGAAATCTGCTGGAAGAGCACTCAAACAGTATCTCTTTAAGTGCATTGAGCAATATCTGTGTATACCAGCAAATCATTTTTCCCATTTCAGAATTTTTCAATTGGGAAATGATGTTCCCAGAAGTTGCAGAGGGCAGAGTGCACGGGAGCTTAGTGAACTTTTGGCTTATCAGCTGGTGTGAAGCACCAAGAGGGACCGTGTGTGTGTTCAGTCCAACTGAGCGTAACATTCTGGGGTGACACCCAGCTGCATCCCCCAAGCAGTTGAATTAGACAACATATTTCTGCCCTTGCTCTTTTTCCGTAGCAGATCATGAACTCAAAAAAGATTAAATATTTCATGTGCCATTTTACCCTAAAACTATGTGCTTAGTTATTGTTTATTTGCTTATTTAAAAAGGAATATATATATATATATATATATATATATATACACTACCGTTCAAAAGTTTGGGGTCAATTTGTTTTTTGTTTTTTTAAAGAATTAATACTTTTCTTCAGAAAGGACACATGAAATTGATATAAAGTGACAGTAAAGACATTTATAATAATGCAAAATATTTATTTTTTAATGAAATGCATTTCTCTTGAACTTTCAAAGAATCCTGAAAAAAAATGAATCACTGTTTGCACAAAAATATGAAGCAGCACAACGGTTGTCAACTGTGATAATAATCATTAATGTTTCTTGAGCATCAAATAATCATATTAGAGTGATTTCTGAAGGATCATGTGACACTGAAGACTGGAGTAATGATGCTGAAAATTCAGCTTTGATCACAGGAATAAATTACATTTTAAAATATATTCACATAGAAAACAGCTGTTTTACATTGAAATAATATTAAACAATATTACTGGGTTTGTTTTGAATTTTTAATCAAATAAATGCAGCCTTGGTGAGCAGAAGAGACTTCTTTTAAAAACATAAAAAATCTTACCGACCCCAAACTTTTGAACGGTAGTATATATATATATATATATATATATATATAAATGAGGAGCTCAAAACGCGATAAACGCCATTTAAAAAAAAGAGTTCGCTATGTCATTTTGCTGTGTACTCAACCTATTCACTGATCCATCAATGTTTAGAGGCCAAATCGCTATATTTCCTTGTTTAAAATGTACTGCAAGATGCAACTCTTTTCCAAACCTCGATAAGCGCCAAACCTATTTTTAGCCTAAACGCGATACATCCTTATAAGGGTAAGTGGCCAAAATCATCAATTTTTGGATTTTTTGTTGTTGTTGGATTTATAGCATTTAAAATATATATATATATTAACTTTGAATTTATCATCAACAATATTGTTGTTTGATTTAATAATCATTGTTGAACATGTTCAGACTAAGGAAAACAAAAACATTTTAACAGGATAAATTGAATATTCACAAAATGTGTGGGTCTAGGTAAAAAATTTAATTTTCCTGAAAACTATTAAAAAAGGATTTATAGCATTTGGTATAGCTCCTCATATCTAAAGGAAAAAAAAATGTTTTCTATAAGAAGAAAAAACTGTGTCAGGTGGTTTTTCCTAAGGCACCTGTTACACATTAACACTAAAGATGATTACATAAAAAGATGATTTTTGGGGTTATTCTTAAATTTCAGACATCTGTAGTTATTGCTAAGACCCAAAACATTCACATTGACAAACCATTAACATACAAAAACTTTTCAGGTTGAAATTATGAGGGATGCATTTTCTAAGTAGATTGTAGAGATCATTGGTGCTTTTGGGAAACGCTGCCCATCTGTTCAGTCATGAAACGAAACTTATGCTAATAAATTATTGACATTTCATTTTTTAGTGATCACACAGTATACTACACTGGGAAAGCTGATTTGCCTCTTCTGTATTAACATTCAAATATCCTGGTTAAGTGTTTGCCGGTCTTGCAACACACTCTCTGAGCTCCCCAAAACCCTCTACCTCCCCCAACTCCACCTGTCTCGATTTGCTATGGTGTATTACACATGTCTAATTGTTTAGCATACGTGTCTTACATGCTCACAATAGCATGTCTGTCTTTATCTTGTAGCAAGTCTCTGTGCTTGATCGGTAGCAACATGCATAGCATTTCTATTTCACCAAGATCAAATAAGTTTATTAACATGCTAAAACTATTCCGAGAGTTGTTATGACTGAAATGCATGTAGAATATGTGTTACAGTTATTTTTAGTGTAACAGAGACAAGGGTGTGCCAATTGCTACAAAGGGGGCCCCAAAGGTGTTTCAAACAGTAGTAGCACCACTGCTCTGAATGTACCGGCAGATGGAGGCTTAAAAAATTGTGATGTAATGATGACGTCAAAAGTATAGTGTTTATTCCAAGAAGTGAAAAAATAAATGTTTTCCAATAGAGTGCAAATGGTATTTGCAGTGAAAATCCAAAAAAGAGTGTTCAAAAGTTATATGCTAACAATATTTTGTCTATGCCAATAAATTGACCCAAAACACATCAGCAGCAACAACTACATTCCAACTCACTCTTCAAGCTTCCAAACAACTCTGAGAGGCCCTCTTAAAAAGGCCAAGCCCCTCTCGCTTGGACTAAACCATTTAGAAATTAAAGGTAATAAAGAAATTTAAGAAAGAAAAAAAATATATATATATATATTTAACAGTAACAAAGTCTGTGTTTACACTTGGCATTAACATGCGATCACCATGATCCGATCAAGCAGATCGGATCATTAGCCAATCAGGACACGGTGCATTTACATTTGTTCACATTAGCCTGTATCTGGATAACCGATTGGATTTCTGTTTCCTGCATAATATTTAAATTAGGTCTGTTGCATGACACCAAATTAAGAGTAAAGATGATACAAATTAAGCAATGTCCCAATTGCTTTCATTCACTCACTTTACTCTGATTGGCTAATGATCCGATCTGCTTGATCGGATCATTAGCCAATCAGGACACGGTGCATTTACATTTGTTCACATTAGCCTGTATCTGGATAACCGATTGGATTTCTGTTTCCTGCATAATATTTAAATTAGGTCTGTTGCATGACACCAAATTAAGAGTAAAGATGATACAAATTAAGCAATGTCCCAATTGCTTTCATTCACTCACTTTACTTTCCTATGCAATCTCCAGTCTTATATCAAATTACGTTTTTTGAATGTAGGAATACTTCCAGAGTTGATCATACAAAAATAACTTGGTTGAGTTAAACAAGTCACATCATCGATCATCAGGGTTTTAATGTTATAGCGTGCAATAACCATATTAACAGAAATGGGAGATTAATAAACATGCTGAAACAACTAAAATTTAAATTTACATTTAAAACATTAAAAAATAAAAGTGTTGCCTATTCCCATTATTCCTCTGGCAAAGCAGCGCACGCTCTTCATTAAGATCTCATGACTGATCACAGCTGTGTCTTTACAGGCGATCACCTTGTTCAGATAATGTTGCGCAATTACAATGAAAAAAACACACACACAGTATCCTGTAAATCTAACTAACTGTTTTAAATATTGACGTTTATTGCAAGGTTCAAATAAGGTTAATTTATTGTCTAAACTGCTCCGGCCATTATTTTCTGACAGCCACATGGGGAGACTGTCACGGTTTTATAAACTCACTGTCTCTCTCTCGTCTCGCGTGCGGTTGTTGTGTGTGTGTGTGTGTGTCTGTGGCCGTGGTCACTGATCACTGCTGATCAGCAGCGCCAGCTGGTTTCAATCCGTTTTTCCCTTTATAAGTTCTGCAACTGGTGTCTCATGTTGTCAGATCGTTGTGGTTTCCCTGGTGTGTTCCTGTGTTAGTGTTGGATCATGTTTCGTGTTGGATCGTGGATTTCCCTGTGTTCTTCGTCTCATCTGGATTCTTCACCTGCACTGGATTACCGCACACTTCACTGGGTCTTCACGGGAGATCACCAGCACCAGTCGTCCACCGAGGTCCCTGTGTCACCTTCCACTGAGCGCTGATCGTCTGACCTGACCCTGTGGAGTTTACCTGTGTTTTGCGTTTACTGCGTGTCTTGTGACACTCGAATAAAGAGTCTTTGCAGTTACATCCGTCTCTGTGAGCCATTACAGAACGATCTGACCATCATTACGGATGTAGCAGAGACCGCAACCTGGGATGAGTTCGCCGCTCGAAGCATCTCGAGGATGGAGAACCCAGGCTCAGTCGGGGGCCAGTTCTCCTCTGGCGTTTATGAACTAGAGGCCGGATTTACAGTAACTGTAATTTGATACAGAATTTTGTTTTATTGTATCACTTCGGGGTGGGTACGCGAACCGGAATCACAACGTTTTATCTGTAGAGTGGGAAAGGGATCCTCCATAGGGAGAGGCTAGTTGGCACTTCAGCACTGCGTTGTAATCGGGTCCAGGCAAAGCTCCTAGTCAGATCTGGATACGGCCTGGATCCGGTAGGCTGCGGGAAAACCTCGGGATAAACAAAGACACTAAAATTAGCGTAGATGCCATTTTTCTTATGATGATGTAACGAGTACATCAGGATTTAAGGGAAGTGTTCCCAGTTCCGGCTGACCTAATCTATGCAGCCTAACATTGAATTATAGAAGTCTATAATATATTATGTGTATGCTAGGTCAAAGAGATGTGTTTTTAGTCTAGCTTTGAACTGACAGTGTGTCTGCTTCCCGGACAATGGTAGGAAGACTGTTCCAAAGTTTTGGTGCTAAATAGGAAAAGGATCTACCGCCAGCAGTCGATTTTGATATTCTAGGTATTATCAACTGGCCCGAATTTTGAGATCGCAATAGACGTGAAGGACTATAATGCATTAAGAGCTCGCTCAAGTAATGCGGAGCTAAACCATTTAGTGCTTTGTAAGTAATCAACAATATTTTAAAATTTATACGATGTTTAATAGGCAGCCAATGCAGTGTTGACAGAACCGGGCTAATATGGTCATATTTCCTGGTTCTAGTAAGAACTCGAGCTGCAGCGTTTTGGACCAGCTGTAGTTTATTTATTAAGCGTGCAGGGCAACCACCCAGTAGAGCATTACAATAATCTAGTCTTAATGTCATGAAAGCATGAACTAATTGTTCCGTATTTGTTAATGAGAGCATATGTCGTAATTTAGATATATTTTTAAGATGGAAAAATGCGGTTTTACAGATACTAGACACGTGACTTTCAAATGAAAGATTGCTATCAAAGAGCACACCCAGGTTCCTAACCGACGACGAAGACTTAACAGAGCAGCCATCAAGTGTTAGACAGTATTCTAGGTTATTATGTGTGGAAGTTTTTTGTCCATTAATTAGAATCTCTGTTTTTTCAGAGTTTATTAGTAGGAAATTACTAGTCATCCAATTTTTTAAATCAGCTATGCATTCCGTTAATTTTGTGAATTGGTAAGTTTCGTTAGGTTTTGAAGAAATATACAGCTGAGTATCATCGGCATAACAGTGAAAGCTAATTCCATGTTTCCTAATGATATGTCCTAATGGTAGCATGTACAGAGTGAACAGCAGCGGTCCTAGTACTGAGCCTTGTGGTACGCCATACTGAACTTGTGATCGATAAGACATCTCTTCATTTACTGCTACAAACTGATAACGGTCAGATAAGTATGATTTAAACCATGCTAGTGCAATTCCACTAATGCCAACATAGTTTTCTAGTCTATTTAAAAGAATGTTGTGGTCAATTGTGTCAAATGCAGCACTAAGATCAAGTAACACTAATAGAGAGATACAACCACGATCGGATGATAAAAGTAAATCATTTGTAACTCTAATGAGAGCTGTCTCAGTACTATGGTGCGGTCTAAATCCTGAATGAAAATCCTCGAAAAAGCTCTTATGCAAAAAAGCTCTTATGCAGTGCAAGAACCTGGAGTAGACAGTAGAAGAATTTATGTAATGGTATATCATAAGATATGCAACAAGAAGGAGCTATGTCTGCATTACAGTATGTTAAGGGTTCTGATGGCCTGCAGGTAAAAGCTGTTCTTCCAACTGCTGGTTCTGGATTTAATACTCCTGTGCTGCCTGCCTGATGGCAGTTTGTTAATCGGGTTGTGTGCTGGGTGACTGGGGTCAGCAATGATTTTGCGAGCCTTCCTCGTGTGGAAGATGCCCTGTAAAGTAGGGAGTCTGGTACCTATAATGATCTCAGCTGCTCTCACAACTCTCTGAAGGGCCTTGCGATCGCTGATAGCACAGCTTCCATACCAGACAATCAGGCACCCTGTCAGAATGCTCTCAATGGTGCATAGAAGTTTGTGAGGATTTTGGGGGAGGCCAAACTTCTTGAGCCTCCGTAGGAAGTAGAGTTGCTGACGAGCAGACTTTACTACTGAGTACAGGGAGTACAGTAAGGGGTTGAGAACGCAACCCTGTGAAGCAACCGTGCTCAGAGTCAGTGTGGAAGAGAGCCAGTTACCAATTCTCACCACTTGGGGTCTGTTTGTCAGAAAATCTAAAATTCAGTTGCATTGTCTGTTCGATCCTAAGTCTTCAAGCTTTATGATACGTTTGGACGGGATGATTGTATTAAAGGTGGAGCTGTAATCGATGAAAAGCATTCTCATATAGGTGTTTTTCTTGTCCAGGTGTGTGAGAGCATTGTACATCGCAAGACTGATGGCATCATCTGTCGATCTGATTTTCCGGTATGCAAATTGGAGAGGGTCCAACAATGTCAGGCACTGTAATTTGCTCTGGCCCCATTCCTGTTCGCAGGAGTGATGATATAGTTAGTAGACTGTCCTCACTCAATGGCTGGTTGTCTAAGTGGTGTCCGTAAAATAAGATAGAATTTATAAACAATTGGAGATGTTTTTGGGGCAGACCTGGCCTGTTGAAAAGAGATGGTATTCATCCCTTCAGGGATGGCGCTGCTCTTCTCTCTAGTAATATGGCACATAGCCTTAGAGCTCAAACATGACAATCTGGGGTTCAGGTCAGGAAGCAGACAAACTGGCTAAACCGACCGTGTTCCAGCTGTCTCACGTCATCAAGGTCAGATCAATCCCATCCCATAGGCACTTTCACCTAGATATCATATAGAGACTCTCTATCATATAGAGTGTCTCTATCATATAGAGACACTCTATCATATAGAGTGTCTGTTTCCCGAATTAGGAAATACAAAAAACTTCCAAACCCATCTAAGGTTAAAAATTGAATTGATGTTCAACAAATAAAAAACAGATTTAATACAAATTAACAAATGATAAAGCTTGGGCTGCTGAATATTCGATCCCTTACTTCAAAAGCACTTATTGTTAATGATATGATTACAGGCTATAACCTAGATGTGTTGTGTATGACAGAAACCTGGCTAAAACCAAACGATTACATTACTTTAAATGAGCCTGGTGATAAAGAGGTTGGGGCAGAGCCTGGTGATAAAGAGGTTGGTGCAGAGCCTAGCAATGGAGAGAGACTGAGGCAGACTGATGGAGAGAGGCTGAGGCAGAGCCTGGGGATGCATGGAGGTTGAGGCAGTGATGGAGAGAAGCTGAGGCAGAGCCTGGTGATGGATGGAGACTGAGGCAGTGATGGAGAGAGACTGAGGCAGAGCCTATTGATGGAGAGAGGCTGAGGCAGAGCCTGGGGATGCATGGAGGTTAAGGCAGTGATGGAGAGAGGCTGAGGCAGACTGATGGAGACCGAGGCAGACTGGTGGAGAGAGACTGAGGCAGACTGATAGAGAGAAGCTGAAGCAGAGCCTGGGGATGCATGGAGGTTGAGGCAGTGATGGAGAGAGGCAGAGGCAGACTGATGGAGAGAGGCTTAGGCAATGAAGGAGAGAGACTGAGGCAGACTGATGGAGAGAGGCTGAGGCAGTGATGGAGAGAGACTGAGGCAGACTGAAGGAGAGAGGTTAAGACAGTGATGGAGAGAGGCTGAGGCAGACTGAAGGAGAGAGGTTAAGGCAGTGATGGAGAGAGGCTGAGGCAGACTGATGGAGAGAGGCTGAGGCAGTGATGGAGAGAGACTGAGGCAGACTGATGGAGAGAGATTGAGGCAGTAATGGAGAGAGGCTGAGGCAAACTGATGGAGAGAGGCTGAGGCAAACTGATGGAGAGAGGCTAAGGCAGTGATGGAGAGAGACTGAGGCAGAGCCAGGTGATGTAGAGAGGCTGAGGCAGAGCCCGAGTATGCATGGAGGCTGAGGCAGTGATGGAGAGAGACTGAGCCAGAGCCAGGTAATGGACAGAAAGAGCATGTTGACTTAATTGAAGGTCCCAAAAACATGCCTTCTTTGATCGTTTGCAGAGATGAACTGCACCCAAATGCAGGCTACTCTGTTCAAAGCGCTTGGTTAGTTGCATGTCCACAGTATCCAGCATTTTTAAGAAATCAATGCGGTAATGCTCTTCAGTTTTTTGCTGGGACAAATGCTGTTGCATTTCCTGTGAAGCGCTTGGGTGGCTTTCTGACATGTGGCATCTGGATAGGTTCAATACCTGTGCTGGTAACTAGCTCAGTGGCCCTTGTGTGTATGCAGTGAAACATTTCATCTGACCTTTTTACCTTCAGAGTTGACTTCACAGTCCACAGCTGCCGTCATGCCCATGACAGTTCCTGTTGACGTCTGTAGGGAGTAATTCAGACACTCTAGTTCTCCAATCACTTCACAATTAAGAAGAAGCCCAAGCACTGTGGTCCCCTTTTGGAGTCGCTCCAAAAGCCCCCTAGCTGTGATTGTTGTTTCAGAGTAACCAGATAAAGCCATCTCCTCTAGACTGAGCAGCACTGCCTCATACTGCCTAAGAACAGCTCGAATAGCCGTCATCCTGACAACCCATCGGGTAGGGCATAAGGGCTTCAGTTTTTTGTTGTTCCCATGTTCTGATTTGGCAATCTCTTTAAAGACAGTTTTAAACTTGCCTGACTGGTTGAAGTGGGTTCCAAGTTTGTGGACCAATGACAGTGCATCCACAACCACACAGGATGAACTGCAGGCAGCCTGTGTTTCAAGATTGACGCAATGTGGGCCACAATGGACAGAGGGCAAGAGGCTGAATCTCCTTGATTTTGCCAGACATGTTTGCAGCTCCATTGTACGTTTGCCCACGGAGACCAGATAGCGGCAAATTCATTCTATTGAGGACATCAATGGCAACCCAAGCCAGATTTTCCCCTGTGGTTGAAGACACTTCATAAAGACCGACAAACTCATGAGGTATTAGATCATGGTCCACATACCGTATACAGATTGACTCCTGCTCTACCCCTGCAACATCTTGGGTACCATCCATAATGATGGAGTATTGGAGTGTCGGCAAGTTCCGCACAGCAGATGCTATCTCCCACACAATGTGTAAAGACAGGATCTGCAAAATCTCATTTTGAATTTGAGGGCTGAGAAAATTCGACCTCCTCTCTATCCAACTCTCCAGTCCCTCAACATCCTCTGACCTGAGACGAAGGAGCTGCCTGAAATTTCCCTCACTGTTTTCATGACCACGAATAGCAGTACCTTGTCTAGCAAGAAACTGCAATGAGTCAACAATAGTTAGCAGATGAGACCTTGCCTCCCTTTGCTGAAGAGCCTTTGCTGATGATAACTGTGTGTCTATTGATTTTGCCTGATGTGTGTGTTGTAATGGCCACTTTGTGTTCTTGAGACATTTCATGTGATTTAAATTTTTCTATTGCTTTTTTCCAGTTTTGGAATCCTGTAGATACAAATGACTGATCTACACTTTTAGCAAGGGGACTTGTCTGATTTTGAGACTTGTCCCACACTTGAGACAGCGTCATAACTCTCCCCACAGAGAAATCTTCTTAGAAATTCCCTCTTTCTTATAGGTTGAGCCAACCCTGAAAGGTGGGACCTTTGTCATGCTTAAAATGGCCTATCCACAAGGCCTTCCTCCTCTGGGTTTTCTCTCATACGTTCGGGTTGCTGTCCTGCGGGGCCGCACCAGGCCCCAGACTCCTGGGCTGCAGGCCTTGACTCCCAACCAGCCATGTTCTCATTCAGGAGGGAGAGGACTCTCTCTCAACCACAAAAGAATCAAGGACAACCTCAGAAGTTTGGCACCACTTATTCATTCAATGCAGAAGTCCATCGCAACTCCCACCATCTGCTCTGTGTGTCCTCTCCGGCCCAGGGCCGGCAGGCCACAATCTGCACTCCAGCCATGAGAACAGAGTCGAACTAACCATGCAAGTTCATCATATCTTCATCCAACGGCGAAGAAAACGATGTTTTCAATGTTGTGCAACTTCAATGTTTGACACTCTCTGAGCCATCAACATACTTTTCCAAGAACTTCAAGAATTGTTTCCACTGCAAAAGCCATGCAAGTATCAATTTAATGAGGTGCTTTGAAAATGATAAGCTTATGGTTCTTTTCATAGTTAAATGGATCTTTTCCATAGTTTCATTTCCTGCTTCCGTTTCCATACTGTCACTTTAACCATCTACCCATGTATGTGTAATTGTTTGTATGTTAGTTATGTGTTCGTGACGTAGTTAATAAAACTTGTGAACAATATGTATTTGGTTCTGATTCTCTGCTTGCAAACAAAGTTTATTTTATGATCTTGATCTTGTTACATGCTCTAAGCGCTGTACATGCTAAGAAATAATTATTTTTCTGTGGCCATGAAGGATACCCTTTTCTTAGAATAAATGAATAATCAAAAGAGTTTGTCAGACGAACTGATTAATTGACCGTAATATTAATTTAGCTACATCAAGTTAATCCAATTAACTGACCCAAATATTCATACTTAATCATAACAAGTTATGAGTTATTATTCATATTTCCCTTTTGAGCTGACTCATTACATCACTCATTATCTTCTCATCTATCCAATCGCGTTCTAATACTTGTGGTATAAAAGATAGGTACTTAAACATGTCTGAGTTCGCCGATGCTGATGCTTTCATTCATCTACACCCTCCCCACCACCACCAAGATGGTTAATTCCCCTCCATCCTCCCCACCACCACCAGGATGGTCCCTTCCCATACCTCACAGGGGGTTGCCTGCCTTCGTCTTTAGGCAGAAAGAGTCCGGACCCTCGGATTGCGAGCTACGGACCAATGCCAAAGAACTTTATCTCATAATATTGCTTGCTGGGCTGTTAATAAATGGTTAATTGTTACAGTATTATTCTCCCCAGTTTTTCTGATAGAAATAGTATTCAGCCCAGTTAAGTGATGTTGTGTGGCTTTTCAAAAAGTCAGAGAACGGAGGAACAGTATTATAATGGCCTGCATCTGGATGGAGAGTGAACTACTGATCCCAGCAAACGCTCCCCTGACCTTAGTTCATGTTTCCTGTTTGGCTATTTTTTTAGGGAACCGATTCCTCAGGAACTATTGTTAGTCACATTAGGTTGCATGTTGCATTTAACTATTATGTTCTTCTTGTCCTTATCTCTGACACACTTGAAGTAATGCGCATAAGTCAGTTTTGCGAATGTAAAGTCTTCTTCTGCCATCTTCACACATTAGCCACTTTTCCACTGGCAAGCATGAGCACAGAGACCGAAATCATGCCTCGCGGCACTCCTGTAAAACCTGCCCTAAACATGCCTTCACTGGACTGTCACACAATACAAAGGACAATATCAGAGTGTCATTTAGTCTTTATTTACAAACTTGGAATGCTTTGATCTTAAGTTATTGTCAGGAGACAGATATCCATAAGTCATGAAAAACTGTCAGACCAGGGACCTGCTATGCAGTGGGTCTGGAACTCAGCTGGGTTCTCTGGAGCTGTCGGGAAGGATCTCTGCTCTGCTCACATCTAGATGATGTGATGGACAGCCATGCCAGAAAACATCAGTCAAATTAGCATACTGGACTAATGATAGTGCTCAAGTGATGGAAAAGGTCCCCTGGCCAGGGAGCTAAAGATGAATGTGTGAAAGACAAAGTTTATGAGTAATAAAATGTTCTTGATTGTAATTAGGCACAGAATGTTTCTGATTATCACACAATACTTTTCCTTGATGATTGATTTGTTCTTCCTATTAGAGCTTGAAATGGAGAACCAGGACTAAATAGATACAGCATATTCTACAGTAAGCTACACAACTGGCTGGATAGTGTTTATAAACAACATAGACCATGAGATGCTAAAAACATGGTAACCCAAACATCTACTGTAGTCAAATACCACACAGGGTCATGTATAACTTTCTGTCCTTTTAAATGCTTTTGCTCACACCAACTCATCCAGCCAAACATGTATCTGTTTATAAAGAAAGTATATTCTAAATAATATTGGTTTAATGGCTGGTTCTGTCAAGGGTTTTGCTAATACAAAATACATTTGCAAAAATGTACTTTTGTTTTTCCAAACCTCTAAGATAAAACAATTAATTTTAGCCAATTCAACAGTATATACATATATATATATAACATTTAATAAGAATTCTGCGAAATATCAGATGACAATAACAGTACATGGTTGATTTTATAACAACTTTTAATTTAATTTAATTTAATTAAACATAACATCCCATGAACATTATAATACACACTTTATTTAGCGTTGCTTTAATTTATGAGAATTAATATTAACTTTGATAATTTAATTTTCATTTATTTATTTATTTATTATTTATTTATTTGTCAGGGACCATGCACAGTTCAGGCCCTGTACCAGAGTTAGCTATACGGCTAATTTACATCTGTGGTCCCTGGGCAAGGAAAATAAAAGGACAAAATAGACAAACATTACTCACATATAAACCAAAATACAAATATACATTCCATGTTATAAAAAGGTCAATGATCACATAGTTGATTCACCTTCAGCCAAGTCTTTAAAGACATTTTAAAACTGCTGAGACTTGCACAATCTCTTAAGTTCCACTTTTCTACTACAGTAAATGAAAAAGCTGATTGACCAAAATTAGTCTTCCTAAATTGAGTGTAAAGCCCCTTTCACACAGCGCTTTGAACCCGGCAAATTGCCGGCAAATTGCCAGAGTGCCTTCTGTGTGAACGTAAACACGACCCGGGATTGATGCCGGGATCGATGCCGGGTTGGGGACCTAGTAACATTGCCGTGTTCAGACCTGGAACGCGCGCTGTGTGAACAAAAGCCAGAACCAATGCCGTATAAGGGGTGTGTCGTAGTGATGATGCACGAGCCTTTACAATGAGTAGTTATCGTGCGACTCAGTTACTCTAGAAGAAAGTTAGTGTTCGTCATCGATACAAGAAAGAACAAAAAAATGTCTGCAAACTGGACTGAAGTAGAGACCCGAGAGCTCCTTGCAATCCGCGCCGAAGCTGAGATCGTCCGCCAGCTTTGTGGAACGGTACGTGATGCGTTAGTGTATGACCGAATCCGAAATAAAATGATCAAGCGTGGTTTCTTGAGATCGAAAGCGCAGATCATAAGTAAAGTTTTCGACGCGTACCTTACACGTCACATCAAACGTGACGCGTCTTTCCGGAACATACACGGGTTGTGTGTGAACGCGCTCTCTGATTCCGGCAAATCACTGGCAGTGTGAATGAAGCAAAATCAAACGATCCCGGGTCAAATCCCGGGTCACTTTATCGGTGTATTTTCCGGAATCTCTGTGTGAAAGGAGCTTAACAGTCACCGTTTACAGAAGCCCTGGTGACCCTTACATTGTCTCTGCAAAATGACACACATTGCTTGAGTGGGGGTGGCGCAAGATCATGGGTCAATTTATACATCAGGCACATGTCAACAAAAACTAGAAAACTGTCAAAGGTTAATAGGTTGTATTTTTTATGATGGTGCAATGGTGGTAGTTTCTTGTTTTTTTGTCAAGAACTTTCACAGCTTGTTTGTAAAGTGTACATAGGGGTTTTTAGCATAGTCCCACCCGCCTGGGACCAGCTTGTAGTCCTCTGTGGACAGGATCTCACTCCAAGTTAGTTGCTCAACTGGTTTTCAAACTCATTGATAAACCTCTTTGGTATAATGTCTAAGACCTTATTACTTTCTTGCTTGCTTCTTCCTTTGTTTTGTTCATTTCCGTGATACCATTGTCAGATTATGATCCAATAGCCCTGACAAAAAAAATAATGTTTTAGTTATTCTTTCTGGTTTATTACTAAATATAAGACTTGTTATATCTTTAAGCTTTTTCCTTTTTGACTTCTCAGTCCAATTGATGTTTAGGTCTCCAACCAAATCAACTCTTTGTTCCTGTCAAATTCTTTCAAAATATTTCTCAAGTGTTCATAAAACATACTATTTGATGACGGGGGTCTAAATATACAAATAACAGTGCATAACATGCTGGTAGATAAAATCATTCTTACTGCCATTACATTCAATAACCCTACAGTTTAGTTCAATTTCATTACAGTTAATACCGTCTTTAAGATACATCAGTAGTCCACCTCCTCTGCCAGTCTTTCGATCTTTTCGAAAGATATTATACCCTGGTACTAGGTATGCTGTGTCCGGTGATGAGACTGTCAGCCATGATTCCGACAAACAAAGGAAATCCATATTTGAGTCCATAAGTAGTTTTTCGAGTTGATCAGTCTTTGAAGCAACGCTTCTAATGTTTAAATGTCCCCCGAGTAACAGCTGGAGTTAGGCCCAGGGTTTTGATGGACATGGCCTGTGAGTAGGAGAGTAATAGCAAAATAGCCGACTGATCCCCTGAGCCGGCGAGATGTTTTTTCTCTCTCCGTGGATCAAAGCCGTTTTGTCTGAGAAGTCCCTTTACCATCTTTCAGTATCATGGAGTGGGTAACAAACTGGCTGTGTGGATTGAAGGTAATAACATGCTGTTTACTTTGTCTTTGTTGCTGTAGGTTTGTTGTCCAACAGCAATGCAGGGATAAAATCAGAAGGGTGAAAATATAGCTTATGACTGACTTTCTGAATCAAAGTAGTGATAATTTCCCCTTGTTTGGCGTTGATTTTAAAACAAAAAACAGGTTTATTATCTGTCAGCCTGAGGACATATTAATATATTACTTTGATATTAACTTTGATATTACTTTGATATTAATTTTTGTGACTCTCTGTGCTCACAAAAAAATCCCAGGATGTCTTTCGAAAGAGTAGGGGTGCAACCCCGGCATCCTGGCCAAATTTGCCCAGTGGCCATAAGTAGTTTTTCGAGTTTGTCCTCCTATCATGGCCTCCTAATAATCCCCATATATATATAAATATATGGCGTTCTGGCGCAATATGGCTGCCGTCGCATCATCCAGGTGGATGCTGCACATTGGTGGTGGTTGAGGAGATTCCCCCTTCTATGTAGAGCGCCTTGAGTGCCGAGAAAAGCGCTATATAAATGTAATGAATTATTATTATTTATTATTAACTGTGCAGTGTGTGTAATTAAATTAATATTAACTTTGATATTAAAGACCATAATGTGTTAAGAGTCATATACAGGAGGATGTAAAAGCAAACACAGCGATCATGGCATGTGTAAATCATCCTCTTACCGGCGTTATAATAGGATTAGCATAATAGCCTCAAGAAGTGAAAAAAACGATGCTGCATATTTACGTCAATTAATCGCAGAAATGACAACTGCGTCTGTTTCAGACAACTGTCCATGAAGAACATGCTAGAGAGGAAAATGTGATGTGATGGGTGAAGAAAACCAAGAAAAACCAAGGTAAATATCACTTTACAACATATTTTGTAAACCATATTTTATCATATTTTGAGACGTTTGTGCGTAATTTCCAATCAAGCTGTTATTTTGTATCACAAAACAGTGCAAGCTGTGAGATTAGCCATGGCAAGACAAAAATAATTCGGACATTGTATTCCAAAAATTTTAATGTAATTTCCATTACAGAATGTAATTAAACATACAAAAACAAAGTAAGGCATGTGCAACATGAGCACTACATTACCAGTAACATGTACTCTATTGTAAAACACAGCTCTAATTCTATCCTTACATCATCTTGATATCTGGCTGTCTCTTGCTTGCAAGAACCAGAGAAATATTTATATGTGATTCATCCATGACAAGATGATTTTTACTGAGGCTGATAAAGTCAGAGGAATTTCATTAAACCCTCATGAGTACAACAATGACAAAATACACTAAACATTTGTTATACTGACAAACAACTTAATAGGAAACAGACAAATTCTTTATAAAATTGTTAATGCAAAAAACAGACTCATTATTCCTTAAGTGAATACTGGTGTCCTCAGCTGTTTTGCCCTAAGGAGTTATACCCTCTTGACAGCTAATTAAACATTAACATGATTGATGATTTGTTATCCTTGTCAGCGACTGATACTGTTTCTGAATGCTTTTAACCTGAAGCACACACTAAACGGCCTGGATGTGTTCTCAAATGTAGGACTGCAAAGGCTTGTCTTGGGATCCTCATAAAGCATGTAAAGACAATAAAAATCAGAAACTGACTTTTATTGTGTATCATAAGACACTGCAAGAGAAGTCTCTCTGAAATATATGCAGCATCAACAAATAAGGATGGCTGTGTTTGCAGTCCAGGTGGTTTTGGATAAGACCACCAGGTGTGACCTAGTTTTTCCTTCAGTTATTTTGATAGGCCAAAGAACAAGGATCAAAGCAGATTTTTTCCCTTAAATAACCTTTTGCTATTATCACTTCAAGACATTTGCATCTTCCTTTCAGCCCGCTGGCAACATTCTGCTCCCAAAATCCTGCCAAGTCTACTGCCTCAGGTTCTCAATATATTTTATGTAGACTCAACCTATAGGTCTGTATAAGCTCTGGTTGTAGCATTAAATTCATTTTTGCACTACCATAATTATTTTGAGTTATGAAAATAAATCTCTCCAAGTGTCACCACAATTGCTGAGCAAACTGTTAAAACCCCAAGCACAATTAAGAGTTATAAGATATATTGAGTAATTGTAAATATATATATACACCGTTTATTAACCTAATTTATTTTTAGCACACAATGTCTACTGTGACAGTAAAAAATGGGATTTTGTGCTTATTATAAATGGAAAGAATATAGATATCACGGGCTGCGTTCGAATAACGCCTTCATTTCAATAAGTAACGAGCCCTGAAAGAGTAGGTACTTTATAGCCTGATCTCTTGAGTATGAATGCGAATCGGACATCTGCCATGTTGACATTATCATGTGACCTACGACAGGTTTTCACAAGTGCAACAACTTAAAACATATGAGCGTCAGGTTTAATTAATCTCTGTAAATATCTTAATATTGATGAAACTTGCTTATTTTGTGGTCTTGTTGAAGAAACAGACCATTTATTTTGTGATTGTATAACCAATACATTTAAGGTCGATTTAAATTCTTGTATTTTTAACCCTTCTAATGTGACCCACAGTATTATCTTTAAAGATATATATTTTTTTATTACAAAAAACCCACATCGTCATATCTTGAATATGTTGTTAATTTCTTTATTTTAAATCCAAAATGTTCACCCTGAAGGAAAAAGCCCTTTTGGTCCTTTATGTTTTCCTATTTTTCTTGTTGAATGTTTCATCCTTCAGGCTTACAAATAACAACAACAAAAAAATCAGTTTTTATGTATTATTCAAAGATATTTAAACTTGTCATTGTTCTTTTTTTTCAAGTGTATATTATGATGGATGCAAACCCATATTGATGTTTTCTGTCATTATGATTGTTCAGTGTTAAAGATACAATCTTTCCCTGATCTTGTATGTAACTAAAGTTTTGCAATAAAAAAAATGATATTAGCATCAGGTGCAGTAACGCCTCATAACATCAGTAACTCGACAGCCGTACCTAGAACGGTTTTCCTCAGCATTTGTAATGTCTGCACATTGCTCACAGCACACAGCTGTGCAGCTGCTCTAAGACCTCGCCTTTGGAGAAGACTGCTGATTTTTATACTAGAAAAATGTATCACTCCTAAAAAAAACAAGATTACCCCAGAATGGATTGCATCACTAGCCCAGCCCAAAACTTACACACAATAATAATGATAAATGCTGACTGTTGTGGCAAAAATTCTGTTAAACATCATCACTGCGTAAGAGACACTCAGAGTCAAATTAATAAAAAGAGAAGTATTTATTCTTGCAAGAATAAGGTTCAGTCTAGTTCACAGAAATTACGTTGTGCAAGAGAGTGACACCCAGAACCCAAAAGCAGAGCAATCTTTATACTGTTTCTCCCAAGGTTGTTATCGGCCTTGCCTCTCAGTAAATTTCCACAGACAATGGACCCATATTGCTAGTTCAGCTCTATTTCTAACTAACCCCTTTAACCCCCCTTGCCTAGTTGGCCTCTGACCTGGAGGTCAGAGGTCTTTGCCCATCTGGTTTTGGGGTGTCACGTCCCTGCTTCCTCAGGTATACAAACAATGTAAGATTAAATTTCTCCAACACTGACCAAAACTTTTTTTTACTGAAAATTATACATTTTAGTAAAACAAGCTTAATGTAATTTGTTTTGTCATATGACAGATATGCATGAATACACACTAGATAAATGCAGTGAATAGTCAAGCAATGAATTAAAGCATAAATATGTTAAATAATTGTATGTTATTTACTGACATGTGTCTTGTCATTTGTTAATTGTCTGAGCATTGTCCACAGGTGTTCCTTGTCTTGTAATTAGTCAGTGTATTTAAGCCCTCATGTTTGCCCTGTGTCTTTAGCCCTATTCACACGGGATAAGTATTATCTGATGACTTCTAGTCATTTGTAATAATTGCGGAGGTTGTCTGTGTTCTTAATCCCGTGCGAATCAGCCATGTCTGTAATTTGTAAAGTAAAAATTCCCCCGCAAATGACCTACCATATGACCCATTACCTGAGGTAATATTAGTCCTGTGCGAATCGGCATCTCTGTGATTTGGCGGGATCGTATATAATTTTTTCAAGGTTTTTGTTTCATGCGCGCCTTTTTATCCATCTTTCGCGAAGAATGGAGGCTGCGTTGGAGTGTTTTGAAAGTATTTTGGGTGCTGGGTCATGTCGCTAGCACCAACTACAAAATTAGCAGAAAGAGAAAGCTGAAAATCATCAGAAGAGCAAAAACAAAAAGAATGATTAGATGGAGATGAATGACATGTATAGCAGCATCCGGTAAGTAACATTATTCTGTTTTTGATATATCATACAGCTAGACCAATAATAACGGCAAGACTTTTCCAAGCAATAGCCTATTGACGTCGTATCCGGGAGATAAGTCAGTAAATTTGAGTAAAATCACAGATTTCGCTTATCCCGTGCGAATGCGCCACACGAAATTCAGATGTGGCGGGGTAATTTCTAAATCACACATGGTCCCCAGATAATACTAATCCCGTGCGAATAGGGCTTTTGTCGGTGATTGTATGTTATGTATGGATGCTACTTGTCCAGGTTCTTGTTTTCCGTTTTATGCCTCGCCATGCCTTTGTTTTGTGTTTGATTAGTGTGTTTAATTAAAGTTTGCATTTGGGTCCTTACCAGCTTGCCTCCAGCCATTCATTACAATTGATGCATTTATCTTATATATCAGTAGTGTGCAGTGGTGTTCTGAAATGAGGAGGCAAAGTCCTCAACAGTTTTTTTTTTTTCTCAAATGTAAATTCATGTCCCAGTTATACATGCAATAATGTTGTCACATTTCCTGGTTAAATAAGCATTACATCATGAAAAAGAAAAGTAAAAGAAACCAAATAAAATAATATTTTTTATTTTTACATTATCAATGTAATTAATGTTCTATTTATTAGTATAAAGGATAAATCTCATCAAGTCAGTGTTTTAAGCAGTTTTACATTTCTTCCAAAATTATAACAATTTAAACAATACATTTTATTTGTGAACTGATGTTCTGCTGTTCCCTTTCAGTCGCCCACGTTCGACGTTACGTCGACGTGACAACGTAATTGGGATCGCCTTGAGAGACCAATCTAGTTCGAGTGTATTAAAATGAGCCAATGCACGTTGGCATGCGATATAACAAGCAGCAGATGCGTCGCATATTTGTCTTTCACTTCGGAGCCGAGCGGTTCTACTCTTCCTGCTCTACAAAAGAAGGAAACGAGTCTGCTTCTTCAGGAGAAGAAAGCTGGTGTTGCTGGTGTACAGCGCAGACAGCGCTGGCCGCGATCTCACAGAGAGCCGCCAAAACAGCTGTTTTCACAGCTCAGAATGTTGCGCCTTCAATGAGAATGTGAGTGCTCACATCAGGCTTGCACTATCGTCCTGTTTGTGTAGCTGCGGTCATCCCTGAGTGCTTCAGCACCAGAGAGAGCAGTTTTTTTTCTGAAAGAGCATAGACGGTTTGACACTGCGTCTTTTTCAAGATATCATTCAAACCGTGTGTTTCTGGATTAAGTCGTTTCCTATCCTCATATGATGGCCACAATCACTGTTCAAAATCACAATCACTGAGGCCTGCTCAACCGTGCAGCTGACGAGCTCTCACAGCAGCAGGTGCTACCAGGTGAATGGAGACTCCATCCCCAGGTGGTCCAGCTGATTTGGAGGTGCTTCGGGACAGCACAGGTAGATCTGTTTGCCACCCCAGACACGTCCCACTGCCAGTTGTTCTACTCCCTGACCAAGGGCACCCTTGGCACGGACGCACTGGCACACAACTGGCCCCGGGGACTCCGCAAGTATGCGTTTCCCCCAGTGAGCCTTCTCACACAGACCCTGTGCAAAGTCAGGGAGGACGAGGAGCAGGTCTTGCTTGTTGTGCCGAACTAGTGCTCCTCACGACAGCCCCTCCCTGGCTCTGAGAGGACCTGCTGTCTCAGAGACGGGGCACCCTATGGCACAAAGGCCAGAGCTCCAGCCCTCTGGAAACTCCATGTCTGGTCCCTGGACGGGACGCGGATGTTCTAGGTGACCTACCCCTGGTAGTAGTTGACATCATCACTTCCGCTAGAGCACCCTCTACGAGGCGCCTCAATGGGTTGAAGTGGAACCTGTTTGTTGAATGGTGTTCTTCTTACCAGGAGAACCCCCAAACTTGCTCGATCAGAGCTGTGCTTTCCTTCCTGCAAAATGTGTTGGAGCGAAGGCTGTCTCCCTCCCCCCTAAAATGTATGTTGCCGCTATCGCCGCACATCACGATGCAGTAGAGGGTAAGTCGCTGGGAAAGCACAGGTTCCTGAGGTTCCTTATATATATTTATATTTTTGGAGCCTTGCAACGAAATTTCACTCAACTGTATATTGTGAATGTGCAGCTGAATGACAATAAAGTCTAAGTCCAAGGGGGGGGACGAGGAGACTGAATACGCCTCGCCTACTCTCAATACCCTCTTGGGATTTGTCTCTGCTCCTTCGTTATGCCCCTTATGCCCAGTGTTGGGAACGTTACTTTAAAAAAGTAATTAGTTATAGTTACTCACTACTTGTTCCAAAAAGTAACTGAGTTAGTAACTGAATTACTCTATAATAAAAGTAACTCGTTACCAGGGAAAGTAACTATTTGCATTACTGTTAAAAAAAAATCTATTTTTTTTTAGCAGTTTTCACAAGTCGGTTGAAATGAGTAGAACAGAAGTAGTGCTTATATTGCACCTTGGAAATGCCAACTTTTCATCGGATTGCTCCTGACTCGCCATCTCTGCTGCTTCATCGAATTTCTGTTTAGCTTGTGTGTGTGTGTGTGTGTGTGTGTGTGTGTGTGTGTGTGTGTGTGTGTGTGTGTGTGTGTGTGTGTGTGTGTGTGTGTGTGTGTGTGTGTGTGTGTGTGTGTGTGTGTGTGTGTGTGTGTGTGTGTGTGTGTGTGTGTGTGTGTGTGTGTGTGTGTGTGTGTGTGTGTGGCTTGTGCTGGCATGTGTGTAAAAACACTGGATCTGATTGGCTACCAGGAAACATGATCATAATCGCTTACCTCGTTATTAACCCACCTCCTCACTAGCTGTGTGAGCCACGGGGTGCGTTCGGATTACAGTTTATTCAATCAATAGCCTACATAGTAACCTTTACTGTCTATAATAGTAACGCACATAGGCGTCGATTTCGGTGGGTACACGTCCCCACCACATTTCGTCATGAGTCATTTTGTACCCACCACTTTTTGAAACATTGAGGCACGGATGTTAATACAAATAAATAAATAAAACATCTCCTGTTAGCAGAGCATTCATTTAGTTCGCTATTAAATAAGAGATCTAGTGCTAAAATGTGTTGTTTTTGAAATCAAGCTGAGCGCTCGTTCCCGCTGCTATCAGTTGCATGGATAGTTGTTCTCTTGTGGCTCGCGCTGTCGCGCACAGTCTTCACTCGGACGCACGCTTCAATCTATCGCCGTTGTGGAGACTCTCTATTCGTTCCGGTGAAATCAAGAAATAAAGTGCACACAAACGTGTCCCTACCGAACATATTCAGTTTTGATGAGAGAGAAAAAACCAACTATACAAGTGCGGATTCGAACCCGTATCCTCTGACACGCTTGGCAAATGATCTACCACTAGACCACTTAAGAACTCAAATAACATTTGCGGATCGATGGATATATTTACTAGTTTAGCAGAGAGGCTGCACAGTTTGACAAGTTTGTTGGCCTACCAGCATTTCTGAAAAGTAATTGAATGCGTCACTTCTGAATGCGTCTCTGTCCCCAGCACATTTCAAACCAAACTGACGCCCTTGGTAACGCACCGCATTTGACGTCCAGTAACGCTAACGGAGTTGTAACGGCGGGAAAAGTAATTAGTTAGATTACCCCGTTACTGAAAAAATAACGTCGTTACCTAACGCCGTTCTTTTAAACGCCGTTATTCCCAACACTGCTTATGCCACAACACTGATTTACCAGCTGAAGTATCAGAGGTGTTTGTGTCTCCCAAGTGCGACCCCTTGTGTTACAACATCGACACAACATATTGTTCCCACCATCGGGGAATGGCGGTTACAAAGGTAAACAAGACGTTAAATGTAACAATAAATACTCAATTAAAAATGTGACATTTAATTGTTTAACCCTACTAATGTTACGGAACCAAAGAATGCTGACACAGGTAAAATCCAAACAGAGTTTGAGGGACACACAGAATGACATTAACAGGTGAGTAACTGGAATGTAGATCAATGTGAGTGTTCAGGTAAGAACGACGAGACCAGACAAAGGTGAACTGATGAGTGCTGGCTTATATAGTGACTGTGATGATGATTGGGTGCAGGTGGGGCTGATCAGTACTCTGGTTATTGAGAGCTTGTGCAGGAATCTGGTTCTGAGGGTGTGGCTGACAGTGTGGCTGACTCTGTGATAACTAAATCATTTACAAAATGTTCTTTATCCATTTGCTGAACCTTTTGAACCACGTCCACCTCATTATGTTGAATAGGTATACATGTTTAAAAATATTAGAGTATTAGTAGGGTAAGGGGATAGAAGAGACAGTTTGTACAGTATAAAAATAATTCGGTCAATGGAAATTCATGGAAATAAAACATGGAAATTCAATGTGTGTTTGTGTGTGTGCGTGTACGTGTGCGTTAATTATAAAACAGCATAATGAATTACTGAAAGGCACGCAAACATCTGAAAATCCCAGCATACAGTCGCTGACTGACTGACATAATTCCATCCCATGAGGCAACTATGGTTTCTTGCCATAAGCAATGTGACATTTAAAGAAACCTCAAGCAAATCTCTTGTAAAGCATGGTAATATCCTTTGGAAGTTACTTAGTTGTAATGATGGTTGTAATGATGTAATGAAGCAATTAAGGGAAAAAAAAATCTAAGGTCTATTTGCATATATTTTTACAGTTAAAACAGGATGAAATGATCAACGGGGATGTTTGTTTTTTGACTGTGGCGTTATGCTAGACTCAAGGATATCTAAAAATAGTCTAAAAATATCCTGAGGGCAAACATCTCAGGAGTTTCACGAGGAAAGGGAAACTTTTAAGTATTTTTAAGTAATTTAAGTATTTTTCGAGGAGCTTTAATTATAAGGAAAATAAATTCTATGATTTCAAATGATTAAAAGTGGGGTCATCTGACCATATCATAGACCATGACAACATATTGTGATGCATTTGTCTGTAAATTTGTATTTAATGGTGTCTACATTTTCAGGCAGAACACTTCAGGCAAGATTTTATATAGTATATAGCCTAGTTCAAACTATAGTTGGGTCAGCTAGAGTTCATGGTCATCTGTGACTGCCTGTATACTTGATGATTCATTGTTTTTCCTATAGTAGTGTAAATGTTTGTTTGTTTGCTGGTCTCTCAAGGGAAACAGACCCCTTCCTGAGCTTTTGTAATCTATTGAATCACCCAAAGAGATTCATTTTAATCAGGATTCAATGGGTCACCGAGCCACATGGGTCACCGAGTCCCTAAAGATTTGGATGCAAACCTTACAAACTGTTCTCTGCATTTTTGGCATGGCAGAAGACTTCAGGAATCAGGGAACAGAATAACATCATGATTTACCAAAAATAGTTCAGCTGGCTAAACAAATGACTTTAAAAATACACGTTGAGATTTTTTATTTTTTTTTACACAGTGTATACCAACTTTAATGACCTACTCATCAGGGGGATGCAAATTGAGGATTGAATGTGTAACAAATGATGATCCCTCATAATGATACAAAAAGGTCCTTCATTCATTCAATATAAAACAGTCATCTAAAAGAGTTAATTTCAAGTCTAATTTTGTGAATTTTGGTCATAATACATATATATTTCATCCCCTTTCAGATAAACATAGGTGAAATTTTAAGCAATGCATATTACCTTTTGTTCATGACATTCATTAAGAAACACAACAGTGGCATTTCTCTCTATTACCATTTTCAACAAATTAATCAATTTTTTCAATCCTACTTTATAACATGCAAATGTGCAAAAGTCACAAGATCTATATACCATAGAAACTGACACTGAAATAATCTATGTAAAGCAATGCATTTGCTTGATATTCATATTTTACTTCAACATAATCTACTACTGGAAATAAATGAAAATGTCGATACCCGATTCACTATAAAAGTCGATGCCCTGATATCTTCTCTCGCCGAAATCATGACATGTTCTGCTGCCATGAAGTGTACCCACAAGAAACAAAATTTCTAAGAAGAGCAATGAGCCACCCATTCATACGCTTTGGTTAAGCAAGAATCTGCGAAAAAAAAATATTGGAACTGTATTCACTGCTTGAAATGCTACTCGGTGAACCATCAAACCTTAACCCTCATTCCTGCTTGTAATAATAACATGTAATAATTGTACCAGCAATATGACTCGGGAATTAAAAAGGGAAAACAGTTCTCTGACACCTTGTTTTATGTCATCATGCATGTTTCTCATCTTTTTGTTTATCCCAACAACTGGCTCATGAAGTATGCTGTTTGTTTTTCTGTTTATATCCTGTGTTTCAGCATAACTTAGGTATTTTTTGTAATAAATCAAAACCTTTTTACCCTGCTCTAGGTTTTTTTTATTTTTTTTTATTTTTGAAAAAAAGTAACTTTTTTTTTCTTATAACTTTTTTCTTATTATAACTATAAAATGTGACTTTATATCTCACAATTTTGACTATTTGTAGTAATTGTGACTACATTGCACTAGTACGTAGTGCGGTGATGTTGTTTGTCATGATTGTGAATATTTCTCTTAATTGTGACTAGATATCACATTTGTGACTTGTGTTGTGTCTCTCAGTTGTTACTATAATTGTTTTAAATTGCTATTTATATGTCTCAATGTGGCTTTATTTCTTATTTTAAAGGTCGTCAGAATTACCTTTTTATCCTGAGGTGGAAACTCCCATTATATTTAGAGAATAAAATAAAGACAAAATATGCTGCACAGAGAGAAAGTACAGATCTTAGGTTCCCTTTCATGGGAACTTGCGTTGTGTCGAGATTGACGCTGTGGGAACGCAGTACGATTGCTTCGTGAAGCACTTTTGAAATCAGTCCATTGGTGTATAGGCGGGTGATGCCATGGCAGGAAGCTATAAAGCACACTCAGACCAAACATTGTCCGTTTCTGTGTCTTCAGCAAGCGCTCTGTGTGAAACTGTTTCTGTCTATTTATTGTTTTTTGTCCACAAGCATATATATCTAGACAGGAGTATAATGGCAGGAAAACAGCATTTGATCGTGTGTTCCTCCCAGCCTTCGCTTCTTTTGCGAGTGGGGTTGTGGCTCGGATCTCATGTTTGCTGAGGCAACGTGTACATTATGGGTCCGCGATATAACTGAGCAGACGGGAATTTCCCTTTCTCTCTTTCTCTTATGATTGTTTGCAGACTAATTATGCGTGTTTGCAGACGCTTATTTATGGTTCTTTTTGTGTTGATTATTTAATTTTGAGAAATTAAATGAAATATTTGTCTGGCTTTGAAAGTAGATATATTAAAATAATGAATTCAACCTTTCATCCAGACCAGATTTTCTTTCTGATTGATATCTGGCTGCATTTAATTTTTTTGAAAATTAAATATGTACTCATCTGATCTTTGAGGAGTTAGATGAATGTATTAATATACAATTCAGCCTTTCATCCAGATCGTGTTTACTTGTCTGGTTGATCTTTGGCTGCATTTAATTCTGAGGAAATAATTGGTGAAATTTTTGGGAGGAAATGAATAACACCTCATTATATGGTGCCCATCTCCCTTCAGTGCCCTCAGGGGCCGTTCTGCCAACCCCACCACCTCGTGTGCTTCGGGGCGCAGCGGCCTCTAGCGAGTTCTAGTGTCTGACTCGCAAGCGAAGGGTCTAAGAGGAGTCAGTTCGGTTGTTTCCTGCCAGTCATCCGTTTCAGAATACTGGATTGGCTTCTCGAGCTATACTAGAGATCTCGAGAGGCTGGATCCTTTAGTAGTCTCAGCTGTAGTCGTCTTGGGATAAGAGACAGATCTGAGGACAGTGATTATCTCGAAAAACTGTACATGGTTTCTGTATCCCTACAAGAGATCTGTGATGCGGCGGGCTGTTCCTTTTCTCACACACTCGTCGGGTTTACAACCAAGTTTTGGGCTTCACCCCTGGGTCCCAGGTGAATCTGTCTTTGTTGTGCACGCCTAATTTCACACAAGACAGGCACAGCGCTCTCACAGCATCAATTTCGACGCAACGCAAGTTCCCTTGAAAGGGAACGCCTCGGTTACGACTGTAACCCCGGTTCCTTGAATAGGGAAAGAGACATTGCGTCGCCCTGCCATACTTCCGGTGTGCCTGTGATCGACTTGCTTTGACCGATCAGAAGCTGACAGTGTTTGGTCTGAGTGCGCTTTATAGCCTTCTGCCATGACGCCACCCGCCTATACACCACTGGACTGATTTCACAAGTGCTTCACGACGCAATCACGCGGTGCGTTTCCACAGCATCAATCTCGACGCAATGTCTCGTTCTCTCTTCAGGGAACCGAGGCTCCAGTCGGAACCGAGGCTCCAGTCGGAACCGAGGCTCCAGTCGAAGCCGAGGCGTTTGTTCAAAGGTTTTCAAATCGTATGTTTTATAAAGGGTTTCTTGCAGCATGGTTATTTGGCCAAAAAACAAGCTGTGAGATAATACTTATCAACAAAATCGCATTCAGCTGCCAATGAAAAATGCTAAAATTCAGTTTTCACATAACTAACATAAGGCTGAGTTAATGATTAATGATGTGAGACGAAAGAAGCTTATACATCAAGTACTTCTTAAACCTGTTAGTTGACTGACCTGGATCATCTGTATGATTATTTGTTGCCAATTAAATTCAGAGGCTCGTGTCTTATAACAGAACCTGACTTTACCAAGTGCAGCATGTTCCTGGATCAACATCTTTGTCATATTTGAGAGACAAGTTCAGGCTTTCAACCAGGTTAGGTGCTTCGACATCAGTGTTAGTCATCTATCATTTCCATAATTTCCCTTTAAATTTTAGGGATAACTTATGGGTATTTAGCATTACATTTTCAGACAGGAATGTTGTTCCAGGATCAACAAAATTTGCTGACCTATAGGAACACTTCTAACTCTGCAAAATCAGGATGAGCGTTTTACTACACAATACTTTCTTCAGATTCCCATTTACATCGAATATACTATTAAATCCTGCTAGACTTTTGAGATTTGTGACCTTTTGGTCTGTTTTGCATTTCTTTCAGATACGTGATGTCAGTCACTCGACACATTATACCATCATAAGCGCTACAAATAAACTCATTAATGGACCTGTGGATCAGCTCAAATGTCACACTTCTTATAATATGAGATCATTGTCATATTGTGCCTTTTTCAGAGGTCGATGAGTCATGGCCCTGAGGAATCTTAAGAGCTTAGTTTCATGTGCAGAAACCCTGTCTTTAATGTGCAGTATGCATCTGTAAAATTGAAAGAATATTGAATCTTAAAGTGAGAGCTTTTTTAGGTTGCAATGAATAGATGTGGATGGGTAGATATTCGAATAAACATATTTTGATACAGAGTTCCTGTTGGAAACCTTACTGCCCAAGTGATGGTGACGTGACTCAGGTGTAGTTACTACATATGTATGGATGTACTGTACTGATGTCTGGATCTCAGACAGTGGGAAGACATGTAACAAGGTTAATCAATGCATTATGAATTTACAGGCCTTCAGCAAAACAGTTTAGCCTTAAATATTGAAATAATTGCCAGAGCATGACTAAACAGACAGGTTCATGGTGAGCATAAATCCATGCATTAAAATATTTGGTATTCAAGTGGTTGGACAAGGTCAGAAAACTTGAGTTGGAATACATCTTTCCTTGTATGCAGAATATCAAGAGGCTTTACAATTGGACAGTTTAAGGACGAAGCAACATCAATATCTAATCTGTTTGTAACCTCCCTAATAATTGTGCAATAACTAACTAACAAAAATAAATATACAGTGCCCCTGCTAGTAACAGTATAGTAGTATAACATAATCCGAATCCGATCACTGAAGTCAGTACAAAATACACCGTCCACACTAAGTATTATTGTCCATTTCAGGTGATCTGAACATGTGGACAGAGTATTCAGGTCCAAAACAATTTCTGATCACTACTATAGGAGATGATGTTTCTCGCAAACTTCCTTTATCCTCAGAACTGTGAATGACTTAGTGACCTGTCAATCTTCAAGCCATCCACACTCACTGGTGCAAATGGTACCTTTGTATAATGTACCCCTTTAGGGTAAATTAGTATAAAGGGTATAAATGAGTACCTAAATAGTAGTACCTTGTGAAAGGGTACCACCCCAGTGACAGCTTTGTACCTTTTTTCTGAGATGCTTAAAACATGAAATTTTAACTTTTAAAATGAGCCCTGAGCAGCTTTCAAAAAAGAAAAAGAAAAAGGATATTGTCACACAATGAAGTTGTGGAAGGAAGAAAACAATACAATATGTTTGCTATAGCTTGGTGATGAAAGTGAACATAATAAAACCACATAAAACAGAAAACTTGGGGGATAAAAAAAAGTTAACACTTAATTTTACAGTGTCATTGTTACATATGTAACATGTAGTTACTAGTAATAACTGTAAATTATGCATAATTACATGCAACTAATCCTAAACCAAACCAAACCCTAATCTTAACCCTATAGTAAGTACATGCAGTTAATTATTATTACTCAGTACATAAACAGTGTAACTATGAAACCTTAAAATTAAGTGAAGCCAAAATGTGTTATGTGTGTACAATTCATTAATTATAATCTGTGCAGTCCTTTGGATATTGTTTAATATTTTTGTACATTACCATTTTGCTCTTTAAAAATTCAATAGCCCATTTTAATATTCAAATATTAAACCAGCGTCTAGCTAACACATTCAGTGTAACCGAAGTGTCTATTTATATTACCTAAGTGTCTATATATATATATATATATATATATATATATATATATATATATATATATATATATATATATATATATATTATAACATGGAAATGTAATGCACTATGATGATCATAGGCTAGCTACTGTGTCGACGTCACTCTCAAGGCTTCTTCCACACACAAATGCGCACTGACGCTCTCAAAGTGCTGCTCTGAAGAGGTGGCGAACTCAAGATGTGAGCGCCTCGCCGTCTAACGCATTAGCAGCAGGAAAAACAAGGTTGTGGAAACCGTTACTTTTTATGTGGATAGCTGTTTATTTTACTCAGCATTTCAAGATAAGATTAACTTCCTTTTTTCGACTTTTGACTGCATGCAGCCTATGTATAACCTGCTTGAGAATCTGCTTTACATTTAGCAGTGGCATTAGTTGCATACTTGAATAACACGTTGCGACAGCGGCATATCCTCCGAAATGACCAACATGAAGCTTATCATACACGATTAACCTACTTAGCCTATTTGTTTGTGATGGACTGGGAGGCTTTTTATGTGGGCTGCTGAGCCCAGCAACTTTATTCTCGCGTTGTGTGAGGATTTGATCACAGTATTCGATGAAGCATGAATTGCGATTCCTCACAGAACTTCTCGTGAATGGCATGGTTCACGCTCAGGTGTGGGGAAGCTCCGAAAGAATTTCCTCCATGCATCAAGCATGCAATACAAGTGATATCAGCTGAATTGAGTAAAGCAAAGATGTTTTCTGAAGAAGCTAATTTCAGTTACACTTCGAACGGCACGGATGATGATGACACGCTGTCCGCGCTAGATCAAGATTGGAGCGACTCTCCTGCTGAGAAACTGTCACGGACGGGACACAATGTGGTCGCTGTTATTTTGGGATCTATTCTGGTATTCGGGATCCTAAACAATGTAATCGTCCTCGTTCTGTTTTGTAAATTCAAGACCCTGCGGACTCCTGTGAACATGCTTCTGCTCAACATCAGTGTGAGTGACATGCTCGTGTGTCTGTTCGGCACCACGCTCAGCTTCGCGGCCAGTATCCGCGGCCGGTGGCTGGTGGGGAGACACGGGTGCATGTGGTACGGATTTGTCAACTCGTGCTTTGGTGAGTAAGAAACAATCAAGAAAGTTTAGCTTTAGCTAAACATCCTTTAAACTTGTGGTTGTCAAACTTTTTCGGTCATTCCCCACTTTGGACAAGTGAGAATTTTCAAGCCCCACCTGCCCCCATCCCCCCAACACAATGCTAATGAAATACGCAACAAGCTTAAAATGTTCCAGTGTATTGAAGTAACAAGTATCAGTAACAAGTTGTATCTAAATACAAACTAACTATCTACATCAAATAACAGCAAGTTCAAAAATAAAGAAAATAAAAGTGCAGCCTTGTCAAAACGAAAATCTTTTAAAGAGTCTTTCTACTAAACAAAACTCAAGTGGTCAAAATCATGTCTTACCCACTCCATGTCTCCAGACATTTTGCGCATCTCATGATGTAGCATATCATATCTTTCTCACTTTATGCTCACTTTCATAATCAACATTGATTAAATGAAAAAAAAAAATACTTTTTAGCCTATAATATTTAAACATAAATATAAAACTTCTTTAATGGCTGCAACACATACAGTACAGATAAATTTAATTTCTTGTCGTCAGCCACAACTTATAATGACGTAACATATTTTCCAACCCAGCCCTCAGCCCCCCTTGCATGAAACAGCTTCCAGCGCGCCTGCCTGCTACGCATTGGCGCGAAACATGAATACACAACTATGGGCGCGAAAGTTTGTTCCTCTACTATTTATTTGCCGAGGTCACGTACAATCATTATTTGGGGGGTGGGGAGGGGAATTCCTGTTACACTTGGTGTCGCTCCCGGGGTTGATTGGTCTAATAAGCGGCAACACACTGCTATAAAGACGGTTTGCTCTCACACGCGCTGCATTTGTAGTCTCTCTCTCACACACACACACATATACGCGCGCGCGCAGTCACTCTCTAGTATAGTGCGCGGTCTTGCTCCAGATTCCGGGAGATTGGATCTCATTTGCGGGCGTCAAGGAGCCGCTATCAATATGCGGGAGACTCCCGGAACTTCCGGGACAGTTGGGATGTCTGGATAAAGATATAAAGGCATAAAAAGGAAAATTTCCTCCCGTTTGGCGCGCCCCACTTGTCACGTCTCTATTCCCCACCAGTGGGGCGCTCCCCACACTTTGAAAAACCGATTCATTAAGGAACTAAACGCCACTAATGTGTGTTGACTGTGGTCAACAGTTGCTTTGGCTTGCTTGATTGATTGGTTGATTTACGTTGAGCAAAAATAGTTACACCGTTTTAGAGCTGCATGATTCTGGATGAATTGAAAATTATTTTTTTGTTGTTGCTGCATAAAATAGAGATATCCTCTCAAAATTCTAAAGTAAAATGTTGTCAGTCTTTGCTCTAGAAAACCTGAATGTAAAGCTATACTAAACAAAACATGTTATTTACAAAAGGTTCTGAATTTTTTTTTATTTTTCAGTTCAAGTAAATATTTTTTTAAATATTTAAATTAAATAATTTTAATTAAAAGTTTACATGGAAAATTGTACAAATACAGCAGCCGCACACTCAAACACTGTGCAAGATCTTTGACGGATGAGCGGTGGTTCTTTTCTATTTTTTCTATAATTAAAAGTTTACATAAAATAGTTAGCTTCCTATTTAGTTAGTTTGCCACAACTAAAGCGAATCAGGGAGTATAGTCGATTAAAACTTTCCTAATGTGTTAATTTTATTTGAGTTTAAAAAGCCACCTCTAAAGGCCACCAATGTAAAAAATGAGATAACAATATTGAGCGAATGCTCTTTGCACATAGTTTGTACGTTCAACAAATACTTTCACTTCAAACTCCCTAAATCCCTCCCTCAGCCCATTCAGAAATGTCAGTATAGGTAGAAGCAACCCGGTCACATTGTTTTTATGGTGCAATTTATACGCGAAAATTAGTTTTTAAGTGCATAGGATATGCATGGGTAGGTTTAGGGTAGGGGTGCCTGTGCGGTGAACGTGATTTCATCAAGTACCACATGTTCCTGGATCAACATGTTTGTTGATCCTGGATCAACTTTCCAAACAACCAATCAGATTTGAAGGACAAGTTTACAGTTTATGTCAAGTTTAGGCTTCGAAACAGGGTGAGGTACTTAACCCTTTAGGCGCTAGAGGTTTTTTCCTAAAACGTTTGATTTTGACATCTTAATTTCAAAAGGCTATATCTTAAAAGTGAAAAAAGATAGATACTTTCTGCAAATTAGATAAATATTAAGGATGACCCAAACTTTATGTAGGGATTACATTTTCCATCTAATTAGCATATTATGATATGATTTGATGGCAGAAATCTTGGATTATAGAATTTTCATGTAAAGTTGCGTTTAACTGATAAAATACAACACTTCTTTCCCCCCAAAATGTCCATCACCTTCTGTATGCTATATTGCACAATACTGAATGACCAGGTTTATAGTAAGTGGTAAACAAACTGTGTAAATCATTACTAATAAATGGTAGAATAAACCGTATGCATGTAGTGGTTGGCCTTTTGCTGTAGAGTTTTTCCATTTACTACATACAGTAGGCACTCTGATTCCGTATTTGGGGCATATATTATTCATATGACACACAAACACAACTAGACAAGATATGTTTAGTTCAAAAATCACTCGCAACGGCAAGGCACAGATTATGAGTAAAATGATACGAGCAGCGCGAGCGCGGCCAGATCTGCCTCGCGCGCACACCGAGTATGCACACTATTGCGACTCCCCACCCTGCCTTCGCGTTGCCCCCTAACTGTACTATGAATACTTCGACCTCTAACATACCCAGTGATAATAGACAAAGTCTCCACCACAATACTGTAGCCCCGATTGCGTAGAGACTCTGATAAAATGACTCACTCTCACACTAGCTCCGCTTTTGATTGCACTGATTCAATGCGCTCTAACTCGAACATTTTGTAAAGAAGCATGACTTTTTTTGATTCGGGGATGAAGTATGACATGTCTGCCATCCAGTGGAGGGGAGGTCGAACGAAATTTGATACCCAGTTTGACAAAATCGGACGTTTATTCAGTGCCGCATCTTGTCGAGTAAACTCGACCGTGGCGCATAGAGGGTTAAACATCAGTGTTATTCACCTATCATTACCCTCTGATTTTAGGGAAAAGTTATGGGTATAGTTAGGTTTAGGGGTAGGGATTGGGTAAGGAATACATTTTGGGACAGGAGTGTTGATCCAGGATCAACAAAATATGTTGATCCAGGAACATGTCTTACTTGGCAAAATCACGGTGACCGTGCGTGTGCATTACACGCAATGAAGTGCGAATCAAATGCACTTGAAAACGTCTCAGGTTACAACTGTAACCTTAGTTCCCTGAGTAGGGAATGAGACGATGCGACGATGACGCTTTAGGAACGCCTCCAACGTGAATGCGTCTGAAGCATCTATGTCAACTAGTCCAATGGAAAGAATGAAAGTCATGGGCGGGTGATGTCATGACCAGGAAGAGATAAAAGCGCACCCGGTGCAACTGGCATTAGCTTCGAAATTGCCGAAGCAAGTCGATCACAGGGATGCAGGATGTATGGCAGGGCGACGCATCATCTCGTTCCCTACTCAGGGAACTAGGGTTACAGTCGTAACCTGAGACAATCCCTTTGAAGGAAACTCGCGATGCGAGAAAAACTCCCATATTTGCTCCACCGCCTCAGGGTGTAGTCTCCAATCCCCTGGCCTCAGCCCCTGCCTCGACAGGGTGTCTGCTCCTATATTCTGGCCCTCTGGAATATACACTGCCCTCAGAGAGAGGACTTTCCCCAGGGACCACAAGAGGATCTATTGCGCCAGTTTGCAGAGTCGACATGAACGCAGACCCCCCTGACGACCTTCCATCCGGACAAGCACATGATGGACCCTCAGGTCTGGGAGGAAATGTCTCAACGCATTGAAGACGGCCATCATCTCCAGGCAATTTATGTGCCAAGAGAGATGATGACTCCTCCACAGACCTTTAAAAACAGACTAATTTAGTGGGCATAGCATATACGGCAGCAGGTCAGCCTGATATGCACTGCCATAGTGTGGAGGCAGGCTCTGGCTTGACCTGCTGCCATATATGCTTCAGGGATGACGCTGAACCGGGAGACAGATAGTTTGCGAGGTATCGCCCCATAGCCATACTCTTTCAACCCCCTAATATCTGAATATACATGAACTTGGCTTATTCCACGATCTAGGCAGCTCACTGTGCAGATCGGGGAAAAATGGAAGGCCCCGTGATGGAGGTGAAACATTAGATGTAAGGAAGCCACATCTACATCTACCCTTTTCTCGGCTGGCCATTCAATATGTAACTTGTCTACAGCACAAGTAATCACCTCCACCAGATCCTCATATGCTGGGGAAAGAGATGGCGAATCCTCTTCCCCCCTGATTGTGTCACTTTCAATGCTCGATACATCTACCTCCTGCAGCTAGAGCACTGAAGCATTGGGCTCTCCTCCCGGGTGGAAGAAGCCGCAGCGCGCGCTTCCGAGACTGGAGAGAGAACACTGGATCCCTCAGGTAAAGGAGGAAAAAAGGCCCTCGGTCCCGTCTCTAACCCCGCTGAGAGATCCATTTGGGATCCCCAGGAATGCATTCTCCGAGCTGCCTCGGCAGCCGCGGGTCCTGCACGCTGAAGATCGCGAGCCTGGCCACTTTCATCAAAAAGTGGCAGGTGGGAGCGGAGCATGCAAGGCGGAAGCTTCTCACAATGCTGGTAATCAGCCCCCTCGAAGGCTGATACCGCATGCTCCACTCCCAGACACATCAAACTCATTTTCACATATAAATAGAAGCCTGATAAAAATGTTAATATTAAAGAAAAACGTTAGACGGACTTAGAGGCTTTTGCATCTGAAGTCTTCAAATATGTTTTTGAAGAAATTGATTAAATCAATGACTCACTCTTAAAGACAGCTGTTTTGTTCCTGAATGAATTAGCATTTTTTAACGAATTGGTTGAATGAGTCACCACCGTGACAGTCATTTGTTGCTATGTACAGTTTAAATCGAGATTGCGATATCAAGAATTCAGCGTATGCATTTTAGTCATATTTTTGCTGTTTGTAAAAAGGCAGTGTAGCATTAGCTAACAATATTAGCCAATTTCTTTCTGTGTTATGTGGAGAAAAAAAAGATAATACAAATTTCAAGTGATACAGAAGGGGCTAGATAATGATTTTTTAATTTAAAGCAAATAGTTTACAGAAAATGCAACTCTATTTGACCGATCAATAACTTTTTGAACCAAGTGATGCAATTTCCAAAAATTAATAATAAATAAATAAAATCATGTAGCCTATTGTTAAAAATTAGACATGATTATAGTGATTAAAAGTGGAAAAATTAAATGTGTTGGCTGAACTCAATTTGTTTTGACATGTGAGTAAACACTTTTACTCAGACTTGGTAAACATGCTACTCAGAACTATGCTACTGTGAGTTCAGCCTACACATTTTATTTTTCCACTTTTATTTACTACAATCATGTCTAATTTTTAAAGATAGACTACATTATTTTATTTATTTATTTATAATTATTATATGGAAATTGCATCACTTGGTTCAAAAAGTTCTTGCTCAGTTTGAATGGATATGATGCTTCAGTGATGCAAATTGCACCCATACATAAGAATATGATTTAGGATGATGCTAGTCAAATAATATGATCTTCCATAACATCTCTGCCTTGTTCTATTGCATTTGTGCTACAATGTAATTTCTTCAATGTCATTGCTTTATTGTTTCTGATTGATGCGCACAGGAAAATGAGATGATTGTGTTCCTCTGCCTTTTAGAATAGTTCCCAAAAATGTTCCCCTTCGCAGGTCGTGCACATGCCTTTTTGCTGTGGAATCCTTACCGATTAAGAATACATTTTTTATATTCTTAGACAGTGATATTTCAAGATGAACACTGCCCTGGACTGAAGCAATTTATGTTTATCAATATAACACTTTTTTAGAAAAATCATGGTAAAATGTAATGCATTGCGTTTTGAGTTTTGATCATTCTTTTAATGATCATCTTATATTATTAAATATTATTGGATCTAGAGTGACAACTGATTTATATATGCATTTTATGTAAGTAATCTATAGCCTATACTGTTATACAGATTTCATTGATTTACATTACAAACTTTTAGAACTTCATACCAACATACATTTCAACAAAAACATTGCTAATGACTTTGGTCCCCGAAGTATAAGACTTTTTCCTCATGGCAAAAAAGATCCCCACAAGGACAAGGATTTTGGATAATTGCCATCTTTCTGGGGACAACCCATAACATAGGGTTTACCAGGGCCACACACACACACACACACAATATATGCAGTTTTATATTAAAATATGTCAGTGAAGCTTTTTCATTGATTTAGATTTTTTTTTTTAAAGTCATCGTTGAACCTCCCTATGTAAATCAGACTGTAATCATTGAAAAGTATTTTTAAAGTTTCACATGCATAAGCGGCACCATTTAAATCATGTAGTTACTAATATATTTTTAATTATTTTCAGGGAGTTCACTCCCCCCCCCCCCCCCCTAAAATAGTGATGGTTTTCATCACTATTTATCGTCTTTTTCCAGAAAAAAAAATATATTAACATAATAAAAAATTTGAGCCGGGGAAGTTTCTGAAATTTGGTTAATTTGACATGGAATGACCCTTTGTAATATACCATATGTAAACAGCGCCTTAGAGATACAAAAATGACTGATTCAATTTTATATTATTGCATTACATCCTTGTTAAAAACATTAATTAGAAAATCTGGCAGTTGTCATGTCTAGTACAGTATATTGTGATATCTCATTAGTATATGTGAGAGACCCGAATAGAGAGCTGCATACTGTGTATGTTAATCTCAAATTGTGCTTATTTCTTGTCTTCACTCAAGCATGTTGGGACTAAATCCTTATGAGCAGAGTATCCTCTTAAGCGGAGATAAACATGATTAAATAGCTTTGAAGATTAGAACATGCTGTCCTATTAGAAGAGAGGCCTGAGAAGTGATTTGAGAACATTAGGGAATTTATTGCATAACTCACCTCTTCCCACATAAAGCCAAGACTGAGGAACGTCAGATCTAAGACCAAGAAGAAGCTCAGGATCGGCCCTTGTGACAAAATCATTTATGAATATGTGAATCCTGTCTCTACCTTATAATTAGGGGTTCAAGCACGTAGTGCTGAAACCCTATTGTAATTGTACTGATTTTTATTAGGGGTTCAAGCACGTAGTGCTGAAACCCTATTGTTATTGTACTGATTATTATTATTATTATTATTATTAGGGGTTCAAGCACGAAGTGCTGAAACCCTATTGTAATTGTGCTGGTTTTTATTATTATTATTCTCCCCTAAAATGCATCGTGTAGACCAAACCGTAAGTGCTAGAGACTTGATATTTGGGATTAAGGTAGCACAGAAATCGAGGAGAGGTTATCAAAGTATGACCCCGATTGGCCCATAGGTGGCGCTATCACAACCAAAAAAGCCAAACTGCTCATAAAGGCTTGGTTATAGTCTAGTTTGGGCGCGTACAAAAACAGCTGCGGACAGCGCGGACGCGGACTACTTGTGTTTATACTGTCTGCTGAGGTGAACGCATTCCACACATGCGCAGTAGATCGGCTGGGACAGTAGCAAAGACACGCTTTTTTCCAGCGCATGCGCTGCCTAGTGCCGCAGTAGCAAACATGGCAACGTCGATGAAAGAGGAAGAGCTGCTTTGTCTGCTGTGAGTTTAGTACAGAAAAAGAAAAAAAGACGGAGAGCACGAAAGTGGTGTGTGCCACTTAATTAATTGATTTAAGGCTCTGACCAAAACTCTGGCCAATTTCCCTCCAGGAATTATTACACATCTAGCTATCTTTGTGGTCTTTTAACGACGGATTGTAGAGGTGCGGGTAGTGACCGACTTCTTCGCACAGCCTCTCTTCAAATTCGACGTCCATTTTTTCCAGCGCTTTCGCGGTTTAATTAACCTTTTGACCGTGCGTACTTTGACCGCGCGGTCACAAAAAATGGGAGGCACACGGACGTCCGCAAGGAACCTCCGGGCAAACCCTCCGATGGCGATTTTTACGTCACGCGGACCCTAGAGGACCCTCGCGCAATTGCGGACGCGGAAAGTATAACACTAGCTGTACTCATAGACCGTATGGCGTAGACTCAAGTCTCTTATAAAAAGGGCTAAGACCACCTGACCTTAGTCCAGTTGACTTGAAAATTGGTATGCAGTGTCTTGGTCCAAGGTGCCATGTATGTATATGAGGACATTGGCGTATCTCAAAAAACATGGCCGCCATCGACCAATGAATTTTGAGCACCTATGATACAAGGTTAACGGAGGCCGATCGGAACGAAACTCGATGGGCATGTTTGACTCATGGCCCAAGAGGTCTGTATGAACTTTGAAAGAAATCGGCCACTAGTTGGCGCTAACGAGTTTTATGGCTCTCTAATCACGTGGTGTTGCACAAATCCCCACAAAATGCATATCAATTGATAGATCTACTCATGCCGAACAACTTTGCCTCTAGAACTATTGCTGTCAATCAAATCGTTCATTAAATATTCACAATTATGTTACAAACCTACTTTTGCGAACTAGTCCCTGGTTTTTCGCCCGATCGGAACCAAACTAGTCTAGGGCAACTCTCTGGACTCTCTAGATCAATAATTATCGAAAAAAAGTTGAACTTTGTCCTTTGGTTTGCTATAATAGGGTCAATTATAAAAGGGGCGTGTCAAAATACACTCAAAAGCCTATAAATTATAAAGGAAAAGTCAGAACTTCACAAAAATTAATGAGCACATGTGTCATAACATGGTGAAGAGGCGTGAAAAGTTTCATGGAGATCGGACAATAGGTGGCGCTATAACTGTTGAAAGGCTTTAAAACCGTGTATTTTCATATGGTAAATTGCCTGTATTGGCTGTAAATGGTGTTTTCTATCTATGATCATTATAATATTTATATCATAATGTTCAAAACCAGTGCAATACAATTCTCTGGACTCTCTAGATCAATAATTATCAGAAAAGGTATAACTTCTTTATTTGGATGGCTATAATAGGGTCACTTCAATATATAGCCTTGACCAAGTGTCCCCAAACGCCTATATCTCTTCAATGAATGCTCAGATCTTCAAAAAAAAAAAAAAAATCACTCTAAAGAAGCATGAACATTTTCAGACAGATTGAACAAAATATGCGTCTATAACAGTTAAAAAAGGGAAAATTATAAGAACACAATAGCATATTAAGCCGATAAGTTGTCATCTACTGCTTCCTGCTGTTTAAAATAGTCATTTTTGTCATGCTACTAATTAATAGTGTTCTATAATTAATATTTAGACTTTATAAAATCCCTATTTTAACATTTACAATCACACGAAGTCAAAATTGATCTATAGGAAAATATGAATAAACAAACAAGAAAAATTGCAGACAGCCAGTTAAAAAGGTGAAATTTACAATGTTTATATGAATGTAATGGCATATTAAGCCAATAAGTGGTCTTCTACTGCCCCCTTTTGTTTAAAATAGTCATTTTGTCATACTGCTCACTAATATTGTTCTATAATTCAAATTTAGACTTTATAAAATCACTATTTTAACATTTACAATAACGTGTAGTCAAAATTCATCTATTGCAGAATTACTATTGATTGACAATTGTGACCCACTTTCAGGATTCCCATTTCTCAATGTAAAGGGTTTCCGCGATTTAGGATTTACAACTGTTGTCCAGTAGAGGAGCAGCAGCATTAGACATTTTGAATCTTTTTATCAGCTTTCAGCATTGGCTAACAAACAAACGCTTAAAGTTATTTTTTTTATTAGTTTTAATATAGTTTTATATTATTACATCACAAAGAAATATGTGAAATGCTTATAGACCATTAAAAGAGATTTTCACAATAACATATCCCGTGTGTGTGTGTGTGTGTGTGTGTGTGTGTGTGTGTGTGTGTGTGTGTGTGTGTGTGTGTGTGTGTGTGTGTGTGTGTGTGTGTGTGTAAGCATGCATTATGGAGTTGACATGAAAAAACTGTTTTGCTTTAGTGCAGAATACTAGTGAAACCAAGTAGTTCAAAGTGAAAGTGAGCCAGTAAGTGGTCTTCTACTGCCCTCCGCTGGCCATTATACTTATTAATAGTCTTTTCACATGTGCTTTTGCATTCATGTATTTAGACACTAAAAAAATCCCTTATATAACTATTACTATTATAACACAATCATATTTTGTCAGAGATTATCACTTCATTTGTTCAATTCAATTCAAATTTATTTGTATAACGCTTTTCACAATACATATTGTTTCAAAGTAGCTTTACAGAAAGTGCAAATCAGAAATGTACATAGAATAAATACAGTTAGTTAATCATGTATTAATTTAGGGCATAACATATCGCCGGCGTTGAGTCGTCTCTTCACTGGCGTTTAGTCGTCTCTTCACAGGCGTTTAGTCGTCTCTTCACAGGCGTTTAGTCGTCTCTTCACAGGCGTCGAGTGTGAGTCGTCTCTTCACAGGCGTTTAGTCGTCTCTTCACAGGCGTCGAGTGTGAGTCGTCTCTTCACAGGCGTTTAGTCGTCTCTTCACAGGCGTCGAGTCTGAGTCATCTCTTCACAGGCGTTTAGTCGTCTCTTCACAGACGTCGAGTCGTCTCTTCACAGGCGTCTAGTCGTCTCTTCACAGACGTCGAGTCGTCTCTTCACAGGCGTCTAGTCGTCTCTTCACAGGCGTCGAGTGTGAGTCGTCTCTTCACAGGCGTCGAGTGTGAGTCGTCTCTTCACAGGCGTTTAGTCGTCTCTTCACAGGCGTTTAGTCGTCTCTTCACAGGCGTCGAGTGTGAGTCGTCTCTTCACAGGCGTCGAGTGTGAGTCGTCTCTTCACAGGCGTTTAGTCGTCTCTTCACAGGCGTTTAGTCGTCTCTTCACAGGCGTCGAGTGTGAGTCGTCTCTTCACAGGCGTTTAGTCGTCTCTTCACAGGCGTCGAGTCTGAGTCGTCTCTTCACAGGCGTTTAGTCGTCTCTTCACAGACGTCGAGTCGTCTCTTCACAGGCGTCTAGTCGTCTCTTCACAGACGTCGAGTCGTCTCTTCACAGGCGTCTAGTCGTCTCTTCACAGGCGTCGAGTGTGAGTCGTCTCTTCACAGGCGTTTAGTCGTCTCTTCACAGGCGTCGAGTGTGAGTCGTCTCTTCACAGGCGTTTAGTCGTCTCTTCACAGGCGTCGAGTCGTCTCTTCACAGACGTCGAGTGTGAGTCGTCTCTTCACAGGCGTCTAGTCGTCTCTTCACAGGCGTCGAGTCGTCTCTTCACAGGCGTCGAGTGTGAGTCGTCTCTTCACAGGCGTTTAGTCGTCTCTTCACAGACGTCGAGTGTGAGTCGTCTCTTCACAGGCGTCTAGTCGTCTCTTCACAGGCGTCGAGTCGTCTCTTCACAGGCGTCGAGTGTGAGTCGTCTCTTCACAGGCGTTTAGTCGTCTCTTCACAGGCGTCGAGTGTGAGTCGTCTCTTCACAGGCGTTTAGTCGTCTCTTCACAGGCGTCGAGTGTGAGTCGTCTCTTCACAGGCGTTTAGTCGTCTCATCACAGGCGTCGAGTGTGAGTCGTCTCTTCACAGGCGTTTAGTCGTCTCTTCACAGACGTCGAGTCGTCTCTTCACAGGCGTCTAGTCGTCTCTTCACAGACGTCGAGTCGTCTCTTCACAGGCGTCTAGTCGTCTCTTCACAGACGTCGAGTCGTCTCTTCACAGGCGTCGAGTCGTCTCTTCACAGGCGTCTAGTCGTCTCTTCACAGGCGTCGAGTCGTCTCTTCACAGGCGTCGAGTCGTCTCTTCTCAGGCGTTTTTAGTCATCTCATCGCAAGTGTTGGCGCATCTGAAGTCTCTGTGAGAGGCTGGATACAATCTGGAGCTGATGATTTACCTCATTTACCTCGGGACTGGTATTTGTTCTGATGCTTCACATTATTTCTAGCAACGTGGTAAATCATGGCAAATAACGCTAGAAACATGCTAAACCATAGTAAATACGGTAAACCAGGCTATAATCCTGGTAAATCATTCTAGAATGTGGTATATCATGGTAAATCATCATATAACATTGTAAATCAATGTAAGCTGAGATAAATCATGGTAAACTACGGTAAATCATGCTAGGATCATATTAAATCATACTAGAATGTGTTCAATTTTGGTAAACCATGATAGAACAGGGTCAGTCATGGTGAATCATACTAGAACTTGGTATATCATGGTAAACTATGGTAAATCATACTGGAACATGGTAAATCAAGAAAAATCACTTTAAAATGTGGTATATCATGGTAAATCATGCTAAAACATGGTCTATTCCATCTATGATGTCAGTGGTTAAATGCTTGCTACTTAAAACTTAATGTCTTTTGATGCTTGTGTGCTTAAAAATCTTATAGGCCTCAACTGCTTGAACCCGCTAAATGCTACTTGCAGCTTTAATTAGAAATGGATTCAATCAGGTGATTAATGCTGTTAGAATATTTCCTCACCAGAATTATAATTATGACAATTAAAGTCTCTCATCTTCAATAGATGACATTATGTATCATCATGACACATGGTTTCCATTTCTGATCAGTCTCTCTTATTATAACTATAATGGGCAGGGTATCAGTTTTGATTTTCCAGGCCCTTGTAATTACTTGAATGAAAGAATGTTCCCCTGTCACAATGAGAAATTAGTCAAATTCTCTGTCCAGACCTATTCACCTTATTTTTCAACGTGGAAGCTATATCCTGTGAATGAGCACAATAAACATAAAACTATATGCGCTAAAATCCAACGATTGTGAAAATAAATTAAAACAATATGATAGCAAATACACTTTTGCAACTTCAAACAGCATAATAAACTGTTTTTGTACAGTTTTGTACAAACTGTTTTGTAATAACTGGAAGTGTCTGACACTGGAAGCCTCGCACATTCGAATAAAGACATAGCCATGTCTGCTCTTACGTTAAATATGAAGTGCATAACGTGCTTAGTATGTATTTGTAGATTGAGTACTTCTTTGGAAAGGTCCCTGAACTATACTGAACTGTATTTTGTTCCATAATTTCTCATTTTCTACTACCAAGACTAACATAGTGACCGCCCTGTTGCACAGATATTGAGTGATCTTGTTGGAGCCTGTCAGATCAAATACTATATAACTGCCATTGGATTTCATGACATTTATGGGATTGATGTACTAGTGGATCATTAGAACATGAGTTATTTGGATTTTATAACTCTGACAAGAATCTAAAAGACAGATATTTTCTTATAAATCTATTTATTTTTCCTAGTTTTTTGTACACAAGTGTAAATTTTTGTCTGTCAAACCTCTTTTTATTATTTTTTCGCAAAGACCTGAAATGTTATCTCTTCAAATCTCTTCTTCCAACAATGCCAAAGCTTTAAAGTCCGTTTCATTGTGCACAAAGTGTAATATTTATGCTTTTTGTTTATAATGAAACAAAAAGGGACTCAAGGCATTTCTCTCTCTCTCTTGAATTTATTTTAAAATATGTTACCCCTGGCTCAATTTTTTGTTTTCTTTTTTTTGTCTGTTTATTTTACTTGCCTTTTACTTTACTTGCTTTTGCTTGCTTTTTGTCTATTGTTAATAATTATATTATTTATGTTTCTGTTTTGAGATGTAACTATGTATTAACTGTTATATTTGTTAAATAAAAAATAAAAAGATTCCGCCATAGTTGTTGCCTGGGTTACGGTCGCGTAGGTAAGTGTTTGGTAGAGCTATCAAATTAGGGGCGAGATCCTTTTGGGGTAGGGGCATGTTTGTTTTGGTGATTTCAAATATCAACATTGGCCAAAATTGTTTTTCAAAAACTTCTGATCCCACCTTAAGATAATACATAAGGAATTGCCACTTTTCATATATTGAAAAATATGTGACAATATATTTACTAATATATCATAATGTATGTAATTTTATATTCAGTAATACACTTTATAATATATAGATGTGTGTAATATATTTGCAAATATATTTTACTCATGCAACATAAACACACATACAGTATATATATATATATATATATTTCTTATATTTTTTAATTATTTACATTGTAAACGTTTCACATTTTCAAGTTAGTTAAAAATGCACACCTGCATGTATTTAAGTATCTAGCCAAGATAATGTCTTTGTGCTGTTGAATTCACAGCCATTACCCTTAAAATATAGTAATTATAGCCTTAATGGTGTTTGGCCAATCATCAACCTAACCTCAGGCTCTACTCTTCAGCACAAAACTCAAACATACCAGAAAACCTTTTAAATTTCAAAATAGAACATTAAACTCTAACAGATCTCCCCCCTATATTAATCTTCAGCAAAACACATTAAATAACACTTAATTTTAACATTTTCTCTCATATAACAGTCAGAAGCAAAGCATGCTGGGAACTAGCTGGGAATCTGTTGTAACTCAGTCCGTGAATATATATATATATATATATATATATATATATATATATATATATATGTCTTTTCCCTACAAAAGATTTGTTATTTAGCTGTTTTGTTGTCGACAACATGGAATAACATCTGTGAATGTCATTCAAAAACATCCTAGCCTACAAGGATTTAAACCTTTTTTATGTGATGGTGATTGCCATACAAAAATATGGTTGTCCATGGTTTCAAAATTATATTCTGGAGTGATAAAATCTGTCCTTTTATGTTTTTTGCATATAATCCAGGTTAGTACCTAGACATCGCTTTCAGACAGCCTCCTCTTGCGTCAACATTACTCCTGTTAGATGTGGCTTGTCTTACGTGGTGGTATGCCAGATACCTGGTGGTATGGTGGTATGGTCCACTTTTAAATTCTGATATGTCTCCCATTAGGCCTATATTGTGTGGATTGCAAAATGTATGTGCAGTTTTGCTATTGCAGTGAAGACTCATATGCAGGCGTGAAACCTCCAAAACTAAATTGCATGGCTAGTGTTTCAGTTTCATTGTCCAACCCCTGTAGTTTTAGCCACATATCATATTTAGAATTACACAAAATGTTCAAATGTTCATTCAGACAAGCACCTTCTGTGCTTCTCTGTATGTGTATTCTTAAATTTTCTTAAATTCTCATTTTTCCTTGATGTAAAGAACTTCATGGAACCATCGATGAAGAATCATTATATTTAAGAGTTTGATATATATTTATATAACATATATAACAATTTTTTTTAATTATTTTTTTATTAAATTTTTTAAATTTTAATTTAAAAAAATTTATTTTAATAAAATTGAATCTCTCTCCAGCAAGAGCTGGCCAAATTGGACCACACGGCCATGATAGACCACAGAGACGAGGCCTCGATGAGCTATACGGCCATTTTAGACCACAGAGACAAGGCCTCGGTGAGCCACAACGGCCGCTAATACCACATAAAAGACAAGGTAGGACTAGACGAAACCCGTAAAACGAAGGCCACCCAGCCTTTCTTTTTTTTTAAGTAATGAATGCTACAGGGCCTTGGTAGACCACACAGAACCTATGCCCCGAAGGGTCACTGGCCAACCATAGGCATCTTTTAAAGGACAAGAGCCGCTGGGCCACAAGGCTGCTAATGCCACACAGACACAAACCACTCATAAACAAGGCCACATTGAACCAATGCCATAACTGGCTACAAGACCACCGGACAAGGCCACATTAGGCTACAGGGTCAGTAGACCAGAGAGAACAGAATGGTTCCGATACAGTTGGCCCACACTGAGACGAGATCGCACAGAGACAACAGCCACTAGGCCACACAGAACCGAGCCGTTAAGGGCCACAGGCCTTGTTAGGCCACACACAGGACAAGGCAACATTGTACCACAAGGCCTTGCGACCCACACAGAGACAAAACTGCTAATGCCACACAGATACGAGGCCAACGAGACAGAGCCACTAGGCCACACAGACGAAACACAGATGAAACAAAGCTTGGTGAACTTGGTAAATCCATCTGGGCCCGGTTCCCCAAAACGTTCTTATCGCTAAGTAGTTCTTAACCTATTCCTTAACCTCTCTCTTAACCTTATGGCACGATTCCCGACACGTTCTTCCGCTAAGTATATCTTCTGTAAGTCACACTTTCGTAAGGTTGGTCTGGACCATTCGTAAGCTCTCTCTTAGCGTTGTTTGAGCTCAAGACGCTAGTCGTCGCCACTGTGCAGCAGTCTTTAGAAATCAGCGCAGCGCAACTATGGTATGTTGACAATGTTGTGGCTCAACAATGATTTTATGTTATGGACATTTTAAGACTAATAATAAAAAATATGTTCGCAATGGATACAGGCCTATTTATGAAGTTGACTTTATTTGGTATCAGAACTAATATGGTGGTACTTAGCCTAGGCTATTTCGTAATGTCACTAAAGCGTTTAAATTGGCAATCACTTTTGATAATAAAAATCTGGCAAACAATTTGGCTCTAAATGGCTAAGATCTATAAATGGGTAAGCATGGTGGTGTCCAGTAAGCGACCAACTATGGCAGCGATCCAACGTGTCCTTGTATTGAATCAAAGACGGCGCCGGCCGCGGAGCCGTTTAGTCCATGTCAATTTTTTTATTCGGCAAAACTTAACCCACTTTTGCCTGATGTGGCTATATTTAAAAAAAATTCCCTCCCAAGACAACTCATTATGCAGCTGCTGGACCTTCTCAGACCTGCGCTTACCACCATATTCTGTAAGTAACTCTCTCTCTCTGTTCATGTAGATAGGTTTTATTGAAAACATTAACCAATGGCAATCAATACTGCATTAAACAGAAGTAACTGCAGCTGCTTGCCAATCAATTCTGATTGTAAAGTACCTTACCATTAATATAAAAGTGTATTACATATTTTTTGGAAGACGTTAAACCCATGTCAAGAAGCGGCACAAGTGGCACAACGGGATAAGGAGGGTTGATGATTAGCGAGGGATACCCGGTTCGTCTACCCGTCACAACATATCATGTGAACATATACTGACAATTTGATAATTTAATTAGTAGTCTATATTTTACTGATAACTTAAACTATGTTAAAATAAAGGTTACTGGAATAATTTGAGGAATGTTTCATTTGCATAGAACATGTTGTCTTTCTTAACGCCATAATGCACCTTCGCGTGAAGTGGAAAATCGAATATATCTTTTTGAGTCTTCTTAGCGCGCTAAGAGTGAGCGTTATCGGGGAACCGGGCCCTGGTCTTTACTGATCCAGGTATCCGAATCTGAGATCGAACATGCACCTTTCATCTAGCTGGATAGGGTCACTTAAATTATGCACGGAGTGGGCCAGCGTTAACAGACGAGAGATAAATGCCCTGCCTTGAGGAATGATACTCATAGTGAAATTAGGTGAACGAACAAAGAAACATATAAGGCTTAGATCATTATTTTTATTTATTTTTTCAAGGACGATGTGACTGAATTACGAACACATTAATATATCGAAATATAAAGCAGGGTTTGAATCTTATCTTGCTGACCCCAACTTATGAACGTAAGTGAATCAACTAGGCCAGTTAGTTCATTTTGGAGAATATTGTAAAAAAATACATATTTTTTTGTTTTACATGATATGGAAATTCTTAATACGAATATAACCAACTAAATCTTACTTCTTTATAAGATACTTTACTTACCTGAAGTAAGGTGACGGCGTCCCGTCAAGAAACTACTATCAATACGTCAATGATACTTGATCTGTAGTCTTTTGAGCGTAGAATCCATTTCGCAGATGTGCAGCATTTCCCTGACATGGCTCCCAAGTTGCTCTGTAGAAATAGTTTTATTCATGGCTGGGAGATCACTGGCTACAACAACCAATTGAGTCTCTTTAATAGAAAGATACATGAGCATGTAAATCATACGGTTGAGTACAAACAATGTCACTCAAGTCTTCTTCACTGTGATTAGTCCCGGTTTGTTATGATAAAACTAATCATATGACTGATAGTTCTACTGTGTTAAGCAATTTTTGGCTAAGTATATGTGGCCTTCGACTGGAACATCCTTAGTCTGCATTTCACTGTACATTTAATGTGGAAATACCCATCACATAAAATATTTATATCACACATATCAGTGGATTAAAGTAGTCACCAGGAAAGGTTGTGTGTTACTGTCAGGGTTCTGTCATTTCTGTCTAGTCTAGTTCTTGGTTTTGTGTCAGAGCCCTGACACTCCTGTTTTGTCTTGTCTGTGTGCCTTGTTTCATGTGCTTTCATGTCTTTTTTTTTGTCATGTTTGGTGTGAGCACATGGCTTGCAATGCGTTTCCATGTGCCATGTGCTCTCCTGTCGATTGTCTAGCCCCTCCCATCTTGTTACCTGATTATTGATTAATTTGCCCCACCTGTCCTCCCTTGTTACCTCCTTTGTTTGCTCTCCCTATTTATTCTCCCTGTGTTTACAGTCCTGTGCTGATTTGTTGTCTAACCTCGTCTGTTATTGCCGCTGCTGCCGCTGCTGCCGCTGCTGCCGCTGCTGCCGCTGCTGCCGCTGCTGCTGCTGCTGCCGCTGCTGCCGCTGCTGCCGCTGCTGCCGCTGCTGCTGCTGCCGCTGCTGCCGCTGCTGCTGCTGCCGCTGCCGCCGCTGCCGCTGCTGCTGCCGCCGCTGCCGCTGCTGCTGCCGCTGCTGCTGCTGCTGCTGCTGCTGCTGCTGCTGCTGCTGCTTTCATGTTCATGCTAAGTGTAGTCAAAGTCTTGATTCCTGTCTTCCCCCACAGGGAAGTTTTGGTTTGCTTTTTTGTTTTATTTTATACTTCATAAATACCCATTTTCCTGCAATTTGAGTCCTTGCTTCATCTGATCAACCCCACACCTGACAGTTACAGTGATTTGTACACATTTTTTAATATTGTAGATCTAATTTTAAGTATTAAAGGACTTTAATAATAGGAATTTTAAGTAATTATGGTGTAAAACAGTTGTTTGTGAAATTTTAACACTTAAGTAAATGTCATTTCCTTCCATTGTAGAGATATCTGCTACAGCATATGCATAACAGCCAATGGCCAACTTGCTCTCTTTTAGCTCAGCTTCTTCCTTTTTCAGATATGGTCATATTTGCACATTAAAAAAAATTATACATTACGTATACATTACCAAACCTTTTTTGTCATTGTTAGTATTTTCCATGAATTTAGTTTAGCAAACTTTGAAAAAACTGGTGAGTGAGCAGGCGTTATGAGGAGCGCGACCTGTGAATATGGCATATGCATAAAAAGCCAGTTTAATATTCTCTTACTCTTAAACTTATGTTATTTGTATTCAGTTATGCAGTTGTTAGTGAGTATTTAGCAAAACTGCCCTTGTGAGCGTGGGATTGACGGTGCTGATACTATTAGATTACCTCTGCACTGTGGAATATCAGTAGCGCAAATCGTTGATTACACTTTGTTACAAACATTAAGGCGAGCTATCCGACCCTGCTGTTTAAAGCGTTGCAGTATGTTGCATTGCAGTCTGCAGATCAGCGTTTTTTAAGAACACGCCACGTCACCGTGGTCACCAATTTGAACTCTTTTCCTTCTGGTTTAGGAAGCAGCAGAGTAGCCAAGTTAAATAAGTGGAAGTGGAGCTTGAACTTGAAAACCAGTGTGAGAAGATCTCCTCTCATGAATTGCAGAGTTGTTGATTCATGTTGGTGGGATCAGCGATCTGCGGAAAAATGGCAACCTTGCAGACAGCTTGGTTCTTTTTGCTGGACAAGTTGAGGATGATTTTGCAGTTCTCTTCCTGCCGGATTATTTTGGCTGAGCTGATGATATTGAGGCTTTTGATGTCGTGGAAATGGAAACTGATGGGTTACCCAGGGTGTTTTGGGCCTAGAAGGAGCAGGACTTCTCTTGATAGGCCTTTCTGATGAAACACTCCGAAGACCGCTGTGCCCATGGGGAGATGCGGAACTGAATGCGCGAACTGCGACGTGCAGCAGGAGAGACGGCGGGATGAATTCATTGTCGGAACTCCATAATTGTAAACCATATATGTGTCCTGAGACATGTTGGTTGGCAACTGAACGGGAGCATGAATTGTCGCGTCAGCATCTGCGGACTCAAACGTGTAAGTAGCGATCTTTTATACAGCGAGTATAAGGACATGATTGGATAGATGTGAAGGTAATAAGTGACATAGTAATTGAGTCTTCCTGGCAGAACTTATGCTAAAGCTTTTATTTCTCACCCTCCCAACTGTGTTGGGTCTTAAGGTAGGGTCTTGTTCCCCTTTGGTTAGGTACCACATAAATTGTCTAGTAATGATCCATGTTCAAAGAACCTGTCAAGTAGAGGTTGGATTCATGTTCAAAGAACCTGTCAAGTAGAGGTTTTTTGCCTGATAGAGATCCCTCCTTGTTATTTTAGCACTCTAGAATTCAGTCGAGTGAATGGAGTCTGTCTGGATCCTGGAGAAGTATCTCAATGGTATTGACATTGAGCTGACGAGAGCTTTGGCAATCATGTAATGAAGCTATCATGTTTGCATCGCTCCTTATCAAGTGTAAACCCTCGCTGAAAGTATACTGTACAAAATAAAAAATTGAGTTAACTTAAAAAAATTAAGCAACCAGCTGCAAGGCATTTTTGAGTTTACTCAACTTCAGTGGTTGACATTGTGCCTAATAATGTTTTAATGTTTACTGAATCTATTTAGTCATTATGAGTTTGTTGAAAGTTAAATAGCAGGTTGAGCAAACTTTAAGAAATCAGTACAACTATAGGCCTGAAGTTCAGTAAACTCAAAAAAAGCATTGCAGCTGGTTGCTTTATTCTTTTTCTAAGTTAACTCAACATTTTATTTTTTACAGTTTATTCAACTTAATTTTCATCTAAATTGTACGTCCTATTTTCTCACCCAGATTATTGTATGGCCCTCACATATAATAATCCAAATGCAGGTATTACAAACCATTCTGTAAATACAATACAAATACTTTGTCAACATTACAGAAAATATTTATTGATACTTTTGCAAAACGGCACATTTTCTGTCAGCATGAGGTACAGAGATTTGAATGTACCAGCGGTTCGACTTTAGGTGTCGCCCAGCCCCCAACTCTAGAATATCTGTCCGCAAAGCACTCTGTGTCAACACCTAGGCGGGAGCACACACTCACTTCAGAGGAGCTCACCACCTAGGTGGACACGTGCATCTTGGGATTTTCACCAAGATGAAGGCAACCACCATTTCAGTGGGCCAACCTCGCTTGGAAACAGCCTTCCCTTTCTGCTAATTTCCTTAACAGACAAGAGCTGGTCAGAGGTCCTAAGGCTTGCATTCTGTGCACGTATAACCGCAATGAAGCGGGCGGACGGACAGAGAAAGCCAGGACTGGGTCTGCCTCCTCCAGCGCTTGCAGGCTCACTACCTGGTCCCACCTTTAGGGAGAGGTAGGAACCTTGGGCACATATCCAGGCCAGGGTCTCAGCTTTTGAGAGTTAGCCAGCCCGAATTCCTGGCACAACTCATTGACCGAAAGCGAGCAAGTCCCTACCCTCTAGTAGAAACCAGGCGAGCAGGAGAACTGTTTCTTTAAAAATTTTAACTCACTACCTGAAGTGGCTTCAAGGGCGGTCTCTGCAGTGCAGCAGCACCAGAGATAAGGCCCAAGAGGTTAAAGAGGGATGCAAGGCAGATTCATTTCCCGGATTCATTGCATCATGATGTGCGTCAAAAAAATAGAGGCAACATAATTTTGAGGGTGGAGGATACAGCCCTCACTGCAACCCATCTTGCAGGAAAGAAAGCACTGAAATGACCGAACGCCTTCAGGATCTCCTCACGGAGAGAAGACTCACTCAACGAATTGGTTCTTCTTCTATTTGGCGTAAGCAACATAATAGTGTTGACTACCACATAATCCTGGGGTAGCTACCTGAACCTCCGCGTCCAATTTTAGGACCGACCTTAAATTCCTCCAGGGGTCTGAACGCAGCAGTCATCATGCCCCGTCCCTGAGAATGTTTTCAGGGGAAACTCAGGAAGGGCTGTCGAGGGGAGCAAGTTCAAAAGAACTAGGTCTGGTTGGGCCAATAAGCAGCAACTATCAAGACCTGCTCCACTCCTGAGAAATCACTGCAACACTTACCTGTCTCCACGGGGAGCTTCAGGAGCATCTCTGCTCAACACCCGAGTGTGATAAAAATCACTGAACTTAAGTGGGCACCAAGCGACAATGAATCACATAGCCGCTTTTTTAGAAGGATCACTGGGGAACACATTTCTGCGGGGCCCTGGGGCCAGCTGAGAGCCAGTGTCGGTCCAAGGGTCGTCTGCTCTGACAGAAATAACAACTGGCAAGGGAACGAATCCGGAGAGGCAAACTGATGTAACTGTGCGGCCCGAAGTGGCCTGGGGATGGAGCCTCCACTCTCCCTGGCCATAGGCTATCGTGAGGCTCGGCGGCGGCACAATTGAGCAGGCCGGAAGAAATAGTGAAATGAAGCGACCTCAGAAGCTTCCTCAGAAGCCAAGGAGGAGTTGACGGGCGAGTTGTGACATGCGAGGGAAGCTTAGTGCAACGGTCGCAATGCTGTCTTTTCAGACCAGTACCAGCTAGCTGAGCAGCGGTGGCTCAAAGCGAGGTGAACTGCAACAACTCGAGGCAATGAATGCAAATGCAGTCGAAGGTCGCCCAAGCCTCCGTTAAAGCATGCCCTTTGTACATGGCCCCTCAGTCGGTGAGGGTTTGGCGGCAGGCCGGGGTGATCTGATGTCACACAAGGCGTGCTGCTCTGCCGCGGTCACCGCGGGACTCGACCATGAAGCCAGTACTGAAGCGGTCTTCATATGGAGGAAGCCATGCAGCTGCATCTGCCATATCCCCCAGGAGCCTCTAAAAGTTCTTTCAGTGGGACCCTTTCTCACTTCTGTAAAGCACTGACTAGACACACTCTCTTCTTGAAGAGGCGTGTTGGACCGAGTCCATCTCCATACCGGAAAATAGATACTCTGCCCGTGGGCAAGATTACTCTCTCCCAGTTGACCTGAAGACCCAACTGCCTATGGAGCACTCGAAGGGTAGGACTCTGTACTGATACTTCGAACCCTTAAATGCAACACGGAGGATGGCCTGTGGTGTGGAAGGTTAGAGATCTGAAGTACATGTCATTCAGGTCAAATGCTGCAGACCAAGCTTTAAGGCGGTTCATTATGAAAAATGCCTCTCTGTGTTAGCAACTTGGACGGAGGCTTTTGAGAAAGGCCCTTTTCAAGTGACACAGGTCCAAGATGGTCACGACCCCGCACATGCTAGGTACCATGAAGAACGAGTTTATAAAAACTGGCCTTAATCGGCTGGAGGGAGCGGCTATATCACGTCCTTCACCAGTAGGACAGCGACATGCGCGGACAAGACAGGAGCACTGCTCAACAGTAGATGTGATGAATATCACTGAGCTTCAGGAGCATATCTGCTCAACTCCTAAGTGTGATGACTATCTTTGAACTTGAACGGGCGCCGAGCGATAATGAATCGCATAGCCGAGTCTGATGGTCACGGTCTGGTCCGGACCGGTTCGGAAGCCTTTTCCGCTTCTACGAACCAGGCCCAGAAGACCACAGACGTACCCGAGGTGGGGCAGCGAGGTGGAGGACAGGGACCTGGCTCGGAAGCCCCGGTGGTGGCCCGAAGCAGGGTCTGAGTGTGCGCTGCAACAATTACCTGTCTCCACAGGGTAACAGGGGATGCGTGAGAAGGCGGATGATCGGGTCCTCGAATGCACCGTGCCGCCGGCTGGCGAACAAGAGGGTGCTGAGGGGTGCAAGGCTGTTCTACATGGTTCTACACCAGCAGCCTCATCCTCTTTGGATCCAGGGACGGAGGAATTTGCTCTCTCTACAATTTGGGTACCACTGGACTCCAGGGAGCCTGGACTCCAGGGAGCCAACAGTAACCATCTGAAGAGCTCTTCCCCCCACCCCTGGGTGGCCTGTCTCAGGGATACTTCGTCTGACACTTTCCCCCTGGCTTGGCAGTGGCCTGGGTGGGGCTACGCTGGGGCCTGGATGGAGGCTGCTGCGGGAGCCCCGCGGAACCGGAGGCAGCGGCAGGGGGTCACCCTCAGCAGCGAGCAGGTGGAGAAACTGCCACTGGCGGTGGGGTGGAGGCACTGTGTCGGGTGGCCTCCGTCTGGGCGGCGGTGAGCTGTTGGGCGCAGCTCTCCACTGTATTGTCGAAGAACCCAACCTGGGAATTTGGGGAGTCCAGGAACCTAACCTTGTCCGCATCCACCATCTCATCCAGGCTGAGCCAACCATGGTGCTCCTGTACCTCTAGGGTGGACATTGCTAGACCGCGCATGCTGCGACACTCGTGCCCATGAGGGCGAGGTCTAGACTACCCTTGTGCATGTCCATGAGTGTCTTAACCTGATAGACCTGCAAAACGCCATGGCATGCAAAGAGAAGGCGGCTTGTCTGCAAGCTTTGTAAGCTCTGACCGTCAAATCTGACGCAAGCTCACAGGTCTGCGAGGAGTGACAAGGACATAGGTGTGTCGCAACAGACCACTCCACTGGATGGATAGCCTTATAACTCCTCCCTCAAGGTTAGCGAGGGGGGAAGAACCACTCGGCAGTGGGAAGTTTTTGGCAGTAAAAGGTGCCGTCCATGACCTAGTAAGTTCTCTATGCACTTTGGGAAAGAAGGGCACTGAGGCGTCGGGCTGAGAACAAGTACGACCTGCCCCGAGATACCAATGATCCAACTGAGACTGGGCAGGACATGGTGGAGGGTTCCACTCGAGCCCGACAGCCTCAGCGGCCCGTTTCAGCTTGGCTGACAATTTTGGATCTGGCTCTGTTTGGATACACTCTCAGAGGGCGATAACGCAGTCGAGTCATCATCTCCAGAGGCCAGCTCACCCTCTGATGCTGGAATCGGCGTCCTGTCCTCTGGGGGAGCCCCAGGTGAAACGGCCAGCTCACCCATTTCAGATGGACCAGCACGCTCCATGAGGGACTCCACCGGCTGCGGTGGAAGGGAGGAGTGAGGAGCCCACAGGGAATGGTTACCGGGCGAGACATCCAACACTATCCTCCTTTCACCCATCCCACGTGGCACCCGAGGGCGGGGCGTGGTAATGGGGACCCGAGCTTCGCGGACGAAGGCGAGTCTCAAGGCGAGTCATGATCTCTACACCGCGACAGTCATATTCCCGCAATGGTAACATAACCTTTTTTTTTTTCAAACACGTGATGCAACAATTGTTACCGTCAGAGAGAGACCGCATTCAGAAATGCATGACCGCATCCAAAAACCCACGGGCGGAATGACATCTTGAAAAAGACGCAAACGCACCCGTGTAGCTCTTTCAGGAAGTGAAAACTCTCACCAGTGCCGAAACACACAGGGGAATGACCACGGCAACACTGCTACAGGGATGGTGCAGCCCGTACCAGTGAAGAACTCACTTTCTCTGCCCTCAACCGACCAAACAAACACAAACAGAAATTTAGGTGCTGTGGGAACAGCAGTTGAGAGCTCGAAAGCTAACGATCACCGCGAGTAAACACCAACACTGGGAGAGACTTCCAGATGAAGCAACGACACACTCGCTCATTGTATAACAACACTCGTCAGAAGACATGAACATGAAGCTTGGCTCCGAAGCGAAAGGCAAGTGGTGCATGCATCTACTTCCGTATTTATACCCGCGCCACGAGTATAAATACGTATAAATATTTTATTAAAATTATTTTTATTGTAAATATTGTTTAACACTTTGTTTTTGAATGACTGGACCCTTGCTGAGCACTGCAGGGGTAAAGGCCAATAAACACATTTTTGATTGTTTTAAAAGTTATTTAGTTTATGTTCAGGCAATAAATCAAGCCAAAGAGGAGAGCAACAACAGTGGGAAGGTCTTGCACATTATCCAGCACAACTAGCTCCTCTAAAACTACAGATCGGCACCTACAGTAACATTTGGGTTGGAATGGATGGTGGCAACATTGTCTTTAACGATGCTTAAGATCCCCATCTTCATTCCCTTTGTGTAATTGTCTTGGCTCTGTGTCCTGGAGTAAAAAGGTGCATAAAAACCCAAAACATCTTCCTACACAGGTATTCAGTTGATACCACTGAATTCCAGTGGTATCAACAGCTCTGTGGTTAAAATGACTTAATAAACGTTAATAAAAGGGATTAGAGTAGAATTATGTCCTGTTCAAGCATCTCTGAATGCAACATGTCAAAACTTAAAGTGGATAACTTACAACAGCAGATGTCTGATCTGGGCACATGCTTTGTATGTCTCATAGATGTCTCTGCAAATTCAATTAATATGAGGAACTGTCAGTGAACAACTAGGCCTGGGGAGAGTTTTTGCAAAGAGATGCATAGCTTGCAGAGATGAGAAAACCATTCATCTTCATCTCAGTTTTGTAATATCAGAGTTATGGATGGGTCTAGTTTTCAGATTTCAGCTTTACATTGGTCTCTAAGGCAAAAACAAAAATAATTGGATAGTAAATTACTGTTTGTGGATTTGTAGCTATATATATATATATATATATATATATATTATATTTTGCATTGTTTTGTCAGCATGCATGGGGGTTTAGCAATGATCTAATTCAGATTCACATAAACAAAAAATTTTAGTGTGAAAAAAAATCCCTAGATGCTAGATGTAATGAGCATGTCCTAATTAAGAAGACATTTTAGAGCCTCTTTCCAGCTGATTGAATCTTGTCCCTTCTGAAGAAGTATTGCTTGAATAGGTGCATCATAATGGAATATGAAGATAAGCTAAAAATTTATATAATCAAGCACCTTTTTTGAGGGGTCATATTGGTGGTCAGTTGAGGTGGTTTGTGCAATGTTTGTCCTCCTATTTATTTTATAGAGCTTCTAAAGTGAGTTACAAGCACACATATGTCATATGCTATTACAGTATGATGCTATTATCCCCTTGTAGCTAGCTGTGGTGAGCATGACGAGGCAGAGGGACGTGAGAGAACGGCGCGAGGCCTGTGGCGTGAGTGATAATGAATGACACCCGTGACACCGGTCTCGCACCGTTCTCTCACATCCCTCGGCCTCGTCCTGCTCGCCACACTGGCTTTGTGAATGCTGTATGCAAGTATGTAGAAAATCCCAAAGGGGTACAGAAAGACCAATAATATAACTGAAAAAGCAAACATTAATAAAATAGTAAGAATATTAAAAGTAGCATTCCACGAGTTTAGTCCACTGGGACTTTTCACTGTTTGTGTTATTCACATACAGTAGTAAGCTGTCAGTCTGTGCATTAATGGTGGGGATTTTTCATTGACTCTTTCTATATTACACCTGTAACTAGTCTTTATGAACAAGTCAATGAATCATTCACTGAACCAAAAATGAACCACTGAACCAAATCCAGGAACTTATGTTCCCTTTTGAAAGGGAACTCGCACTGCGTCAGAACGCTATGGGCAACGCCTCCACGTGAACCGGTGTCTGAAACGCTTATCTAATCACGGAGATACTGTTGGCTGGCAACAGATTATGACATCATCACATAATCGACACTGAAGTATATAAGGAGAGCCTGGAGAACATGTCAACGCTTTTTCGTCTTCAGGGAATGTTTTGTTTGTAAGCTTCAACCTGAAAACTTCAAAAAGGTTAAACAGTGTGATACATGGGTTTTACTTGGACCTAAAGCATATTTTGTCTGTAATTCGTGGCTTTCAATAGAAATTAGTGGAATTTTGCCATAAAAATCTTTAAAGGCCGTTTTCTCAAAATTGAGTTTTTTCTCACACTCCTAATGACGATTTTCCACGTCTGTAGCACCTACATACACCACACTTTACAGCCATTTTCCTAACTATATTGTGAAGGTTTGTTCAGAGGGATTTGATGACGTATTATTCTTGGCCCGATTTATATGACATTTTATGCCTAAAATAGGGCAGAAATCAATTTTTTAAGGCTATTGCCAGTATTTTCTGATTTACAGGGTAACAAAAGGAGATATTCATAATCCCCTCTGAAAATGTCTTTTGTGAAATGTCTTCATTGAATTTATCAACAAAATGCTAAAATAATTTTGAACCTTGTTTTTTTCAATGGTCAGATTCGTCACTTCAAAATATATGCAAATTAGCGCATATTTAATTAGATATAGCCTGATTAGCATATTTAAACATAAAATTACAGAAAACTTGCAATACATTATTTTCTCCTATTCATGTGAGTAATCAACTGGTAAAGTTTTATGATGATATCTGTGAGTTACAATTTTTACCCTATTCACCTGCAGTGCCTCGCCTTAACACTAGAACTACCAAGGCAGTCATTTTGACCGTTTTTAAATTTTACAGTGTAATATCTTTGTTAAAATTAAAGCAATGTGGCTGTAGGACTCTGACTTTTTCTAAATATGTGTATATTTTATTCTGACACTGTTATTTTATTAAAATCACAAAACACAAAACAGTTCTGACTATTTCTACCTAGAATGGCCATGGTGGTCATTTTGACCGCACGCATTATAGATATCATAAGTCCGCTACATTTCCCGCCATCAACTCGCACATGATGTACAAGAAGTGCACAAATGAGCAAGTTTCGCGGAGGGACTTCATCACGCGACTGGCGAGCGAACTTCGCTCCGACCACATGAAATCAAAAGACACACAAGGGGTGTTTACCTGTGTGGACTGTGCATGCGTAAGCGTCAGTGAATGATGCGGGGTGTTTGCGCCGTTCAAATGAGTCCACTTGGAGGAAAACGTGTTAACTGATTTTGTTCGATAATATTTTTTGTTCACTGAAACTAATTGTTCTAAAGCAGTTCATTTTCTTGTAATGTTCATGTTTTTTCTTAGCCTGTTTTTGTGTGTAGCCTACTGTATTGTGCTGCATACGTGTCCATGAAAGTTTTTACAATGTATTCAAATGTATATAGGTAGTGTTTTTGTTATTGTATGTTTTAAGTTACTGTATCATAAGATTTGTTTTTATTGTACAAAGAAAATAAGAAAATATTTATCAATTAGGCTGGAAAATACATTTTCACATTCATTTGAATTTAAATTTTGTGTCCTGACCTTTATTATTACCAGTAACATTGTAGATCCATTTATTTTTAGATTTTGTATTGATTATTGAACTTATTTACAAACAGGGCTGTACTAAATGGTATGAAGATTTGACGTTTCCTAACTTTTTTGCATGTCTATTCACGTGGTGAGTGCAGAAAAAATATATATTTTTGACGCAAAACTTCCTCACATAGAGAGGCAGCACCTGTCGGGGCAATCTTTCTTTTGTACTTGTTTTAAGGGCGATGACGTCGTAACATGATGACAGGAATTTAAAGCGTCATTGGAAAACTTAAAGAGAAAGTTCAAATGCAGATATGACATGACGAAAATGACGTTCAGTACGGCCATATGAACGTCAAAGAATGAACGGTCAGAATGACCGCTATGGTCGTTCTAGTAGTTATGGAATTCCGGTAGGTCTAGTGTTAACGGGGTGTTAAATATGGTTTTCATAGGATGGTGAAATTAGGGCCCTAAAGTTCCTATATATAGGTAGGCTACCCTTCCCATAGGCCTCCTCTTATGTTAGAGTCATCAGGCTTATATAACGGGTTGTGCCAATCTGTAGTAGTGAACAGGTTGGCTGTATGGAAAATTCTCTAGTGAGGCCACCGTTCATCCGAGCACCTAATAGATTTTTTTTGTGTAATATGGCTACCTCCCTATCGGTAGTTATTCTACTGAGGCCATCGCTCTGTCAAGCTGCAGATAGAACTACAAAGTCAAGCATTGGCCCTCTTTGGGCCACCTTGATAGCCACCTTATACTAGAGCAGCAGTTCTCCTCTTACTTTAGAGAGTCGTTGAGATTATAGCTCTGAATTTCAGTCACTTTATATTTGTGTCGGCCCTCATGGGGCCGCCTCGATTTATGGCTTAGGCTTAGTAACTAGGAAATTGGTGGCGGTTTGCTAAGCATTCTCGCCTTGAGCCTTAGAGCTAGAGCCCATCAGGATAAAGTATTCCTGTAAATCTAGTTGTTCCTAGTACTGGCCTCCTCTTACTACAAGAGTTGTCTAGCCAAGGCCCGCCTTTTGCACTAGGTGTAAAAATGCTAGTGGTGTTACAGGGTAGATAGCAGCATAGGCAGCAGGCTATCTTCAAAAAGCCTCCCATGCAGATATATCATAGGCATTGTCAGGCCTTTTCTCTCTAGAAAGTAAGAAGCAGTATGCTCATGCCTCCACCCTTTAGAGCTGAGTATTGTAGCTAGTTTTTCCAGCTAGGTCTTAAAATTGAAAAAGGATTTTTTTTCCACTGAGCCCCTTGAATAAAATAATTAAGCTATAAGCTATAGGCCTCCTCGATAATCCGGTAGCGTAAGATTGTACTCCCCTTGCTTTAAAGGGTCGATAACACTTTTTGCTGAGGACACTGCCTGTTGGCAATGTGAAATAAGCATAACCAGGCCCACTGATAGGTCTGTGAGAGCACCTGACTTCTGTAGCTATCTCTGCTAATAGTCCCGCTATCTCTAATAGTTAGGCCTTGACAGGCCCCCTTGAAGGCGGATTCCCAATGAGTTGAATGCTTAGCATTGCAAAGGAAAAACCTAGCCCAGAGCCTGGTCAATACTTATCAGGTTTTGAGTATAGTGTTCCAGAATCTTTCTGAGGATCGTTCTGTATGAATACTTAGCTCCCTAAGTCTGGTCGGAAGGTCAAATATTATATATCTGCCCTTCCTACCCGTCTAACAGGTAGAAAATACACAGAAATGTAATAAAGTTATAAAACATTTTACAGTCTTAATTGCATCAATTGTAAATTAAATATAGAATCATTCTTATTAAAGCTACAAGTGTTCTTCAGTCAAGAGCAGTGAGTCATTTTCTCTGTTACCTGTGTTCTTTGATTCTGCTGTCACTGCTGCAAATCGAGCATGCGTCAAAGAAGGTGACGTAGTCAAAGGGGAGCTAGTTGATAGATTAAACTTTTGCCGTATCCAGTTGGCAAAATTCCGAACACATCTTCCTTTTTTAAGAATGACTTCAGTGCCGTTCTTTGTTCTTTTCTCAAAGAAAAGCTTAACTCCAAGTCTTCCAGAGTCGCGGCCAAAGCCGATTAGAAAGACCGCTGTTCATCAGTAGTAGCACCCATTTTCTTATAAGTAGCAGGGAATTCACGCGGAACCATCGCAACTCTGCCATCGTTATGTTAAACCCGCCCACCGACTCTATACACGATGTGATTGGCCTGACTAGAGTTTGGTTTTTCCAGCTTGCAAGCCAACAGAGTGTTGCTAGACGACACTGGCTGCAAAATAAAATTTGCTGGCGCTAGGGTGCGTCTAGATTTCTAGGGTACGTTCAAGCGCGAAAGAGAAGTCGATTCTGGCGCACGTCTTTCTGTGAGCCCTGTGTGTGAAAGGAAATTCACAGACAGCGTGTTCTCTTTTGTCTTTTTGCGCTTGTATGGTTTAAAAGCATTTGCATGAAGAAGAACGTGATCATATAATGTAAAGCTAGTCAAAGGATGAAAGAAAAAAATGGATTGCTGCGTTAATAATGCGTCAAACTGAAAATCATTAACCGCATGCGTTACCGTTGACAGCACGGATATAATCGACGTGTTTAAGTGAATACGTGGCAAGACGGATGTTGTGACAATATGTTCGTGTGATTTGACCGTAAGCACAACAAGTCATGAAAAAGAGGCAGCTTTATGTGCACTGGGAATGAAGCACGGGAATGAAATCATGCGCAACCCCCGCAATTCAACGCCGAAAACGTACGATTTGCATTTTTATTATAAATTTGTGTGCATAATTTATTATTACGTCTTTTTTTAACACATTTTAGCAATTAAAACAATTTGATGGCATTTTTACGGCACCCCTGCTCTCGGTGGCACCCCGTTTTTTACACAAAACCTACAGTTTTCCCTTTTCTGTTCTATGACAGGGCTTTTTGATGGCCTGTAGGTAGGAGATATGGGTTATGCATGCCAGAGGTTTTTGCTAACCCCCATCATGACCACAGAACCGCTTCAATGTGGCCCTCAGTAAAACCAGAGTGAAGATCGAGATGACCTTTGGCATCCTAAATGGACGTTTCAACTGCACTTTTTTTTTCTTTTCTTTTTTTACACAAAGGATTCATTTGAAAGACAAGCATTTAATAAAAACACAAGACTCACATTTCTGCTTCTACACCATTTTTGTGATTGGTGCAGTTTTGAACATGTTTCATAAATGTCATGCTACTTACACACTATTAACACAACTCAACCAGACTCCTTCCCTTTCATTATGTGTATGCCCTGTGCGGGAATTATTTAAATGAGGAATATTGTGACGTGTATGTTCCTAGAAGAAAACTCAAGACAATCGAGGCGTTTCGGGGAGTTAAGAAACAAAATAGGCCCTCTTTAACATTCTGTAGAATGTAAGGTGCAGTGTCTGACAATGTTCAACAACACCCAGAATATGAAACTTACCTTGTAATCTTCTTCTGTGTGATTCTGGAGTGCAAATATGTTCAGCTCTACTCTTGTGTGCCGTTTCTTGCATACACAGTGGCAAATGCTACAGCCTAAGATTCCGTCAACAGACTCAAAGATCTTAATTAACACAGGCTTTTACATAATTAGAGGGAGAAAACAAAGGAACAGTAAATGCTCCCTTAATATTCTGGTGAATTAATGTCCATAATGAATTTATCTGAACGTTGGAGAAGAATCTGTTTTGGCATTATATGAATTAACTTATTTACATGCAAATGTTTGAAAGTTATGTCTCATCACTCAGTCTGAAATATTCCACACTTGCCCTTTGAAGAACATCAGTGAATGAGTGTTGCTTAAAGGCATTTGTATTAATATGTAAAAGCAACAAAATGGGAATGTGTTATTTTTTCCCACTTTATGCTTGAAATAGCCCACTTTGTTTCTTAAAATAGCTATTTGCATGGTAGTCATTTATAATTTTTGGTTTCTTAACCCTCTGGGGTCGGCGGTATCGCCGGCGATACCAGCTCACTTTTTTTCTTATCAGTGTTTTTTCTTATCAAAATACTCTGTTGATTTTGATCTTACATAATAAGTGTTATACATCATTCGATCCTGTTAAGTGTCTATTTTTTGTGTATACTCACAATAAAAACAGTGTTCTGCTTTTTGTCAAATAAAGAAAAATAAACATGATGTGAGTTTTGCCTTCTCTCTGTCTGTGGTCCATTCTGAAACGCGTCCGAAAATGAACTGTAACTTAACGAATACTTGTCACACAGACACGAGAGATTTTTCTTAATGAAGCTTTAATTCTCTTCTTTTAAATGAAGTAATTTACATAAAAAACAAATATTCTCAGTTTATGTAATCTGTATGAAAAGAGAGCGATGTCAGTCTTTTTATTTTCCGCTCATTATACCTCATTAAATCATAACATCACTTTGACATTAAAGCCCATGTTGCAGGTTAACCACCACTGTCGATTAATGGGTACATAAATCCCTCAAGATATGTATATCATTTTTAAAATGTCTCAAAAATGGTCTTAAAGACCAGTTTTTTAAGTTTTTGGTATTAACGGTTACGCAATTCGGTGATGATGTCACGTTGGGGAGAAGTGGAGGAAAGGTAGCCTCAGCCTAGTATTAGAACTATGGCGACTGACTGGGACAAGGAAGAGGTAGCAAGAGCCAACTTGTATGATGGCCCGCAGCCGTATCATTTTGAACCTGCCAGACGTGAGAGGGCAAATAATGAGGAATTGCCAAGAACTGATGGCCGTCAAAGCCAATTAAATGCATGGTCCGAGGAGAAAGAGTGGAGAGTTGGTGAAGTGTCCTGGTGAGTTGCTATCATTTAGCAACGCAGCAATGAGCACTGGATCTAGTCTACGAGCAGCAGTGCACAATAACGACACATTTTTTTTGTGTGTCATTGAATAGCACAAAGTGAAAAATCAACGTTTTACTTCTCTTTATATCTGCTGACAGTGATCATGACGTTCTGATAAGTACCGGTAACTTTTGTCATAGTGTCGTAGTACTGGTAAACTTTGTCTTTGTCATCTAGAAATAGAAGGCATCCTGCTAGCTATATGGGCGTTTCTTAGCGTTTATCTCTTCCTCCAGTGAAAATGTTGTTGCAAACTTAGCCGCCGCGTGTCTGTCGCTGTGTGTGGCAGGTGCTTGTGTGGGCTGTGCCGTCCCATGGAAACTGCGTTGGAAAGCTTGTGATGTAGGGAATTGAGTGTGTTTTGGTCGCTGGTCGAGGATATATCTATCTATATCTATCTATCTATATGTATTTGTCTATTTATCTATAATCTGAATACTCTCGTCTACTACTCGTCTCTCTAGTTGCTCTCAAGGCGGGCTTTGGTAAATTCTCTCCCCAAGGTGACGTAATGCAATGCATTGTGGGGGAAAGGAGAATCGTTGCAAACCGCTGTAAGATATACCTACTTTTTTCGTATTATATTCCGTTTTGTGATACCTAACAACATAAAATATAATGGATAACAGTTTAAATGTTTATTACCAACAAGCAAATTGCACAAAATCGTGGAAAAATTAACCCTGCAACACAGCCTTTAAGTTATTTTCTTGGAAGCCAACATGAATAGAAAGGCAGATTGTAGGCTATTTTATTCCCTGTAATTATTCCCAATACTTATGTCACAAAAATGCTTTTTCAGGCAATGAATTTGTGCATTGTCTGAAATATTCTTTATCTTATTAATTTTGATGATGTACATACATGCAGATAAATAGACATTCAAATTAAATTGCTTTTATTATAAGACCAGTGCTGATTTCACTTTCCTGATCATTTATTTTCCTAAAGTTCAAGAGGTGGATGAATTAAAATAGGGGGTTCACTTTAGGGTCAGTGGTTTTGGGGTTCTTTATTTGAGGGGATTTTATTTATTTTTTAAAGGGGGAAAAAGTAGCATGTACTATATTTGTCACACTCTTGGAAGTCCAAAGAACAACAATAAAGATACTAATTAGTCTTTCATAGTAAAGATGCAAAGAACAAACTCATACAAAGGCAGGTAGTATGACCACGTAACACTGACGATACCAGATAAATGAAGATTCAAACACAGAAACTTAAATACACAAGTAACAGTTACTTTGTTTTCCCATTTACTGAATGACACCTCTCCTGCATGTTGAGAGAAATCGGGAGTATGTTGAAGAGGTGTGCTGTCTAAACTTGATGCTTATTGTAGTCATATAAACATGCATTAAGGGGGCTTTTACACTGGGCTCGTTTGATGCGGTGCGAGCCCAAGCGCGATTGTTCCCGGCGCGCCCCGCACCGTTGGTCTGGTTTCACACTCTTGATTCTATCGAACCCTGGTGCATTTGACGTCATCGCAAACGTGCACGGCGCATGATAGAAACAGAACGCAGGTAAAAATATTGTTCCCTTTTGTGGTCACTCCGAGTTACGTCGGATGACGACGAATGGGGTTTCGCTTAGAAAGCCTATCAACTTCGAGTATTAAAAAACGAGCCAATGGCAAGGAAATGCCATGGGTCTGCGGAATTTGCATGACGTAACTCCCGCCCTACCTCGTGGGTATAAAAGGAGGACGCCGGCAACATGCAGTTATGTTTTCGCTTCGGAGCCAAGTTTATTCTTCTCTCCACAAGCCATCTCTGAATTGTCAGCTTCACAAACAAGTTCCTCTGGTGTTTGTGTGACGGCGATCTCCAGCGAGCGCGCGCTTCCTGCTTATCTGTGCAGTGGTTTGCCAGTGAGTGCGTGTCTCCTCGGGCGCTTCAACACTCAGAGTGTTTCTCTCATAAAAGAGCTTGCACGCGGCACGTCTTTTTAAAGATGCCTCGCCCGTGCACTTCTGGTTGCGGCAGATTAGTATCTGACTCTGATGGGCACGAGCGCTGTCTAGTATGTTTGGGCATGGATCCAGCTAGAGCAGCGCTCGTGGATGACTCAGGTTCTCTCTGTGGGAACATGACCATCGCGTCACTAAGGTCGAGACTTAATGAACTCGCAAGAGTGAGGGTCCCCTCATCCACACCCCGATCTAGTGCTCCCTCGCAGGGTGCTACTTCGGCTGGTGGCCAGGGTGACCTGAGGGTTACGGTCTGGAACAAGGCGCCGACTATGTGTCCGCGACCCCAGCCCCCCTCTTCAGTGACGGTGCCCACTAGTGAACTGCCGATTCCCGCGGGTCGACCTACGGGTGGCCCGCGAGTTTCGGTTGAAGCTACAGAGGATGATGCTATGTCTGTAGCAGCATCACAAGGTGGGTCTGAATCTTCTGGAAGTGAGGGCTCAGCACAGCTGCCACCTTCCGTTGTGCATACGGCTGTGCCTGAGTCTGATCCGGAGATGACGGCCATGCTTTCCTGGGCAGCCGCGAGCATCGGTCTAGAGTGGAGGCCTCCACCCTGTCCTGAATGCTCGCGGCTAGACGATGCGATGGCCACTCTGCAGGTCTACCAGGCCCAGATGCTCAGAGACATGCACGAGGGCAGGACAGACCCAGGGCTCTTCGATGAGCTGCGCGCAGCAACCGACCTTGCCCTCCGGGCGACGAAGGTAGCCGCGCGCTCCCTGGGCCTGGTGATGTCCACTTTGGTGGTCCAGGAGAGACATCTCTGGCTGAACCTGGCCAACATGCCAACATGCCGGATACCGAGCGGACTCGTCTGCTCGATGCACCCCTGTCCCAGGCCGGCCTCTTCGGCGGAGCAGTCGAGGACTTTGCCCAACAGTTCTCGACTGCACAGAAACAGACTGAGGCCATTAAACACTTTCTGCCCCGCCGACCCGCTGCTGCCTCCACGTCGGCCGGGCAGACGTCTCAGCCTGTTTCCCGCCGAGGGCACCCTCCTAAGGCTCCCGCCCCTCCCGCTCGGCCAAAACAGCAGCCTTCACCCAGGCCCAGTCGCGGAGGAAGCCGTAGGAAGGCGCCACAGCCCTCTCCAGCCCCGCCCCCCGCCAAGCGCCGGGCTAAGCGGCGCTCCTGAGACGGGCTGCTCAGGGATGATGATTGTTTCTCAGGAGATGGTAGCAGGACCACATCTTTTGTTCTCCACTCTCTGCTTCTCACCCACGGGTGGGCAGCACCCTAATATGGTTAAAGAAAGAAACAATCCTCTCTTCCCTGAGCTCACAGAGTTCTCGGGTGACACAGAGCGCCGCACCCAAGCTGTGCTCTCCTCGTCCCCCTCTGTCCCAGAGTCGGTTGACACGACGTGCCGTCCACGGACCGCTTCGCCCTTGTCCCCCTCTGTCGCCAGACCCCTGGCAGAGCAGGCCCCCACGGGACGACCTTCCTGGTCCTTCCCTGGCCCCCTCTGCTGGGGCACGGTTGTTAACTGTGCCCCCACACCGGGCCGCTATGCCGTCCACGTCTGGGCCAGTTACTCCGCTTCGCTGCCCATCCGGGGGGACGCCTGTGGTTTGCATGACCCCGCTGGTTCAGTTCCTGGGAGCCTGGCTAGAGCTTCCCCGTCTGTCCCGCTGGGTCGCCCGAACCATCAGGCTCGGCTAGGCGATTCAGTTCACACGGTCTCCTCCCCGCTACAGGGGAGTCCGCTCCACTCTGGTCGGTGGCAATGCCCCCCATCATGAGAGCAGAGATTGCCACCCTGCTGGCGAAGGGTGCAATCGAGACTGTCCCTCCAGCCGAGATGAGGTCCGGCTTCTACAGCCCCTACTTCATTGTCCCCAAGAAAACCGGTGGGTTACGACCGATCCTGGACTTGCGTGTGCTGAACCGCTCCCTTCACAGGATGCCGTTCAAGATGCTCACCGCCAAACGCATTTTCGAATGTGTTCGGCCCCAGGATTGGTTTGCAGCGATCGACCTGAAGGACGCCTACTTTCATGTCTCCATTCTTCCTCGACACAGACCGTTCCTCCGGTTTGCTTTCGAGGGGCAGGCATACCAGTACGCGGTTCTCCCTTTCAGGCTAGCCCTGTCTCCTCGCGTCTTCACGAAGGTCGTCGAGGCAGCTCTTGTTCCCCTTCGGGTTCACGGGGTTCGCATCCTGAACTATATCGACGACTGGCTTATCCTAGCTCACTCTCGAGACCAGGTTTGCGAACACAGGGAGCTTGTGCTTCAGCACCTACCTCGTCTGGGCCTTCGGGTCAACTGGGAGAAGAGCAAACTTTGCCCCGTGCAGAGGATCTCTTTTCTCGGTATGGACATTGACTCAGTCGCCATGTCCGCGCAGCTTACGAGCGAGCGCGCATAGTCACTGCTGACTTGTCTGAGACAATTTCAGGGCAAGAGTGCGGTTCCACTGAAATATTTTCAGAGGCTCCTGGGGCATATGGCATCTGCAGCCGCGGTGACGCCGCCCGGATTGCTTCATATGAGACCGCTTCAGCTTTGGCTTCGCGACCGAGTCCCGAGGTGGGCATGGCAACAAGGCACGCTCCGAGTACCAGTTACTCCGACCTGCCGTCAGACCTTCACCCCGTGGTTGAACCTCAGTTTTCTCAGGGCTGGTGTCCCCCTGGAACGAGTGTCTCGGCATGTTGTTGTCTCAACAGATACCTCCACCACGGGCTGGGGCGCCATGTGCAATGGACATGCTGCCGCGGGCTCCTGGACAGGACCCCAGCGCCTATGGCATGTCAATTGCCTCGAGTTGCTGGCAGTACGCCTTGCCCTGCACCGCTTTCGGGCGTTGCTCAGGGGTCAAGACGTACTATTCCGGTCAGACAATACCGCCACTGTAGCGTACATCAACCATCAAGGTGGTCTACGCTCCCGCCGTATCTCACAACTCGCTCGCCACCTCCTCTTATGGAGTCAGAAGCATCTGAGGTCGCTTCGAGCCATTTATATTCCCGGAGCCCTGAACTGTGCAGCCGACGAGCTCTCACGGCTTCAGCCCCTCCCTGGAGAATGGCGACTCCATCCCCAGTCGGTTTTCAGCTGATTTGGGACCAGTCCGGGGACGCAGAGATAGGTCTGTTTGCCTCTCACAACTCGACCCATTGCAACCTGTATTTTTCCCTCACCGAGGGCACGCTCGGCACGGAAGCACTGGCGCACAGCTGGCCGCGGGGCCGCAAATATGCGTTTCCCCCAGTGAGTCTTCTAGCGCAGGTCTTGCGCAAGGTCAAGGAGGACGAGGAGCAGGTCCTTCTGGTTGCGCCGTACTGGCCCACCCGGACTTGGTTCTCCGAACTGGTGCTCCTCGCGACAGCACCTCCTTGGCCAATCCCTCCGAGGAAGGACCTCCTTTCTCAGGGACGGGGCACCCTGTGGCACCCTCGTCCCGATTTTGGAACCTCCACGTGTGGCTCCTGGACGGGACGAGGCAGGTTTGAGTACCCTATCACCAGGATGTTGCCGCTATTGCCGCACACCATGACTTGGTAGAAGGTAAATCCTTAGGGAAGCACGACCTGATCGTCAGGTTCTTGAGGGGAGCAAGGAGACTGAATCCTCCTCGCTCTCCTCTCGTTCCCTCTTGGGACCTCGCAGTGGTTCTAACTGCCCTGCAGAGTGCTCCCTTTGAGCCTCTGCAATCAGTGGAGCTTAAGTTCCTGTTAATGAAGACAGCGCTCCTGGTTGCATTGGCCTCTGTCAAGAGGGTAGGGGACCTGCAAGCATTCTCTGTTGACGAAGCGTGCCTGGAATTCGGGCCGGCTTCCTGTCACGTGATCCTGAGACCCCGGCCTGGATATGTGCCCAAGGTTCCTACCACTCCCTTCCGGGACAAGGTGGTGAACCTGCAAGCGCTGCCCCTGGAGCACTGGCACTGCTCTGTCCAGTATGCGCTCTCCGCGCCTATGTAGACAGAACGCAGTGTTTCAGGACCTCAGACCAGCTCTTTGTCTGTTATGGTGGGAAGCTGAAGAGAAAGGCTCTCTCCAAGCAGAGGTTGTCCCACTGGATAGTGGACACCATTGCTTTGGCATACCAGCAGCAAGGTCGTTCGTGCCCCCTTGGTGTGACTGCCCACTCCACCCAGAGTGTGGCATCCTCTTGGGCTCTAGCGCATGGCACCTCGCTAACAGACATCTGCAGAGCTGCAGGCTGGGCGACACCTAACACATTCGCCAGATTCTACAATCTCCGAGTGGAGCCAGTGTCCTCTCATGTACTCGCTTCAACCAGCTAGTACTGGACCCGCTCAGGTGTCTTCGCTTGCTCGCCATACCACTCCATGGACTGGATACGTGCGATATTTCCTCAGGTGAGCTTCTCCGCAAGCCCTGAGTTCCTCCAGCACCCCTGATGCTAGCGCCAGTGTCTATTGCCTGTGCGTCGGCTAGGTGCCTTCCGTGTGCATGGTCCCTCTCCGGAGCTACCCCCACATGTGTATTTCCACTGTAAGCCTCTCTGAGGATGTGTCTTTCCCTTGGCAAGCCACCTTGCCACCCCTGGGGTCGAAATATTCCACCTGCGGCTGGACACCCCAGTGTTCTCCATATGCTTCCTTCGGGTCATGTGTGTATTTTCTAAATGCTTGTTGGTGTTAGGCTTGTAGGGTTGGTGTTAATTGCATATTTCCTCTAACTATGGGATATGCTTCCCAGTGTACCTTGGTATTCCTGTGTTAAATAGGAGTCCTTTGTCCGTGCTAGTCTCACAACAAGGATCTCAGATTTACGCAGGGCACTGGAAGACAGCTGTGAAGGTGGCGTGATTAGACTGATAACCCCATTCGTCATCATCCGACGTAACTCGAGTGACCACGAAAGGGAACGTTTCGGTTACGTATGTAACCCTCGTTCCCTGAGTAGGGAACGGAGACGTTACGTCTTCCTGCCACTTCCGCTGTACCGCGGGGATCGCCTGAGCTCAGTATTGGCCCCTCAGCGAAGAAACATAACTGCATGTTGCCGGCGTCCTCCTTTTATACCCACGAGGTAGGGCGGAGTTACGTCATGCAAATTCCGCAGACCCATGGCATTTCCTTGCCATTGGCTCGTTTTTTAATACTCGAAGTTGATAGGCTTTCTAAGCGAAACCCCATTCGTCGTCATCCGACGTAACGTCTCCGTTCCCTACTCAGGGAGCGAGGGTTACTTACGTAACCGAGACTTTTTTTTATTTATTCTGTGCTATGCGCAGCTGAGTGAACAACAGAGGTTTACTGTGCGTGTGTCGCATAAGTTGGCTTTCTGCTGCTTGCAAACAGACTCTTTTGAGGAGACAGTGGATTTCCAAATTTGTTGTCCTGAATCCACTCGCGATGCGCGAATACACTCCACACTCAGCTCTCGCTCGTATCCGAGGTAAATCATCAACACTATCATCCCTTACATGTGTTTTGTTTACCTTAATACATCATAATCAGCTAAAACATGCGCAGGTTACTTTACTTCCTGAACAAGTGCGCACCCGAGTTTGTGTTGCTTGCACATTCACGCGAACCGCCCCACGGTTCGGGAGCAACCGAACTCAGACCACCTCCAGGTAGTCTCGGGTTCGATACCCATAGCGCATCAGGGTCCCATGACAGCGTACACATTAGCGATTTTTGATGCGAACCGTGCCCCGTTCCGAACTAAACTGCCAGTGTGAAAGCCCCCTTAAGCATCTCACTTGCATAAAAACAGATTCAGTATTCATTAAAATGAATAAAAACAGTGAAATGCAAACTCAGAATATTATGCAATCCTGCAATAATTAAATGTTAAATTACACAAATACTTTGTTTAATATAATCTTATTAACCAATGTCTTTGCTGCTGATCCAATTCATCCATACTAATAAGCAAAAATAACTTTAGATAAACATTTCATTTGTGTTTCTTTCTCTTTTTTTTTCGAAGAAAGAGTGTTGAACTTTCTTCTCCTGCCCAATTCTTCTGCAATCCAGAATGGCAGCACAGCCATGTAATGTTTGTTTGAGCTGTGCCATAATGTACAGGAGTGAATTTGCATTTCATTCAGCCTAAGGCCTATTCATTTCATTTTTGGTCTGAAAGGGCCTTTACATTTGTTGTTGTTGTTATCAAAAAACAAATCAGCAAGCCTAGCCCAGGCCAGGGGAGAAAAAGTAACACACAAATAATGTAATACATCATGTTCCTTAAAAAGTAACTAAGTTAGGGAGTAACGCAATATTGTAATGCATTACTTTTAAAAGTAACTTTCCCCAACACTGCTCATCACTGTAATTTCTAAAAGGAATATTCTCTCTAAAACTGTTTTGGAACAATATTTATTGATCATATACAATATTTAACATTCTTTATATTTTAGAAAGGGGGTCCCTCATGAGGGAGTCATCATATTTGGATTTTGACAGGAGGGAATACATTAATGTCATTATAATAATTAATATTACATGCACTTGATCATACAGTATATCACATGTTAGTTTTAAAGCCCAATGCTAAATATTAGCATATGCATTGTCTGAATAACCTCTTATTTAACTGTGGCTCTAACTGTGAGCATACAGCCTAATTTCTCTTTTCATTTTTTTTTTTAACAGGGATTGTATCATTGATCTCTCTGGCAATCCTTTCGTATGATCGTTACAGCACTTTAACTGTTTACAACAAGAGAGCCCCAGACTACAGCAAACCCTTGTTGGCTGTCGGGGGCTCCTGGCTCTACTCACTGTTCTGGACGGTTCCCCCCCTGCTGGGCTGGAGTAGCTATGGACTGGAAGGGGCAGGAACCAGCTGTTCGGTCACATGGACCGCCAACACCCCCCAGTCACATTCCTATATCATCTGCCTGTTCATTTTTTGTTTGGGACTCCCCGTGCTGGTCATGGTGTACTGTTACAGCCGGCTCCTCTGTGCTGTCAAACAGGTAAATTCCATCAAAACATATCAATTCAAAGTTAATATTACAATGTGTGTAAAATTTCTACATAACAAGGAGTTTCAAAAAGTCAGATTTCACAACTCAAAACTATTAACTGCAGTGCAGTTTACAATCCTTTCTGGAACTAAAATATCTCTCTTAGCTTAAACTAGGTCAGTATCTCAGACTCCAGATAAAGTGTAAACCACCTCAAATTATGTTTAAGTTGGTGATATCTGGAATCCACACTCTCTACGCTATTTTTTTTTTTTTTTTTAATAAGTCAGTGCTAAAAATAAAGTTTCCAAAAGGGGGTTTTCACTACAATGCCATACCCAGCAAACACGTTTAGGTTGTGGCACGTTGCATTTCTGCTATGGCAAAGTTGCTGTCTACACGCTTGCAACATTGTAACAATGTAGAATTGTAAGACGCGACAGGGCTGTAGCAACGTTGTTGCACGACATTCAGCAACTGAGAGACGACGTTCTGAAGCTAGATAGGCCTATAGATATCCCCCATATAGCATTTTATGTTTTAAGGTTAATTTGTAATTAGATAATTATATACTTTTTAAATATTGTTTATCCTTATTATTATTTAATGGGGCTATCAGTAAATTAGCCTAATTATAATCAACACCTGCAAGTGTACACTTTGAAGAGTAAAAATTGCCGAAGGTTACGTTAATTCAACTTTATTAAAACTGCATATGGTAAGCTAATCATTGCACTTCCAAAAGTTATACATTTGTGGAAAAAGAAAAAAACTAAATAAACGAATATAAAATTTTATTTTAAGTATAATAAATAAAAAATAAAAAGCAAAGATCAGAACATTTAATGAACACAACGGGTTCTACTGTACACATGGCAGACAGTAGCATAGTCGAAAGCCGGGCGATAAAGGTCGGTGACCGGAATCAGTCCAGGAAACATCCACAAATCTAGAGGAGCAAAGAAACGAATGAGACTAAATAAGTTAGCAGACAAATCAAATTGAAAAACTAAACAGTGCGAGCGAGACAACATTAGTCACATTAGACAATAAAGTTGTAGGTTGTGTTTGAATATTTATCTTATTTAGCTGAGGAAGGCTAAATTAAACGCAATTCTCACGTATCCTTGCTCGATGAAGAATGAGCCAACACAATGAATGAGTCCAACGGACGGTTGAAATTTAAAAGGCTGATTTCTACGCGCAGGCAGTGACGAGTACATACATTATGTAGTCCAATTGTTGTCAAGACACCATAGGCACAACCTTTAGCAATTGCCCTGAACGGTGGTTTAATGTCAACATTGTGACAACGCTGTAACAACCTTCACCACACAACGTAGTTATAGCAACCTTTTGGCAAAGTTGTTTAAACATTGTTAGAAGGTTGGTTAGGCTTCATTGTGCCAACGTTCTGTGTTTGCTGGGTAGAAGGACTATATTTTTTGTTCCCTAAAGAACTTTTAAGGGTGTTCAGACTTGTAGTTCAGTTCGCTTGGTGCGTTTGGTCCAGACCAAAAAACAAAACAAAAAACATTTTATCCTGGTCCGCTTAGCATTCGAACCTAAAGATACGGAACATAATAGGGATATGTTCACAACCTGATTGGTCGCCTTTTATTATACGTAAGCTATTACATGACGGAACTTACTGAACATCCAAAACAATTCTGAATGCAGGGCTAAATGCACTCATTGTATGTGCGTAAGGGTTAATGCCCGACGAGGTGTCCATTGTCAGGTATTAATGGACGACGGCGAGACGTGAAACGTCCGACGTGCAGCCGAAGTCCATTACCTAGACAATGGACACCTCAAAGGGCATTAACCCGCTTATACCATGGTCACTTGCCAAATAACACATTTTTAAAACATTAGTTTATATTTTATTTGTTTTACAATCGAAATATAAAGTTTTTACAAACACTTGGTTTCCCTGGTTACACCTGACGGTTTATTTAGCAACCGGAGATATTTATAGTCCGCTCAGCTCGTAGAACCCTTCAGTTTAGCTAACTTACGAGCCAGAAAGTTAACTTATTTTTTTCATGCAAGTTAAGGTCCTTTCACACTGGACGCGATTTTAACACATGAATAATTCGCGCAATGGTTTTATTTTTTTATCAGCTGTTTGTGTAATGAGTGCTTCCACACCGAACGCGAATGTGCTGTGGCGAAAAAAATACTTTTATTTCGTCATGAATTCGCTTCGGTGCCGATTTTTTTTATACTTTTGCGGCGACAGAAAAGGCTTCAGCCAATCACAACCAAGGAAAAAAAGGTGACGTCACAAAAACAATGGCGGATCTGCTGACGAAAATAAGCGCGGAACCGGCCATGATAAAGTTTTAGCTCCTGTACAAGATTAGTATACTCCCCTTCAGACTCTGTTCTTCAAGATTGGGTGCACCCAAAACCTTCTTTTCTGTCTTTTAAAGTGAAATGAAATTAAAAGCTCGTCTTCACTGGATGATGATGTGTCCATTTTTTCTCAACTGTCGGCGTGAATGTTTTGGAATGTTGAAGCTCTGAACGTCACAGACGTCGTAAATTCGCATCGCGGCTGATGTGAATGGTTTTGACGCAAACTATTCGCACGCGATCTATTCGCCTTTTCGTTTCGCTTTTTCATTACGCATCCGGTGTGATAGGGCCTTTAGGCTTGACTAGCCATGGGCGTTACACTTTTGTGTTTTTTTTACCTATAATTAAAACACACAGTTAGGCATTGAATTTTTTATTACACATAAAACAATTAATCAAACAACAAAGAAACAAAAAACAATTAGTTCTGCTCCAGCGATTTGCGCTTACAGATATAAGTTAATAAATGAATCTGGTCGAACAGAGGGGCATTTGCCTACATGCTAGCTTTTTTTTATTTAAAATTAAATTCAACGTTTCCATTTATAGTGCAATTTGAAAAATTCGGCAAGTCCGACATAGTGGCTTTGAAGGAGGATCCACGATAGCTGGGTAACGTACTGCCCGTGATGGGCACTTGATGGAGACAGTACATTGCTCCAGTCTCGTCTCTCACGGACTGACGGAGCCCAGTAAGCCCGCAGACTGCTCTCGCATCGATGGCATGTCACCGACATTATTTGACGGCTCTCCTGTCCAGCATCGGAGAGTTGACCTACATGTATGATAACATGTATGCAGCCGTTGTATGTACATGTATGTACATATCCGTTATGTATAACGGCTAACTAGATGTTTGTTTTGATACAGTAAATTGTAAATGGATACTTTGACTTCCTGTTGCTATGGTTACTCACAGCTGATGTAGCCAGCGCATTTATTTATTAATTTCGAACGGTAAACAGTCCTTTACTAGGTGTCCTCTATCACTTTTTAATTGACAACCTGCAGCCAATCAGAATCGAGTATTCACTCAGACCATGGTATAAATGATGGTATTTTAACCAGCTGAGAACTCACAAAGAGCTTATAAAATGTGTAAAGGAGTCAGAACCGCGGCAGTAATCCCTCCGTCACACACACAAACGAAGATCTGCTGCGAGGAGAAGCTCTTCTGATGGCTGTACCGAACTGAGATGGGCATCTTGTGATATCATGTCTTGCTTTTTGGTCGTTTACTTGTCTTTGGTCCCATGCGTTCAAATTTCATTTATTTTTTATTTTTAAGAAAGCACTGTTTTAGATTCTAGCTTTTGAACATGAAACATTGTGCATTTACATAAAGAATAACCTATATCAATTTGTTAAATGTGGTTAATTATATTTGGAATGCATTTTACTGTCTGTTCATACACTCATAAATATGTGAAATTGCTGAAATCTTTATAAATATCAATAAATTATGTTCATGAACCTGATGAGTCAGTGGTTCCTCTAAACCACAATGTGGGTTCATTCTTTCTTGAGGGATTTGCGTATCCTGAAGACTAGTTCTGAATCATCTGCTGGTGAAAACAGAAAATACAATCTAATTTACATGTTTTTCCGCAGGTAGGGCGAATCAGGAAGACAGCAGCAAGGCGGAGAGAGTACCACATTTTATTTATGGTCATCACTACAGTGGTGTGCTACCTTTTGTGCTGGATGCCTTATGGGGTTGTTGCAATGATGGCCACGTTTGGACATCCGGGGATCATCACACCCATTGCGAGCGTGGTGCCGTCCCTCCTTGCCAAAAGCAGCACAGTCTTCAACCCTCTTATTTACATCCTTATGAACAAACAGGTTAGACATTTCCAACTTTTTAACTAGCACTGAATCATAGGATATGTTTTCTTATGATATACATTGAGAAATATGTATACATAACCACATGGGTGCTTAAATTAACATTCCTTCCACTAAATACATTGATTTCATTATCTTTATTCCGTATAAACTTACATCCACAACAATGAAGAAAAAAATACCACCCTATAGAAGTAACAATGTCAAGTACTGGAATGATTGTAAGACATTATAAATAACCCATCAGTCGGCAACCTTTTAGTCATGAAGTGCCATTTTCAGTTTCTGAGATAATCACTGTGCCACAACCCCCACCCCACGTAAACATATTTTAAATATTCATAATGACTAACAGATATAGAACCTTAGAACAGAACCTTAAATATTCCTGAAGCAATTTTTCATAAAATTTGTTTTACATTTTTCAAAATCCTTTAGTTTGTTTGTTTTCAAGTTTAAAATAGACTATGAATAACAGATTTCCAAAGGGCCTATTTACACCAGGTCATGCATGCATTTTAAATTATCAGATGGCTATCCGTTTTGGTAAAACTGTTCCATTTACACAATTTACATCTGTATGCAGGTACAAGGTATTTTATCTGAATGAAATACATACCCCTCTTTGATTTTGCTTATGTGCCAGCGATTAACCCTTTGTAGGTTGCCGACCCCTGCCCTATTAAAATGTGAGTTCTTTAGACAATAACAGCAGATAATTATTGGTGCAGCTTTAAACAAAACTTTCTTTTTGTGAAAATACATTGCAGGTGTTTAAAATACATGCACCACGTTTTTAATTACAGTACCTCACAAAAGTGAGTATACCCCTCACATTTCAACAAACATTTTAGTATATCTTATCAAGGGACAATACTATAGAAATGAAACTTGGATATATTTTAAAATAGTCAATGTGCTGCTTGTATAGCAGCAGAGGCGGACAGAGTACACAGCTTCATTACTTGAGTAAAAGTACAGATACCCCTTGCTAAATTTTACTCATGTACAAGTAAAAGTACTACAGTCAGATGACTACTTAAGTAAAAGTACTGAAGTACTTGTTTTTAAAAGTACTTGAGTATCAAGAGTACATTTTCTAAATATTAGAGATGCTCCGATCAGCATTTTTGGGGCCGATCACCGATTACTGATCATCAAAATCATGATCTGCCGATTGCCGATCACTGCCGATCACAGAATGGCAGGGGAATGGGAATCTTTTATCTATAATCTAGCAGAGTTTGCACCATTTGTAGAAATGAAACTAGCTATGAATTAACTGTATTGGGGATATAGAAATAGGCTACAGTCAAGATCTTGAAGAACCACCAAGTGTTTATTTAATTGTATTTAGAAAATGAGAGAACTTAAGACTACTGTTGGCCATCTTTCCCAAATAAGGCAGAGTAACAAAATTATGCCAAACAAAGGGGTCAGGCAGACCAACACACACCAGATCAGCTTAATGGGAGGGGATCAAGTTACACTTAGGCATACTTGGAAATTGTAGCCTCTTAATACACCGACTACATTTACTAATTGGCAGCAAAATGTACAACTTGTTACACCAAAACTGGCTACTGACAAAAGGACAAAACTATGGCAAGTTTTTTTTTGTTCTGTTATTATTATGAACGTCTGATATAGTTGAGCAGAATGCTCTTTTATGAAGTTACTTCATTAAAGGACATATTTAATGAGATTATGCCTGAAAAGGTTTTGGATTTTTTATCATATGTTAATTTAAAAAAATATATTGTATAATATGACTTGCTGTTTATATTTGTTTTGTTTTATTGTATTTATATGATATTTGTATTTTTATAATTGAATTTTTGCCATGAAAATAGCTTTTAATGCTGACATGGCATTAAATAAAATAATCTGAATCTGATGTAGTTGAGGAACCAACTAGGCTACATCAGATAAAAATTTAAAAAAAATACCACCACCACTTTTGAAACGTCTCGCGGCACGAATTTACCAATACTGTTTTGAAGAATTTATGCAAGGACTGAATTTGTGCTGGAAAAGGTGGATTTGTATCCGCACTGGTGTGTCGGCAAGAACACATAAGACAGAGTTTGAAGCAGAGTTTGTTGTTTACCCTTGATTCAAGTTGAATAGTAACAGTGAGTGGCAACAGTAAGTGGTCTGAAAATAATAAAGAATAACAATAATATTAGAGATACAACTAAATCAATAACATTCACCAATACAATAGAACTGGTTACATTATTAAAGTTTTTGCAGTTCTTAGATAATCCACAAGGTGGCGTTCAAGGGACGCACATGGAGTTAGTTGTTATGTGGGACGCCATTATAGTGTCATTACAGGCTGTAACATTTACACCTGATATAGAAAACAGCACCTAGCACAATTTTTACACGAATATAGGCAAATAACCATATACATCACCATCCAGAGATATCTCTCACACTATGAAAGTACTCATGCTTACTTATATTAAAGTAAAGGCTGAACTTAGGCGCTTAGGCGCTAACGCGAACTGCCGCGATGATAAGCAAACGAGCTTGTGATAACTCAATAAAGTACACAAATCTGCTTTAAACGAATGTATAACATCACAAGGTAAAAGGAAATAAACAACTTACATTCTTGTCATTAACTCGCTCACATAAAACCACTACTGAAGGAAAGATGAGATATTAGTCTTCTGCATCGGAGCATTCATATTTCGTTCGTCTCTTACTGACTAGGCACTGACTTACGTCATTCATTAAACGACTCTCTGATTGTCTGAAACCTTCTTAACAAATACAAATAAATAAAACATCAGCATTCATTTTGTTCATTTGTTAAATAAGAGGTGATCTAGCGCTGATTTTTTTTTTTTTATCAAGTGATCAAAGTGCTCGTTGCCGCAGTGATCAGTTCTGTTGTGGCCTGCGTGGTGCATGGTCTTCAGTCGGACGCGCGCTTCAATCCATTGTGGACACCCTCTATTCGTTCCGGTGAAGGAGAACTCATGTTGCCACTGCAAGCTCCGCTCTGCTGTTGTGTGCCCGTGCGCCGCGCAAGCAGGTGGGAAAAAGTCGTGCAAGTAATTTACCTCACGTGGTCGGCTTTTTTGATTGGCGCTTTTAGGGTTCGCCGATCAATCAATTTTTAGCCAATATCGGCCGATCATGATCGGCGTCCGATCAATCGGAGCATCCCTACTAAATATTGCATTACTACTGCCACAGTGCTTACATTTATGTACAGAAACGTCCTACATGGAGTTATGAAAAATGTTAATGTTAATACCAGGAGAATGTAAAAGGAATTGAAAGTAAAATCAAGTTATTTTCATCTTTTTACCATGTTGCTTTATTAAAAATTTCAGAAAATTTCAGAAAATTCAGAAAATATAAATAGTCTGGCGAGGTGGGGCCACGGGTTGGCACATTCCCGGGATTGACCTGCTGCGTCTTCATCCATGGTTTCGTCTCTTATCTAAATCTGACCATGGAGTTGACATTGGCAGAAAGCAGAAGATGATTGCTGATAGTCTGTCTCAATCAGTGGCGCCTGCACAATCCAATCACGTTTGAGAGGGAAACAACTAATTGAGGGTTTCCGAGATTTTTTCCTTTTTTTTATTTTTTCCACTTTTTTATTTTTTTTTAGGAGTAATAACGGGTACTCACGGTTTTGGATGGAAATGTAGTGGAGTAAAGAGTACAATATTTGCCTCTCAAATGTACTTGAGTAAAGTCATTAGTACTCCCCAAAAATGATATCATCATGTTATGCTTCAGAATGTCACAGTACATGTTGGAATCCATGCTTCTCTCAATGAAGCACAGCTCTCCAGTACCAGCAGCACTTATGCAGCCCCAGACCATGATGCTATTACCACCATGCTTGACTGTAGGCAAGACACAATTTTCTTGGTACTCCTCACCAGGGCATCGCCACACATTCTGGACACTATCTGAGCCAAACAAGTTTATCTTAGTCTCATCAGACTCATGGTTCCAGTAATTCATGCTCTTGGACAGGTTGCTTTCAGCAAACTGTTTGCGGGCTTTCTTGTGAGCCAGCTTCAGAAGAGACTTCCTTCTGGGATGACGGCCATGCAAACCGACTTGTTGCAGTGTGCGACGTATGGTCTGAGCACTAACAAGCTGACCTTTCCACTTCTGCAACTTCTAAAGCAATGCTGGCAGTACTCATGCGTCTGTTTTTTTTAAGCCAGCTTCTGCACCTGACGCACAGCACGAGGACTCAACTTCTTTGACTGACCCATGCGAGGCCTGTTCCGAGTGGAACCCGTCTTGGAAAACCTCTGTATGACCCTGGCCTGTACTGTAACTCAGTTTTAGGGTGTTACCAATCTTCTTATAGCCTAAGGCCATCTTTGTGGAGAGCAACAATACTAATTCTCAAATCCTTAGAGAGTAATTTGCCATAAGGTGCCATGTTGAACATCCAGTGGTCAGTATGAGAGAATTGACCCTTCGCAGGGAGTTTGATTGACAGGCTATCTGACCAATCATAATCCGCCATTTTTGTCAGACAAAGCAGTCAGGAGAGTAAGTAGATTAACGTTGGAGAGATGTTTCAATGTAGAAAGACGTTGACTTCTTTCCGCGGTTAAAATAACATGCCTTCATGTAAATAACATGTTCATTCATGTTTATTTGATGCGATAAATGAACTAGAAGGAAGAGATGATCGTTCACGAGCAGCTATAACTAGGCTCTATAGAGATCTGTCAGAGACACATTTTTTTAAAAGAAATTTAAACAATAAAAAACGTTTTATGGCTCTTTAGTGACAAAATTGAAAAGTTGAGACTTTGTTTCATATCAAAAGTAACCTGGCATGTCCTGTCTGTCAGCACGTTGTCAGTGTTCTCTCTGCTCCAAGATGTATTTTTCACTGTGTGAGAACATGGTGTGGCGTGAGAGCGGTGTGGCTTGTTGAACATAGCAACAGTAACTAAAGGGGGCGGGTCTTTGCGAACGGTCAATTGTACTCAAAGCACAAATTTTAACTGCTCTAATACAAGATACAACAATTTGTATGGTTCTGTCAAGCAGACAAAAACATGAACATGATGAATATGACATGTGGCTTTGCTAAACGACGTACTGTTGTATCTTGAGTTATTTTCAGAGGACATTAAATAATACTGCTATGCAAGCAGCACATTGACTACTCTAAAATATATCCAAGTTTCATTTTTTATAGTATTGTCCCTTGAGTAGATATACTAAAATGTTTGCTGAAGTGTGAAGGGTGCACTCACTTTTGTGAGATACTGTATATAGAGCAACAAGTAGATAAAAAAGTATAATATAATGATATGCTCATGAGTCCAGCTTCTCAGAGAGATCTGTCAGTAGTATTCATAGTAATTTATGAAATAAAAAAACATTGCTCAATTATCTACAGTAAAAATCCAATTATTTTGTCTCTATAGTATAATAACAGCTTTAAAAGTGTTCTCTAATTGATGAGAAGTGCAAAAGATTTAATCAAAATTTACCACAAAACATTATGAGAACAGCACAGAAATGAGAAATCTCTGTCCACATGCACAGTGTAATTTTTAGTGGCATCTAGTGGTGAGGTTGCGAATTGCAACCAACAGAATTTACAGTGGCCGACAGGAATGTCGTCTGACACAGCAGAGAGTAGCCAGTTAAGCAATAAGGTTTCTTTCCAATTTTTTTTTTTTTGCCCGGCCACCAACCCCCCATCTTCGGAGGTCAACTTTTTTATTCATATAATGGTTTTAGAGAAAATGTCAACGTATAGGGATATACAACGTAGAGTCATAATATAGAGACAGGGAGGTACACATACAAACGGTCAGATAGACACACGGCCAGACGGACAAACAAACAGATAGACAGACAAACAGACAAAGCAAATATATTTGGGGGGGAGGGGGGAGGGGGGGGGAGTAGAAAAGATTGGAAGGGTAGAGATAATTGAGGGGGAGGGGTGGAGAGGGGGTAAAGGGGAAAGCACGTGGCTTACATTAACTGTTGAATTTGTAAAAAAGTTATGAGGGGATTCCAGGTTTCTTTAAAGGCAGATATATTGTTCTTTTTATGAGCTATGGTTTCTTCTGTCAAAATAAAGTCTGTAATTAAATTCCAGTGGGTGAAATTGCAAGATGATTTCGATTTCCAGTTTTGAAAGATTATTTTTTTAGCGACTGCTAGAGAAACAAGGACTGGGGTTTTGTATTTGGAAGGGATAGAGCTATCTGAAGTATCTCCTAGGAGACAGAGTGCAGCCGATAGTGGGACTCTGCAGTCCAGGATCGAGGATAGTGTATTAGTTAATGTGGTCCAGAGAGAGTGAACAGGCTGGCAAAGCCAGATGGCGTGAAAATAGGTGTCTGTGCTCCCAGAGGTGCACTGTGAGCAGATGTCTGTGTCAGAAAATCCCATTTTGAATAGTTTGCTCTGAGTGATGTGGGTTCTGTGAATAGTTTTATATTGTATGAGTTGTAAATTGGTGTTGGTGGTCATAATGAAGGTATTTCTGCAGATCTGTGTCCAGAAAACCGAGTCGGGATGTAGCGTGAGATCGCTTTCCCACTTCCCCTTTAGCAGGGTTATTGTGGGGTTAGATGTGGCGATGAAACTATAGAGTTTGGATATAAGTTTTACTGGGTGGTTGGCTACTTCAAATAACTGTTCACTGATTTTAGAAGGCTGTAGGTGTCAGGGTTGTGCAGGGGACTGAAGACGAGGACAGAGTGAGCTCAATGAAGAAGCTGTATTCATTAACTTAACTATCAAAAACCAAAAGAGAAAACATTCCAGGACTTCAAAAAACACAACCATACAATGACGACGATCAAGAAACACTGAGGGAAAACACAGGGCTTAAATGAACAGGGGCTAATGGGAAGATTAACTGAACACAGGTGAAGGGAATAGCTAATTAGACAGAGCGGGAAAACTAACAGGACTGAACCAAAATCACAAAGACAGGGGTAAACCAGAACACAAAACAGAACAAAACACACTGAAACGTGACAGTACCTCCCCCCTCCCCGAAGGCGCGTCCTCGCGGCGTATAACATCCGCGGGCGTGGCCAGGGCGGAGCGGCACGCGGGCGTGGCCAGGGCGGAGCATGACGTGGCCAGGGCGGATCAGACGAACCCTCGGGCGTCCAGGGCGGAGCTGTTAGACCCTCGGGCGTCCAGGGCGGAGAGGACCCTTCGGGCGGCCACGGCGGTGAGGACCCTTTCAGTACGACCTCCATGGTCCCCTTAGAGGACGTACTGCGCGCCCCCCCCCCCAAAAAAAAATTCTCCTGGGGAGAAGGACAGGTCCGGGAACAGACACCGGCTCAGGAACGGGAGCAGACACCGGATCCGGCTCAGGAACGGGAGCAGACACCGGATCCGGCTCAGGAACGGGAGCAGACACCGGATCCGGCTCAGGAACGGGAGCAGACACCGGATCCGGCTCAGGAAAGGGAGCAGACACCGGCTCCGGTGCTGGCGGGCAGGCGATGGGCTCGGGCGCTGGCGGGCTTGGAACTGGTTGGAGTGGGAGATCTTCTATGACATAGTTAGATCCACACACCCACAGCGTGTGATCCACGAACTCCAGCAAGGTCATATTTAGGTCCTTTACCAGAATAATCTGGGCTAGCGTGTCCTTCAGACCACCCCAGAAACTCCGTTTCAGTTCCTCTTCATCCTGAGTCACATCATTATACAACTCTAGGTACAGCCCCGCATACTCTTCTAGAGAGCGCTCCTCTTGGAAGAGGATAGGTGTTTCAATGTGGCTCACCTTCTTGTTCTTTTTCCTTCTACTCATCTTTGTATTTTGTACTGGTTGATCGTTTTGTCAGGGTTGTGCAGGGGACTGAAGACGAGGACAGAGTGAGCTCAATGAAGATGCTTTATTCATTAACTTAACGATCAAAAACCAAAAGAGAAAACATTCCAGAACTTCAAGAAACACAACCAGACAACGATCAACGATCAACGAACACTGAGGGAAAACACAGGGCTTAAATGAACAGGGCCTAATGGGAAGATTAACTGAACACAGGTGAAGGGAATAGCTAATTAGACAGAGCAGGAAAACTAACAGGACTGAACCAAAATCACAAAGACAGGGGTAAACCAGAACACAAAACAGAACTAAACACACTGAATCATGACAGTAGGGTGTTAGTTAAAGTTATTTTATTTTGAATTAAAAAATGTAAGCTGTTGATAGTGGAGAAATTGGTCTCTCCCGATCTCCCGATTTCTGGATAATTGAGGTGAAAGGCATAAATTTGTGATTTTCAAATACATGGTGAAGGTGGGTGTTGCCATTTTGTTGCCATTTGGGGAAATAAATCGGTTCATTGTGAAGACGAAAGTCAGGGTTGTGCCAGATGGGGTATACCTACATGGTGCTGGGAGTGATTTGGTGATTTTGTTGGTTTTCCACCAGGCTGCCAGAGTTGTTGCTATTGTGATGTTATGATAGAAGTCCAGTTTTTTGATTGACTGTGGTAGGAAGGGGAGGTCTGCGATTGAATTGGGGGAGCACAGATATTGCTCAAGATCAAGCCATGGGTTGGAATGTGTCTGTTGTTGAGTCCATTTATATAGATACTGCAGTTGGTTCGCCAGATAATAGTGCATGAAATTTGGTGCTTCCAGGCCTCCTTAGTGTTTTGTGTTTTGAAGTGTTGTAAGTGCTATCCTTGATTTTTTTATTTTTCCAATAGAATTGGGTGGTAAGGGAATCTAGTTTTTTGAACTAATAGTCCGTCTGGGTAATTGGAATCATTGAAAACAGGTAATTGATCTGGCGAAGTATTTTCATTTTGATTGCTGCAATACGGCCTATAAGTGTGAGTGGGAGCTTGTTCCATCGTTTATAATCATCTTCTATTTTCTTGAGGAGTGGGGAATAATTTAGGTTGTATAGCTCTGATAGCCTGGGGGAAATTGATATACCTAAGTACTTGATGTTACCCGTGTTGAGGGGAAGGGAAGGGTTGTGAATTGCAGAGTCCACATCGTCTCCTGATAACGGAAGTATAGTTGATTTGTTCCAGTTGATTGTGTAGTGAGAGATTTTAGAGAATTTGTTGATGACATTGAGCACTTCTTTGAGTGATTGGGATGGAGTTTGTAGATATAATAGTAAATCATCTGCATATAGACTAATTTTGTGTTGAGAATAGTTGACTTGGATTCCTTTAATTTTGACGTTTTGGCGTATTGCTGCTGCTAGTGGTTCAATGAATATGGCAAAGAGAGATGGAGAGAGTGGGCATCCCTGTCTGGTTCCTTGGTGCAGAGTGAAACTTGGTGAAGTGATCCCATTTGTGACGACTGTGGCCCTTGGAGAAGTGTATAGTGTTGTTATCCATTGGATGAACGACTCTCCAAAACCAAATTTACGAAGGGTGGTGAATAAAATGTCCAGTTAACCTTGTCGAATCCTTTTTCTGCGTCTAGTGATACAGCTATAGTTTTTTGTGACTGTCGTTGTGCAATACTGATAAGATTAGAAAGTCTGCGGATATTGTCTGTTGCATTTCTGTTTTTAATGAAGCCTGTCTGTTCTTGATGAATAAGTGAATGCATAACTGTTTCAATCCTGGTTGCTAGAGTCCTTGTGATAATTTTCAAATCAGTATTGATTAAGGATAGTGGGCGGTAACTAGAGGGATGTGTTGGGTCCTTGTTGGGTTTCAGAAAAACAGTAATGAGTGCTGTGTTCATATATGTGGGAATGGTACGTGTGGTTTGGATTTCTGCGATTAATTTATTGAAGGTTGGTGATAAGATGTCCCAAAAGTGTTTATAAAATTCTGCTGGTAGTCCGTCGGGTCCAGGTGATTTATTGTTTCGCATGCTTTGTAAGGCTATAATGAGTTCTTCAGGGGTAATGAGTTTTTCTAAAAAGTTTGATTGTTCTGTGGTTAATGAAGGAAGGTCCAGATTGTTAAAAAAAGAGTCAATTTCAGATTGTAGAGGTTGGGTGCCGGCAGTGTATAAAGAGCTGTAGAATTGGCGAAAGGTATTATTAATTTCTTGAGGGTCCTGCGTGGTTTTACCTAAAGTGTTCAAAATGGATGGAATAATTAATTTGTCTTTTTTATATTGTAACATGTTTGCCAGATACTTACCGGCTTTATTGCTGAGGTGAAACTGATCATATTTAAGTTGTTGTATATAGAACTGTGTTTTTTTGTTTATAATACTATTCAATTGAATCTTAAGTTGCTTGAGTTCAGTTTGTGCTTTACAAAATAAATTAAGAAATTAGGTTTACTTAATTATTTAGTAAATTGATATGTTATTGCGGATATTATTGTTACTTGTTCATCATTGTGTTAGTGTTTTATTCGCTGACTTTAATTAGCTTCTTTACATGAAGAACAACATAGTGATGAAACGCGTTTGTCCGTTTAGGGCTACTGTAGAAACATGTCAATGGCTACTTTGAGGCTATTTCAATGTAAGGGGATTTCGAGCCGACGTCACAGTTACGTCACGGCGCTAGCTGGAGGCAAAACAAAGGGAAAACTGGAGGCGGCAAATACAAACCAGCACAGATTCGGCTACATAATATGGAGCTTAAATTATTATTGTTATTATTATTATTAATAAATGTCATCTTGTTGTGTTGTTGGTTGCAAGATTCAATGAAAAAGGAATATGCTGTATCTGGAATTTTTATTTCTAGAAAATATTCACATCATTAAAATTGCACCGTTATGTCACTCTTTACATTGTCGTCTTCTTGGCGCTGACTAGGCAGAACTTGCGTACCACGCAAGTCTTGTACATGACCATTCAGCACATAGTTATAGGCATCTAAAGATTTATATGCCCTCAGTTTCTCTTTACGCTCGGTTTCTGTATCGGGTAGGTGTAGAAGTCAGGCCACTCAACCAGAGGTAGCGTTAACGTTAATCCTGTCAGATAGTCCATCCATTGAGTGAGCATGTACGGGTCAGCCAATCTGGTTCCGTCCGTTAAAATTAACTTTTGCAAATAACAATCACGGTCCTGGACAGTGAGTGACCTTGCACATTAAGATACAATCGGATTTTCTCCAGTCATTGTTAAAAAACAAGCTAACAAAACTTGCAAACTAACGTTAGGGAAGCAGCCAGAGGGATCGTTCTGCCACCATCTAAGCTCCGCCCACAAAAACATTTCACCATGTTTACTGAAAAGGGGTCTATACACCACTGAAAACATAGTTATGTATATGATCTTGCATTTCTATCAACAGATCCTTTTAAATATTACACAATGAACCTTTAACCATGTACTGCATGCATTTTGATGCCACATGATAAAAATGATTCCACATCATTTCTTGGCTCATTTGGGATCATTTCATTGATTTATTGAAAATGTTCCCTCCCCTGACCCCCCCCCACCCCATAATATTTTTTTCGTTGCTAAAGGGCAACGTTGTGCAACAATGGTAAAGAGTCATGGAGAAAATTATCATTATACAATTCTCAGAGAACAATACAAAAATCTAAATTATTTTGCGGAGTACTCTGGGGTCGGGCCGAATTCTGAGCTCAGAGCCCTCCCCCCGGACAGCAAGCCAAATATGCATTATAATATTACATCAGATTTCATTAACATGTAAACTCGTGAACATCTGTGAAAGAATGGGTCGCTCTCAGGAGCTCAGTGATTCAAGCATGGTACTGTGCTAGGTTGCCATCTGTGAAATTTCCTCACTATTAAATATTCCACGGTCAACTGTTAGTGGTATTTTAACAAAGTGGAAGCAATTGGGAACAACAGCAACTCAGCCACGAAAAATCCCACAGCGGGGTCAGCGCATGATGAGGCACACAGAAGTCTCCAACTTTCTGCTGAGTCAATAGCTACAGACCTCCAAACTTCGTGTGGCCTTTAGATTAGCTCAAGAACAGTGCGTAGAGCTTCATGGTATGGGTTTCCATGGCCGAGCAGCTGCATCCAAGCCTGACATCACCAAGTGCAATGAAAAGTGTTGGATGCAGTGGTGTAAAGCACGCCACCACTGGACTTTACAGCAGTGGAGACGTGTTCTCTGAAGTGGGTGCTGCGGCACACTGGGGTGCCCCCTGACTGTGTCAGGGGTGCCGCCAAAAAATTACGTAGGCTAAGAAAAAAAAATCTGACATTTGAATTTACATAAATACATTCTTCTTCTTTTTAAAGATATGAACGTATTAATAAAATTGTAAATTAATTTTAGATAAATATATATATATATAAAATTAACCATAAAAATCCGTCTCACAAGACCGAAGCAAGACACACACACAACTTGACGCAACCCATAGCAACGCGTTATAGCAACAACACCTCAGACTGACATAAACGTAAAAATAAACATGAATTTAGGCCACTTTAGTTTTGTACACATTGTCATGTTAATTATAAGCAAATAAAAAAAAAATGTATTGACCACAATATTATCATTGATATATGTTTGAGAAGGGCACTTTTGATTAATTTTGAAATAGGGCAGGGGCTCGAGCACCCAAAGGCTACATTGTTTTATCATTTAACCACGAAAATACATTTGATTTCACAAAGAGCACGAAACAAGCAACAGCATCATGGATCGTTTTTTAAAAAGAAAAGCCCCACAAGAACCGGACAGTTTTTACTGTGAAATGGAGCCTCAGCCTACTACTTCCTCCACCAGCTCTGAGTCGGCACCAAAGGTCGCAAAGGTATCGTTAGACAAGGCTAAAAATACATACAACGACAGTTACCTAAAATTTGGCTTCATCAGTACTGGGGATGCAACATGCCCTCTCCCTTTGTGTCTAATATGTGGGATGAAACTGTCAAACCAAGGGGTGGTTCCGAGCAAACTTAAAAGACACCTGACCACCAATCATCCATCACTTGCTGACAAGGATCCTGAATATTTTGTTAGAATGAAAAGTCAACAAAGCCGTCAAGAACAAATGATGATTAAATCCGCTAAAGTCTCGGAGAGGGCACTGGAAGCTAGCTACCTTGTAGCTGAAATAGTAGCTAAACAAAGACGCCTCTGAACAAAATACTAGGGCCTCAAGCTGCAAAAGAAATTTCAAAGGTCCCGCTGTCGGATTGTACAATAGGGAGGCGAATCAATGACATGTCTGTGGACATTGAATATGTCGTTTTGGGGAAAATCAAGACAAGTGGACATTTTTCTTTACAACTTGATGAGTCAACGGACGTGAGTGGACACGCTCAGCTCTTGGCAAATGTTCGGTTTGTGGATGGGGACCGTATTAGAGAGAATTTTTTATTTTGCAAACCGCTGCCAAACAAAACAACTGGAGAAGAAATTTATCGTGTGACAACTGAGTATCTTGAAAAGGGAGGATTGAGTTGGAAGAACTGTATTAGTATCTGTACTGATGGTGCAGTTGCAATGACGGCTGTGCCAAAGGTTTCATTAGCAGGGCAAAGCAGCAAAACCCTGACATCCGAACAACCCACTGCTTCCCTCACAGAGAGGCACTTGCTGCAAAGACGCTCCCAAAAGAACTTTCAGACGTGCTTGACAGAGCAGTGGACATTGTTAATTTCATTACAGTGGACATTCCCCTGTGCAATGTGCATGTAAACAGCAGTACACTTTCTGATCTCATAACCCAGCATCTGAAATCTCTCGATGAGCGTTTTAATCATTATTTTCCATCGGAGTCTTATGCACAGTTTGACTGGGTCCGTGATCCTTGGAGTTCAAGCCCGCTGGAGAGCGCAAAGGGCCACTGCCAACACAGGAGCAACTGATGGAGATCAGGGAAGACCGCACATTGAAAATGAGATTTGGTGACATGGAATTGGGCAGGTTTTGGATTTCAGTGAAAAAAGAGTATCCAGTGGCTTCAAGTAGCGCTGTTGCTATTTTGCTACCCTTCTCCACAACTTATCTGTGCGAACTGAGCTTTTCAAGCCTGACGTACATCAAGAACAAGTACAGGAAGCGACTGAGGACTGTGTACCAGGAGCTCCGTGTCTGCCTCTCATCCATCCCTGCCAGGATAGGGCGGCTGTGTGCGTCGCACCAGGCTCACGTATCTCATTGATTGTGGTCACCCCACCCCCGGCTTGTGTGATCGCGTATGCGCGCATGTAGATCTTTCTCCCTCTCTCGTTGTGGATTATTGTTTGTGTGTGTGGGTGTATGTGTATGTGGGTGTGTGTGTGTGTGCATGCGCATGGCACGGATGAAAACAAGCAATATATGGAAAAATATTCCTGCTTATCTCTGGTGCATTTTTTAACATGCATCTTTTTCTTATCGTATTGTGTATATATATATATATATATATATATATATATATATATATATATATATTTTATGTCTGCCCCTTTTTATTTTATTTTAACTGCATCCTGCACTTCATTTTAGTTCTCCTGTTCTGGATTTGTTGTTGGGTTTTTGTATTGGGCGGACCACCTCTTTGGTTTTATGGCATTTGTGTCTCTGATTAATTATTTTGTGAATTACTTTGCAAACCTGTGTTTTTAAAGGTGCTATAAAGTTGTTATTATTATTGTTATTTACAGTTTGTATTATGCTCTGTTCATTACTGATCTGTCTAAATAAACAGGACATTTGCATTTACATTTGGGTTATGCAGTGTTTTTAAATTATATTTTACACTGGGTTGCCTTGAGATTCTATGCACTTTTGAAAGGTGCCCTGACTGAAAAAAGTTTGAGAAAGGTTGCTCTGGAGTGACCAATCACGCTTCTCTGTCTGGAAATCTGTAAATGAGCCTGGGTTTGGCAGTTGCCAGGACAACTGTACTTGCCTGACTGCATTGTGCCAAGTGTAAAGTTTTGTGGAAGGGGGATTATGGTGTGGGGTTGTTTTTCAGGGGTTGGGCTTGATCCCTTAGTACCAGTGAAAGAAACTCCTAATGTTTCAGCATTTTGGACAATTCCATGCTCCCAACTTTTTGGGAACAGTTTGTAGATGGCCCCTTTCTGTTCTAACATGACTGCGCACCAGTCCTGACCTCAACCTGATAGAACACCTTTGGGATGAATTAGAGCGGAGACTGCGAGCCATTCATCACTCCGTCTTCTCTTCACCAATAAGCTGGTGTGTGGTGGGCTTTCTGGCCCAATATAGCTGTCATCGCATCATCCAGGGTGATTGGTGTCACTTTGGTGACTTTGGGTGTTCCTGGGCACCCAGGAACCCTACATCTTCCCTTCTTGTAACACATTTGCCACTGTGAAGTTTTGTTCAAGACATCCTTGAAAAGTACCCCTTATTGCACAATGTTGCCCTGAGGCAACAAAAAGAAAACCTGAATTTGTGAACATGCAAAATAAAAAAACGTAATAAAACCTGCCAAAAGGCTTCTCTACACCTTCATGCACACACACATTTTTTTTATGTACAGTTCATGTCATTTTAAATAAGTTTACTAAAGCAAATAATCTTGCTTTCCACTTACAACATGTGCTCCTGTGACCATGTGTCAGAAAAGGATGTCCCACCTTCAAATGGTTTGATGGTGACTCCCAAACCTTATTGGACTGTTCTTTGATACTTTTTTCAAACATTCTAATTGGTTGCAATCTTTTGAAGAAAAATGTACTGACCATAGGGCTTAAGAAAACTTTCCGTTGCCTGAGGGCAACGCTGTGCTGTAGAGGGTTAAATGACAATGATAAAAAAAATCCCAACATTTGGGAAATTCAATCCTCTCTTCACACTTTTTTTCTTTGTTATAATTAGAACGCACACTCAAATTTGATTCCCCCCCGGAAATAGTGTAAGTGGATCTTTAAATTTACTTTGAAACTCTTGTCTTGTCCTGCATCACAAACATATTTTGTATTCACAGCATCTGTGAACTGAGGTTAATTTTGAATATGTTGCAAGTGTTTTAGTATAATGGCCATATGAGATGAAGCCTCCCATCAAGACTTCTGTGAAAGTGCTGTTAATTATCCTCCTCATTATAATGTCTTGTCTCAGATTGTTATAAGATTGTTATAACTATATGCAAACCCCCTATTAGATGACAAAAGTCTGCGTTAGTTTAGATCAGATGGGTTTGTACTTTGATATGTCTTTAAATCACAATTACAGTTGATCTTACTGAATCCTGGCAGTGTGACCTTTCCCTTTTTCTTGAGGTCCTCCTCAAAAGATGTGCTCATGCGCTTAACAAGCAGTTTCTCATAAAGTAGAGGGTGGTATGCCCCAAATGTGCAGGCTTCATCGTAATACTACTCATAGTAATGGCACAGATCCGTTTTTCTCATAGAAGGAATGTACTCATACACATGGACCTCCTCACAAAGGTTCATCATCAGGACGATACCTGTCACATACACACACAGATAAACACAATGCAGCGACTGAAAATAGCTCTTGCCATAGATATTCTTGTTATATCATGTCACGTTAAAATACCAAGTGTGACGTTATGACATCATGATGTCGGAAAATAAAACATGAAGGAAAATTGATGGCTCTGTTACGGGTGTTGTGCGGGTAGAAGAAGGCAGGCTGAGGCAAAAGCTGTAATTCCAATATTTACTCAAAAAAATAATAAAAATAATAAACAGATACAGGCAGGTTGGCAGAAGGGACATGCACTAAACACTCTAAACATATACAAGAACCGACCAAGACAGAATGAACTGAGGAACCTAAATACAGAGACTGATAACCAAAAATGAATTGAAGACAGGTGACAAGAATGACAATAATTAACTAAACACAGGTGACTAAACTGAGGACAAACGAGGAGCGGGAAAACTGAATAGGACTAAACCAAAACACTGAAGAAAAGGGGGAAACAAAGAGTCAAACTGTGACAGGCTCATTCAGTCAAACTGATGGATAAGCTTTATTTGTAGGGCAACCTTGTGATTTGAAATGATTTGTTTTGGTCTTTTTAAATGGAAGTTCTCCAAACCCGAAGTGCCACCCATAATTCAAAACGCAGTAAGCTCGTCAGGAATAAGGTGGATGTGATTTCATAAGAAACCTGAAAGCTCCAGACCCAAGTCATTGTAAGAAAAAAGAACCAGTACATTAACAGAAGAAAGAAAGTCATACATACTCGAAATGACATGATGGTGAGTGTGGCGAGCAGGACAAGATGCTTTCGCTCCTCCGTGAGAGATACAAGACCGGTGCCTCGCGCCGGTGTCGCTCATCAGTAATCACGCCACCGGCCTCGTGCCGTCCTCCCTCGACCTTGTCTTGCTCGCCACAGTGAGTAAATGAAAGAATCTCCTCAAAGATCTTGTGGTTAAATCTATGTTAGTACACGGTTACACATTGTCAGCTGCGTGTACTGTTGTCTAATGTTGGCCAACTCTGTGAATTTTTGTTTTACGTCAAGACTCTGACATCTGCCTGCAGACTGTCAACACAGCTTGACAGCACCCATAAGATCAGACAGTTTTCTCACTACACACACGCACACATGCAGGGGACACAAATCAAATATTTCGCAGTGTAGCCATATGCAATATGAAAGCCAATCAGAGGCCTGGATGCATAGATCGAGACCACTCAGCCAGCCAATCAGACATCAGATCTTCTGAGATGAACAACAGGGCATCTACCCCTTGGGATAGCCCATCACCTTAGACCATTGTTTGTTCGGTGTACATATCTATAGGTTGTCAAGGCAACAAAGTGATCCAAGTGCATTGTGTTTGAATGTAAACAGCTACTTCTACACCTGTTACCTAAGATCCAACATCTCATCAGAAATAAGAAACAAGTGCTTCAAAACATTCCAGGCAATAATTATTGCATCAATTTTTGTTCTATATATTAATTAAATATTAAATTAAAATAAAATTATAATAATAATTATATATATATTTATTTATATAAATGGGCATGTTTTTCTCAATTTTGAATTAAAATGCATTTTGAAATTCTTGAAGAGACGACATCAAGTAGCTTGGCTTAATCTTTTATGAATACTTTTTAGAAAATACATATTTTAAAGGTGCCTTGTGTAATGTCCGCCAAAAAATCAATTCATACTCCACATTCCATACCAGATGGGGGCAGTATACCTCCAGAGTGAGTTGGTCTACTCTAGAGTAACAAACTAGAAACGGCATAGTCTCTATGCTCCGCCCCTACCTTCACAACGACCCTAGAGCCATAGCCGAAGCCGAGCCAACTCCTAATAGAGGACGTTTTGACTCCAGAGGAACGTTGGCTGATATCAAGTGATTTTTAAATATGACATCTTCAAGTTACTCCCCTTCACCTTTACCAGTTAATATGTTCATATTCGTTTTGTTCATATTACATTTTTATTGTTAGTTTGAATTACATTAATTTGACAGACACATTCGCTGATGTTGACCAAGCTAGCGCCATTCGGAGCTGCCAACTCTCACGAATTCACTGTGAGACACACGCAATTGACACTTTTCACACGCTCTCACGCCACACATCAATTTTGTCACGCACAGAAAAATCGCAAAGCAAAGAGGACACGGAGACCGACAGACTAGACAGAGCAGGTTAGTTATAATATAAAAAAAATCTCAGTTTTGAAAATACCGTTTTGGCGCTTGTAAATGTTACACGACAGATCCCTAGCGCACGTGAACCGATCATCTCTACGAGCTAATAGTAAAAAAACACGAACACTGTTGAAAGATACAGTATGCTACAACTTAACAAAATGTATTCCTCATACATAATATCGACCAATCATTTTCTTTTAATCAGCATGCAGAGGTCAATAACATAGCTGGAGAACAAATATGTCAGATTTACCTCAGGAAAGCGATGGAAAGCAGTGCCAATGTTTACTCTGGTTCTGCTCCTTTTTTTATCCTTTTTTATTTGTGATTCCGAGCGCGTTTTTTTCCCTGCAGCTGGTGGTGGTGGTGGTGGTGGTAAGGGTCTCTTGCCAAGGGCTTCAGCCATTCTTCCGCTCTCTTCCCTAAACTGAAATGTAGTAGTGGGCTGTACTTTCCACACGATTGACATCAGGTTCAAGTACGCCCACAAGCCGTGCGAGTTATTCGTGTATTGCAGTTTTGCCTTTAATTATTAATATAATGGATTATTAATTCATGAATATTATTACATTTTTAATTCATGTAAAATTATATATTATAAAACCTCTGAAAATAATGATTAAGATATGTACACTTACATGTATTACTTGTAACATATAAAGATTTTAGAGAATGTTTTTTTAAAACCATATGAAACCAATATTAAAATGAAGATTACATTCTAAAAAACTTGGCACGTGTTTTAAACTAGATTTTTAAATTATTTGTTATTACTGCTACACTTAATAAGATACTCCCACTACAATTGGCCTTATAAAGAATGGAAAGAAACTCAAAAAGAAGCATTTAAAATGTACTGAGAAGGTGCAATTCAAAGGATGCTGGGCAACCTTTCACACAAATGTACAAAATCTTTAATGGCTCTGCATCTTTTGTGTCTTTGAAAATATGAGTGGTAATTTACTGTGTTTTGTGCAGTTTTACAGGTGTTTCCTTATCCTGTTTCATTGCAAACACAGCTCTCTAGAGAATGGACAGTCCTCTTTGCCTTCAAGAACTACTGTCATCCAGCTCAACCGAAGGGCTTATAGCAATCCAGTGGCTGTCAATGAACCACCTTCCTTTGGTCTCCAAAATGATTGCAGCACCCCTGTCTCGGGCTGAACCAACACATACACACACACACACACACACACACACACACACACACACACACACACACACACCTCGATGTTCCAGCTCCACCCTACTTTAGTCAAAACACGACATGTATATTTGACTAAATTATGACAAAATCGTATGTGTAGTGTTGTTGAGTGCCTACCAATCAAAAGCTGAAAATCAGAACTGTAGCAAGGTGATCTCTATAGCCGTCAAACTGTTGTCTGACCTAACATACCAACCAGTAGTTGTCTGTGATTTGTCAATATAAATGTTACAAAGAGCGAGAAAAGTGCAACCAGCTACTGGTGACTTGTTAAATTGGATGTGTAGATCGTGTGCTGGTGCATTAAATGTGCTTGGCCCATGTTGTTTTTATGTTCCCAACCACTTTATGGCAGGGTCTGAATAAGATGTTGAATAAAGCTGTGAATTTCAAAACTGGTAAAATCCTCCACCCATGACTCCTTTGTATTCTATTTGTACCCTGATCCTAATCTCACCATTAGCTGCTGGAGATCAAGGATGTTGACAAGTGGATCATTAGTCATCATTGCTTCAAAGTATTCCAGTGACCCAAGACAGTATATCCAAACTTGGTCACTAGTGGTGATGTTGAAGGAATAGTTTAATAAAAGGAAAATCTTTCATTCCAAACTTGTATGTTTTTTTTTCTTCATCTTCTGCTGAACACGGATAATTTAACGAATATCCGGTTGGGTGAATTCAGTACAATGGCAGTATAAGTAAAAATAAGTCCATGTGGCTCACTGATCATCTACCAAGTGGTCTATCTGACCATTTTTGGTGAAAAACTCCTCTATTTAAGCAGCTGTTCAGTAAAATCATGGCTGACACCACTGTTCTTCTTTGCACCCTCCAGCACTTCACCCTCCAGTCCAGAGGGAGGCAATGTACTGTAAAAGTGTTGATTTCACCCAAACAAATATTCTCAATCGAATGGCTGCATCCTACGCTGCATTCAAGTCCAATTTCAGACAGGAACTTGCAAACTTCCACCATTTTGAAGTGTGTTCAACTTCAAGTGGACAAAAGAAGTTTATTTGGATAGACCCTCGACTCCTCGATTTTGACAGAGGGAGTGATTCTACTCAACATGTACACTTGAGGCAGAACCATTATAGACCACAATGCACCATGATTGTGATGTCACAGCTGGTCATGCCTAATTTACCCCACCCCACACAACTAGTGTATATTGGAGTTCGTTTTGTATTTAACCATATTTAAAGGGGTGGTATAATGCCCTTTTCACAAGATGTAAAATAAATCTCTGATGTCCCCAGAGTGTGTATGTGAAGTTTTAGCTCAAAATACCCCACAGATATTTTTATATAGCATGTTAAAGGGTTAGTTACTTGCTAGCAATGACTCAAGTGTTACATACTTCCAAAGGAATTACTAAATATTTGGATCCGTATTCTAAAGTGAAGATCATGGTAACTAACTAGTAATGACTCAAGTGTTACTACATACTTACACTATATACTCTACAACACTACATACAAGTGTTACTACATACATTACTAGCTAGTTACCATGATCTTCACTTTAGAATACGGATCCAAATATTTAGTAATTCCTTTGGAAGTATGTAACACTTGAGTCATTACTAGCTAGTTACTATGATTCTTACTAATAAGTTTATAAGTTTATTTATAAGTTTATATAAGTAAAGTTTATTTAATACACAATCTTAAATCACAGTTCATCAGTTCACATAACAATGATTTAATTTATTCACGTCAACTGAACATTATAGTGAAGATTAAATAAAATGTTAACTTTTACGTTGGATTTATGTGATTAAATTGGATGGAAAATTGACAAGTAACTGAAATACACAAGTTTTAACTTTTGGGGTTAAATTTTTTTTGTGTAGTGTCCTGCATCTACTAGTAAAATAATGTTTTTTTGCTTTGACTGTATATAATAAATACCGGTATATAAATCACGCACCGTACCGGTCAAAAGTTTGGAAACATTAAGGCTTTTTAATGTTTTTGAAAGTCTCACCAAGACTGCATTCATTTTATAAGAAATGCAGTAAAAACTGCAATACTGTCAAATAATATTACAATTAATAATTATTATTTTTGTGGAAACTGAGTTTTTCAGGATTTGTTGAATAGAAAGTTCGAAAGAACAGCATTTATTATAAATATGACTTTTTCCCTCTTTTAAAAAAAATCGTACTTACTTTATGGCAGCGTATCATGATTTCCAAAAACAAACAAAAAGCAGCTAAAACTGTTTTTAGCATTGATAATAATAAGAACTGATCTTAGAATTATCTGAAGGATCATGTGACAATTCAGCTTTGCTATCACAGGAATGAATTATATTTTAAAAATTACATTTTATATTTTATATATACATTATATATTTCAATATTACAACAGAAACCAGTTCATTTAAATTGCGATAATATTTCACAGTATTGCTGTTTTTACTGTATTTTTGATCAAATAAATGCAGCCTTGGTGAATTAGGAGACTACTTAAAAAAATATTAAAAAGTCATATGTTACAGACTGCAAAAGATTTTATTATCATAGTCCCAGTCTAGTGATCTTTATTTTTTTTTTCTTCCTACTCTGTTTCGTCGTCATCTTTGTATTCCTCTCAAATTGGCTACTCTATAGCGAAAATATCATCCATTCTTGTTACATCCACCGCTTTTAGATTTAATTCTCAGTCAGTGAAGCAAAGCCCTGGATCTAATCATTACAAACGATTCCTCTGCCGGCCAGTGCGCTGATAATGTCACTTAAATACCTACAAAGTCACCTTGCTCCTGCTTCACCAAATATTCAAGCAAGAAAACGTCTCGGGTTACGACTGTAACCCTTGTTCCCTGAGGACGGAACGAGACACTCTTTGAAAACGACTCTTTGGGGATGCTCCCTTAGCGTGCGCCTCTGAAGTATGAATGAAACTAATCCAATCCTGATTGGTGTTGCGTCATGACGTCAGCTCCTAGGCATTGAGGGGCGTGGCAAGACGACGCAGTGTCTCGTTCCCTCCTCAGGGAACAAGGGTTACAGTCGTAACCAGAGACTTTCCCTATCGTAGGGAACTCAACACTGCGTCGTTGAAAACGACTCTTTGGGGAATGAATGCCCACTAGGCCACGTACCGAGAAAGGCCTGCTCTAGAGTGAAACTGATCTCAGGCACTCAGCTAGGACAAGAGCACACGTACGCCAGGCGTACAAGGGAGGTGCAGACTATAAACCTGATAAAAGTGTGCAGGGTAGCCCACCTGGCTGCCTCACAGATCTCCTGGAGGGGCACTCCCGAGAGAGGGCCCTAGAGGACGCCATGCCTCTAGTAGAAAGAGCCCTTACGGCCAAAGGTTAAGGCAAATTGCGCACCTTGTAGGCCTACTTATGGTTTGTTTAGCTGGGAGCCCCTTATTAGGTGACCCAAAAAACACTACAGTAGGTCCGACCTCCTCCAAGAAGAGGACCTCTCAAGATAAATACTCTGAACTTTGACTGGCAGAGCAAGGAACCTCTCTTCTCCTGCTGAAACATGAGGTGGAGGATGAAATGCTTGCAGGACCATGGACCTAGCCATGTTAGATTGCACTTAAGGCACATAGCTGGGTCTCGGATGCAGGATGGCCTTAACTCCGCCGGGGCAAACCCCAAGCAAGCTGGCGTTAATGCCAGAGCTTGGAGATCTCCCAGTCTCTTTAAAGAAATAGCTAAGAGAAAGGCTATCTTGAACGTGAGGTCCTAGGCGAAGCCGATTGGAGGAATTCGAAGGGAGTCAGGGATAGCCCTTCGAGAACCACCGCCAGGTCCCAGGAAGGAACCCTAGACTTGATTGTCGGTGTCATCCTCCATGTACAATGGAGAAATAGTATGACCAGTTGGGGCCTCCCCTAAGGCCGCAATGGCAGCCACATACACCTTATGTGTGGAAGGGGAGAGATTCGCAGAGAAACGATCTTGAAGAAACTCCAGAACTGAAGCCACTGGGCAGTTAACTGGACCTAACTCATGTTCTCTACACCAAGTGGAAAAACATTCCACTTGAGGCCATATAATCTCCTAGTAGACTGAGGCCTAGAGATAAGTATGGTTCCGACCACCCCAGATGATAGACCAGCATCTAGGTACTGAGCCCCCTCAGAGGCCAGACCCACAATTTCCACAGCTCCGGAAGAGGATGGAATATAGTGCCCTCCGCCTAAGACAACAGATCCCTCCTCAGAGGAAATGGCTTGAAGTAGGTTAGTATAGGATCAAGCGAACAGGTAGTAGGATGATTGGAAAGGAGGAGTTTGGAGACTTCTGCGAAGGAACCGTATTCTAAAGTGTTACCCAAACCAGTTGTGAGACAAACCAGTTTTCCCTATTGATTTGAAAAGTTATTTTGTTTTAAAAAAAAAAAAACGAACTTGTGTTCATTAATTGAATCAGACTGCACAAAGTGGCCAATTATGGCCAATTTCATATCATAAGATATTGCTCCCTCTAGTGTTGTAAGGCAAATTCTACCAAATGAAAGTCTTAATGTACAGGAGTCTGATGTACAGGTATATTGGATTGTTTTTCTTTTTCTATATCCCTAGTAAACAGTAATTCCATATTCACTGACCTGAATAATCAAAACATGGTCTGCTGTGAATTATCTTCTTCCATCAATATATTTCATGTGCAAGACATTCAATCGCCAACAGAAACCATTTGATCTAGACTCACATCACAAGCTTTCACAAGGTAATGTAAGTAAAACTAATTTTACGATCAAATAAACAATTCAGAGCACACGTTTGTGGTGGCTTGAAATGTAAAATATTTGGGTGCTCGAGCCCCTGCCCTTTTTCAATATTAATTGAAAGTAAATAAAACAAAATGCATTTGATTATAATTAACATGACAATGTGTACAAAACTAAAGTAGCCTAAATTCACGTTTATTTGTACGTTTCTTTCAGTCGTTCAGGTGCCGTTGCCATGACTCGTTGCTATGGGTTGCGTCACTTGCGTGTCTTGCTTCGGACTCGACTGAAGGGAAGTCTCTGTTTTCAAGGGTCTAAAACTCCGGAGGACGGCAGGCGCGCGTAACCGTAGCAAAAGTTAGGCTATGCGTTTTAAAACAAAAATGCACTAGTGTAAACGACCACGTAGGTATTCCACAGTATACACAGTATGACAGTCTGCTTGGGAACCGAACTGATGCGCTCGAGCCAAAATATATGATTCTTTCAGCAGTGAGTAGCCTATATCTAGGCTCAACGGCATGAAAAAAATAAACCAAACCATTTTAAAACTTTTCAAATTATCAAAGGTAGGCTAACTATCTTCCACATAAAAATCCACATATTATCTATTTTAAAATATTACATAATTCATTGATGACTGTTTGTTATATAATACACCGACCAATCGCCATCTGGCACAAGAAGTTCAAATTTCATTGGACAACGTGAAGTGGAGCGGTACTTTTCTAGTCATTCAGAAATCGTTTGAAAATTACAGACGAATTTACATTTATGAAGCGATCTGGATCTGCGTCGTTGAAACAATGGATGTTAATTGACTACAAAGCACTGCACAAAACCAGCACCAAAAGTCGCTTTAATCAAGTAGTATTCAAGTCACATGAATTTAGCCTATGTTATATTAATACACCGTTTACCATTTGAAAACTATCATAGTTGGTTCAAATTAATGAAGCCCAGGCGCCACCTACAGGCCTATGATGTGAAGTGTAGGCTGACAACAACACATGAAATGGTGATTTTTGATAATAGTACAGTACCGGTCAAAAATTGACACATTGCTATTTTTTATGTTTTTTAAGCCTCTTATGCGCTTCAAGCCTGCATTTATTTGATTAAAAATACAGAAAACAATTATTACAATTTAAAACAATGGTTTTCTATTTTAATATAGGCCTACTTAAAAAATATCATTTATTTCTGATGCAAAGCTGAATTTTCAGCATCATTACTATACTAACCCTAACTTCAGTTTCACATGTTCCTTCAGAAATCATTCTAAAATGCTGATTTATTATCAATGTTGGAAACAGTTGTGGTGCGCAATGTTTTTTTTGGAACCTGTGATACTTTTTTCAGGATTCATTGATAAATTAAGGGGCGGTTTGCCGGACCAAGATTAAATTAAGACAGGAGTAGGCCTTAATCTAGAATAGTTAATCATGTCTTAAAAAATGGCTTTCTGAAACACAGATTAAGTTCAGATTACTAACACCTGGACTATGGAGTCCTCAACTAAAATATACTCGATTAATTTACTACCACCTGTGCAAATCAGGATTATCTGAATTGAGGTTGCCTATAAAACATGGAATGAACCAAGAAAAGGTTAAAATTGCATGCAACTGAGAATCAAATGGCAATGGAAGTTCAAAAGAGAGTGCGATCAAAGAACTTTTCTGAACATGAGAAAAGTATTTTAAAGCAAATAGTTTCGAGACATCCTGTTATCGAAGATAAACCGCACACATCAGCTGTTGAATCAAAGAAAAGGAATGCCTGGACATCTATTTGTAATGAATTTAATGCAAATGAACACACATCTACAAGAACAATACAACAACTTCAGGTAAGAATCATTAGTTTTATTATGGCTTTTTAAAACTACTGTTGTATTTATAATAGTTATTTAATACAGGTGTTGTGGAAAAATATCAAAATAAACCTAAAAAAAACTGTTGCTGAAGCTTGAAGAGAGAGGTTTAAGACTGGCGGAGGACATGCAAATAAAGACTGTGATGTGTTGGATGAGTTACTGACAGGAATACTGGAGAATCAGCAACCTTTGGAGAACATACCAGATGATGACCATCTGGACAGTTCAGATGATGAATCACATACACCTATATTAAGTATTTGATTTTGGCTTTTGTTTCTCTCCTCTCAAACTTATATTTGCTTCTATCATATGATGTAAAACATTTTCCCATTTAATCTGTATTTATTTGACCATATATGAACTGTTCATGTTTCAAGGAGAAGGTCAAAACAGAACTGAAGAATTGGAAAGGAGCTTACCCTCCACATCCTCAGAAGCAAGGGTGGAAATGTCTGCCAGTACTGGTAACCAGAAGAAAAGACTCACTGTTCATGAAAAGTTGGCTAATGATTTTCATGAACATAAATTGAAATATATTGAGGAGCATGAAATGAAGATGAAGATACTATAAGTAGAACTGGATATAAAGATGAAGGAGAGAGAGATGCAACAGGCTCAAATGTCACAGTACATGAATCTGTGAAATAAAAATTGTTTTATTAAGAAAATATGGATGTTGTGGTGGTTTCAGTAACATACCAGACCAAACAGTTTTACACTTAACAAATATTTGGTTTTATTACATGTATCAGATCTGAACAGAGGGTTGAAAGTTAAGTAATGTAAAAAGATCTATTTAAAGTGGCACAATGCAAAAGCATCCCTGTATGCAAGTCCTTCTCTGTGGTTTGTTGTAAATGGTGGCACATCTGGATTGTCATCCGCTTCTATTGGGGGATCTATGCTTTTTTAGGTAGTTGTGAAGAACAGCTGTTGCAATGATGACAGTGCAGCATCTACTTGGTTTGAATCTGAGTGTTTTCCTAAGGCTCTGAAAAGGACTCTTCCAAACATGCGCTCGACTAAGCCCCTTGTGCGCATATGAGCCTGGTTGTAGCGCAGTTGTTCAGCTGTTGTTGGGTGCAAGTAAGGCGTAAACAAGAAATCCTTCTGAGCATACCCACTGTCACCAAGCAAAATTCCATTATGATCTCTTCTTTCAAATTGAGTATACAGAGATGAGTTCAGGAAAATTCGGGAATCATGAGTTGCACCTTTCCACCGTGCAACAATGTTTGAAAACTCTAACTGGGGAGTGCATACACCTTGGACATTTATGGAAAACCAGTTATTTCGGTTCCTGTATTCCTCAGCATCTAGAGTAGAGGGACGCTTAATGGGAATGGGTTCCATCTACGCAACCTATGTCTCCTGGGAAATTTCCATATTCATAGAAAAGTACCTTGTAGTTAGCCTGGGTTCTAGCATCAGGGAAGTTTATGTAATGTGCTTTTAATTCACAAATGGCCCTGCACACTCTGTGAATGACTCTGTTGGTTCACTGACACCACATAAACCCCCAGTTTCTTGATGAAAGGTGCCACGTGCCAAGAACCTTAAAGTTATGAGCACCTGGAGACAAACTGGAATAAGCTGTCCTCTTTGGGTCACAGATGAAAACCTGGGTTCTAAGAGTGAAATTAGCTCCACTGCATTTACTTTATGCATGCGGAAACAATCTCGAAAACTTATTTCATCAAAACGTTGCAATGGGTCACTTCTGTCTGCAAGAACTTGCCTGGCTGGTGGAAAGCGCTGATCATCATTGACATAGTCCAAGTAATCCATGTGTCCTCCAAATGAAATTAATCTGAAGGTAAACCTGCCTCCTGGTAGCTTTAATTTAAGCCTCAATTTAGTCCTGAAGTTGCTCTAGTCTTCCTCCAGGAAATTAGCCTATGAAGTTCTGGACTAGACTAAGTCTTAGACTTTTTAAAACCATGACAGAGAAAGCACATTTCTGTTAATCCGATTTAAATGGCCATTTTAGTCTAGGACTAGGCTTAATCTTGGTCCGGGAAACCGCCCCTATAAGTTTAAAAGAATAGCATTTAATTCAAATAGAAATTATTTTTATAAGTCTTACTATAGTTTATCAATTTAACACATCCTTGCTGAATAAAAGAAAAAAAGAAAATTACTGACCCCAAAATTTTGAACAGTTTTAGGGTACAAGTATGAATATTTATTGTACAAGTTCTCAAATTCACATCTACGTGCTCTAGCTACTCTTTTACTTTCACAGGCTGTAGCCTTTACCGGGTGGTCGATAAGATTAAGTAAAGCGAAGATATGCTGTTTTTGGATATTGATACGAAATATTTCTATTTGAGATAAATGCTGTTCTTGGGTTATAAGTATATTAAATAGAAAACCATTATTTTAGATTGTAGTAATATTTTACAACATTACTGTTTTTAATTTAAAAAAATGCAGCCTTGATGAGCATAAGATCTTTCTAAAACATTAAAAATAGTAATGCTTCCAAATTTATATAGGCCTATATGCATGCCCCTTTTTTACATTTGAGCCCCTGCCCTTGGGGAACTCTCTACACGTCCCTGCACCCGGGAGTCAGTGAAGTAGGAAAAGACAGCAAAGGAGAGCAGCATCCAGATCAGCAGGACCAGCAGGAGAAGTTGAGCCAACAGCTTCATGACATGCCGTAGCAAAAGAGAGTCCTGGACTATCATCACCCCGTTTCACAACACTAACCCTGGAAGGAAACAGAAAGGGGTGGTGCTTAATATGAGTTTGAGGAGACATATGCAAAACTCCTTGATATCATATAGGGAAAGTGACACTAATAAATCTAGAAAGCAGAAATTATTCATTTCAGAGGAAATATATTTGTTACTGTCATAGTACTTTTTATTTTGAGCGATTTGAATGTTCAAATCCATAGTTATTTGTGATCAAGTGTCGCTACTGTCTGACAGTCACTATAGAAGTTGTGTCAAAACTGTGCTGTTTATGTAACCAATTTGACATTATTTGACAAAGTTGACTGAATATTGGTATGAAATTTAAAATAAAGAGATTAATAATGCAAATACAACTTGACATGATTTTTAGAGGCCAAGCACCAAAAGGTGCTCATCTATGGGCTGGCATTTACTCTATTCCTCGCATGAGTCGTCTGAGTGCAGCTCTGCTGCCTGGCGCCCGCTGGATTTGGCTTACCGGTGGCTCCATCCTGTTCTTCCCCTGCACCTGTCGCTCGGGCTGATCTCCACCGAGTCGGCCTCTGCTCCTGGTGACAAGGAGGAACTCATGGAAATGTGCGCTCATTGAGGAGAGCATCTTCATCTGCTGTCACAATTCCTCCACTTAAAATGGCATTAATAAATGCCCGCTCCGTGGTGAATAAGACCTTTTTTATTAAATGACTTTTACTAATCTCATAACCTCTATGTTCATCACAGAATGCTGGATAAAGGTTGGTGATCTAACACCTTTCTCGGAACTGGTTCCAGTTGACTATACATTTTTTAACTCTCCTCGTCCAAGTGGACGCGGGGCTGGGATAGTAACAATTTCGGTTATCTAACTCTCTCTCTGCACGCTGCCGGTGATGTGGTGGATTTCGACCCCCGCCAAATCATTACCCCCCTAGTATTGGTAGGTTTAGGATTAGTTGTGGGGGAGGGGTTAGGATAAGGGGTGGGGTTAGGAATAGGCAATCAGGTACTGACTTCAATGAGGGGGGTAATAATTTGGCAGTGGGTCAAAATGACCCTGTAACGGCCTTCCCCAGTTTTGAAGCTCAGCTTCTCCACCTAAACTGGAATGGTCCTGTCTGTCTAGGGGTAAATTTACCGCCCTCCACTTTCTATTAAGGATTTCATACAGCAGTTTACTGAACTTATCTGCAATATCGCTACTAATTATGATCACTTCGTACTGGTGGGCGATTTTAATATTTATGTTTGCTGTCTGTCTATGTTACATGTATGGTCTGTCTCCATTGTTTCATAGTGTTTTTGGTTTAGTCCTGTGACCCTGTTTTCCCGTCTGTCTATTTAGTCATCTCCTTCACCTGTGTCCTGTTAATTATCTAATTTAGTTCCTTTTGTTTGCTCTTTGTATTATACCCTGTGTGCTCCCTCAGTCTTCGTCAATGTTTAGAGGGGTTTTCTCCTTAAAGTTTTGGCATTTTTTAGTTTGGATAACATTCAAAGTCAAAGTTTAAGTTTTGTCATTAAAGATCATCATCATCATATATGCCGTTTGATGTTACTGATATTGTGTTCTCAGATTTTCTGTTCTCTGATCATAAACCTATTTTATTCTCACTAGCTGCATTTACATGGACCCTTATAATCGGATTGACGGCTCAATCGGACTAAAAAACCTTCATCAACACCTTAATCGATCCGACTGAGCTCGATCAGATTGAAAGGGATGGTTTCTTCCTTTTGTAATCCGATCGAGAGAACATGTAAACACTTGATCGGATTGAAAACCGAAACTGAAAGGACTGCCCATATGCAATAACGTTGAAATAGCATAATGATGTATGACTCACGAGCTGTTCTACCTGTGAGTGTCCCGTTTTTCTAAAATTCTCATTTCACTCAGCATCTGTGAAGTGCAGCAGGACAACGTCCCACCAGTGCTTGTTTCAGATTCTCATCCACAGATGACTTTTGGGCGCTGGGTTTTACTGCGTGATAAATAGCCTATAAGCAAGGCAAAACGGTTCATATACTCATTGTCTCCAAATCATGACCAGAGACGGATATATATTAAGTCTGTTGTTTAAAACGAGAACCAATAGAGGAGAATAGTTATGTGCGAACAGTAGCAGTATAGGCCTATTCGTGCAGTGTGCGCATGTCAAAAAGATAAATTCCGATTTTAAGCTTGTGACAAACAAACGCTCACATCAACCCGATTACTTTATTTATCGTTCATGTAAACACTGTGTTCGGATTTATCAATCGGATTGATTTCATTCCGATTGGACCAAAAAGGTGTCCATGTCCGGATCTCTTTCAACTTTCAATTACACCTGTAACATTGTCTTGGTTCTTCTCTCCACAGTTCAGCACAAACTTCAATCTGTGCTTTGCTGTACTTTCCTCACAGTTGCACTTGGATCAACATATTAGCCTTTTAAATTCAGGCTGGCTTAAGGTAGCAAATGTGACTGCTCCCATTAAGCCTCACAACAATTGCAAACCAAAATCTGAACTGTGGCAAAATTCTGACACCTCTCACCAAAGACAAATTTGTAGAAAGGCAGAACGCAAATGGAAAAGGGACAGGCTGCATGTCTCTTTCCAAATGTTCAAAGACTATTTTTCTAACTTAATTGAATCCAATCACTCTAAACCTAAACTTCTGTTTTCAGTTATTCAGTCTGTTGTAAATCCTTCTGATAACACATTGTCTGTTGCTTCTGATGCTCTATGTGAAGGCTTCGTGAGATTTTTTATTAACAAAATTACTAACTTAAGACTTAGCGTCTGCCGTAACTTAACTGTTTCCCCAATCTTGTCACCTGTTTCTGCTTTTTGGTGAGGTTTTTGAACCTATCAACCTCCAGACACTGAAGGTGATTGTCAAGCACAAACCACCATTTTGTCCTAACAATATCATTCACTCAAGATTTTTTTTATTAATTATTAATCCGATTAGGCCAGGTATGGTATCTCTTATAAACAAGTGCCTCCAAACAGGCTCTGTTCCTACCAATCTTGAAGTGGCTACGGTCACTCCTCTGCTCAAGAAGCCTTCACTAGATCCTTCCGTTTTAAAAAACTTTTGGCCTATTTCTGTTTTACCTTTAATTTCTAAGCAATTGGAGAAAATTGTGCTGGATCAACTCCAACACTTTTTGTCAAGTAATCAGGGGTGTAATTTCATCCCCTAATTTCATCCCCTAATCATCAAGTAATAACAGGGGTGGCCAGGGGCCCGTTCAAGCTCAAACCGGTGTGCAATGCTTTGCTCCAGTTTCCGGGTTGAACAACATGTTTCCTGGAAACGGTGTGCAACGGGTTGGAGATACGTTTTCTCTTATTTGGTGGGTGTTTAAAAAAATGTCAGCAACATGTAAACCATGCAGTATTAAAGAGACAGCTCACACAATGGGTCCAAGTAAAGTCGTTTACAAATGTATGCGCTGCAGTTTGGCATACGGAACAATTGAAGATATTAGAAGACATGTTTGTCGTAAGAGTTTTATAGTAAAAATATAGCATATCAACAGTGATCAGCAATAATGATAAGCCTAATACTCACAATAAAAATAATAAGGTCATATAGATCAAAACACTGTCTCGGAGCAAAGAAGTGAATTATCCTTCACCTGAAATGTTTGTTTCATCCTAATGCGAGGCAAATGTTGGATCACAATAATTGGGAACCACAGTTTCCACAAATCCCTTCACTCGATTGGGATGTTCTCTTTTATTCTGACTGCAAGGGCAGTGACTGTAACATCAAGCGTATTTTGCAGTATTAAACATGTTAATAATGATTTCATCAGGCTCTGACAATTTTTCAAAAAGAACTCAAAGCCTTCTCAGCTGCCATAGTTGCAACTCTTGCGTCATCTGAACAGGATGTTTAACGCACCACTGTTTCCATTTAACGCTTGTGCTGCATTATATATTTTAAGCTGTTGAGTGCATTAATGACCAAAAATGGTCACATATTAAACATTGCCTAAAATATTATATATTATTTTCCACTTTTACCAAGTTAGATCTATTAACCAGCATCAGTCCTCATCAAAACTACCAAATATGTATTTAATTTCAGGATTTTAACCCTTTAGATTCCAGTTTTGATGGCGATACAATCAATTTGTATAAGAGGAAAAAACACAAAAATGTAATTATTTTCCATACACTAAATGCAAAGAGAAAACATTTTAAATTTAAAAACTTATATTTGGATTATCACAGTCCTGAATATGTCAAAGATTAGCGGCAACATCATCTCTGGTGCGTTTAAAGATTTCGTGTTATGTCAGATTAAAAAAAAAAAAAAAAATACCACTTAGCACGTTAATGACCAAAAATGGTCCTTTTTGAACCCATTAAAATATCCATTTTTGAACCCACTGTCATAATATCATAAAATCACAATTTATATTCAAATACCCTGTCATTACCAAGCCTTGGGGTAAAATATTTACTTTTTACTGTTTTCCACCAGTTGGTACCATTTTTCATATAATTGACATTCCGTAACGATGCAGCAAGGAAGAAGCGGAGAGAGAATCAAAATGCAAGCACTTTAATAAAACTAGCAGGTAATTCAAAGGAACTCAGGACCGGGACAAGAACAGAAAACAACTTCAACGACCAACAAACACCAACTGAAGAACATGGGTATAAATACACAGGCAAACAAGCTAAACAAGATAACAAGGGGGCGTGGCTAATCAGAAACACATGGGGAGACTAATCAACAAAACGGGGAACAGCTGAACATGAAAAGACAGGGAAACACATGACAGACAAGAACAAGGAACAAAACACAAAACCCACACCATGACACATACTGCAAACATCTGTAGTAATGCAAACATTTTCCTGATTTCCCCTAGGTGATTATAACTTGTGCCTGTCTCACTACACATCATAGAAAGAAAGCAAAACTACAAGATCACCATGAACATGAATTTTTTTTTTCTATAAACAATTTAATTCTATAAACATTTAAAACATATCAAAACTTCAAAACAAAATGGGGTCATTCTTCAGCTCATTTGCAGGAGCTGCAGAATTGCAATGCATGCTCCTTACATATGTAAGGCAGGTGGTGGAGATTTTTTTCTTTTTTGTTAGGGCAGAAACTGCACCCCCTCCTCCTTTTATCATGGGTGTCTGCAGACCCACTTGCCTCTGAATTTTCTGCTCTCTGCTGTGATTGCACCATGGCTGCTGCGGATGGTGTGCGGGGGAGGTGCTCTCTCCTCTCCATCTGGGGATACACCAGCATCCTCCCCAGCTCCTCCCGGAACAGCCTCCTTTTGAAGGTTTTCTCCTGGTTCCAGGAAGGGTCAACAGCCACCCACAGGACAAAGGCGTTGAAAGCAGAGACATCTATTAGATTGTAGAAAAGCACCATCGGCCACCGACTTGTCTTCCTCTTGCAACTGTATGCGCCAACAGCCTGCAAAATAAAAAAAGATCAAGGAAAAATGAATAACATGTATTTTTTGGCCCAAGCTATAAGAGAAAAAAAAACATCATGGCCGTTGTGGTCTTCTTGAACGCAAACTCGGAGGATCTGGGTGGTCGCGCTCTGGTTTGGAGCAGGTGTGGAGGAAGCTCTGGTTTGTTCCTCCGGATCGTTCCAACCAGAGCAATTTTTTTCTTCAGCAGCTCCTCTGCCAGCGCATAAGAGGTGAAGAAATTGTCTGTGGTAACAGTGTGTCCCTCCAGCCTGTCAGTCATGTCCCGCACAACCCTCTGTCCCTGTTTACCCCGGGAGCGCTTCCTGCGGATTTTCTGCCATAAATCTGCATTTTCCATGCATAAGACAAAACATCACTTGTGATCCAGATCTAAATGCCATATTTTGCCGGTTTTCTGGGCATATACTGTCGGAAACAGCAGCAGCCTTTGAACCCGACCAGCTGCTCGTCCACACAGACGTCCACCCCGGGGTTAAAGAGAAGGGAGAGGCGGTGCAGCCACTTATCCCAGATAGGCCTGAACGCCACCAGCTTGTCATCCCGGTAACGTCCAGGTCGGGTTAGCCTGTCGTCAAATCTTACATTTGAACTGAACTTCTGGAAATTGCGGTGGGTCATCCCACAGGCTCCGGGTGGAGTCATTTCTGGACCTGTAGACTCCAGCCAGAATTAGCACCCCGAGGTAAGCCTTGGCGTCTGTTGCATACATTAATCCAATCGGTCTCGGACCGTCTACCCTGGACATTTGTTTGGTCCACAATTATTTTAACATATCCTCCGTGAACAGTGGCTGGAATGCAGACCTAGGGTCCACCCAGGGTGTCGTTATCTTGGGTGGCACGAAGCGGAGCGTCTCGGCGTTAGTGGGTGACCAGTGAAGTCCGTTTTTTGATGTCCACATAGGATCGGGTGTCTCCTGTGTGTCATCCAGTTCCTCACTCTGAGTTGGGTCAGATGAGGAGTCAGAATCCGAAGTCAGCTGAAACTCCACAGCATCTTCTGACGCGCTCTCCGTTTCACTGCCATCAGACTCCGGCTCGCTGTCTGTTGGTTCAGTAGTAACGTAGTCCACTGCTTCCTTAAAGGGGGGGTGAAATGCTGTTTCATGTATAGTGAGTTTTTTACACTGTTAAAGAGTTGGATTCCCATGCTAAACATGGACAAAGTTTCAAAAATGAAGTTGTAAGTTTGATGGAGTAATTCTGTTCCAAAAATACTCCTTCCGGGTTGTCACAAGTTTCGGAAAGTTTTTTTCGAATACGGGCCTGTGTGACGTCAGAGTGGCCGGAATTTACTTATACGGGTCTTAAGGGCACTTCTCCCGGAAGGGCGCGCGCGCATCTGTAGCCTAGTGCGTGCGAGAGTACGCCTATGCCCATCAGAGCGCTGGAATTAAAAAAATGGCACCAAAAAAGTGTGTTTTTGGTTGCCAGGGCAAGACAACACTACACAAATTTCCAAAGAACCCAGCGTTAAGGGACCTGTGGATGGATTTTGTTTTTCCGGAGCAGCAACGGAGTTGTGCAAGTGTTTTTGTTTGTTCCCTTCATTTCGATAGTAATAGTTTCATAAACAAGGCCCAGTTCAACGCCGGATTTGCAGATCGCCTAATACTTAAAGATGGAGCAGTCCCAACGATAAATGTTCACGGTCATGCGTTGGAACCGCATGTGTAAAACTGCTTCAAATGTCTGTGAGTTGTTAACTATCGGCGTGTAAGCACAGCAAGTAAACAACATGATCACATACAGTTAATGTATCTATGGAGCATGCGATGCATGGTGTGTGTTTAAATACATTTGTTTAGCTGGCCACTGTAGGTGTCAGTTTGTTTATTGTAAAAATAAATCATGTCCTCATAAACCACGAGTCTGTCTGTTTACAACACACAAATGTTGTAAAACTCGCGCATGACATGGTGTTCTAAAAAAACACTGCGCTCAAGTTCAAATCATTTCTATTTTTAAAAAAACGCTCGAGACCTTATGTTTTTCACCCAGTTCACTGCCCATCTTACGTTTTTGTGAGCAAAAACGCGTTCTGTATGAACGAGCCCTTATATTGTTTAGATCCTTGTTCTGCATGGGATTACTATTTGATTGTAGTCTAGCAAGGTTATTATTCTGAAAGTCATGTTGCCAGTAAAGAACCACATGGTATTTATTTATTTAATTATTTCTTTATAGAGCACATCTACATATGTTCCTACCAGCCAGGACTTGCCTTCTATCAAGCACATGGAATGTCAAACAGAACATAAAACAACTGTGTCTGCTGAAGTGCAAGCCAAACCACTAATGCGATCTATCAAAAAAAATCACAAATGTCAGGCATTTAATTTACTGACACACTGAACTTTGCACACATGTAATTACATCCTATTACAGCAATACACGATAATGCCTAAAATGTTATATAATGATCCCAAAAGTTTATAAATGAAGGTGAAGGAATAATGTGCAAAATATTTTCTGTAGACACTGCTAAAGTACATTTAGTAAGCTAATAGTATGCTATCATATTAAGTCTTATAAACTACAACTTTACACATTATAATGCATTTCAAGACAAAAGAATAACCGGTTCTATTTCTTGGCAGCAAACGTTTTCCGCCTCAGTCGGCATCAAACTACACTTCCCACATGTACACCTTTAAAGAAAAAGAAAAATACGACGACATAAAGTGAAAATTAGTCATTTACAAAAAACGATAAGCAAATATAAGTTATACTGTTCCAGTAGGCCTACACACCACATAGAGACGTCCTGCTGTAGTCGTTGCTGCTGCTGGTGGTCGTCTTCAATCTCAGCCTCGGGATCTGATTCTGGATCAAAAATGTATGGCTGAATCTGATTGTTAGCCATGGTTTATTTTCGGATGTCACTCACAGCTTCCAGACGCTCTCAACGCAAAAGCTTCGCGCGCTCGTGTCGTGATTATTTAGCTCCGCCCACACGGTACGCCTCCACCCGCTCGGGTTTTTCCGGAAAGACTCGGTACAGCCTATTTTTCTTTTATAAATATAATTAAACTAAAGACTTTTTGGAGATATGAAGGATGCAAGACTACTCTATAGGTACTCAAGATTATCATGAGATTGAGTGAAACTGAGCATTTCACCCCCCCCCCCCCCCCCCCCCCCCCCCCCTTTAAATCTTGTAGCTTTTCTTTATCTTGTCGAGCTTGAAATTGCCGCACCAAAGATGTGCAGAGCTTTATAACTTTTGCGTCAACCGCTCTTGTATGAAAGGCAGACTTTGTTTTGGATCCCCGGCAGCTCCATCTTTGTGTTGCCGCAAGATGAAAAGTGTTATTATTGTCTAAGGACTGATTGCATGGCTGTGTTTGTGCCTCTACGTATGTGAGAAATTATAAATTAACTTTGAAACATAGACTGCTAAAAAAAAAAACGAAGCCGTGTCAAATGTTCATGTTTGTGAACCGGTTCATGAATCAAACCAAAGGAAAACAATGCAGTGAGCGCTTTCTCTTGCTAAATACACACACACACACACAGAGAGAGAGAGAGAGAGAGAGAGAGAGAGAGAGAGAGAGAGAGAGAGAGAGAGAGAGAGAGAGAGAGAGAGAGAGAGAGAGAGAGAGAGAGAGAGCGAGAGAGAGAGAGAGAGAGAGAGAGAGAGAGAGAGAGAGAGAGAGAGAGAGAGAGAGAGAGAGAGAGAGAGAGAGAGAGAGAGAGAGAGAGAGGGTGAAATATGACCTTTAGGATATTGTGATTTGTCAATCGCCTAAATACCATGTATTATATTTAGGCCCTACACACACACACTTTTGTCAACGCAGACACACATTGCTCTCAGACATCCACACATACTCAGAAACATCATTTTAGATCATTGAGCCATTAAAATGCTTCATAACACAGTCAATAGTGCCCCTAGTGGAAACCAGGAAAATAACGTGCATTTCCACCCATAGGGAATACCTATGTAGTGACGTCATCTGGTGGAATACGCTAATGCAAATATAACACTTTTGCTTAAAAGGGAAAGGTTGTTTCAACATAAATCATGATTCATGTATTAATAACGGCCCCGGCTTTAAACAACGTTTTAATGGGTTTCAATGGGCCATTTTTGGTCATTATGGTGCTGAGTGTTACTATTTGATCTACAGTGTGTGTTATACATATTTTGCAAAATGGGATCACATTTTTTACATTTATCCAAAAAGTCACAATTTTGCCAAATTACATACCATTTGCATTAAAACAGCCAAAATGGTCAAAGAAACTAAACTGCAAATGACCAAAAATGTCCCTAATGCAGCACAAGGGTTTAAAAAGGTTTTGCTACTTTTTGTCAGGGCTGAAGGTAAGACCCAGTGATTTTATTAATTGGGTTGACAAAAAAATAAAAACAATCCCTTAACATACAGGTCTAATTAAAAAAACTCATTTTACCGTAACTCTCAGCAGTGTGGGCGGCTTCAGATGTTCTCTAACAGAAGGCTATATCGCTGCTCACATGTTTTGAACTTACATTACCCCTAAAAGAAGAACGGAAAAGAACTTTGCCGTGAGTAGCTATATCGGGGCCTTAACTGTGATTGTGTAAATCCTGCATGGAATAGTCTATGTTAAAACGGATGTGGAATGGAACACATAAAACTTTATGAAACTATAAAATAAATGTAAAACAATATTCATGTAAAAATAAAATTCTGGTTAAACACTGGATCATCGTTCCCATGTAATTTTATTTTGCATGGAATAAATATCTTCCATAGAAAAGGAGTCTCTGAAGCGCGATCAATCCGTACTGTAAGTGCTAGAGTTCCTTATTATAGCCAGAACAGATAATACGGCTTACTGTTGTCCAAAAACAATGCAAAACAAGGTGTAAAAGTTAAATAATAAAGTTGTTATTAAAATTGCAACAGCGTGGTCATTTAGGCTATTTTCGTTGCATAGGACTGTGCACCTTTGTGCCATCACAGGACAAGTATAGGCCTAATAGGCTACGGTGTGTATAACCATACTATTTGTTAATTTTGTTGGCTAAAGCTTAAGTTTTTTCCCCATTCCTCTGCGCTACTTTATCATTCTTTTTCTATCTAAACATGCGCTTAAAGGACATGTTTGACCGTTGCGCTCGATCGCATCTCGCTCTGCTGTGTTGTTTATGCTCGTAAAGCTGCTTCACCAAGCGTACACTTGAAGTGTTGCCATGTCCATTTATTATAGGCATCTTTGGGTTTGTTATTTTTTTCCGTATTAATAGGTGAAGTGACAACTTAGTTCAGTTGGAGTGTGTACATAGTCTTTGCGCCAGTGTCATAGTTCTTTGAACAAGAAAAGTCAGCTGCAGTCGAAATGCTTGCGCAACTGGGTTCCTGGGTATATCCCCTGGGCATGGCTATTCCCCTGGGTATATCCAAGTCTCAAATTGCTCGTCTTCAGGTAGTACAAAACGCTGCAGCCAGACTTCTTCATAACTGTCATAAATATGACCACATCTTTCCTATTGTCAGATCTCTACACTGGCTGCCAGTTCACCAGAGAATAGATTTTAAAATTCTACTCTTTTTTTAAATCTCTCCATAACTTAGCTCCAGCCTATCTCTCTGAACTTCTTCATCCCTACACTCCGTCCAGAAGCCTAAGATCCTGCGACTGGGCTCTGCTGGTAGTCCCTCGCTTTAGACTCAAACGCAGAGGGGAGCGTGCATTTGCGGTGGTAGGGCCACTACTCTGAAACACCCTGCCTCAAGAGATTAGAACAGCCCCTTCTCTGTCTGCTGTTTTTAAGTCTCTTTTGAAAACCTATCTGTTTTCTTTAGCATATTGATTATTTTCTATGGACGGTTTTACTCATTTATATTTGATTCTGATACTGTTTTATGGTTACTCTTAGCTATGTTGCTCTTATTTTTATTTATTTATTTGTTGTTATGCATGTTATATCTTCTTTCAATCTTGTTGTTCTGTAAAGAACTTTGGTCAGGCTAGTGGCTGTTGTAAATGTGCTATATAGATAAAATTCAACTTGAACTCTTTTTCACTTCACACTGACCACACCATATTTATTTGGTAACAACACCACCTATTGGTCAAAAGTGATAAGCAATTTAAATCATATTACACAAGTGATTAGGGGCCAAGCACCAAAGGTACGTAGGCACCTATATTGTATCCGTTGGTGTTCCTATTATCAGTGTGCTTGTCAAAGGTAAGGCACATGCTTAAAGTGTGTAAAATAAACTTAAATAATCTTTAATATATATTTAAAATTATATAACCAACATGTGTTTCATTCTTTTTGTGACAAGAAAACATCCCTACAACTTCTGAAAGTGAACAGCAGTGTTTTACTCTAGCATAAGTGTTATTTTAACATGAGTGTACCATGTTTACTAACTGAAATGGAGTCTATATATACATATTTATATACATTATTTATATTTATTTTATTGCCAACCATGACTTCACCATGGCATGTTACTGAAAGGTTTGCCTTTAACATCTTTGACACCAAAATGCAGAACTGATTTATCAGCTGAAAATGTAGTGCTGCCCTCTGCTGTTGAAATGTACACCACTTCCATGTTTTCAATGTTTTGAGGGAGCAAGATCCATTTTGTAATTCTTGTTTATTAAACATAAAATGCAATAAAATGAAATAAATAAAAACCTGTAAAGTCAGTGTTATTGCATGAGTTTATTTCTTGCTATGCCATGTCTTACAGAAGAGGTGTAATACAGGTAAACAATATAATTTGTGTGTCTCTGTCTGTTATTTCAGAAGTTCAGCATATCAGTCCTTATGCAGCATGTTCACCGAGTGTGTAAATAAGGTGGCGCATTGTCTCCAATGGTTTCAGAACCCTTGAGGGATACAAGTGAAGCTCACAATCAGCAAAAATAATTATCTTCTTGCCACAAGCAATCATCCAGCGGATGTAGCATCATGACATTCATTGTCACAGCTGTTAGCATAATGATGTACATCTGAACTTGTGTAAATGTAATGGACAGTTACTCTGAAAAGCATTATTGCAATACAGTTCCTTTTCCTTTTTCTTAAAAAAGCCATGTTTATTTCTATAAACCCCAAATTCATTGAGATTAATGATGCACTCTTTAAGTGGCAGACCATTAGTGAAAGTGCTACAACGACCATCTTAAAAAAAAAACAGTTGCACTCCCATTTATTGTGTTGACTCAGCTTGTTTTCTAAAGCAAGACTCAGATTACAGAGTGTATCTATAAAGGCTGGTGACGTCTCAAATGTCCATTTAGCCCTACAATGATATATGCTGTTGCAGTATGATCTGAGTTTAAACTGGACATGAAACAGTATTCTGATGATCAGCTGTGCTTATACTGTCTACTTCTACTTACCATATTACAACGACCAAGACCTCTGTTTTTACACACGGAAAGCGAGTAGGTGATCTAAAACCTGCATATTTTCATCATTTGGCCCACTTTAGTTGAATAGATATGTGAGAAAAAAAGAGTGCTTCAATAAAGCAACAGAAAAATAATTGCTGCCACTGAGAACATTTTCATGGACAATGATTCAGATCCTTCCAATCTTAGCTTTGACCCAAATAAATTCCATAAAGTTTTATTAGCATTGTTATTGCATCAAAGTTTTTTGTAACCATGTCCTCATATAAGTTCCTCAGGATGTTTACGCAACATTAGCATGTAAACAAAAATGACTAACATCATAAAGTGCTAGTCCACCTTATTTAAGTACGAACCAACACGTGCACACACAGATTTGGCGTAAAACAAAATGGACATTATAACAATTCCCCATTAAACGTTCAAAGTGATGTTGCACATATCCTGCACATGTCTGTTGTTAAGTTCCTGTCTGCACAAAACATTGCAAGAAAATGCACAACTGTCTCTGTATGAGAGCATACATTCATTCATTTAATATATGGACTACACAATTTCCATTACCTCATTATGCAAAATGGTTCCATGTACAGTTTCTGAATAACACGCTTGAATACTGATGCAGAGATAAAGTGCATGATCTGCTAAGTCAATGTCCCTCTGAAACAACATACTACCATAAAGTAACGTGCTGTCATAGATGTGCTCTGCCTGTGTTGTGTTGGTCTGCAGACACAGATATCCGTAACCCAGTCAAAAAAGTATTGAGAGCTCAATGAGGGCCTGAATTCTGCTAATCCAAACCAAAGGTCACTTTAATGAGCCTCAGTAAGAATTTGTTTTTGAGATGTCCTCCGCTTGGAATCCTACTAGCAAATAAATGAAGGTTGAAGTTCATGCTTGTTAGCCTTATTTATCTTTTTGAAGTCTGAATTAGCAAGATTATGATTGAGCTAATTTGATCTGATTTTGATAGAAATTTTTGTTTTATATGGGTGGCAAGTCATCTGTGCCAGTGGGTGATAGGAATTACTGCCCTGACTGCAGTGGGCACAGGCGGGCGTCACTGCTGTGCCAGTAGGGCACTCCGATTGGCCTTCATCTTCTCTAGTCTCTTCGTAAGGTGGCTGTTGCTTGCTTCCAGCTCATCGATACGGTCAAGCGCAGACCTCAGCTAAAGAATAAGCACAGCAGGAATTTGTTACATCACACTCTAAAAAATATTCAGTGGCTTTGTAAATATCACACAATTATAAATAACTATACTACCTTAATAAAATCTCTGAATATCATTTGTTTGAGTTGGACATACCACAATAAATGTCTGAAAATCCAACAGTTAATTTTGACAAAAATTTACATCTCCTATTTAAGATTTATGAAAAGAAATTAGTATTTGACAAATTATATTTTTAAGATATACTTCATATATTTGTTAAATTTCATTCAACATATTTGAGGAATGAAGAAATGATACTGATCAGTTTCAAGAACTACTATTATTACTCATTCCATCTCAACATTCTCTCATCTTTAACAGCAACTTAAAAAATTTAGTAAGTTGGACAATCATGCGCAAAGAGAGGAAAATTAGATTTTCCAAGCATTCTATGATACAGACTGTATAAGTGTGTTTATTTTGTGTAATTAATATAGTAGGAGATCTGTCAGTGCATGTTTTTTTATATTTGGATTCATGGGAGTTTGAAAGTTATTTTTAATTGAGTAACTTGCAAATCTTTGCTGACTCTGCTGTTTCAGACTTTTTCAGACTTCTTTTTTTTTTGGTTTAAAAAGAAAAATTGTTCGCAAACCGGACATCACTTTATTGCAGCAATAGCAAACAACAATGATCCAGTCGATATTCAATGGACAAAATCAAGTGTAATCAAAATTACTACATTATAATTTACATTTTTAGAGTGCAGTTGTTGCTAAAATGTTTTAAATATTAGCATCCCCCCCACCCCCCAATCATTTAATAATGTACCTCTCTCTGTAACTTGCGTTTCTCCACTTTTAGTTCATCTTCCACTTTCTCCGCAGCCTCAGCAGACATCTTATAGCGACCCACCTGACCCTCCAGCCGAATAATCTGCCACATGACAGATATTACAGGTTATGCATGAAACACTGTGGAACTGGTTGTGTACCACAATCAGAACACAATTAAATTATGTTTTATTAACGTAGTTCGGGAGGAACACGTCAAAATAAGTCACTCAAGTGCCACCTGCTGTCTACAATCAGTAACCAACAAATCCATCAAAACCATATATCCAACTTATTTGTAAGTGTGAACTCGTGAATAGTGCATAAAGAGAAGTAAAACTTAAAAGGAAAAAATTATTAACCACTGATGATGAAATTGAAAGCAATAGCCCGATTCTGAGTTGTGCCTCTGGGCATAAAGTCTTGTGTTAGTTTTAACCATGGCTTACATTTTGTTCAAGCGCTGTGACTTCTTGCACAGACTTGACCAACTTGAATTTCAGGTCACTTATCTGCCTGTTAGCATCTCCTGTTGAAAAAAAATAAGAATTGAGGTCACATGACACCATATAACTCCATATGGCAAGCCAGCCTAAATCAAGACTGATAGTGATTGAAATTTAAAGGTGTATCTTACTCTGCAGATCTAGGATATGAGGGTCCAGACCATTCTGAAGATCATCCTCATCCGTGCTTCCCATTTCTTCAGTCCCATTCTTCTGTTTCTGCTCTGCAGTGGCTTTAAGCTTCCGTACCTGCAAATACACACAAAGCACAGCAGAACCTGATTTCACCAAGTGCAACATGTTCCTGGATCAACATCTTTGTTGATCCTGGAACAAAATTCCAATCAACCAATTAAATTTGAGGAACAAGTTTACAGTTTATGTGAAATTTAGGCTTACAGCCAGGGTTAGATGCTTCTACATCAGCGTTATTCACCTATCATTTCCCTCTGATTTTAGGGAGAAGTTATAGGTAGGTATATGGTTATGGTAACATTTTCAGACAGGTATGTTGTTCCAGGATCAACAAAATATGTTGACAGAGGAACGCATCAAACTCTGCAAAATCAGCATGTGCCACAGCGCACAGTCATGCTAACAAAGTCCTTATGACAGGGATTTCATAAGGTGCTCTCCCACAATATCAAATTATACAGAAAACGTCTCCGGTTACTATCGTAACCTCGGTTCCCTGAGAGGCGGGAACGAGACATTACGTTGTGGGATATATGGGATACGTATATGGGAACTCCCATAAGTATATGGGAACTCCTCCCCTTCTCCACTTTTGCTGAAATCTTATGGGCTAATGCCAGCTGGCCAATTGACGCGAAGCATGCAAATACTGACAGACCGTGGGCAGTATAAAATGCATAATGATGACTGAACGCTAGCACAGCTGAACAAACAACGAGCACGGCGGTCAACGTAATGTCTCATTCCCGCCTCTCAGGGAACCGAGGTTACGATAGTAACCGGAGACGTTCCCTTTCAAGGCGGTAACTTCAACATTACGTCGTGAGACGTATATGGGAACTGTATAAAATCCCGCCGTGAGAGCAGTGAGATAAGCCTACATGACAGGGTCAAGCTACACCACCTGTATGACAGACAGTTCTTACAGCCAATAGCCGTGCTACTAGGGATACACGTATCTGATAGGTGAGACTAAAATTTGCATATCCCAACGCAATGAAATAGGGAAGGCTGCATTGAATCTGATAAGGGCAGACACAACACAAGAAAGTACTCAAGCATGAGAGTAAACGCAGTGTCAATGACGTTAGTGTTGACAGCCACATAATAGACATTATACAGAGTTGGCGTCATAGAGCAGAGAGACAACCTGCGCTCTGAACAGTGTATTGAGAGACTTCAGAACGTAGCCTGGTCTCAGCCGGAGAGTGACGCTGCAGTCGCCAGGTCCGAAATAGATGCAATCGTCGTTCACCGAGAACACTTGCAGGTCACCAATGCGCTTCGCCGACGCGAGAACGAGAAGTAAAGCCGTTTTCAGGGAAAGCTCATTAATCACAATCGAGGCTAGCGGCTCGAACGGTGGATAGAGCCCTCAAAACTAGAGCTAAATCCCACGGCGGAACGGAAGGGGGCAGTCAAGGACACACTCTCCTCGCTCTCCAGAGAAAATTGATCACCAGAGCGTGCTTACCGATCGATTGCCCGTTAACCGGGGAATGAAAGGCAGCAATAGCGGCCACATACACCTTCAGCGCGAATGGCAAACTCCAGTTATCCATTCTGTGCTGAAGAAAGCGCAGAACATCCGACACGGAACAGCTACCCGGGTCAATACCGATGTCCTGGCACGATTTTGTGAAAACTCCCCTTTTCAGAGCATAGAGGCGCCTGGTAGAAGGCTTTCGGTTTTAGGAGACCGGGGATGTGCGTCGCTCTAATGGAGAGAAAGTGTCGGTCCGCCCACAACAGGAGACTTGCTGCCTTTTTGAACAGAGCTCTGGAGCGCACGCCGCCCTGGCGATTATGTACGAGAACACAGACATGTTGTCGGCTCGAATCAGTACATGTTGCTGCTCCAACTGTGACCGAAAAGCTTCAAGGTATCGAGGTATCGTAGGTAACCAGACGGTTTATGTGCCACTTTCTCTGTGACTCCGACCATAGACCTGAGGCAGGCATGCCCAAGCACACTGCTCCCCAGCCTTAGATTGACGCGTCCGTCGAGACCACGGTGTGTTGCATCACGATACCCAGAGGGGCTCCTGAGCTGTACATATCCGGGTTGCTCCACGGTCTCAGAGTGCAGACGCAACTGTGAGTAACCGTAATGCGCTTGTGGCCCGAAGACCATGCCCTCGGCAGGACTCGAGTTTTCAGCCAAAACTGCAGCGGCCGCATGTGCAGCAGGCCCAGATGGCACACTGAAGAAGCCAACGCCATCAGTCCCAGAATCCTCTGAAATTCCCTCAGCGACACGGACCTGCCCGGTCTGAAACGGCGCACAGTCGATGAGATTGCCTCTAAGCACTCTTGAGAGAGATGGGCTCACATCGTCATCGAGTTCAAACATACTCCCAGATACCTTAGAATCTGACTCTGTATAAACACGCTTTTCTGCATGTTCACGCGCAGTCTCAGCGTATCCAGATGGCGAAGCAGTGTTTTCAAATGACCGATTAGCACCTCTCTTGAGTGGGCTAAAATCAGCCAGTCGTCCAGATAATTCAGGATGCGCATTCCGCTCGATCTGAGGGGAGAAAGCGCAGCATCTACACACCTCAAAGAGGTGCGAGGGGCTAGGGCCAGCCCGAACGGGAGCACTGAGTACTGATAAGCCATGCCTTCTGAAGCAAACCTCAGGAAACCTCAGTCGCTATTTGGATATGAAAGTATGCGTCCTTTAAATCCACCGAAGCGAACCAGTCCCTGGGACGAACCTGTGCCAGGATCTGCTTCAGTGTTGTCATTCTGAAAGTGCGCTTGTGAAGCGCTCGGTTGATGGGTCTCAGGTCCAGTATCGGACAGAGTCCCCCCTCCTTCTTTGGCACCACAAAGTAACGGCTGTAGAATCCGCTCTCCTGCTCGCTCAGAGGGACGTGTTCTATCGCTCCTTTCTCGAGAACTTCCTGTCTCAGAACGGGAGCGTTTTGGAGCAAAGTTAATGACGGGACCACGCTGTGGAAGTGGGGTGGTCTGCATCTGAACTGAAGAGAATAACCGTGCTGAATTATGCCCAATACCCATGGCGAAATCCCTGGGATAGCCTTCCACGCATCCAGGAAGTGACACAGCGGGCGCATGAGCTCTGCGGCCGTCACCGCTACCGGCGCCGTGTATAGGCTGGAACCCCGCCCCGAAACGCTTGGTGGCCATGGATCCCGGATGACGTCAGCATCGACATAGGCGAAACCATCCAGGGACTGGAGCAGCTTTGCCTGGAATACCCTGGAGTACAGCCATGGCATGGAGAGCTGAGGCTGCCTCTCCTGCCGCTCCGTAGGCCTTATCCGCCGGGTGGGCCGTAAATCTGCATGGCTTGGACGGCAAGCTGCGGTCCGCACCCAGTGCAGACGACGACGGGTACAGGTGTGTGGCGACGGTCTCCTCGACGGGGGGCATGCGCACGTATCCTTGGGCTTAACATGGGCAAACATGGCCTGCGTAGCAGAGTGGGTGCTGTTACTCGAGCCATTTCTCTTCTGGCTCTGATGGCACGCACTGATCAGCAGATCAGCGCAGTGGGCGCACGTGCCATCCATCAATGCCGCCTCTGCGTGGGCGAGGCCCAAGCAGGCTACACAAAACTGATGGGTGTCGGGCGGTTCGATAGGGCCCGAACAGATCCGGCAAGTAGAAGCCATCGGATGCTGAGAAGAAAGGTAAGAATCTTCTAATTGCACCTTCTACGATGAAAAATAGAATTCCGTAGGTTGAGTTGTAGCACAACAATTTGAGCGTGAAGAAATAGATTCTGACGTAATTGTCCCGCCCATGCATTTTATACTGTCTGTCAGTATTTGCATGCTTCGCGTCAATTGGCCAGCTGTCCCCAGCTGGCGTTAGCCCATAAGATTTCAGCAAAAGTGGAGAAGGGGATGAGTTCCCATATACGTTACACGACGTAATGTCGAAGTTACCACCTCGAAAGGGTACAATGAATCACTTGAAAAGCATAAGATGACAAAGCTCACCTGGTCGAGCAAACTCTCTCTCTCTTCCACCAGCTTCCTTAATCTGATCTCTGAAAAATTCAAACAAAAATATGTACAGCACATGAACCTCATACAGAATCGAACAATGTAACATACACAATGAGTTGATATAGGCACTAATATAATTTATTTTGTAGTACAGAGTATACAAAATGGAACTGTCATTTTAACATTTTACAATGAATTATACAACGAATTATAAAAAATGCAATTTACGTGCATTTAACATGACCAAAAATGCATGACTTGATTGCAAAATAGATTGTTGGGGTGATAAGGAATAAGGAAAGAAAACAAACAATATATTTACTTCTAACGTCAGTTTTGTTTAAAGCTTTATTTAAAGCTTTATTCCTCTTGTATGTCAAATTATCTTAATTTGAGTTGGGGTTTTTTCAAAGCAATATCCCTATATAATTAATTTAATAATCAGCATATCATGTAATTAATTTTATAAAAAAGCATAATTACTGTTTTTATTTTATATGAATATAGTATTGTGTATAAATTGTAAATGTATATATGGTGTTATTATTATTATTATACACAATCTATATATACACTGATGTTAATATTATTTTGAATAAAACATTTTTGGTATTTGCTTTTTATTTTGTGGTGACAAGTGATTTCAATGATGATGATGATGTATTAGCACACATGGAGAAGAACATATTCTTCCAAAGTGCAATGCATCTAGTTGTCCATGCATTTGGATTTGTATCCATATCACAATGTATTCACATTTCTCTTGAAGAATTCTTTTCAAAAATCAAGCTTTTTATAATTTCAGAATATTGAAAGAAATGTACAGCTTTTGCATACCCAAAACATGCCTGTATCATTCTTATTTACATTAAAGATTTAAAAAGTACATGTGCAAAATTACACGACGAGTATAATTTCTCAATGAAAAATAAGAATCAAAAGGACATTGTCACAAACATCAGGAAAAAAAAAAAGAAAAAACATCTGTGAAAAATCATAACACACAGCAGTTGAAGATCTTGTTCATTTTAAATTTTTTCTTAAAGAACGTCTGTGTTTCATTTTCTATACTCAGTCCTCTCACATCAAATTTTTTTTTTTTTGGAGGTTCACTGCTATGCATATTTACACCATCCAGCACTAAAAGAGCAGCAACTGCTTCCTCACAACTATCGAGAAGGAAAGCTGTGCCCTTGTGCTCTACAGGCATGCTAAACGTGTCCTCCACACACTGCAACTCTGGCTCAGCCTCTGTCTCTTGCTGGTCCCTGGATTGTACACCATTGTCTCCTGTGATATTAAATATATCCAATTTGTTAGAGTCTGTGGGTTCAACATGAGATCTTGAGAGGTTTTCATTGCAGCATTGGTTTATATTCAGTTAATGTTCTCTTCTGGTCTGGTCTGAGGTTCATATACTGTAATTTCCGAAATTATCGGATTCTCAGGTTTTAATTTTTATAGTGAATCAAGTTTCTGCACTTGAATAAATGTCTTCTTTATCCTTTATCCTATTTTTTTTTCCTGATTGTAACAGTAGTTACAGGTTCTTCAACATTAACTGGAGTGCACTTTACCTGTGAGGTGTCAAATCTGCAATCAGTAGACTTGGAATAGTGGTTTTCTAAATATTGAGAGTTGGAAACCTCCTTTACGTACATTGACCTTTCACTGAGGGCTGCCATTTCAGATTCATCTAGGGTTGTTTGACCTTGCTTTGGCTACACATTTACTGAATTATTTTTGTTAGGATTTAGAAGATTCTCCTGTGTCAGAATTTCCTATTATTAATCTTGACAACTCTCTAAGTAGTTTTGGCAATGTTACTGAATTTGGCAAGGTCAATGTGTTTGGTCTTGGCAGATTATATCTTCTACACACGCTGCGCTGCTGCTGCTGTCAAAAATGTTGCTGTGAGCATGTAAGATATGCTGCTGCATTAATACATAAGTTAATACATAACGCACGAATTCCCTCTCTGCCACGCGGTTTCTCTGTCTCGCATGTGCGCTCGCTATATACTCCAGGAGACATCTTTAAATCACTGTGCTTCATGCTGGTTTTCAGAGATCGCATCAGTCAGCAAACAGTCCGGTTTCTGTGCCTCAGATCTTGTTCTCCCCGCTCTTTTAACTTCTTTTTTGGGGGATGTATATAGTCAACGTTTCATCATTTAACAAATTGACACAGGAATGACACCAAAATGATTTCCTCCCACCATCTTGAACTGTGCAGTCTTCACCATAGTTTTGTTTAATCTCTAATCTTTAACATATTTATAATGTTTTCTACAACAATAGTAAATAAATAAAACATTGCAAAAATGCATTTATATGCCATAAAAGCAAAATGGTAAGCATTTGGCTACATCAATTTGATTACAAGAACTAAATCTGCAGCAATTGTTTAGATTGTAAGTTAAAAATTACTGGAAACTGTTTGTCTTACCTAACATGCTGTCTCCAATCATGGTGGGCGTGTAAGAGTCTTGATTCAATCGGGAAGCTGTTTCCGAATCAGCATGCCCATCAATTGCCCCGTCTGCAACCTGCCCATTGGCCGTCACCTCAGATCCCAGCACAATGCCATGTTTCTGAGGAAGAATACAATCTGATGTCAACATCCCATTTTTTCCATTATGTTATTATGGTCCTTTGAATTTAAATTAATGATATTACATTTAATGACTTCTATATCTCTACTTCTATATCTCTGTGATTGCAAATATTGCAAAAATTCCTTCTACACCTCTACCTTTAAAGCATCCTTAAGCCCGCAAACCTCATCCCTGAGTGCCTCCCGTTCATCATGGATAATGTCTGAATATTCCTTCTGCCTCTCTAAGGCCTAAACGAGGCCATCCGCAAAAGTGAACAGTCAGGGAAGGGAAGAACAAAGGAGTAAAGGAAAGCTGTAAGGTTAGGAAAGACTACAAGGGACATGTGACACAGTATAAAGCATTCCGTACTTAAAAAAGTTGGGTTAATAAGTTACACAAGCTAAGGAGGATTTAGGGAATTGTGAAATTCAAAAGATTATTAAGAGTTAAAATCTAAAAGAGAGAAATGTTCTGATGTGATATGATTAAAGAAACATGGCCATGAAAAGTAATTGTACCAGGATCTTTTTATCTTTCCATTCCAATGTTTCTTGCAGGTCAGATATCTCTCTAATATAATCCGCCTGCTTCCCGCGAGACTTTCGGGCTTCCTGAGCACCGGCCATGAGGGCAAGCAGAGGAAAACAGAAGGGCAGATAGAAGAATATTAAGAGGAAAATATGAAAGAAGACAACAAAAAACACAATCCATCTCTGTTACAAAGAGCCAGAAGAGGTTTGACCATCATTTACTGGTGATGCTCACCGTCAACAACTCTTCACTCTGCTTCAGTGTTTCCTTCATCTCCTCAAACTGGATCTTTAGGACATTGTGGGCATGGCGTTCTCGCTCGCACTCCTAAAAACAGAAATGTCCATCATTGAAGTATGTACTGAAAAATTCATTGTAAATTTGCAGTATATTCCTGGTTACTAGCAGCTGTACTGTCACAGTTATTTGAACATTAGCATTTCTTAAAGGGCAACCACATTTTTTTTGCATATTAACAGTCTGTGTACTGTATATTGAGTGTTGATATCTCCGTGTGCTTGATTGATAACTCACACTAAAAGCTTACCAGAGATAACAACTCTGCTAACCATTTCCATATTTGCAAAATCACTTCAATATAACTGATTATACTATAACATGCAACATTTCCACATACAGTAGTTTAGTTATGATCGGGCTTAACCCAAAATGCCCAAAAGGGGGTCAAACTGACCCAACAGAGTTTTATTTTTTCCCCAATATAATCCAATAATAATTTAATTCCTTGATATTCCATTCGTTCCTCTTGTATGTCAAAACATGTACTATGTGAGCCTCTGCATTATTATTTATTTCTTGGTCATAGGCTGAGAAAGAAAAAAAAAACTCTCTTTGTAAAATGGGGTTGTGGCGAGGGGGGCGTGGTCTCGCGAAGTCTGTAGCGAGAGACGAGTCAGCGAGCTGTGCGGTGAGTAAGTAGGTCAAGTGCAGATGATGAACACCTGTGTCTGATTGCAGTGATTGGCGTGGAGACCGCATATAAGCTGGCAGGAGTGAGAGAGCGGGAAGAGAGAAGGGCTTGGGACTTGCACGCGACCCGCAGCAGAGATCGGCAGAAAACCAAAAAGAGTTTTGAGTGAATGGACTGAGTTATCGAGCAAGAGTGTTTCTTATATGTATGCTGTAGTATTGCACTACGGTGAAAGAGCACGAGCGCACCTTTTTGTTGTTCTTATTTGATAAATAAAGTGCGAGTCCCAATTCCGCCGATCCTGTCTTCTTCTTCCTCCACCCACACACTCTGAACCTGACTACAGGGGTCAAAATGACCTGCATGCACCTCCAATAGGATTTTGTCTCACCATAGTAGTTTTGTCAATAAAAATATTTATTCATCACACTTCATGGATTACATGAATGTAATGTACACTTTACATGACTGTAAATTTCATATTTTGTAATGGAAAAAAAAACAATTATATATTGTAAAAGGAAAATTATTCTACAGGATTTTGTATTAAAACCCTCTTTATCAAATAATTTATTTCATCATTTGATAGGCCTTACCCTGTTTTTCTCCTCACACTCTCGTCGTGTCTCACATAGAAGTTCCTCCAGCTCCATCAGAGTGTCTCTGAGTGTGTCCACCTGATACATCAGGTTTGTCTTCTCATTGTCCAACTGAGCATTGGACACCATGGCCTTACGGTACTTCTCTTCGACCTCTACCAGAGAGTCCTGGTAAGTAGACAACAAAATGAAGATCTTTACATATAGATCATGGCCATTATAATTTAGTATTATGAACACACCAAAACTACCTTCATTTCCCGTATGGAGGCCTCAGTGTCAGCTGAAAGCGAGGTATCACAGCTTCCTCTTCGTGATAACCCTCCACCCAGAGATGCAAGAGTGGCAGCCGAGAGGGTGGAGGCTGTCCTGGAACCCTGATGATGTAGTTTTAATATTTACTTTGTCTGGTGGATCACTTTGTTGCGGTATTATTCACTGATGGATTCAAAATTGTGTTTGTGCATCTATTCAACATCCTCAAAATTATTCTACTGACCTTTTCCAGGAAGTCTGACCTTTCCTCCACCTGTATGAAAAATGAAACGTGTTCAGCAGAAGCTACAATGTAAAATCATGCAGCCTCTTTATACGAATCCACATTGAATGAGAAATACTTATTTAAAACAATAATGCATCAGAATTGGGGCATGTATAGATATATTCCATGCTTTACTCACTAGAGGGAGCACGACACAAACAAGATTCATGCTAATTCCACACAATAGCCTACTGAATATCCCAGAGTGAGGAACAGGATATGCAAAGGAACAGGAGAACAGGTCAGTTTTTGCCATGGATCTTCATGTGTTACAGAGATGACAGACTTGACCTTGAAACTGCAGTACTAAAGCTTGGTCAGTGATAGAATTGGGAAGCTCACCACTGGACTGGCACGGGCTGAACTCGCCCTAGATGAAGCCCTGGAACTGGAGCCCAGAAAGCCATTGTAGTCTGAAGGCTGACCAGAAAAGCAGGTATAGAGAAAAAAGCAGAATAAGATGGACAGAGGAGCAGATGTTAGCATAAAGAGAGTTAGTTCTGAGCATTAGAGGGAAAATATGGGAACTGATAAGTATAAAGTTTACAGAAATGACACAGTGCCATATACACTACTGTTCAAAAGTTTGGGGCTAGTACGTTTTTATTAATGTTTTTGAAATAAGTCTCTTTTGCTCACCAAGAAAGCATTTATTTGACCAAAAATATAGTGAAACACGTTAATATTGTGAAATATTATTTCAATTTAAAATAACTGGTCCTATTTTAATAAAATGTGATTTATTCCTGTGATCCAATTTTCAGTAGCCATCACTCCAATCTCCAGTCACACAATCCTTCAGAAATTATTCTAAAATGCTGATTTGGTACTTAAGTAACCATTCTCAATATTATCAATGGGGGGGGTATACAATCTTTTAAACAGTAGTGTAAAACCATACGCATATTGTGGGTCAAAACACTGACACACAGCATTAACAGGTATCTGTGCAAAGCAGAGTCCATCAGTCTGACTAGTAAACGACCATATTTTGACCACACACAAAAGACAAAAATATATTAAATCCAAGATGATTACCCTAACGAAAAAGAGGTATACTGTACTTCAAACTCATTTTATGAAGTATACTTAAGTAATGTTCAAGTATATTTTTAAGTATACTTTATGTAGTAAGTATATTGATGTCAATGTGTACTAGTAGTAAACTTGTAAGTGTACTATTTTAATACCACTTGGGACTAAATTGGCCCACTTTTAGTATATAAAAGTATATGTTTAAGTGTACTATAAGTGTAACAGTAGTAAACTTTAAGTGCACAACTAGTTCATAATTACGTTTCTCATTTGTACTGCAAGTGAACTTATGGTATACTAGTAGTTTACTATTTAAATACTTGTAGCAAATGTTTTGTTTACGAAAGTACACACTTTGAAGTATACTCTCAGTAAACTACTAGTAGTTCTACACTGCAAGTATACTTGCAAGTTGTACTCTCAGTAAACTACTAGTTTAGTAGTTTTATACTACAAGTTTTCTTTAAGTGCACTTAACATTATACTTATAGTTTACTATTTCTATATTATTTTTGCTCTTTCACGAGGCCTATACTACTATGTTCAAATGTTATTTTTTATACCTTTTACTTTAATAAAAAAAAAACATTTAATTAGCTTCATGCATCCTTTTTTATCAACACTTGAATGTTGGTAAGTTTCATAAAGACAACAAAACAAAACAAAAAAGTTGAGAAAATCTAATTTGTGTCAAAGACTGCCTTGATCAGATTCAGAACGATGATCAAAACACAGATGGAGTAGATCGAGTCCAACACCCCCAAAGCTTCACAGTCGTTTTCTCTTCATTTCATTTGGAAACATTAAGCAGTTTTGATCTACACGCTGTTTAATGTTTGATGATCACATTATTTTATATTTGAGTGAGCAATCTTCATAGGGCAATCTTCTATCACTTGTTTCAGCTTCTTCTTCTCCTGTGTTTTAATCCAGAGATTCTGTACTAGAAGACGTGTCATAGCGCCCCCTACAGTATAACAGTGAAAACATGGATAGCTGGAAAATTCAGCCAATGGTGCTGAAAGAGTAAAGTAGAATTAAAGTAAATTCCAATGAACACTACCAGTGGACTAGCCTAAACAAAAATTCAGATACGCAGAATTAGAAACATATCTGTTTTATATCAATATTTTAATCAATATTTTCAAACATTATAAGTTTCATAAGACTGTATATGAAAAACTATGTAAAAAAAAGAGTATATTTAATAGGCTACTCAATCAAAAGAGTTAACCCACTACAAGCCAAGTATACTTTGAATACTTTATTATACTTTTAAGTATATCTCGATCAAAAGATTGAGTACAAGGACAGGCCAAATATACTTGGACTTTTCTCTCAGTATAAGTCAAGTACACTTAAGTGTAATTTTAAGTATATTTCTGAGAAATACATAAAGTATATTTTTGAGAAGTATATAAAATGTAGACTGAAATTATGCTTTCTTATTTTTAGTTGAAAAGAAGTCTACTAATAGAACACTTGAATAAACTTCTTTTTCGTAAGGGTAACCATCAAATGCATGCTTTACATACACCAACAGTCCCACTCTACTGCCATTGCAGGCATCCAAACACAACAAGAGTGGGAAAAACAGTAGGGTGGACACTCCCAAACTTTCCTCAGAGAAGCTCATGACAAAAACAGACACAGACAACACCTAGTCAAGCCTGTGGTCTGAAAACAGAACCATGCAAGACGCTCAACAAGCCCAGACTGGCATTGGGTATCAGGTCATGCCCCTTTCAAAGGGATAGGTAAAAAATTGGGCCTTACGCCTCTAGCGCTGGAGCCACTGAAACGCCTAGTGCCAGAGAATGAACTCTCTTCATGCAGTGACCCCTGAAGACAGAACAGAACACCTCACCATACTACATTCACCTCACACATTCGATATCTCACAGACATAACCATGGAGAACACAACAAACAGTTAAAATAAAGACCCTTAAATGACCGCTTTTTGTATCCAAGATGGTTCACCATCATGAAATGTGATCAAACAGGGCTGCTAACAACCAGAGATGTACTCTAAACACATTATGAGGAGGAAATGCTCATGACATACAGAGGAGAAAATGAACACATTAGCCATCAACTCTAATGCACTCTGATGTATTCTGAGCACTTATGGAATGACTAAATAAAGAACTGATTTCTGCGTTAGATGTCTGAGTAAGAAGCCATAAACTTGTCAACACAAGATTCTGCGAATCAGTTTACTACACTGCATGCAGGTATCTGCTCAAATGAGGTATTGAACACACAACAAGTCCGTAAATGAGATAGTTTACCCAGAAATGAAATTAATGTCATCATTCTGCTCTAATATTGTTCCAAAATAGAGATAGAAATCCCTAGCAGAATGTCCAAGTAGCTCTTTTCTAAAATGAAAGAACACTTTTTTGTTTTGTTTATTGCAATTAAATAAAAATATATAATATATTAGAAGTTGTAATTTAGTACAAATATGAATATATGCTAAATATATAATATAATATAAATATATTAATAGTTAAAATTGTAATCAAGTACATTACATGTGCTTTAGTCAACAAAATAACATACTTCTCTAAAGCACAACAAAAGAGTATTACACATAATGATTGTACTAAAAAGGAAAACAAGGAACAGCCGTGGTCATCATTCACTTTCGTATTATAGAAAAGAACAGTTTGAACATTCTACTAGATCACTCCTTTTGTGTTCCACACGTCATATGGGTTCTATGATGACAACATAATCATTGTCATTTTTGGATTAACTATATCTTTAAGTTCATTACAATGTGTGTCATGTATTCACCAAGATGAAACAGAGTTAACAAACAATCTGCATGTCAGGTTGCATGCAGATGACAACTGGAAACAAACCCTGTGACTTCTTGAACGGGGGGGTTCACTAAAAAGCGCAGAGGGCTAAAAACAGACAGAGAGGGGAGGAAGAAAGATATATGCTCATAACATTTCATTTAAATACTATACATTCTTCAAGTAAAAAAAAAAAAAAAATCTCTCCCCTAAATAAATATCAGATTTTATCAAACAACTTCCTACAACATCCTACCAGCAATACAGCACCACATCTTAAACTAGTTTGTATAGACAAAAAAAAAAAAAAGAAACGACAGCTTACTTTTGCAGGTTTCTTTGTTACAAAGGTATTTTTTTTTCCATTCATTTTCTCAATAGGCATTTAAAATGAAAGGATGTAAAATGTGCATTTTACTGTTTGCATTTGCATGTAATTATTAGCATTTAGCTACATTCAATCAAAATAATGCAATTCAAACATATACCAGAAATAGTACTGTATATAATCTGGCTACACTTAAAGTCCCCTGTAGTCAATAATTGTATCACTTAAAACTCATCTTTGATCACCAAAATTACATTTTTAAAAGTTTTTTCCTCGAAAAAAATTCTTCATGGCTTAAAATAGCTTGAATATAACTATACTGGCCTCATTTAGTATATGCAGGTTTTATGAATATGCAAATTAGCCCTGCCTCCACTCACTCACACCAGCTCAGAGATCCACAGGTTGACGTGATTGGTTACAAGGTAGTTTGTGACGTCAAAAACACCAGCGATTTCAAACCGCGTTTTTGAGACTGTCTTTGGTTCACTGCCGTTTTAAGGAGAAAATACTCAGCGATTGTGTGGACTGAATTTGCACATGGTTTTAACCATTTTCAACATGCTATTATTTTGGTTTTACTGATTCTAACCTTGACTACTTTTTAAGGCAGAAATTGCAGACACATTTACAGATGTTTGGAAAATGTTTGCGACCAAAATATCAATTATTTTGATAGGAATCCTTGAGGGTGAAATATTTCCATTGCATTGGGTTCAGGTTTGTCAAAGTAGGTGAGCGATGCTTCATCACTACACTATTAATAATGGACTTTTTTAGTTCACAAAATTTCATAGAAGTTTTGCTAATGTGCACACCTTAAGATGCACCTTGTTACAGTAACAACGAATTCTCTGATTCGTGGATTTCACAGTGCTATTGTGGGTAATGTAGAACTTATATAATAGAATATTATATTATAGAATATACAGTAATATACAGCTAATTATTTATTTTTTTAGTTAAGTTTAAATCTAAATTTCAGAACTTTGGATTCCAGAGTTGCTTATACAATCACTTACATTTATTTTTTAATCACAAAAAGTCAATACATTTTTAGATACAAATTATTCATTTTTTAATTATATTGCAATTCAGGCAACATTTACAGACATCCGGGTGTTTGCAATGAACAAATCAAACCAAAGTAATTGAAATAGCTCAACACAACAAATGTTTCAAGTGGCTTCCCAAAATTCAACTGAAAATGCAACTTGTAATGACTTCTGCAGTCTCAAAATTACTCAACCCCCTGAATAGAATCCTTCAACAGCACAAATTGGCAAAACAGGGGTTGTCTCAAGCACACCTGATACAACTAATCAAGGGCTTCATTAGTTGAAAGTTTGCTTGTGCTAGAACACATGACATTCCCGAACTGGCTACGTTTGTTGTTGAGTGTCACTTTTGACTGCATGTTAGAAATATGGCTAAGTCAAAAGAATGGTCCATAGAGTTAAGAGAATAAGTCCTGGAAGATTCTACAGTGGCCATCACAGTCACCTGATTTGAACCCCATAGACAATCTCTGTTGGGATTTTAAGAAGGTGGTTGCAGCACGCAAACCCAAGAATATTACTGAACTGGAGGCATTGCTCATGAGGAATGGACTAAGATTCCTCAGAAACGCTGCAGAAGCTGGTGTCTGGTTATACATCTTGTTTGCAGCAGGTACATAACAGCAAAAGGGTGTTCAACATACTAAAGATGCTTGCCATGAAAGGGTTGTGTTGTGTTGAGCTATTTCAATTACTTTTGTTTGATTTGTTCATTGCAAACAGCTGCACGTCTGTGAATTTTGCCCTATAAACCTTATTTGCAATGAAAGTTTTTATTTTTTTTTATTTAAGAAACCAACAGTTGTGGTCGACTGACAGTTGTTTGAAGCATTCCTGTGAGATGAACGAGGAAAGAGGAGCGGGCAAAATGAAGAAAGGGTTATAAGATACAACAATGAGGAGGGGAACTAATTCTAAAGGCAGGAATAAAGAGGGATTGCTAGGGATTGTGAGAGGGACAGACCCGTCCATTGTGTAGTCTGGCTGAAGGCAGACTGCTGGTGCTGCTGCAGAGATCTGTGTGGTTACCCTACGGTAAGCAGAGGAGGACAAAAGAACAATGTGAGAATGAGAAATAAAAAAAGCCCCATGAAAATAGCTGAGGTGACAGATTGTTGCACATGTGTGATGAAGAATGAATGAAAGGGGGAACAAGCAGTGAAATGACTCTGTGTGCAAACGGCAGTCACACAGAGTCTGAATTCATTATTCTGTTACCAATTCCATCAGCTAATTTACTAACATTGTTTCTCTTTGCATTACACTGATGTTTGCTTACACTACCGCTCAAAAGTTTAGAATAGGCTAATTGCAATTTTGTTATGTTTTACCATTTCAAATAACTGTTTTCTATTTGAATATATTTTAAAATGTGTTTATGTAGTGTTTATTCCTGAGATGGCAAAGCTGAATTTTGAGCATCATTACTCCAGTCTTCAGTGTCACATGATCCTTCAGAAATCATTATATGATGATTTTCTGCTCAAGAAACACATCTTATTATTGTCATTGTTGGAATTTTTTTTTTGCTGCTTAATATTTTTGTGGAGACCTTGATAGATACCATTAAAAAGTTCTGGAAATACTTTTATTTATAAAGGACATTAAAAAATGAGGCAGATGTATTGTACATGTTACAAAAGCTTTCTATTTTAAATAAATGCTTTACTTTTGACGTTTCTATTCATCAAATAATCCTGGAAAAGTGTATCATGGTTTCAACAAAAATAGTAAGCAGACAAACTGTTTTCAACATTGATAATAATAAGAACCATTATTGACCAATAATAACTTATAAGAACTGTGCTAATAACAAATTAGATGCATTTATGCATAATCGTAAAACAAAATAAAAAAAATCTTAATTCAAATTATTCCAAACTTTTGACCAGTAGTGTAAGTCTGTTTTTATTTAAGTGACATAAGATTAAAATTAAGCGAAAGTATGTTCAACAGTATGTTGAGTGTTAAACAGTAGAAACTGGTATAAAATATCCATTTTTTTTTTTTATTGTAACATCCAAATGAAAAGTTTTATAAGAGGAATTACAGGTATACTAACCCTCAAACTCCCCCGACTGCCAACAGACATCCGCTCCTCATCATCTGATATCTGAGACAGGAAGACAAAGAAAACAGGGAGTTTAGAACTGTGCTTTGGCTAAACCGTGCTTTTCTGTATGCCGAGAGTGTACTTCTATAGCAAATGTGGGTCAAAAAGGATAGAATTAAATGCATACAACATTTTTTGTCAGTGAATTATTTAAAAAATATATATAATTAACATTTTGTGTGTACCTACATATTTTGGGGTTATAGTATTCATAATTAGCTATAGGCTATATAAAAACTATGAAAGATTGTTTCCACCACAATAACACAACAACAACAAAAAGAAGAAAAAAAAGGTTATTGCAACTTTAACAATTCTCTTTTTTTCTCGCAATTGTACGTTTATCTCACATTTCGTACTTTATAACTCTAATTCCGACTTTTTTCCACTAACAATTACAAGTTTATATCTCACAATTTGTACTTTATTTCTTGCAATTCCAAGTTTATATCTCACAATTCTGACTTTATTTCTTACAGTTCCGAGTTTATAACTTGCAATTTTAACTTTATTTCTTGCAATCTCGGAATTGCGAGAAACAAGGTCAGAATTGTGATATAAACTTGGAATTTTAAGAGGAAAGGTCAGAATTGTGGGATAAAAAAGTTGAAACTGAGGCAAAAATAAGCTTCCATGAAAAAAAGTATATGTGCCCATTTAGATAGTAATGTGTGTGTGCGTGTGTGTGTGCGTGCGTGCGTGCGTGTGTGTGTGTGTGTGTGTGTGTGTGTGTTTGTGTGTGTTAGCCTATATTGTCAGTTTCACACACAAAGTTTTCATCTTGGAAGAGTTGTATGGACTACTTTTATGACACTTTAATGGAGTTTTATGAAGCCTGAGGCCCTGTATATATATGGTTATTTTGAAAAACTGAGACATTTCCCTTCGTTTGTGCCCTTCGTTTACACACAAACGGAGAATTCGCCTCTGAAAACGATTCTTTCTAAAAACTCCGGCCACAGTGGAGATTTTAGAAAACTTTATTAGCTCGTGATTTAGGCAGCCGACGTCATGGTATGCGACAGAACTTGCACCTGCCTAAAAAGTACGACCTATGTTTACATTTTCATTTGGCTTTGCTGATCATGGATGAATTCAGAGTAGCAGTCACATTTATGTTGGTGCAAACCCTTTTTGTCTGTTTGCATTTGCAAATACAGCTGCTCTATTGTGTCGAGGAGCTGTTGTTCCTATTTTCGGGATTCTGATTGGCTAATGCGGGCTTGAACTTCTCGTTATACACCCACCTACAGGTTTGGCATGCTCTTGACGGCATATATACATGGGTTTATGTAAACAAACACTTTTCTGAAAACTGACAGGTGTGCAAAATATTTTTTTTTGAAAACGGACAGGGTGAAATGTCAGTTTATGAAAATAGCCGGCCACGTGTAAACGTAGCCTGAAAGCTTCAGTCCCTGTTCACTGTAACCGCATCGAAATTAGCATGACATTTTGTTTTTTAACATCATAAAGGTGATTAAGTGATTTTCATGTTTAGATGAAGTACATCTGACATCTGTTATGAACAGCACACTACAGGCCTTTAGCAAAAATAAAATATAGGAAGTGAGTGATGAAGAGGAGGACAGAATGAGGAAGACGGGGGAAAAATGGGAAAAAGGGACTAAGGAAATATTTAAAAAAGGGAATAAACGTGTAGGACAAAAAGCAGATGGAGAGATACAGACCGAAGTATGTCTCCGAGAGTGGCGGGAATACCGCTCACTGTCCTCCTGAAAAGCAGAGCGGGAAAAGAGGACAGAAAGCAGGAAGTTTTAGGTCAAAAGGTCACATGACTATCAAACACTGCAAAAACTGAACAACAAAGCATGCACTGAGAGATTACGCTGTCTGTCATATCACGGTTTATTACAGGGCTCAGACAGGGTGTCTGGAGGGGTGGGAGGGGAGGGTTGAGTGCTTTAAGATGTGGGTCACGCGACCGCCCAATAATCCTGCTGTATGTTATGACCACCTCTACTAAGCCCTAACATGTCAGATGGGCCTCCTGCCCCCCACTGCTCCAGTAAAGCCTGTGAAATGAGGATCAGACACAGACTGCCTAAGAGACATGCAACACCAACCAATCACATTTCATTCTCTGAAGGATACACTGATAGTTAGGGTTGATTAAATGCATTCGGGACCTGTTTCTAATTCGAAATATATCTTTGACGGTCTATTGCATGCAGCAGTGTGGTATAATAACAGGTCATACCATCCACTGTTCAATATGGCCCCATTTGTTGTCCAGCCCATAGTATTTCTGGTGCAGAGAGGAGGAGAGCAAGACGATCAAATGAGGAAGGGTTATAATGAAAGTATAGGAGGATGTTAAAAAAACAGGTTTGCAAGAGAACTTGGTTTGAGATTGGTCTGGTTTATTTCTTCCTCAAGCTTTAGCTGTATTTTTATAGCCTGATGTTGATAAAAAAAATGCAAAATACTACAGCTTGTATTTCTAATGATCAAATATGAAGACTGTTGGAAAGACATTAAAGAGGGACAGATCTTACCTTTTGTGCTTGATATATCTAATTAAACCGCAGGGAGACCAGGATGAAGAGAAAGAAAGAAAGTGAGACAGGAAGAGAAAGATATCAAGAGCTTAAAGGAGACTATAGGGATCATTTGTAAATAAATTAGGATAGAGCTTGTATAAAGAATGAAAATCTGTAATTTTTATAACCTGCACACCATTTACACAACCCAAAACATTCTCAAAAGCCTTCTAAAAATTATGCTGATTCAAAATGCCAACAAATTAACAATATTCTGGGGATCACATTTAAATTTAGCAATTGACCACATGATACACTGAACGTTCTCAGTCAACAGTTTTCAGCATTAATAATAATAATAACAATAATAAAATTAATAATAAGAAGAAGAACTGTTTCAGTTATCAGCATATTAAAATGTTTTCTGAAGGATCATGTGACACTGAAGACTGTAGTAATGGCTGCTGAAAATTCAGCTTTGGCATCACAGGAATAAATTACATTTTGAATTATATTAATTATAAAAACATGCTCATTCTTGTAAATAATTTGAACCACTGAATTTGTGGAAGCGAATTTGTAAAGCGAAATAAAATGGACCGAAAATTGCCTGTTGAATATTATAGGTTGTATTTTTAAACAGTTTGAATATTTTGGAGGTGAAATATGAATGGTGAATATGGATTATTGAATTTTTAATAATGAAAATGTGTTTGAAATTGAAATCAAAGCTTAAATATTCAACCATGTCAAATTTGAGCCAATAAAAAATGCAAGTCCTAAAAATACAATGCATTAAAATGCAAGCATGGTTAATGCAATGCAGATTTTTTTAGTGTAATTCAACAGACTTTTTTGTTTCAAAAACTTTTGCCATTATTTTACTTCCATAGCAGAACCTTTATGCAAGAAAAAGGAAAAAAAATGCAAACCCTATGCAAGAAAATTTCTGCTCCATTTTAATTCTGAGAGTGGTACTTGCACTTTAATGCTTATGGTTTATGAGAATCAAAGAGAATTCACACATCTTTCGTCCTGGAGAACCATTTCACTCCACTTTCTTTAATTTCAATTAGTGTATCAGTGGTGGGAATTTTCAAACCCTATCTGCAGGTTACATTATAACCTTATTACGAGTGAGTGAATGCATCATTCAGTAAGCTGACTCGTTCATAAGCACTGATTCATACACTAAACAATGTGAGCTGAATCAGTCATGAAACAGTTGATTCTGCTAAGGCTTTTTTAGTTTTTTTCATTGGCGGAGCAAAAACAAAAACATAAATGTCAATATTGCTTTTAAGATTTAAGTTACTCAATATTAACTTCTTGTTTATTGAGCATTTACACTGGAACATTATCAGGTAAGTGTTTATTTAAAAGATTGCACACAAGCAAGAGTGCTACTGTTCTGAATATCAACAGGGTTGCAGGCATTAGGCATGATAGATTGAGTATTATTCAGCGACAATTATTTAGTATTATTTAATGATACAAGATATTTTCTCAATTAGAATTTAGTAATTGTACATTGTATGGATCTGCTTAAATAAAGCTAGTGTGAAATTCTATGTAGAACCATACAAAACAGGCTATTTGTTATAGCCTAAGAAGAAACTAGAACTGTAACAGTCTGCCAAACAGATTATCTCCTGACCTCTTTCTGTTGCCTCTCCAATTCCTTCATACGGATTTCTCGAGCTTCTGCCCGGGCTGCCCGTTTAGCTGCCAGTCTTGCCTCCGCCTGGTAGAAAACAGAGAGAGAGGGAGTGAGATTCAGAGTCAGAAAAGCCCAATAGATAAAACACTAATCACATAAAGCAGTTTTTTTTATTCAATACAATTGACTGTCAAGACTATTTACCAGTGTGAGTGAGAAAGGAAATTTGTATGACAGAGAAAACCCTTTTCTGCTTGAGTTCTGTGCAGAGCAAATGCTAAAATTTAAATTGAGAATTGTTGGAATGTAATCTAATTAAGCTATTCAGAGACTTTCAGTGATCAATCCATTATAGTTTTAATCTCATCATTGACTTGAGGGGGTGGAAGTCCCATGGGAATGAGTACCAATCAGTAGCACCATAACTAAGATTAAGAACCATTAGAAATGAATGTTCTACCTATAAAGAAAATGTTTGAAACATAACAACAACAAAATAAACATGATGGTCAAGGAAAAATGTTATCGACTGTTATATAACCATAAAAAGAATCATTAACAGATTGTAATATTATAAGATGTAAACACAAACACAGATTGTGAACTAAAGTTACCAGTTAAGCACGCACACACACGAACTGTGCCAGGAAGGAATAGCTCACTCACTGCCTCCAAGCTGCCATTTCCGGTCAACAAGTGAAACCCAAAGAATAACTGAGAAAGAAATGCTGCTCAACAACCCAACTGATGTACATCATTGTAAATGCTTACTATCTGTCATCATACAAACAGCATTTTTTGGTCCTCACACTTCAAATGTCTCAGTGGTTTCAAACTAAAGCCAGATGAAACAGAACTGACAAACAGGAGAAACTCTGTGCGCAACGATACAGTCACAAGGCTTTTCATTCAACAAATCGCCATCATTTGCCATGGATTACTGAAGTAATGTATTAACCATGGTATTGTGGCAGAAATGTGGGATATGCTAATCGAATTTTATTATAATATTAATGTAGACATGTATTAAATGTATTTAAGTGGTGGTTGAATATGATTTCACTTTTCTAACTTTAGTTAGTGTGTAATGCTGCTTTTGAGCATAGACGACATCTGCAAAGTTATAACACTCGAAGTTCAAAGCAAAAGCAGGTATTTGCTTTTAAAGAAATTGTTTTTTTAAGGACTACAACAAACGGCTGGTAGGGACTACACGACATTCCTTCAGGGTTAATGACATAACTAACCCAAAAATTTACACCCGGGAACACAGTCCATGTTGAGAAGAGGAAGAGTTGTTGTAGTAGAGCACATCTGTCAGTCTCCTCAAGTTGTCACATCCGTCTTTTCACATGCAATACAGTATGTAACACAAATGCAATAGCATGTCACTCTGTAGACATCTTACAACAGTTCCCACACTAAGTGATCAAAATGTTTGCTACTATGGTTTATCTGAATAAAACTCAATCTGACTCAATCTGTAAAATGTAATTTTACCATATAACATTTTTTACAGTTACAATTTTTACAGGTACTTAATTGTTTTGTTAAAACAAATTTTCTTTACTGTTTTTGTTAATGTTTACTGTTTTTTGTTAATGAACATAAATGTATATCTGCATTCTAACTCAAGCTACTACTACTGTCAACTCAAGCTACTGTTCAATGTGCATTTCTAAGAGACAAAACGTGTAATATTTTTAATATTGCTGCCTGGGGGGGGGGGGGGCTATCAATGTGTGATCATGGGGATTCACTGATCTCTGGTAAGTTTTAAACAGTTGTAGATATTTTAATGAGACATGAGTATAATTAAATGGAATAATTGTTGTTAATATTTTTGGCCTGTTTAGCTGAGCCATCAATAAACAAAAGAAAAAACACTGAATATCAATAAAAGAATGCATATCATACAGACACTTGATATTTAATCTAATTAATTAATTAAAAAGTTAATTGCATTTGATAGATTTTACTTTAAATACAACCTTTGCAATGTGTTTGTAAAATGTGTTTTTATGCATGTTTGGCCTGAGTTTTGTTGTATTTCCACTGTTCTGAAAAGAAGGCGTCACCACTGTGTGGCAAACCACTTTCGAACACTCAAGTTAATCATTTTCCAAAGCAATTGGTTCAATTGATTTGAAGCTTTGAAAGGCTTAGTTTCTCCCATCACTAGGGCCGTTTCTCAATACCAAGTACGCAAACTTCGGACTTGCGTCCTTGGTAGTTCGGACTTGCCAAGTTCAACTCAGGAGAACGAACTCCAGAGTCCGGTTATTCTGCAAATGGAACAGCGGCGTTCTTGGTCGCGTCACTCAGCACGCTCTGGCTACTACGGTTATCTCTTTATGTATATTTTAGGCAACAATAAAACGAAATATGCTACAACTCTGCCTCTTTTCGTCAACAATAAAACTAAATATGTTATAAAACACCACTCTGCCTCTTTTCATTTAAAAAATCTTAAACATATTAGCCTAATGGCCACACAAATGTGGTTCAGGCAACGCATACATTGATTAGCTTCACTGCATATATTTATAACAATATGAAATATAAGACACAACCCTGCTTCTTCTTGATTTCATTTTAAAAATATGAAACATGATTGATTTTTATTGACATTTAACAAACAGAGACAGGGTTGTGTCATTTTATTTTATTGTACATATAGTGAAGAGAATGTTAAAATAAATATAAAAAATATAGTTTAAAGTATATAAAATAAAATTACACAACACATTCTCTTTTTGTTAAATGTCAGTTTTAATGATCAATAATATCCAGTATAAAAGTATAAGTAGCCTAAAAGGTATAAGAAGCTATACAATGAGAAGCAAACAATTCAGTCAAACATAAGTAAGCTCTCTAATAGGCTACAAAGTTAAAGTTAAATAGCCTAAATATATAGTTATGAAACTTCACTTTGCCATCAGCAAAAACGATTTGCCATAGAACAAACTATAGATTAATGAGACCAAAGATTGACTTATACACAAGACGAATTATACGTCATGTTTATCCACTAGACTAGAGACATCAGAGCCGGCGGAAAACATCAGAAGCACTAGCCGAGGAAAAGCTGTTCCAGTCGGGGTTAATAAGCTTTGAACTCCCGGTGATCGCCTGGATCTCACAACTCCGAAAACGTCAGATACATTTTTCAAATAGGTGCTAAACAACTCACCTGAAACACTCTTAAAATTACATTTCGTGACACAATAACAGTAGTATTTTGATATTATGCAAGTTTTCTCCTCTGCTATTGATGCTTGCTGGTTGGTGCGAGATGCATTCTGGGATACCTGGCAGTCTCAAGTCCGCACAAGTCACCTCTCGATGCATCCTCGGTAAAAGGGGCAGATCAAGAACACATCCGGGGATTTGAACTGGACTTGATTAGATGTGAAGTTTAAATTGGAACAGTGCTTTGGCAGCGACTGATGACGTTTCACAAGTCCACCAGGACACAAGTACAGACAAGAACGCATATTGAGAAACGGCATAGGTCACACACAGGGCAGATAATCCAAAAAGACAACAGGGCAGAAAAACACAGGCAAACAGCAGAAGCTCAAAAACCATGACATGAGACATCAGGAAGAGAGCGCTCAGAAATGCGGTATGACACCTACAAGACTTCACAACCCAGACGTCACACGTACATCTGCAAGATGTCTGTTAAAGATCACTTCATCTGGAAAGCATCTGCTGTTTACTAAAATCTGATAGACGTCTTGAAGATGTCAGTTTTACACACATTCTAAATCATAAACATCTTAAAGACATTTTCTAAACATCTATTTGACATCTGACAGGAAACATCCAATAGATATATTGCAGATGAGCAAACACTAAAAAATACATCTTCCAGATGTAAACATGCACATCAAATAGACGTCATGTTTGTGTGCTATCAGGGAACGTATGCAACGTTCACAAAGTGAAATACAGGTCTTATTTAGGCAGAGTTTAACAAGATAATGAGACACAGCTGAACATAATCACAACATAATGAGTCCAGGCAATGAGTTCTTGGAAATGAAGTTCATGATCTGATAGCAATGGACTAGGGAGGAGTGCTCTCTGGTGGAAATAATGGGTACTCCAGCTGGCAGACGTGACAATCGTGATAATTATCGTGATAGTTATTGATATAAACTGATATGGAACATTTTATTATGATAACTTTTTGGCCATATCGCTCAGCTCTAAGTAATTTATTATATAGGCATGTTACATTTGTAATTGTATTGAATCTTTAATTTCGCTTACAGTGTTTCGGTGGGGGGAAAAATGGTGCATCATTAGTAAAAAGTGAATTTCACACATTTTTGACTAAAAGATTATTAAATATGAAACATTACATAATACTGTCAGAGTTAGACCGAATCATATATGTAATTAAAACAACATTTCATTTAAATTAACTGTAAAGTTTATTTTATACCATCTTTGTTAGCATTCAGTTTAATAAAGAGAAAGTTATTCAACCAAGATTGTTTTTTTTTTCTTATCAATATTAATTGTCTGGTTAATATTTCCTAGATACATGGCCATGGGAGCATATGTTGTTACTTTCATTTTTGAAAACGTACGTTTTTAATAAGTAACTAGATAAGGCAGTTTGGGGTGTGAGTGTGTGCAGAAAATTTTATAGAAAGGAGAATTTTCACAAAGAAGTGGAATCAATGAATTATGAATAATTTTCTGCCATTGTGAGAAGAACAAGTAATCATGTAATCAATACAAAATTAACTGTAGTCTGATTACAAGTATTTTAAAATGAAATATAATCTAATTACAATTACTTTTTTTTTATTTGATTACATAATCCAGATTACCTGTAATCAGTTACTACCCAGCACTGCATAATAATGTATAATGTGTAAATTACAATGTGAATAGAGATCAGTGGTGGTTCAAACGAGGCAATTAAACCTTTGTGTGAAAAAGGCCTGTCCCTGTTGAATGAAATTAGTCAATTCCATTGTGCTACCTTTTTGTTTTACCCCAAAATTGTTTATTAAAGTAGCATAAAATATTTTTATTTTATTTTATAAGCTCCGGAAGAACACGTGTTTTGTTGTGCATGCAATATATCCAGACAGCATAGGCTAATGCACTGTATGAAGTCTGGCTAAATCTCTGAAAGTGGACAGCATAACAAGCTTGCCGAGGCGACACAAACAGACTGTTAGAAAGCAGCTCTGTTTCTTTTGTCTGAACAAGTCACAACTCATTGAATAAGGGGCTTCAGACAAGCCTCTGGCCTAGATCCTGCCAACGGCGTCCACTGGGCTGTCAACGGCATGCAGGGAGCTGGAGTTCACACTGCTCAGTAGAGCAACTCTCACACTACTGACTATCAGAGATATAACAATGGAAAACTGTTGAAATATAAACTGTATAATTGTGCATGTATATTATCTTAGCTTCCGCCAGGAAAAAAAGTTACAATGTACAAAACTGCATAGCAACAAGACAAACTGCAACAATATTACAGTAATATTAATAATGAAGTCCTCTGAGGTAATTTTCACCACCTTCAATAACTGAGACACAAAATGGCACCAGTTGTGTTTCTATAAAAGAAGAAAAAATATGCAGTGTGTAGCATCTGTTTCAGTTAAGGCCAGTTCACATCAAGACAAATGTATAATGCAAAAACTAATAGTGATAAACGTTTTAATTTGAATGAACGACAGTTCACTGGTTCAAACTGACAAATCCCATGCAAAATTTGCATCAATTGTTGTGCCAAACATTTGTGCTGGTGTGTAAAGGCCTTTACCTATAGATTAGTGGTCTGATATGCACTGTTTCCATAGACGATAATAAATATTATGAAATATCATAAACAGACTGCTGGATTGTGCCCAACCAAAATCGAGTACCAGAGAGCCATGCACTAATATGTGAACTCCATATTGTGAAGTAACCTTTCAGACTCTTTCTGTCATTTTATTTCGTTTTTGTGCATTTTCAGTTTTACCATAGTATAGTCATGTTAATAATCCAGGAGGACACAGTGGTTATCATGATGAGCATATTTTATAAAAGAAAATGAACAACCCAGCTAGTCAACAAGTGTATGTTAAGCAACAATATTAGGCTGAAGATTCTAATGGACAATAGTAATAAAGAAACAAGAAGAGATCCCAACCACAGTTTGAGAAACGATAGCCATAATGTCTACTGAAATACGGCAGCCAATAATGAAGTTTAAACACATGCACATGCCAGTATCTCCACAGGTTAAAACCCTTTGATCAGTGACTCAGCATGAGACACATGTGTATGCTATAAACTGGTGCCTTATCAGTCACACCAGACTTGTGTACATTCTCCACTTTAGACCAGTGGTTTTTGTTGGTTTCATGTATTAGTGCAGAACTAAATCGTAGTGAAATAACATTATTACTACTAGTGCAATATTAAGCTTCTTTAATTATGAAAGGCTCCAGCTTCACTGATTGTCACAGCTGTCATACATGAATGATTTCTAAAGCACTAAATCTTCTTGCAAATACACTCAATCAAAGAGCTCAATCTGCATCACTGCAATCTGAGTTTTTCTTCTTTGGCTTGATTCCTACACTGGGGGAGCTATATTTTGAGCTTTAATGTTCAGTTTCTGGTTTAGTTAAATACCGCTCTGTAAAAACAGACTACAAGTCACTGCTATTAGAGGGATTTGAGGTTCTGTCAGGAGAAGACAGAGTGCCTGTTCTAGATCAAGCATGAGCGTGGCAGAATATGACAGATGTTCCTTTCCTCCTCAGCTGTGTCAGGACCCCACAGGCCTCCCTATGGAACCATAAGGAACTAGATTCTTTCAGAGCCAGGAAAGAGATCAACTCTGTGAACTCACATATAATATTGCAAGTTTGTTGTTATAGTCCTACAAGTTTTTACAGGTCTTAGGCGTACTGTCCAGGTGAAATAGCCTGCTTGGGTGATGCATTGTCAGGGTTTTTAGGAGTGCATGTCTAGTTTAGATAATTTTTGAAAACATTTAATTTAGTCTAACATTTATTGATTCTTCCTTTTTTATTTCAGATGATGACCATCCCATTACTACCACCTATATACCAGCTGCAGTTCAAGATGAAATGCCCAAGAGTTTGTATGTACTTGCAAACACAATGATGGTTTCATTAAATAGTGAATCAAGTGAGTCTGATGATGAAGTCATTCAACCACCTGTGAAATACCATCGGGGTCGGGGTCAAGGTTATGGAATTGAACTGTAGGCGTCTGAACTGTAATATTTGTTTAACTGTATTCTAACCTTGATTTCCCAAGAGTTGGATCTATAGTTAATGTTGATATGTCTGAATATTTCCTTATGTTTATAGTCTTTTGCAGTTGTAGTTAGTATATTGAGTGTATACATTTTAAAGTTTAATTTCGACAATGAATGTGAATAGCTATGATTCAGATAATATAATAACATAATAATATTAGAATAATTGGATTTTAATATGAATAGACATTAAATATTTAGATAGACGGATTTTTTTATTGTTAATAGAGTATGTAACTTATAATAAGGCTCTTATATAAACAGAAAAGGAGTTAAATAAGTGAAATACATTGAATGTCATAATACACATATATACACTTAATGTTCAAATGTTTGTAAGTGGTGTGTGTTCCTTGGGGTCAAAGTAATAATTTTGCATCTTTTACATGTACAGTGACTAAAATAAGAATTTCGCCACAACAAAGTGACTTTTACTTGTGATACTTGACTATTGTGCTTTTATTTTCATTGCCTCTCTTTAACCCCTTAACTATCACCCCTTTTTGAGAATAGATGTGAAAATGCACTCGCCAAACTTAAATGGTTGTAATTAAAAAATGCTTAGGAATATAGACCGTCTCGGTTAAGTATGTAACCCTAGTTCCCTGATAGGGAACGAGACGCTGCGTCAAACGCTGTGGGAACGCCCCTGCGTTGTGCGTCATGAAGCACATATGGAATCAGCCCAATAGAGAGATGAAACGTCATAGGCGGGTGACGTCATCGACCAGGAACTATAAAAGCACCCCAAATACCCACGTCGCCATAGGACCAAATGACCGCCATGTGAGAACTAGCGCACAGAGGACGAGAACACATGTGCCCCAGGGGTAGTAGAGCTTAGGTCTAGGTCATAAAACCTAATAAAAGTATGCGGTGAAGACCATCCAGCCGCATCACAAACATCACTCAGGGAAACTCCCGACAATAGAGCTTTAGAAGCAGCCATACTCCTGGTAGAGTGGGCTCGAACAGCCAAAGGTGAAGGCTGGCCAGCCGACTCATAAGCAAGTGAGATAGCCTCAACCACCCACTTGCTCATTCTCTGTTTAGACGCAGGACACCCTTTCCTGGGTGGCCCGAAACATACAAATAGTTGTTCTGATTTCCTCCACAGGGCAGCTCTGTGGACATAAGCGTCTAATGCCCTAACAGGGCAGGGTAAATTAAGCTTCTCCTGGTCCGATGACATATATGGAGGAGGACAGAAAGCCTGCAGAACCGTAGGTCTAACAACATTAGTAGGGACCTTGGGAACGTACCCTGGTCTAGGATGCAGAAAAGCCTTAACCATGCCAGGCGAAAACTCCAGGCACGAGGGTGAAACCGACAGAGCCTGCAAATCTCCGATTCTTTTTAGAGAGGATATAGCAAAAAGAAAAATAGTTTTAAAAGTGAGAAACTTCTCAGGAACTTCTTCGATAGGTTCAAAAGGAGCTAAGGAAAGACCTTCCAATACAATGGCCAGATCCAAGGTCGGCACCCTCATACGAACTGCTGGCCTCAGCCTCAAAGTGCCACGGAGGAAACGAGTTATAAGTGGGTGTCTCCCAAGAGAAACTCCACTGAAAGGGACGTGGTAAGCAGCTAGTGCCGCCACATACACCTTTAGTGTGGAGGGGGATAACCCTGTGGAGAAACGCTCCTGCAGGAAATCCAGCACTGCACCCACTGGGCAGTTAACTGGGTCTTGCAGGTGTTCTCCACACCAAGAAGTGAAAAGTTTCCACTTCAAGGCATAAAGCTTCCTCGTGGATGGAGCTCTGGAGTGAAGAATGGTCTCAACAACCTCAGTTGAGAGACCAGAATCTATGAGCTGGGCCCCCTCAGAGGCCAAGCACACAGTTTCCAAAGCTCTGGGCGGGGGTGAAATATCGTACAGCCCGCCTGAGAGAGTAGATCCCTCCTGACTGGGAGCTCCAAAGGAGAGCCGTCCAGGAGAGAAATCAGTTCCGAGAACCATACTCGGGCCGGCCAGAACGGGGCTACTAATAGTAGGCTGACCCCGTCCCAGCGAACCCTCTCCAGAACTCCTGGTAGCAGAGCAATCGGGGGAAAGGCGTACAGGCGTGACCTCGGCCACGGCTGCACCATAGCGTCCAACCCCAGAGGGGCTGGAAGACTGATGGAGAACCACAGATGACAATGCGTGGTCTCCTTGGAAGCGAATAGGTCCACCTCGGCGCGACCGAAACTCAACCAAAGGAGCTCCACCACCTCGGGGTGGAGTCTCCATTCCCCCGGCCTCGGCCCCTGCCTTGACAGGGAGTCCGCTACCACATTTAAATACCCAGGAAGATACATTGCTCTCAGTGATAGTAGCTTCCCCTGGGACCACAGGAGGATCTGACGGACCAGATTGTAAAGCCGGCGAGACCGCAGGCCCCCCTGATGATTGATATAAGAGACCACCGACGTGTTGTCTGACTGAACTAACACATGATGACCTCTCAGGTCTGCTAGGAAGTGCTTCAGAGCCTGAAACACCGCCAACATCTCCAGACAGTTTATATGCCACGAAAGATGATGGTCCTGCCACAGACCTTAGGCTGGACGACCACTCATGACCGCCCCCCACCCTGTGAGGGAAGCATCCGTCGTTAGCGTTACGCGACGACAAAGAGCCCCCACCCAGCACAGGACCTTTGGATAGGAACCAAGTTTCTTTCCACATGATCAGAGCAAGAAGGCAGCGCCGCGTGACTTTGATCGTGCGGAGCAGATATCCCCTCAGGGAAAATCCCTTGGTCCTGAGCCACCACTGCAGCGGTCTCATGTACAACAGGCCGCAAGGTATAACGTTGGACGCTGCTGCCATCAGACCCAACATTCTCTGAAACTGCTTCACAGTGAGTAGCTGGCCTAGCATTACTTGTTTCACAGCTGAGAGAATCGAAGCGATGCGGGTCGGAGAGAGTCGCGCCCACATCGAGATCGAATCCCAAACGACACCCAGAAAAGTGGTCTTCTGAGAAGGAGATAATACACTTTTCTTTGCGTTCAGCCTCAACCCCAACTTTCCGATATGAGCAAGGACGACATCTCGATGCCGAACCGCCATTTGCTCCGTCTGAGCTAAAATCAACCAATCGTCGATATAATTGAGAATACGAATGCCCTGAAGCCTCAGAGGCACTAGTGCCGCATCCATGCCTTTCGTGAAAGTGCGGGGAGATAAGGCTAGGCCAAACGGAAGAACCCTGTATTGGTACGCCTCACCCCCGAAGGCGAACCTCAGGAACTTCCTGTGTTGAGGAAAGACGGAAATGGGGAAGTACGCGTCCTTTAGATCTATCGTGACAAACCAGTCCTCGGATCTGATTTGAGACACGCGATTCAAAAGGCACAGGTCTAAAATTGGACGCAACCCCCCATCCTTCTTCGGAACTATGAAATATCGGCTGTAATAACCTGACTCCAAACTGGGAGGAGGAACCCGTTCTATAGCCTCCTTTTGAAGGAGCGTTTTCACCTCTTGTTCCATTACCAGAGCCTGCTCGGGGCCCACCACTGTGTGCAGAACCCCTCTGAATTTCGGTGGACGACACCTGAACTGGATAGCATAACCCTTTTCTACTGTCTGCATGACCCAATGAGATATTCTTTGAAGGCTTTTCCACTCTGCCAGAAAATCTACTAAGGGTACCAGTCTCTCGAGACTGGCCTCTGGTGTAATTTGAGCAGCAAACACAGCCCCCTGTAACTGCGCACCGGCAGGGAACGACTGGTTTGACTGCTCTGAGACCCTCCTCAGAGGGAGCGAGCGTCCCTCGGGAAAGCGCTCGCTGGGACTGTCTATGCCCCGGCATAAAGGCGGGGTTGGCAGAACAGCCCCCTGAGGGCACCAAGGAAGAATGGGCACCGTAAAGAGAGGTGAACTCCTTTCCGCCTCGGTGGGGACCACCCTCAGCATCCTGAACGCCTCGGCGTCAGGACTTCTTCTTAGCCGAAGCCTTCTTAGACAATAACACTGTCCTCAGATTAGGTCTATTGCTAGAAGACTTCGGCTGAGAGTGCCGCACCTGTGCCCACTGTCCAGCAGGGGGAGCATGAGGCGCGACACTCTGCTTCTGCTGCATCCTATGGGATGAGCTTGTAAACGGCCGGGGCTGCTCCCGCCCAGCAGCCCCAGAGACGTGAATTTTTAACGGAAGACATTTTTTGAAAGCTGCAGCTTGTTTTTTCCTGGAATTTGTCCATAACAGAATTAACAGCTTCGCCAAATAACCCCGAAGGAGAGAGAGGAGCATCTAAAAGAAAAGTTTTTTCTTTCTCTTTCATATTTGTTTGATTTAACCAAAGATGTCTTTCTGCGGCCACCAGAGCTGCCATAGATCGACCCACTAGCTTGGCCGATTCTCTGGTGGCGCGCAGGGATAAATCAGCAGCCTGACACAGTTCTCGAACTACGTCAGTACTGACTTCCTCACTCTCACTCACATCCCTAAGCAGGTCAGCCTGGTATGCCTGCAAGATTTACATTGTATGCAGACATGACGCAGCCTGACCTGCAGCCGAATACGCTTTACCCACCAAAGAAGATGTATTTCTGAGGGGCTTGGTGGGTAATACCGGTGTCTTAAAAGATGACGCCGCCTCGGGGGAGAGATGGCTCGCGCCGAGGCAAAGCGCCATAACCATATGATTTAGCCCCCATTATATTAGAATATGTAGATGTCTGGGGACTAAATATTCTATATGAAACCGGTTTCTTCCACGATCTCGACACCTCAGTGTGGAGATCGTTAAAGAACGGCAGACACCGGCGTGGAGGCTGCACACGTGACGGCAAAAATCTCTCATCTAATTTAGATTTAGAAACTGACTCCCGTCTAGTCACTGGCCAATCAATACTGAGTTTATCAACAGCTCGTGTTAATACCTCCATTAACTCATCACTTTCGGGAGTGTGGGGTGGCGAATCCTCCACATCTCCCTCAACACTAACAACATCCAGCTCCTAAGAACTGGATAGTTGCAGTGTTGGTGCCTCAACCCGAGCGGAAGAAACCGCAGCGCGTGCTTCCGAACTCGGGACTGAGGCACTGGATCTCACAGGTGAAGGGAGAGATAAGGCAGCGCCCGTCTCAACCCTCGCTGAGAGATCCATCTGCGATCCCCAAGATAAGCGCCGCAGCTCTGCCTCAACAGAAGCGAGACCCGAACCGTGGGGAGCCCGCACCAAACCGCCCTCCTCAAAGAGCGCTCGGTGGGAGCGGAGCGTCCTTAACGGCAGACGCTCGCAATGCTCACAATCAGCTCCCTCGAGAGCAGACTGGGCATGCTGCACTCCCAAACAAACAACACAAAGAACGTGTGTATCCCCACCCGTTAAATAGCGCGGGCAGGGAGTAACACACTTCTTAAACTGCTGTTCGTCCGCCATTCTCTCAATATATATATATATATATATATATATATATATATATATAAATTGTTTGTGTGGTGCAGAGTATGTAAGACAGACAATATCACACAGGGACAGATTCACATGTAGCGCGTCTGAAGGCACAGAAGCTAATGTGCTTGTGTTTTGGGGTGCTTTTATAGTTCCTGGTTGATGACGTCACCCGCCTATGACGTTTCATCTCTCTATTGGACTGATTCCATACGTGCTTCATGACGCACAACGCAGGGGCGTTCCCACAGCGTTTGACGCAGCTCGAAGTTCCCTTGAAAGGGAACTAAATTTGGTCTTGTTTTAACGAAGACACTCAGCAGATTATTGCTGAAGTGAAAGCACTTCAAATGAAAGTATGAGAAAGTTATGGACGTTTCAATTTACTGTAAATGAAATGTACTGTACTAAATATTTGTTATTTTATATCAAATATATATTTACAAAATTATTTTACTCTAAGATTAATATAAAATCAAAGCCATTTGTCTAACAAAGTCGTGTTCTTCCTAATTTGAAGTTAATATCACAAAAATTTAAGTTCCTATGAGATTTTGTTAAGGTGCTGCAAAAATAGCTAGCTGTGTCACCCACATTCCATTGAATTTTGTTTTGATGCATTCTCCTGAAACAAATTAACACATTTCTATCCAAATATCACTTCTATCACAAAATATGGAGCATTGAGATTCAGACCTTTCCGACGATGTTTTGTCAAGATTCGAAAAGTTTTAAATTAAAATTTGAGTTTGTAAGCTTCAGAATGATACCTAATTTATGATGATTACTAAAATATTCGATATAAAAAAGGCAATAAATAAATGAGCAGCAAGCGTCCCGCTAGCAGGACGGTGACAGTTAAATAAACCATGTTTTTCTCAAAATTCCGTTCCTGAAAACCGAAACTTTTTTTACCGACAAACAATGAAAGAAATAAAAACAGATTTGGAAAGGGCTTGAACCCAGCTTTCATATATCAGTTAAAATAATATAAATGTAATATGTAAAATAGGCTGTAATAGGTAGCATTTCACACTGTGATGGGATTTACAAACACACACACACACACACAAACACACACACACACACACAAGCACACACACACACACACACACACACACACACACACACCCACACACATTAGTCAGTTGCATTTTTAAAGTGAGCAAACATATCACAAGGACTTTCAAGGACAAGGGATTCTTGACAACAGGTTCTTGTTTCTCTCTTCTTGTTTGTGCGTATATATTTGCATGTGCAAATCTCTTCCAACCATCACTGAGATCCAAGGAGGGAGAGAGGTCGAACTGATTCAAATTTCTGCAGTGAATGCCTAAATATCTGAGAGCAAACTCATGCTTTGACAGGCCCATGTGAATCAACTTCACCTCATAACCCGCTCCAGGGCAGACCAGCTCAGAATAGACTCTCTTTCAATTAGACAATCCAATAACAAAATCACCTAGCCTTAATCTATTCTTGATCTATTGTATAGAACTTCTAGCATGGAAACATTTACTAAGTTTGATATGCAGTCCACATGGCAGAAACGAAGTATAGACAGCTGTGGATCTGGCCCAGCACATTTTAAACACTCTGGGTGTCTTTGGAACCATGAGCACACATAGTAATAGCCTCCAAAGCAAACAAGCCTGCACCTCACAGCCATATTTAACATATGTGGCTGAGAGCAAGAGTGCAAAATGAACTTTGCATAGGGACTGATGGAACAAACAACCAGAGTGTTCCTCCTCCTCCACAGTCTTACGGAGGGGTTAATTTGAATATCAAGTATGCTGACTCACAATTCACCCAGATCACAAATGACAAATGTGTGTGTGTGTGTGTGCTCTTGTTTTTGTGATTTGTGAGGACACAAATGTGTATAATAACATGGGTATTACACTGGTATTACAACTTGAACGTGATTTATGAGGACATGTCCTGAGTTCTCATATTTCAAATGGCTTTAAATACATAGTAAGCAGAGTTTTATTAAAAATGTAAAAATACAGAATGTCTCCTGTGATGGGTAGGTTTAGGGATGGGGCAGTGTAAGGGGATAGAATATACAGTTTGTCCAGTATAAAAACCATTATGCCTATGGAATGTCCTCACAAATCACAAAAACACGGCTGTGTGTGTGTGTGCGTGTGTGTGTTTGCACAAACTAGAAATGGAGTCACCAGTACAGTTTGTAGCACTCAGTGAAATTTGTTAGGAAAACACAAGCAAATCATTAAAATAATCAGAGCAAATTAATACATATTTTTATTGTCGTAATTCAGTGCAAGCAAAAAATTCAAGAACATTATACATTTATTGACTCTCAATGACAATTCGTTGGTTTTATTTAAGCTGATTCAGTAGATTTAGTTAAGTTTTTCAAATATTAATAAGCAGAAATCATTTTTGTTAAACAATCATATAAGAAATGATAAAAAAAATTATATGGAATATTCTTAATGTTTTCTTTTTAAGAATTGTAATGCAGATTCATTCAAGTCAGTTTTTAAATGAATTGCATTTTTAACGTATTTTTAATAAGATAAAAGATTTAAAAAAAATAACCATCATGTCAATTTACCCAATTATTGCTTGCCACCAGTAAATATTTTAGAAGATAAATATTTGTTTACATTTTCTATTTTTTTTCCACCAGTTCATAAATTGATGTTGATGAGTATTAGAGTATTATGACTGTACAGACATGCATTAATTGACCACACGTTCAGCATTTTACAGAGCCTGGATCATAGTAGAATAGTTTAGCGTGCTAGTTTAGCATGGTAGTCTGCTGGATCCTCCGCAACTACGCCCTCAGAAATGGCCTGCAAAAATGGAAAATTGCACAGTATAAATTGCGTTTGGCGCTTAAGTTGTTGGCTTATTTGTGGCATTACCTGATTTGCATGATTCTGTTGTTTAATTAGGTACTGAAAATAAAAAATGATGACAATTATGTGATACTGGCCAGATAAACTGGTTTAACAGTGATTCTGAGTAAATGTAAAACACAATAATAGGGAATCAGTTTTTTTGTTGTTTTCTAGGTGACAGTGCAGAAGATTAGACGGCCATAGAGAGTAGCTCCAGACTAATCTGCTCTTAGAGCGCAATGCAGGCCCATAACGCATCACTTCCTGTCTGCTCCTCACCTCGGTCTACCCAGCAACTTAATCGCAGGCTTACTGCAACCCCCCTAACATGCACACTCGCAATGGCCTACAACATCAGCTTTGCCTTCCACTGCACCACAGAGAGCAGAATATGCTGATATATGACCCTGCATGACTAACAGAATAACTGCCTCTGCATTCCTGGCACTTTACACTGGAAACTGTCATCAGTAGCCCTGAAAGGGAATACATTTTAGTTGTCTGAGGAGCTGAGAATGAAAGCGGCCAAAATGATGCACAGTATTGAAGCTCCTAAAGGGGCGATTAACACAGGATGTTGTGCAGAGGCTTAAAGAATGCAGGTCAGTGGGTGGTGTCTGGTCAATCTGTTGCTGCAGTGAGGCAGAGGCTAAATACACTTCTACTACTAGGTCAGCTAAATTCTCTTCACCTCATGAGTCAAAAACCACACCTTTCCCTCCACAAACCAACCCTCTATGCAAACCTTGGCAATAGAATTGCCATTGGCAAGTCATTTTCTTATGGGCAGGTAGCAATGCTTGGCATTATTGGTAATTCAGGGTTTCTGTAAAAAACAAACAATAACCCTAACAAAATACTACTAATATTACTAATTCTACTACGATATAAAAGGTCTTATATGCTGCTGGGCTCATGAATAATGTTGTCTGCATCGTTCAAAACGTGATGAGCGCTAACCAATAAGATTGCTGCTTGCGCATTATTCCCGCCACTTGAAACACTCGGCATTATTCAATGTGTTGACGTACGGCTTGTTCGACTTCATACAGCGCTGCCTGTGGAGACCGAAATTGTGAAATTGATAGAAATTGTGTCCGACTTGAGACAGCACCGATGCCACGTGACTGTGACGTATGCCATCAAAGTACCGCGAGAGCGATTCTAAGGCAGCCGGCTGATTCATTCTGCGCAGCTTCTCAAGAGTGGATACACGAGCTCTGATAACGACACAGCTATTACACGATTAGCCGAATCCACCACATGACAACGATTACGCGTGTTTCGTGTTTATTCGAACACCTTCAGTTGTTCCACTAATGTTCACAAATCATTTTTTTTATAACAGTTTATTGTTTTTATATGAAACAACTTTATTCTTGTACAAACATACATTGTATTTAGCAGTAGGCCTACATTAAATGGAAACGTATCTGGAACATCTGTGTATTTGACAAATGTTGCATTTATTTCACTTCAGCTGTTGTAAAGTATGTAAACACCACATGAGCGGTCACTACGGGAAGCAGAAAGCAGAAAGCAGTCTGACTTCACGTCTCCATTTTCAGCTCCTCCCTGCCTGTACGCGGCAACTCTCGCGATCGGTTACATCCAGCCGCAGCTGATGTCGAACACACCTGTACTTTCCACTGAAACAGGAAGACAGGGCAGGACATATCTAACAGCTCCTCCCCTTTTTTTTAAATATCACAGCTCGGCCAGAGCCATTGTGCTCGGTAAAGCCGCAGTTTCCTCCTAATCTCTAACCGTTTCTCCTCCTAATCTCATCCATATCGCTTTAAAATACAGCATTCTGTACAGAATTCAAATGGGTCGGTTTTGTGGTCTGTGCGGACGATCCGCTCTGAGATATCATGTCTCTGGACCGTAGCAGACTGTGTGCGCTATGGAGGTTCGTGTGACATCATTGAGCCATATTGGTGGAAGTAAAAGACTTCCTGTTTTGAGTGAGAGACTATCATTGTTTTTGAGCACAGCCACACTAGCTTATAGACAACAGTAAAGGCTAACATATTCATACCAAAAACCAAAAAACTTCAATTTTGATTTCATGGTGACTTTAAAGGCTTAATAATTCTGAACAAATGATGACACTTCCTATCTTTTTGACAGGAAAAAAAGAAAGAATATTATGAAGTAGTGCATTAGTATGTAGTTTATAAGACTTTTATAGCTTTCTCTCTCTTTGCTTGTGTGTGAGTGCAAAACAGAGCCCTTGCAGCCAAGCCAGGAGTGTGTCAAATATGCTGTGAATAGGAATAGTGCACTCACTGTGCTGTAAAGACATGGAGACAGAGAGAGAAACTCTCAAACACTCAGTCAGTGTTTGAGTGTAGGCACGTGAAAACATGTCTATGTTAAACTATTTCTTAGCCAGTAGCTAATGATAGACATTATTTAGTCGCATATGTTTGTGATTTACTTGCAATATAGAGAGTTGAAATCACAACCTTTTTGCATTAATAACTGTCAAAAGCCTTCACAAGGTCACAAAATGTCATGCTAAACCTTTGCTGTCTACTTCAAAATCCACACTTTGGTGACGTTATTTCGCATAAACTATCCAGTAAAGTTTTGCTGGAGCCTGCATTAGTGCTTCTGCAAAGTGGGCGGTCACAAAATCCCTACAATTTCCAATGGGATGTGCTACTGTATCACAGGCACACGAGCCATGGCAGGTCTGCAACACCATAAGTACATATCAAGAGTGCCATTTGGAACAAAGCCTAAGACGTACAGCCTTAAAGGCTTTCTGCTTCCTGTCTCAGGAGTTGGAAAATACAAGGGCAGTAAGTGGAAAAAGAGTCTAATGTGCATGGAGTCCAAAGTTCCAATGGACTCCACATGCTGTGACTGAGGTAGATGTTAAATTTGGATCATGAGATGTGATTTCTGCTTCTGTGCAACACAGACACAGATATTTCACTTGGAAAGAGGTCAGTCATAGAGTTCAGATTGCATTCACTTAATTCTCAATTTCTCTCCATTCTTCTGGATCCATAATATGAGTACCAAAAAGAAACATCAGAATTAATTTATTGGGTCTCATAATTAAAAAAAATAATAATTTAATGATTTTTGGGGAATGTCAATAAAAACAATATTGACATTCAGGTAATTGTACAGCAAATTTCCAGAAAAAAAGTTTTGTTTCTGCACTGGCTGTTATGTTTAATTTGGGGATCAACTATCATAGCAGTCAAATTTTTGGGGGGACCCCTATCCCCTGGGCCCAATAAAGGACCTTAGGCTATGTTCATACAAATCCGATTATTTGTGTATCCGATTGGAATCTAAATGATTGACTGTCCACACTGTGTATTGCAACTGTTCAGATACAATGTGTGTCCTGTGGTGCCCTTTGGTTTTCCGGAATATCTGCTTTGGTTTTTATGGCATTGTATTGGTAGGCATGCTCCAAAAACAACAACAACAGCAACGTGGAGGGATTTGCATTACAGATGCGGTCTTATCTACAACATGACGGTATGTAGCCATCACGTGGGACTACTGCCACTTCTGATGCAGCAGCAGAAACATAGGAGGCTGGTATACACAGCCTTATTGTCATCTACGCCGTATCAAAACATGTCTCCATTATTTCTACATTTCTTAAAACAACATCTAACATATTAACGCAATTCATATGATTTTTTGCCATTCACACTTACACTACCGTTCAAAAGTTTGGGGTCGGTAAGATTTTTTATGTTTTTAAAAGAAGCCTCTTCTGCTCACCAAGGCTGCATTTATTTGATTAAAAATACAAAACAAACCCAGTAATATTGTTAAATATTATTTCAATGTAAAACAGCTGTTTTCTATGTGAATATATTTTAAAATGTAATTTATTCCTGTGATCAAAGCTGAATTTTCAGCATCATTACTCCAGTCTTCAGTGTCACATGATCCTTCAGAAATCACTCTAATATGATTATTTGATGCTCAAGAAACATTTATGATTATTATCACAGTTGACAACAGTTGTGCTGCTTCATATTTTTGTGCAAACAGTGATTCATTTTTTTCAGGATTCTTTGAAAGTTCAAGAGAAAAGCATTTCATTAAAAAATAAATATTTTGCATTATTATAAATGTCTTTACTGTCACTTTATATCAATTTCATGCGTCCTTTCTGAAGAAAAGTATTAATTTCTTTAAAAAAAAAAAATAATAATAATTTACCCCAAACTTTTGAACGGTAGTGTAAATATGATCGGATTCCAATCGGATATGCACAAAAATCAGATTTGGACTGACAGTCTGAACATGGCTGTGCCTCCAACCCTAGTTCGTACCATTTTTACTGCCTGTAATGTGATGAGCAGACCAAACCATCACTGTACAATAAAACAGAGTGAGCAGTTTAAGCTCAGAAACATGCAGAGAAGAGGCCAAAAATCTATTAGGACAATATAGCAAGCATTGTTTAGGCTAAATTAAAACATTGCATCAACTATAAAATGGGTGGGAAAGACTTTATAAGACTTTCACATGATCGTCATGGTAAGAACTAACTAGTGCCACATTGAAACAAAGTCTACACCCCAATCAAAATGCATTTGCGAACAGAGGAAAGAAAAGTGATCAAGTTTCTACAGAGTTTTACTGTTCCCTAATGCCTTGTGTATAAAAACAGCTCAGATGGCAGAGATATTTAGCCTGACAAGCCAGACCTACATCAAGATGTTGGGTCTGGGAACACACCATTGGCACAATTTGGCAGGGCTCAATCCGAGGGGCGGGATAAACGGTTGTCTTTCAAATTCCCTCTGCACGTAATAGGATAGCGCTACAACCAACCAGAGCAACGAAGAAGGTGACGTAGTCAGAGCGACGGACTTCAGTGCCATTCTTTGTTCTTTTCTCAAAGAAAAGCTTAACTCCAAGTCTTCCAGAGTCGCGGCCAAAGCCGATTTGAAAGAGTGCTGTTCGCCAGCAGCAGCAGCCATCTTCTTTGTTTTCAAGTAGCAGGGAATTCACACAGAACCGTCACAACTCTGCCGTCTATATGTTAAGCCTGCCCACCGACTCTATACACGATGTGATTGGCCTGACTAGAGTTTGGTTTTTCCAGCTCGCAAGCCAACGGATAGTTCCTAGACGACCCTGGCCGCTGCTGCTAGGATGCGTCTAGATTTCTAGGCTAAGAGAAGTTGATTATACTTATCACAGATGAACCTTGTAAGTGCTACATAGCTGTCACAGAGTGGCACAGTGTGATAATGACTCCATATCAGACTGCACACCTCATGCATGCCTAAACAGAGCTGTCTAATACCGCATTTACATTACATGGTTCAAGCAACACAATTGTGATTTTTTCCTCCCGTGTGGCACAAATCGGCTATGACCCATGAATGTGTAAGCAGATTTTGTGAACTGGATCAAATGAATCACTGAAAATATCCGACTAAGTGCATAGCTATTCAATCATTTTAGTTCCAGAAAGCACAAACCCAAGTGCATAATCAACTTAATTTGTTCATGAATTGGACAGGCAGGGCAGTTTTCAATGTGACAACTTAAATTTCTGCCAGTTAATGGAATAGAAGTCACAAATTGTATGGACAACATTAACAATACTTTTATGGTACATTTTTGTTGAGCCTGTTAGCAACATTTGTCATTTATTTTCATTATATTGAAAACAGCAGCCAGTTTAAAATAAATAAATGTTTGTGTTAAACAGAAGAATTAATAGTAATAGGGGTTTGGAATGGCGTTAAGATGTGAAAATAATGACAACATTTGAATTGTTTTTACTATTCCTTTAACTCCGACTCAATTCTCCCTGCCTTGGGCAATAGCTGATTGTGCAATTTCAATGAGAAAGAGGATCAAAAAGAAAGGAAAAACATTTGCGGATGTAGAGTTTATTCTACTCTACAGGGACTGATTCATCCTGTTAGAAGGATGATAAGTTTAAATGAGTGTACAGAGTTTTACAAGAACAAAAGGACCAGAGGGCAAATGATGCAAAGCATCATTACTTTTTCCATCCCTTAACTGGAGCTAATTTTATAGACTAAATATCCCTGATACATTTCCATACTACATCGAAAGATTTTTCCTATTAAGGGCACCAGTGTCAAGGTAATGTCAAGGTCAATTAGAAGAAAGAAGCATGGTGGGGAAAATTGTGAAGATGTGGATTATTCAGTGAGGAAATGCTTTCCAGATGTGGTCAGTTGACTCAAAAAGTCATAGAGGTGTTTAGGTGAACCTGAAAACCTGAATATTTTTGTAAAGAACTAAGTGGCACTAAATTATGTTTTATTAACAAAGTTCGGGAGGAGCACGTTCAAATGATCTATACAATCAGCATGAGAGGCCTGTATGAATACGTAGCTGACTCACCTATGTTCCTAGACAGTTTTTTTCTGCATACCTCCACAACCCTGTGTCCTCACACTCGCCTGGTTACTATCCTAACGAGAGATACGGGGGGCACTCTGGGTTCGGGTCACATTCCTAGCTAGGAGCCCTCCCCCGGACAGCACGCCAAAATATGCATACTATTTTACTCTATCTAATCATTTGTAGGTGTGAACTCATGAAACACAAATAACTGAATTCTAATAAGGAACATCTTTTGAAACATTAGGAATAAGATTACTTAATTATAACAACATCCATTAAATGTTTATGATAAATAATTGATAGAATACAATTTGTAATAGGCTAGATAGTACTTGATGAGTATAAGTAAATATACCAAGCTTGACTAAATCCCTGCACCGTTTATTTTCTGCATTTATAACTCACATTTTCCTTTCAAAAAAGAAATAAACCTAGATGCTTGTGTCTGCTTTTCATTACAAACTGAAAGCCAAACGACAGGAGGACGATGCAGGATCACATATGGCAGAGTATTTAATTGATAAGCACGATTTGAGCTCTGTGTATTTTAAAATATATCCCTGAGGTTATTTGGGCCATTTACTGGGTGTGATGTGCCGCATCAGAGTAGTTTCTGACGTCAGCAGTCTGGGACCTTCTCTCAGCATTTTCGTCTGATCTTCGCTTCATGACGTCACGCAGCTGTGCAAGTATCCAAACATGATGATGCTGTTGCTCAACTGCACTAGCGCTATTTGTATAGAGGAAATGTTTGTCTACCTATTTACTGAAGTCGTGCAATCATGTAGGCCATGCTAGCAACAATGCCTCGATTCAGACTGCGACGAATAATGTGTTTTTTGTCATTCACAAGCGCCTAATAATTGGGAGGGGTGCAATGTTTCCCATTCACATTATGAAAGGACAAGCGTCATCGTATCCGTGCTCATTTTTCCATACTGCATGCGGAAAAAAAGGACAGCGCACAGCACAACCGACAAACCCATTTCATAATTCAGCAAGATGGTTGGGGATTCCAGTTAAGACTAAATTTGAAGAACTACAGCACTTAAAAGGACGACATTTTGCGCAGCATGATAGAGCTGCGGCTACAGTACCACGTGAATGCTGTTCATCTGTCTTACCTCTCGAGCTATTTGACTGAGCGCATCTTCCTCCGCCGATAGTTTCTCCCGGTTGGGAATTCTTTTCCTCCCCGTAACTTGAGTTGCCATTTTAAATTCCCTTATACTCTGGCACAAACCTCGACAAATGACCGCGCCAAACTGAAGTGCTGTTCAGTTGTGTGCAGATCAAAGATCACCATTCAAAGAGTCATGGTCGTAAGTGAACAACATTAATAAATGGCTATATTGTAACCACAAGCAAAAAAAAATCAGAGCACTAGGATGCATCCTCCCTTTGATGACCCATCGTCTCCATAAACCGCATGAATATATCGCGGGAGCCTGTTGCACATTCAAACGACACATCGATATGTCAAAACATCACGGATAAGACAGAAGATGACAGTTTGCTGATACGCCATGAACACGATAGACAATCTACACTTCCTGTGAATAACCGATCATCCCTTAATTAATAGTCCTTTCCTACGTCCGTTCGGTGTAACGTCAAACCAAACGAATGAAAAATAAAGTTGTCGGTCCAGAGCTGCATTTGTTTCTAGGGCAAAGCGAATCCGGATGATGAGCGGCCCGATGATGATGACAATATAATGGCACACGGTCTGATTTCAGGCTGTGCTGGACGCAGCGGGAAAAGTGGGCGGGGCATGTGGGCGGGACCTGACCTTTGCATTTTAATTATTTCATTCTTCTTTCATTTAGCACGAGTTCCCAAATTATTTTCAGAATATTATTTTGAATATGATTCACGCGCCATTTCTATCTATCTATCTATCTATCTATCTATCTATCTATCTATCTATCTATCTATCTATCTATCTATCTATCTATCTATCTATCTATCTATCTGTCTGTCTGCCTGTGTAGGCCTACTTGGTCCACCCTGGTGAAAAAAAAAATAGGCTCAGTATACTTGCAGCCAGACTAATTATCAGTATACTTCAAGTGTGTTAATGATTTAACTTGAAGTCTGCTATTTTGAAACAACTTTTGTACTAAATATATTTTAGTTGTAATTAAATTGTAGTAAAGAATAACTTTAAGTGTATTTAGTGTACTTTTGTGTACTAAATTGGACCAACTTCAAGTATACTTAGTATACTATGAGTAAATGCCTGTGTAGGGACTAATTAGCCTACATGCTTGATTAGTGATATTAAAGTGTACTTTATTTGCGTTACAAGTACATAACATATTCATCTCAAGTGTCTTCGAAACATACAAGCAATATACCATGTATATTTATATAAATATATACATTTATTTTTTTAATAAACAAATACACTTTTAAAAAATAAACGTACTCTTACTCTTGTACTCTTAATATTATATTTGTAAAATAAAATATACTAAAGTACAATTATTTTAAAGTGTGTTAAAATTTGTATTGTAAAAATAGGTAAAAGGATGATGCTATATACTTTTAATATATTTAAAGAAAGTACAATTTGTTTTAGTATATTTGCAATGTAGGCTACTATTGAAAAAGGGAATATATTTCAAATAAAATGAAGTATACACCCCCCCCCCCCCCCCGTCCCCTTAGATGCTTTTTCACCATGGAAATATTTGTTAGGCCTATATACAAATTTCATGTTTTTTTCCTAACTGCTTTCTATACTGTGCAAGAATGTCAGTTTTGTCTGTGTAAATGATTCAGAGTAGGTAAAAATTGTCAAAACTGTAGTACAAAAAAAAGAAAATTAACATTTGTATTTTTTACAGTTCTTTTTTTTTTGCAGCAATGGGTTACGTCAACTGAACATTCTCTGAACATTCTCAATTGCTTGTTCATTTTTACACACTTTACTATGTCTTTCTCTAACACATACAGTACATATACAGTACATATCTTCTTAGTTACATATCTTTCGAATTGCTCTTCCATGACAATAATGTTTAGTTTACATGTAACATTTCTAGAAAAAAAAATGTGTTGTAAAAATACGAATGTATTCTGTTCAGTTGTGATGTTCCTCCATGTTCAAAAATGGTGGTGATTACGCTGTCAGCAAACTCCATACAAATTACATGTGCTTTGCTTAAATCAATAAGAAATTCAAATCTGATGTGAACAAGAAACTAATTGTTCAGAGATCTGAACCTATTTTTTGAGAGAGAAAAAAATTCTCATTTGAGAAGCCAAAGCGACAGAAAAATCTTTCTTTAAATGTCCACTAGAGGGCAGCACACTCCTCAACAATGGACACCAAGTGGATGCGAATGCAATAATGGGGTCAAGCTTTGGCTCGGTAGTATTCGACAATTGGCTTTTTGGACAGCTTCACTACTTCCTGAACTTCAGCCAGCCCTTTGTTTCCTGTCTGCCATTATTGGACACACTGATTAATCCAGGTGTGCCTGGCCTCAGTAACAATAATCAGGCACACCTGAATTAATCAGTTTGTCAATAATGGCAGACAGGAAACAAAGGGCTGGCTAAAGTTCAGGAAGTAGTGAAGCTGTGCATAAAGCCTATTATCCTATGCTCGTAATCAAGCCTGTCAGTAGGAAACAAACTTTTCCTTGTCTGCTGCCTTTCACTTTCGCTCAGGATAGTAGCTGTGAAGGTACTTGAATGAGAGATTGTATGAGAATGCTAATGGATAGCTTTCTTCATGCCTAACATATCTATAATGAATTTGCTAAGCTGTTGTTAGAAGTGCCTTAACTGCTTTAAGATGGTCGCAAAGCTGTTGTTTAGCCCAAATGCTTTCAAAAGTCAACAGACCAGCATGACCAGGCTGGAACTAAGGCCAGCAAACCAGTTGAGGATGATTTAATATCTTTTTTTCTTCAAGCAGGGAAAACAAAACAAACATGTTCCATTTTAAAATTAATTTTCCAGGTTAAGCCTACATTAATGATAAATAAACATTTATAACTTAAAGATAAAGTGGCAGGTTTAGTGTAGGCCTATCTAAAAAAAAAATACCAAAAATGCAATAAAGAAAAAACATGTTTTTGGAATACCTTCCTTTATTATAAAAATCTCAAAGTTGCAAAGGCAATTTGAGGAACAAAGCATTTAAGGAAAAGCAATAGAAATTATTCATATTTTTCATGGCGATACTTGGCATATTTTGTCTTTAGAACAATTACCTTATTTTAACTAATAATGATTTTAGTTAAAGTTGTGGTTAAGTCACCTGATCATTTACACAAGAGACTCAAAGTTGACTAGTGCCAAGTGAAGATCTGATTGATATTAGTCATGATATTACAGAGAAATATGGACACAGATATCTTCACATGGGGCATGTCATTAGCAATATGTGATAACCTCATTGACAGTGGTCTAAATTACATTTGTGTATATAAGAGAAATGTTATTCTAGTAAGGGATCCAGTTTGTACCATTGAAAAAACAAACATAATAATGATTCTCATGCATTCTGAAACAAAACATAATTCACGCAATTAAAAGTTTTATATAAAACGTTTAATCCTTTAGGGCTCAGCATATTTGTATATCTTGTCTTCTGATGATTTGCAAAACATCCTCTGGACTGAATACATGTACATTATGGAAATAAGAGGCAAATGTATTGATGGATTAAGGGCTGATTAATGCAGAGCAACAGAGAAGTTAAAGCAATGTCCTGTTTACACTCAGAAGTGTACTCTGTTTGAAGGAATGTCTTGGGAAAACTTCCTTTTTTGTTGTATACTCAGTGCCTGAAATAAAATATTAACAAAAATATTGAATTAGTTGCAAATCTGCACGAAATTTAGTTTAAAAGTTCAACTTTACCAAGGCTCTTTTTTTATCAGTTCACCTTTTTCTTGGTTTTATCAATTGATAATCCTTTAGCACTTAGAGCAGCTATCTTGTTCTCAATGTCTGAGACCTGATAGATAAATACAGAATTAATATCTACATACAGATAAACAGACAGACATAAGATAGATAGATAGATAGATAGATAGATAGATAGATAGATAGATAGATAGATAGATAGATAGATAGATAGTTCCCTATCAGGAACGTCGAGCTGCGTGAAACGCTGCGGGAACGCCTCCTGAGTTGTGCGTCGTGAAGCAAGTATGGAATCAGCCCAATGGCGAGGCGGAACGTCACGAGTGACGCCATCGACCAGGAAACTATAAAGCACACCCTTGAACACAATGGCGACAGCTTCTGTTGTCTTCAGCAAGCGCTCAGTGTGTGAATCTGTCCCTGTGTTTTTGTCTGTTCTTAGTCATTGATAGGCAGGAGGTTTTTCACTATAACTATAACAAAAAACTATATATTCACATATATCATTATGACGAGCGAGCAACAATATAGAAAGTGCGTTCCCCCCTGTACTCGTTTTCTTATGGGTGGAGATACACACGATCTGTGTGTTGCTTGTTTGGGAGTGCAGCATGCCCAGTCAGCTCTCGAGGGGGCTGATTGTGAGCGTTTTCCGTTAAGAACGCTCCGCTCCCGCCGATCACTCTTCGAGGAGAGTGGTTCGGTTCGCGCTCCCCGCGGCTGGGTCCCGCTTCTGTCGAGGCAGAGCGGCGGCGCCTATCGTGGGGATCGCAAATGGATCTGTCAGCGGGGTTTGAGACGGGCTCTGCCTTATCTCAGCCTTTACCTGCCAGTTCCAGTGCCTCAGTTCCGGGTGTGGAAGCACGCATTGCGGTTTCTTCCCCCCAGGCTGAGGCGCCAATGCTGTTTCAAAATTAAGCATTGAGTGGCCAGCTGCTAGGCAGGAATATGTTTCTAAGAGCAAGCTTGACGAACGATTTTTGCTTTCCCGCGTTCAGCCTCCACGGCGGTGCCTTCCATTTCTTCCCGACCTCCACACCGAGGTGTTGAGGTCGTGGAAGAGACCCGCCTCTTATCGTGTTTTTAGTCCCCAAACTTCCACATATTCTAATATCTCGGGGGCTAAGTTATATGGTTATGGGGCAATGCCCAAGGCGGAGGAGACTCTAGCTAGCCATCTTTCTGCTGAGTCTTCCTCGTCTCTTAAGGCACCAGCTTTACCCACCAAGCCTCTCAGAAATACTTCGGCTCTGGTGGGTAAGGCTTATTCGGCGGCTGGTCAGGCTTCGGCGTGTCTGCACACGATGTCTATATTGCAGGCATACCAAGCCGATCTTTTAAAAGATATGAGTGAGAGTGAGGAGGTCAGCACTGACTTGGTTCGAGAACTGCGTCAGGCTGCAGATTTATCTCTGCGTGCCACCAGGGACTCAGCTAAACTAATGGCCCGTTCTATGGCAGCCCTGGTGGCCGCAGAGAGACACAGACTTAATCTGACTGATATGAAGGATAAAGAGAAAGCTTTTCTTTTGGATGCTCCACTTTCTCCATCTGGTTTATTTGGTGACGTGGTAAACACGGTCATAGATAAATTTCAGGAAAAAAAGAAACAAGCTGCAGCTTTTCAAAAATTCCTCCCACTTAAAGTTCATGTCCCAGAGTCTGCTGGGCAAGGGCAAACCAAGCCGTCGACAAGCTCCTCACATAGGGCGCAACAAAGGCAGAGTGTCGCGTCTCGTGCCCCCCCTTCTAAACAGTGGGAACAGACGCGACGGTCTCAGGCGAAGCCTTCTAGTGGTAAGACTGATCTGAGGACAGTCATTATAGCTATGAAGGCTCCGTCTAAGAAGTCATCCTGACGCCACTGGTGTGGTCCCCACCGTGAGAGGGAGGTGTTCACCGCTTCAGACGGTGCCTGTTCTCTCACGGTGCCCTCAGGGGTCCCTTCTGCCAACCCTGCCTTCGTGTCGGGGCGCAGACTGGCCCAGCGAGCGCTTTCCCGAGGGACGCTTGCCCCCTCTGAGGAGGGGTTTAGAGCAGTCAGACCAGTTGTTCCCTGTCGGTGCGCCGTTACAGGGTGCTGTGTCTGCTGCTCAAAATATTCCAGAGGCTAGCCTCGAGAGGCTGGTACCCTTAGTAGATTTTCTGGCAGAGTGGAAAAGTCTTCCAAAAATATCTCAGTGGGTTCTGCATTCGATAGAAAGGGGTTATGCCATTCAGTTCAGATCTTCTCCTCCTCGATTCAACGGGGTCCTGCCCATCATGGTGGGCCCCGAGCAGGCTCAGGCTCCTTCAAAAGGAGACTATAGAACGGGTTCCCCTTCCCAGCAGGGAGTCAGGTTATTACAGCCGATATTTCATCATTCCAAAGAAGGATGGGGGGTTGCGTCCAATTTTAGATCTGCGCCTATTAAATCGTGCTGTAGCCAAGCTCAAATTCAAATTGCTTGCGCTAAAGCAAATCGTGTCACAAATTAGGTCTGGTTTGTCACAATAGATCTGAAGGACGCATACTTCCACATCTCCATCCTTCCGCAACACAGGAAGTTCCTGAGGTTCGCTTTCGGGGGCGAAGCATACCAATATCGTGTTCTTCCGTTTGGCCTAGCTTTATCTCCCCGCACGTTCACGAAGTGCATGGACGCAGCGCTAGTCCCGCTGCGGCTCCAGGGCTTTCGTATACTGAACTACATAGACGATTAGTTGATTCTCGCTCAATCGCAGCAGCAAGTGGCTCGGTATCGAGATGTCGTCCTCGCCCACATCAAGAAATTGGGGTTGAGGCTGAATGCCAAGAAGAGTGTTCTATCTCCATCACAGATAACATCTTTTCTGGGGGTACTATGGGATTCTGTAGCAATGCGGGCTCGCCTGTCACCTGCCCGCATCGCTTCGATTCTTTCAGCTGTAAAAAGAGTAAAGCTAGGCCAGTTGCTGACTGTAAAGCAGTTCCAGAGACTGCTGGATCTGATGGCAGCAGTGTCCAGTGTTATACCCTGCGGCCTGCTGTACATGAGACCATTACAGTGGTGGCTCAGGACCAAGGGGTTCCCCCCCGAGGGGAAACCCCCTCCGCATGATCAATGTTTCACGCCGTTGTCTCCGTGCTCTGGTCATGTGGAGGGATCCTTGGTTTCTGTCCCAGGGACCTGTGTTGGGAGCTCTTTGTCGTCGTGTAACGCTAACGACAGATGCTTCCCTCACAGGCTGGGGTCATGAGTGGTCGCCCAGCCCAGGGTCTGTGGCAGGACCGTCATCGATTTTGGCATATAAATTGTCTAGAGATGTTGGCAGTGTTTCAGGCTCTGAAGCACTTCCTGCCAGACCTGAGAGGTCATCATGTTCTTGTCCGGTCCGACAACACATCGGTGGTCTCTTACATAAACCATCATGGGGGTCTGCGCTCTCGCCCGTTAAACAATCTGGCTCGCCAGATCCTTCTATGTTCTCAGGGGAAGCTTCTCTCATTGAGGGTGATTTATCTCCCGGGGTATTTAAATCAGGGAGCGGACATCCTGTCGAGGCAGGGGCCGAGGCCCGGGGAATGAAGACTCCACCCCGAGGTAGTGGAGCTCCTTTGGATGCAGTATGGTCGTGCCGAGGTAGACCTATTTGCGTCCAGGGAGACATCACACTGTCCACTGTGGTTTTCTCTCAGTCATCCAGCCACGCTGGGGTTGGACGCTATGGTGCAGGCGTGGCCGAGGTCACGTCTGTACGCCTTTCCCCCGATTGCTCTGCTCCCTGGAGTTCTGGGTTTGCCGGGACGGGGTCAGTCTATTATTGGTAGCCCCGTTTTGGCCGGCCCGAGTATGGTTTGCGGACCTAGTGTCTCTTCTAGACGGCTCTCCTCTGGAGATTCCGATCAGGAGGGACCCTTCTCTCTCAGGCGAGCAGGTTGATACTTCACCCCCGCCCAGAGTTGTGGAAGCTATGGGCTTGGCCTCTGAGGGGGCCCAGCTCGTAGGGGCCGGTCTCTCAACCAAGGTTGTTGAGACCATCCTTCACTCCAGAGCTCCTTCCACGAGGAGGTTATACGCCTTGAAGTGGAGGCTCTTCACTTCTTGGTGTGGAGAACACCTGTTGGACCAAGTTAACTGTCCAGTGGGTGCAGTGCTGGAGTTCCTGCAGGAGCGTTTCTCCTCAGGGCTATCCCCCTCCACACTAAAGGTGTATGTGGCGGCACTTGCTGCTTACCATGTCCCTTTCAGTGGAGTCTCTTTCGGGAGACACCCATTTATAACTCGCTTTCTTCGTTGTACTTTGAGACTGAGGCCTGTAGTCCGCACAAGGGTGCCAGCATGGGACTTAGCTATCATCCTAGAAGGTCTTTCCCTAGCTCCCATTGAAGTTGCTGATAAGTTTGTTACTTTGAAAACTATTTTTCTCCTTACCATTTCCTCTCTTAATAGAATCGGAGATATTCAGGCTCTCTCGGTTTCTCCCTCGTGCTTGGAGTTTTCACCTGGGATGGTGAAGGCTTTTCTCCACCCCAGGCCAGGTTATGTCCCTAAGGTTCCTACCAATGTGGCCAGACCTATAGTTCTGCAGGCCTTCTGTCCTCCTCCTTTTACATCGTCTGATCAGGAAAAACTTAATCTGCTCTGCCCTGTTCAGGCTCTAGATGGTTACTTATTCCAGAAGCTGTCGCCATTGTGTTCAGGGTTGTGCTTTATAGTTTCCTGGTCGATGACGTCACTCGTGACGTTCCGTCTCGCCATTGGGCTGATTCCATACTTGCTTCACGCCGCACAACGCAGGAGGCATTCCCGCAGCGTTTCACGCAGCGTCTCGTTCCTTCAGGGAACTAGGGTTACATACGTAACCCGTGACGATTTTTTAGCTCACCTCACTTTCTGTGCTCTGAACTTTAGTGGCTGCCAAAGAAACCTGGTCCTCCAGTTCAGAGAGTTCTGAATCAATAAGCGGGCCGCTGTTGTGATTGTTGGCATTCTGTTCAATCATTTGCAACTTTTTTGCCATATCAAAGGACTTCCCTGCAGTCATGTATACCTGCAGTAACAAACAAAGAAAGAAAAACTACAGCAAAATTCAGTTCTGAACAAATCTTAACAAATCGAGTGAAACAAAACCGATTGGTCGAAGAGTCTAATCTCTCTCCTTCAAACAAACATAACAGTATCTATAAGAGGGATAAGCTTACATTTTCCTCAAGTTCCCTGTACGCATCATCAGCATGCTTAACATCTGTGCCCGCTAACTGAAGTCTGTCATTAGGATTTGAGTGGGCCAACTCGTTCATAGCGCTTTCAGTGGCATTAATTGTTCTTAGAATCTCAGTTGTGATGTCGCATAGGGCCGCCGCGGTGGATCTCTGAAAGCCATGTAGAGGGAACAGTAAATTAACCGAGAGGAGAGAAGCCTCATCAGCATTAAAACCCTAAGAAATTACTGTAGAGAGGTATTAGCATTGCTGAGATTATAGCTAAATGAGGCATAAGTGTCGTATGGTCTTTGGATAGGATACGGATTAGTTATTAAAATAACTCAGGGGAACTACGAATGTCTTTCAGATGTTTCTTTGGCTATACTTATAAAAATGCTAGAGCTAAACTCAGTATTTTAAGATTATTAGGAGATAGTTAACCCGAAAACGTAAATTCTGTCATCATTTTACTCATCCTCATGTTGTTCCAAACCCATGAGATCTGAAATGTTTCTGTCCCTCCGTTGAAAGTACAGGTGACCAAACCTTCATCATATAAAGTAATTAAGACTTGGATTAAACTGCTCAATTTATATGGATTCATTTTACGGTGCCTTATGATCTTTTTGGATCCTTGAAGTTTTGGGAACTAGGACTTTTAATGGAGAGACAGGAACATTTCAGGTTTCATTAAAAATATCTTAATTTGCTTTCCAAAGATTAACCATAGACTGGTGATGACAGAATTTTCTTCTTCTTTTTTCGAGCGTTCTACAAAATGTTACCGATAATATGGGAAACCTGCGGAAAGTTGTGACTTTTAATACCATCTGGTATTCCACTAATAGTCTGATAATGAGACATTTGAATCTACATTAGCTGTTCTAGAAAAAAAATATTATTGTAAGGCTTTTTTTTAATAAGATATGCTTCTCAGGAAAACCTTACCTTAGACAAAGACAGCATTTCCCATAGATTTTTTGGACTCTATGGATATGTGTGTTGTCTGTTTACTCACCTTTTGTGCTTCAGTGGGCATTTCATCACTGGAGGAGCTCAAGGGTTTTTGGGACACAGGGGCCATCGGTGCCTGGTTCCCTCTCACAGCGGAGCCTTTGGACTTAGGAGGTCTCTTCGGCTCATCTTCATCAGAGGAAAGCGCCTTGTCACTCAACAGCTCATCTAGTTTTCGCCTAAGCTTCTCCTCATCCATCGGCCCTGCTGTGGGCTGAACAGGCTACAAACATGCAAAATTTGTCTTTTTTTTATTAAAATCATGAGATACTACATGAAACCTTTAGAATTATAAGAAATACTGGAGCTACATTTCTGTTTTGAGACTTTATTCATACCTGATCAGAAGGCAAAGTCATTTTCTCTTCCAGTCGATTCAAAAGACTCTCAATGGCAGACATTCTCTTGCTCAGTTCATTGATCTACATGGGGGGGATTATTATAATATTATAGTATTATAATACTGTTATTATAATAACAGTAATAATAACAGTACTTTTAAAATTTACGCTACTGTTCAAAAGTTTAGGGTCGGTAAGATTTGTTTGTTAAGTCTCATACTCATAAATACAGTAAAAAAAAAGTTATTTAAAATACAGGTTTCCATTTTAATATATTACAATATGTAATTTATTCCTGTTGTCACACCCGCCCGCTGCGAGTGCCCTTGAACGCCAGCAGAGGCCACTCTAGCGCTCACTCTACCACTTTCATGGACTCAATTTTCCACAGTGCTTTGTTTGTCATCAATGTAATCATGTGAAGCTGTTCCTCATCACCTCTTTGTCTATTTGCCTATATTTACCTGTACAGTTGTTTGTATTGTGGCAAAGACTTGTCCATACAGCAATACTGAATGTTTCCTCTGTTTTCTATGTTCCTGGTTTTTGAAACCTACCTGTGTCCTGGTTTTCTCGTTCCTGTCCTGCACTCTGGATTTGTTTGTTTTATTGGACTGATTTACGCTGATCTGATCTTCTCCCTCTTTAATGAACTACAACTTTGGATTGTGCTACCAATAAAACTGCAACTACTTAGATCTTTTTTCATTGTGCTCAGTGCTGTCTACAAGCAAATCACAACCTGTAACACCTGTAATGGCAAAAGCAGAATTTTCAGCAGCCATTACTCCAGTCTTTAGTGTCACATGATCCTTCAGAAATCAATATGCTTATTTTGTGCTCAAGTAATATTTCTTATTATCACAGCTGTAAAGGTTGTGCTGCTTAATATTTTTTGTGTGAAACCATGGATGCATTGTTTTCAGGATTCTTTGATGAACAGAAGGTTCAAAAGAACAGAATTTATTTGAAATAGAAATATTTCTAACAATGTAAAAGTCTTAACTGCTTCTTTTAATCAATTAAATTTGACCTTGCTGAATAAAAGTCTTCATTTCTTTAATAAAAAAATTAAAAAAAACCTGACTGACTCCAAACTTTTTAATGATAGTGTATGTTTTAAATCATGTTCATCCACATGAGGTGAAGAACAGGGTCATATCAGTAGCCTGATGGGAGTCACCTTGTTGAAATCACATGACCTGCTGAAAACAACTCATTTTGTCTCAATAACCTCCCTAACCTTGAATACTTCCTCTAATTGTGAATAGTGAAACCATTTATGCACTTTTAAGTATAACTATTTCAAATGCCTCTTAAAAGTCTCTTTATCATACCGGTGGTGGTCCCTGATGAATGTTTTCCTGAGATGATGCTCGACTGCGGCGTCGCGGGGGCAGCTGGTAGACAGGGTAACGGAACATTTCTTCCTCCTCTGAAGTGTCCAGGTAGATCTGGCGCGGAGCCACGGAAGAGTTGATTTTAGAGAGAGAGCGAGCGCGTACCATTCTGTTTTCAGAATACAGTCCATCATCTACAACAAAAATGAAGAGGACAAATTAGTTCATTTGCTTAATGCAGTTTAATGCTGAAACTCCTTCTAAGTTCTCCTGGTGACTGTCCACGCAGTCAGAGACAATTTATATAGAGACATGCCACTTACTCAATCCTCAATACAACTATATAGGGAAAACCTGTAACGCCAAAGATGGCGGTTGTATGCACATGCCCCGCCCCTCCCACTAGAAAGCCAATCGTCTGCTTATAACAGTCAAGCCAGGAAACATTTAAGCCTATCGTCTGGTTCCACTGACGCATGCGAACAGTTGAGGTTTGCGACAGTGGAAAATACCTTACTGTTTGAATAGGCGTCAGATTTTATATGCAGTGTATGTGTGCGCTGTGTAAATATCAGACATCCCAAGTGCCTACCGCATATTGATAGCGGCTCCCTGATGCCCGCAAATTAGTTCAAATCTCCCAGAATCTAGAGCGAGCGAGCGAGAGCTCACACATACTGTGTTTCAAACCGTGCCGCGCGCGCACGTCAGAGAGGGAGAGAACCATTGCGCATGCTTAGTAAAGTATAACCTGTGGGGGAAAAGGCATTTTAAACCTTATTTTGGGGGAAAGGCGTTTTAAACCTTATTTTGGGGCAAAGTCATCAAACTTTTTCAGCGATTTTTGTCATATTTTACTGCTGTTTCTATACATGCAGTTTTTATGTCCCGGTGACCAGTGAAAATGCAGTTCTGACTCTCTGCCCATTCATTTAGATAGGAGCCTGGTCTTGTTAGTCCGAAATGGCTGCCCGGAGGCGTTGCCAAGATGGCGGCCGAGTGGCATGACTTGCCTAAAAGGACTTTGACGCAGTGCATCTTATGTTATAAAACACATATACAGTAATTGAACAGATATCAAAAAACAATATTGTATATGATTTGTAATAACTTAAACCTCTTCACCCACTTGACCTTGGTCATTTGATCAACATTATGTACAACATAATTACAAATGTTATTTTCAAAATGTTATGTCAGTAATCCGCAAATGCTGGATTACAAAAACAAACAAATAATCAGTAGAAACATGCAAAATTGCATACAGTTTCTTTACAAATTATGTGTAGGGGTAAGCTACACATTTAAAATACATAAAAACATGAAATATATTTAATAAAAAAGATTTAACATATAGTCATGATCCTGGCTTGTGTTCCATTGGTCTTGTTTGTACTTCTATGTTACTTCCTGTTCTTCGCCATGTTTTGTAGTTCTTTGTAGTTTTTCTAGTGGATTAGTTCTGCAATCATTCCCATGTGTGTCTTGTTTTCCTATTGCTCCTCTAGTATGTATGTTTCTTGTGTTCTTTGTGTTCTTGTCCTACATGGCTGCATGTTTTGATGAGCTCATTCTGTTCCCTGTATATGGATCCAACATTCTTTCGTTTTTGAGCTTACCCGTGTTACACATTTACTTAAAATACATAAAATATATTCAAATACATTCTGTGTACATTCTGAGACACTGATTAAAAGTATTATTTTATAATTATAGTATTGTATAGACATAGACAACAAGAATATTCTTAATGTGTAATCTGAAAACTTTGTGAATAATATGCTAATTCTTTTATGTTGAAATCTACGCCAAATTTTAGTCCCTGATATGTGATCAGTTTTTTACTCCATGCAGCAGCAGTTTGTGTGAATTTGTCTATTTGTGAAAAAAAAATTAGGAAGAGAAAGAAAGGCAAAGAAAAAAAGGGACATCGAAATGTACAAACAGAATGTGCTTTCTTCACCTGGGCGCGAAATCTTGTCGAGACTTTTCCTGCGGTTCATGCGATGGTGATGGTACATGTCAGAATTGTATTCTATATCATTCCGCTGACCTCTATCTTCATGGATGTACTGGAGAAGAAAGAAAAGTGTTTTTAATGCCTGAGTACCCCTTAAAAATGTGGATGTTGATAACAATAGTGAGAACCATATCAATACCTGGACAGACTGTCTGCGAGAGTGAGTGGCATAGTCGTCCAGGTCAAGATCCATGGGGTGGACAGAGAGTAGACGCTTGGTCTTTCGCATCTGAGAGGAAGTCACAACAAGTTCATAGAAGATAATATGAACAGAATGCTGGTTTAAGAGACTTTTGTAATCGTAATTGCACCATTTAAAATATTCCCAATGCTTTTACATAATGAGTCTAAAATATTCCCAGGGATTTATGAAATATACAGTAATGTATAATAATGTATAATGTAATAGCATTCAACTGCAACAGAAGCATCATGCCCATTTAAATGTGCCACTAGATTTATGAACAAAGTGGATTTTGAATGAAAAAAGTATCTTCAATAATTGAGTTGTAGACTTAGTTTGTCTAAAACTCTGTGTCAGAAATCCTTATGTATTTAAGTATAAAAATACTTAAACATATATTACAAAAAATATATTATGGCATACTAAGAATACTATTTAAGTCAGTATAGTAAGGAAGGTCATTTCCTTCACAAAAAAAGAAAATCTTTGATACACCATAATTATGATGTAAAAAGTCAAAATTATGACATTAAAAAGTTTTTTTTCCTTCAAATGTCGAGTATCACAATTCTAACTTTTTATCTCATAATTACTATATCATAATTTCAATGTTAGCAACACTATTTCAATAGTCCACTTTAGACATTCTATAAGGAACTTTGTAACATGTCATCTACCAGTCATTGGAGTGTTAGTAGACTGTCTGCTCAATATCTGCTAACACTTTATTGTGATGGTCTTCCAACAGACATTCTACAGACTATAAGTAACTTTGCAAGTACATGTTAATTTATTCTACTAACCCGAACACTAACCTAATAGTCTACTAATACTCTAATGAGAGTTAATTGACATGTAGTTGCAAATTAACAAGAGTTGACATAGCCATTAAGCCAAAGTTCATTACTGAGCTTTTTTAACTGAAAGCTACTTGTACTGACATATCTTAAAATATGTCAGTGCCATTGTTTTGTTTCAAGATGCACACCAGTTGTGTTTTTTTCCTAGGGCACATTTAGAAAAGCTATTCTTAAATGTACTAATTGTACTAAGGCCTAATCCTGTCTTAATCTAAGCTCTGTTTATGAAACCAGGCCATGTAATTGCAAAGTTACTTATAGTTGGTAGACTGACTAAAGTGGACAACCGCATCGCTTTTGGTTCCAGTTCAGGTCTTTTGTATATGCTTCGTTAAATGGAACTGAATATGCTGTCAAAGGAGCTACCAAAAATAAGCATAATGTCCATCGCATACACAGGCTGACATAATAAAGTTTATATGTCTTATTCTCACTAACACTAACTTCACTAACTTCTCACTTAATATCACCTTCAACTTTTTACCTCATATATATGACTTTTTGGCCTGGTTTCACAAACGGGGCTTAAATTAAACCAGGATTAGGCCTTAGTTCAATTAGGATATTTTAGTAGCTTTTATAAACATGCCTTAGAAAAAAACATTACTGGTGTCCATATACAAAGTTTTGCAGATACAAAACAATGGCACTGACATATTTTAAGATATGTCAGCGCAAGTTAAACCAGTTCAAACATGCATTTTAGTCTGGGACTAGCTTAAGCCTTGTCTGTGAAACCAGGGTATTATGTCATGATAGTGATATATCAAAGCAGGAATAATTATGTTTTTTTTTTTATGTGGCAGAAATGGCCTTTCATAGTGAACTGGTTCCCTACACAAAAACTGTACCAATAGACAGCCCGTTCTCATCCCAAGGCGTCATTTAATTGAGACTTTTGACCATGCGTCAACTAACTGACGCTAAATGGTGCCTTTAGCGTCAGTTAGATGACGCTCATCCTCGGGCACCATGTAACTGACGCTTTTGACCATGCGTCTACATCCGACGCACATGGCACCCTTTAGCGTCAACATGAGACGCGCCTACCCTACCCCATACCTAAACCTACCCATAACGGAAGCGTCATCTAACTGACGCTAAAGGCACCCTTTAGCGTCAGTTAGTTGACGCATGGTCAAAAGTGTAAATTAAATGACGCCTTGGGGTGAGAATGCGTTGCAATAGACTAACACACTAAGGACAAAACCAATAATTTACTAAGTTGTTAAAAAGAGTTGTTGTTTTTTAAATCATGCTTTAGTTCACCTTGTGAAAGCCTCGAAAACTGCTACTGAAATTCATACTGAAATATGAATGAAAATACCTAACAACTGAATCTACCTGCTTATAATGTTGAGCTTCAGCAGCATCCATATGTTCTTCATCATGACCATTACACACATCTAAGAATAAAACACATTATATATTACAGTGGTGCACTATCAAAAGGGATTCCATGGTTTCAATAGGGATCATTCAACAAAGCTTGGTCAAATGCCCTCAGCTCTACTCTGTGACAAGACCAACTATTATGCTTCCTGTTTTCTTCACAACGCCATGAATGTGTTTTGTACTCACTGCGCACATCAGGCATGCTCTGTGTGTCATCATCACGTTGCCCTAAAGAAATAAAGGACAACAATATAAATGCTGGTCTAGTGTAACACAAAGGGAAAACCTGACATTCCTTAAGGACTATTTAACTCAGGCAGTCAGAGATTACAATATATATATATATATATATATATATATATATGTGTGGAATTATTGTCACATTTTGCAGGTATAATTAACAAATTAGATATTTGAGGAATCACTTTTGCATTGAAGTTGTTGTAGCCTACATAATACCACAACAAAACTACAACAAAACTTTATAACAGTAAATAAAGAACATAAACAGTTTTACAGCTGTAAACCAAATACAGATGTCACTTCGGTCATCTATAACCTTGGGATAAATAATCCACGTCCCCATTTGTGCATTCAGCTAAGGTTTCAAAATGTTCTGTTTAACATGTCCTGTCACGCAAGGCTATAAACAAGATCAACAAGTTATACAGCGCCCCAGACACAGCATGTGACCCAGTTGTGGCCTCAGCACTCTGGACAGAGTTCTTTGAATTCAAAAGACTGATCAACAAATCCTTTTGGTAACTAAATACACATAACAACGATTACACATGGTCTAACTATTTGCTGTCTCTTGCTGTTGTTCATCTGAAAAGCAGTATATACATGCTTAACATATTTACTATGTTATAATTATTGATCATGAAGATTTATTTTACATTTCTTCATTTAGCAGGTGCTTTTATCCGATGTGACTATAAGGTAACACTTCAGTTTAGGACTTATAAAGCACATGATAATGCCTTATTCTGCATGACCATATTCTACATATCTTAATCCTACCCAATAACTATCCAATACCTTACCCAATACTACCTTACTAACTACCCAATACCTTACCCAATACTACCTCACTAACCCAATACCTTACCTTACCCAATACCACCTTACTAACTATTACTAAGCAGTATAGGATAAACTCCTATAGGAGTTTATTGAGGCAGAATTTGTAGAATTGGACCCTAATCTAAAGTGTGACCGACTATACAGTTAAAATTACTGTATACAATATGTTAAACTGAAATCAATATTTCATATCCACACATTTGTTTATTTAGAGAGTAGGTGTGTACTAAGTGGAATAATGTACAATCAGCCAGTCATTATTGCAAAATAAACCCCTTCAGAATGATACAAGAGCCCTCTATTCTGAGGCCCTATCACCATGCCAAGGTTTATTTTGTGATAATTGCTGGCTGACTGTTCATTATCTCTTACTTAACACTCCCTTGCTCGCACAAGCACTTAAAATGGCTGGTGATACTGAATCAGTATGATGATGTGACAGCAATGTGTACACAATAAAGGTTATCAGGGGGGTTTTAATAGCACTCACCATCTTCATTTAATCTCTTGTACAGTGACCTCATTACTTTTGCACTGCCAAAACGCTTGAAGCGAGAGTGTACATTGTCATGGTACCACCCCAAGGTTCCAATTTTTAGGACCCTGGATAAAATTAAATAAAAAACAGGTGCTATGTATAGATTTTATTTATAAGTGATTAAATATTCACATTACTTTATAGAAGTAAGTGTACTAAGGGTATAAGCTTTAAACTCTGAGAAAAGAAAAAATGTTCTAACCTGGACATGCGGCAGGGGTCGCATACCCAGCCACGCTCTTTCTTGTTGTAGCGGCTGCAGGTCTTGCAGGTGTAGAGTTTACAGTCTATACACTGGCGTTTACTGTTCACCAGGAACTTAAAGGGCTGCAGACAACGGATACAGTGAGAGTCAACCAGATTTGACTGAGATCCCAGGAGTTCCCTCTTTGTTTCCTCCTTCTCAATCTTGGATTTAAGCTCCCTGGAATGTAATATAAATAGACAGAGCCTTTCAGAATGTCTCAGCATAATGACATACATGACTAAAGAATAAGCTTTTCAGCCTAAATAAGCTTTATGGCTTTGACGGGTGAGAATCGGGCTGCATTAAAAATAATTAAATATAAATCATTGACAAACAACTCTGATCCGTGTGCAGGACACATAATATTCATAGGGATGCACAATACATTGTGTTCCAAATTATTATGCAAGTGACATATCATTAGGATTTTATACAGTAAACATTCAGATTTTATTTTTTCGAAGAAAGTCTTTGTTTTTCATATCATTTTAGATAACTGGTATCAATCACAGACAGGTATGTTGAATAGTTTGCCAGTGGTCTGTTGCATGAATCTGCATGCACGTTACAACATCTTAAGAAATGCGTAGTTTATTCCAAGTGTGTGGTCTCTTTTTTCTGGGCCATGAGCGATGCCCCATTAACAACTGAATCACTCTTTTGAGCCTCTACTAAGGAAATCTTCCATCTTGGCTTCAAAAATGTTTTTCTCTGGAATGGTGTAAGGTACCTGTGTTTCAACTAGTTTGGACAGAGCAGCAGACAGGTAAATCTACTCCACCTCTGTAGAAGTTCCTGGGAATTTTAACATGCAACTTTGACGACCAATAACAAAATAGTAGGCGTAACTACCTGAAGGACGGAATGGAGACGCTACGTCAGTGACTAACGAAATGGGGGTTTCGCTCGAGAGACAGATCACCTTCGAGTTATTAGAAAACGAGTCAATGGTATGAAAATTTTTCATACCATGGGTCTGTGGAATTTGCATTGCGAACTCCACCCCACCGCGTGGGTATGAAAGGAGCCGCGAGTGCAATCTCGCATTATGTTACCTGCTGGGGAGCCGAGCTCGTTCAGGGAACGAGGGTTACATACATTTACATGCAATGTTTCAACTTCGAGATGGCAAGAGGGTCTTGCCGAGAGAAAGACACGTGCTCAGAGGAGACTTACCGTAGAAATACGCATGTGGGGGTTGCACTACCAGGGAACCATGCACATGGAGGGACTTAACCGATCACAAGGCCTGACCAACTGGGCATGCACTCAGATGATGGCATCAACAGAGCAGGAGGAACTCAGGGTCTATGGAGAACTCATCTGAGTAAAATAGCACATGTGTCCAGTTCGTGGAGTTGCATGGCGCAGCAAGCGATGACACCGAGCAGGTCCTACTTACTGGCTAGTGGAAGCGAGTAGACGAGATGACACTGGCTCTGAGATTGTAGAATCTCCTGAAATTGTTAGGTGTCGCCCTGCCTGCTGCTCTACAGATGTCTGTTAGCGAGGCGCCATGCGCTACAGCCCAGGATGAAGCCACACTCCTGGTGGGGTTTGTGTGCTTGCAAGTTCACCACCTGATCCCTGAAAGGAGTGGTGGGAACCTTGAACACATATCCAGGCTGGCGTCTCTAGATGATGTGAGAGTTAGCCGAAAATGCCTGAAGGTCCCCTACCCTCTTGATGAAGGCCAAAGCAACCAGGAGTGCCGTCTTCATGGAGAGGTACTTTAGCTCAACTGAGTGCAATGTCTCGAAGGGAGCTATCTGCAGCGCTGCAGATTAAACAACTGCAAGGTCCCAAGAGGGCATTTGTGGGGAACCTGATGACCATGTCATGCTGTCCTACGTCTTAGACTCCACAAGGTCATGGTGTGCAGAGATCGTGACCACATAAACCTTCAGGGTGGAAGAAGACAGCCTTCGTTCCAACCCTTCTTGGAGGAAGGAGAGCACAGACCTAATCGGCATTTTCTGGGATCATCTTGGCTAGAAGAACACCGGGTGACAAAGAAGTTCCACTTCAGAGCATAGGTGTGTCTCGTGGACAAGGCTCCAGCTGAAGTGATGGTAGCCACCACCTGAGGTGGTAGGGTACTCAAACCTTCCATGTCCTGTCCAGGACCCACACGCGCAGGTTCCAGAGATCAGGATTCTGGTGCCAAAGGGTGCCCCGTCTCTGAGAAGGGAGGTCCTTCCTCAGAGGGATAGGCCAGCGAGGGACTGTCACGTGGAGCACCAGTTCGGAGAACCAAGTCCGTGTGAGCCAATGAGGCACAACCAAAAGGACCTGCTCCTCATCCTCCCTGATCTTGCACAGGACCTGTGACATACGGCGGGAGCAAAGGCCACCCTGATGGTTGATATACGCTACTGTCGCCATGTTGTCTGAACGGACCAGTACGTGCTTGCCCTCCAGCAATGTTCGAAAATGGTGCAGAGCTAAACGTATGGCCAGCAACTCGAGGCAATTGACATGCCATAGGCGCTGGGGTCCTGTACAGGAGCCCGCGGCAGCATGCCCATTGCACATGGCACCCCAGCCCAGAGCGGAGACATCTGTTGACACAACAACATGCCTGGAAACCCGTCTGAGGGCACTCTGGCCCGTAGAAAAGAGAGGTTCGACCACGGGGTGAAGGTTTGATGGCAGGCCCAAGTGACCAGCACCCGGAACGCCCTATTCTCATGACGATCTTGGGACTTGAACTGGCCTCTGAAACAGTTTCAGTGGAATTGCCCTCGAATTGATAATTCAGCAGAGTAAGAGTACATGGCGACCGAGTCGATTTCCATACCGAGAAAAGAGATCCTCTGCACGGGGGAGAGTTTGCTCTTTTCCCAGTTGACCCGAAGGCCCAGACGGGTAAAGTGACGGAAAAACAGGTCCCTGTGTTCACAAATCTGCTCTCGAGAGTGTGCTAGAATCACCCAGTCGTCAAGATAGTTCAGAATGTGAACCCAGTGTTGTCTGAGTGGCACAAGGGCTGCCTCGACGACCTTCGTGAAGACGCGAGGGGAGAGTGCTAACCCGAATGGGAATACGGTGTACTGATATGCCTGCCACTCGAAAGTAAACCGTAGAAACAGTCTGTGTTGAGGAAAAATGGAGACATGAAAGTACACATCCTTCAGGTCGATTACTGCAAACCAATCCAACGGACGAAACTATTCGAAAATGCGTTTGGCTGTCGACATCTTGAATGGAAGCCTGTGAAGGGTTCGGTTCAAGATGTGCAGGTCCAGGATTGGTCATAACCCACCACCCTTCTTGGGTACAATGAAGTAGGGGCTGTAGAAGCCGGACCTCATCTAGGCAGGAGAGACGGTCTCGATCGCACCCTTCGTCAGTAGGGCCACCCGCCAAGGTATAGCGGACTCCCCGGAAGCGGGGAGGAGACCGTGCAAACTGAATCATCTAGCCGAACCTGATCGTTCGCACGAACCAGCGGGACATATTGGGAAGCTCTAGCCAGGCTCCCAAAAACTGAACCAGCGGGGTCAGGGCCAGGGAAGGAGGAGCGTTCCGTGGCGGCCTGCTGACAGGGGTGTGGCGACAGAGGGGAACGAGAGTGGCGAGGCATAGCGTTGCATACTGCCATCCGCTGCCTCTCGGGCTCGGAAGCAGGGGAGTCAGTTCTTTCTTTAACAGTTTTAGTTTAACAAAATATTCTACCCCAGCCCTCCACCGGGGGAAGGAGCGGTCCTGCTACAAGCTCCTGGAAAGAACTGTGTCCTAGCTCCGAGCTGCCCGCGGCGCTCCAGGCAAACTAGCCTGGCGTTTGTCACGCTTAGGGGCGAAGGCGGGCTGTTACGCCTTCCTGCGACCACCTCCTTGCTTCGACCCGGGTGAAGGCTGCTGCTTGGGCAGAGCAGGAGGGGCAGGAGCCGCAGGAGGGCGGCCTCGGTGGGAATCAGACTGAGGGGGCTGCACCGATGGCTGGGTTGAGCCACAGATGATGTTCCTGGACCACACAGTGATCGGTGGACATCACCGGTGGACATCATCTGACCCAGGGGTAGGAACCAGGTTCACCTGGAAGCTCCATGGCTTTCTGATGTGCAGGGGGCGGCGCCCGAGGAAGACTCATCGGGTTATTCCACACCGTAACCCTCAGATCACCCTGGCCACCAGCCAAAGTATCCCTTCTTGAGGAAGAGATAGATTGGGGTGTGGCAGAGGGGACTCTACCCCCACGGAGGTCATTGAGTCTCGATCTTAACATCGCGATGGCCATGTTCCCCCAATGAGAACATGACTCATCCACGAGCGCTGTCTGAGCGTGATTAAAGCCCAAACGCGCTAGACAGCGCTCGTGACCATCAGGCAGATGGATCATGCGCCCACATCCAGAAACACACGAGTAAGACATCTTGAAAAAGACGTGCCTGTACAGCTCTTTTAGAAGACAAAGCTCTCTTAGCAGTGATGATGACCAGGGGAGAACACGAGCAGAAGCAAATCATTGCACAGGCGAGCCGCAGGACTGTGAACCCGCTGAAACGCGCCGTCACACCAACACCGACTGAGAAAGACGAGAGAAACAAGGCGAAGAGAAGCACATAAACACTTTGGCTCCGAAGCAGAAACATAATGCGAGATTGCACTCCCGCCTCCTTTTATACCCACGCGGTGGGGAGGAGTTCACAATGCAAATTCCACAGACCCATGGTATTTTCATACCATTGGCTCGTTTTCTAATAACTCGAAGATGAAAGGGCTCTCTAGCGAAACCCCCATTTCGTCAGTCGCTGACATAACGCGTAGTGACTGACTGAAAGGGAACTATGTATTACACAATAAATGAGCATATATAAAACTGTTTCTTTACAGAAACTGCAGTGCTTGGATTGGAGATTGAGGAAGTTAAAGAGAGCTGGAGACCTGCATAACAATACCCAAGAAACATGAAGACTGTGGCCTTTCTTTGTTTTAGTTTTTTATATTTTAGGTAAGATATTTTACTTACATGATACATCAACAAGTTTTGATTTAACAACCATACTTTGGACAATCCAATCTAAAAAACTAGATTTCTAAAACTAAAAAACTAAAAAAAATTCTAAAACAATTGGGTATCTTAATATAATGGCTATTCCTTGATTTTATCAGGCCTTTCGCTATGCATCAGAAATGCATGATAAATTGTATTGAACTCTCTGGTTTAGCAGCAATTGCCTCTTTATTAACCCTCTTGTTAAATAATTCAGTTTGGTAATAGTTTGTGCATGTAACAGGTACACACTCTGTAGCTGCCCCAGTAACGGTTTGGAAATTACATCTGTGGAAGATGTTTATGAATTTCTCTGGGAGAACAACAGTGCCATTGCCTTTGAGACACTCCGAGTAGACTTCCTACAACAAATGCAGAATGGCAGTCTGCAGGCAGAGCGATACATAAGCTTCACCATGCAAGACATCAACTACATACTGACGGTGACGAAAATGTTGAAGGAAATGAGTGAAAAAGAAATCCAGCCTGATGACCTCATGGACTTCATAATAGGCAGATACTTGAGTTATAAAAAATATACTGATTTAATGCTTGAAAGATTTTCTTTTAAGGTAAGAACAGAAAACAAAGACTAAACTTTCCAAATGTGTCTGAACTTATTGAAGATGCTTTATACTCTCATTTCCACAGGATGAGCCTAACATTCAGCAAACTCCAGCTATGACGAAGTATCTGTCGTTCTACAGAGAACTAATGGAAGATCCATTGGACTTTGCTGTGGGTCTTCTGCCCTGCGCCAGACTCTGGGTGTGGCTGGGTACAAATCTCAAAACACCTCAAAATAATGCATACTACAATTGGAAGGTGGAGAATATGGACGGCCATCCTGAGAAGCACTACAAAGCTCTGCTGGACAAGCATCTGGACACATATGAAAAAGTGGAGAAGGCCAATGATATATTCCGTAAACAGATGCTACATGAGCATGACTTCTTTTACTCATCTTGAGTGGTTGATGGCTGGTAAGTAGTTATGAAGTTTTTCTACCAGTATAAGAATCCCATACTAATATGAAAAAATATTTGCATGACTCGCCACTCTTGAAAGTAATCAGAAATCCTATTGATGGTTATCCATGGCATATATTCTGTATTACTCATTGATTGTATTTCACGTTTGATTATTCATCTTTGATTGTAAGGTCTGTAGAAGAACAAAATTCAAGGAGATGTATTATTTTATCTAAACTATGTAGGGGAGATCATGTAGTGATGATTGTAAAATTGTTTGCTTTAATGCCTTAAAGCTACACTGTGTAATTTTTTAAGTTGATTCTTAGCAATAAACACTTTGTTCTATCAAAATTATATGTGCTCATTCATGTGTAATTACTTACACCAACTAATCAAGTATTCTCGTAAGCATATAATCTGCCATTCAGAATAAATACGAGCGAGTCACTCGATTGGCAGCAGACATGTTACGTCTCCATCTTGAAAATACATTAGCCAAAGAGGGACATAACTGTAAATTCAAGCTTCGCCTTTCGCAATCTTACAGTCAGTGGCACCGAATGCGAGGGGAGATTACTCGCGACTGCCAGATTTGAAAGCCTGTTGAAGATGGAGGATCACGCCTATTCTGAGCTGTAAACATTGTGAACACTTTTCTGAAAACTGAAAGGTCTGCACAATGTTATTTTTGAAAACGGAGAGGGTGAAATGTCCATTTATGAAAATAGCCGGCCACGTGTAAACGTAGCCTTAATCTCGTACAATATGCAGAATAACGCTAGCACTGATACTTAACTAACTTTAGCTTGCATTCGTTTGGGAACCTGATAGCTGATGTTAGCAATGAAATGGTACCAAAATAACGAAAACGTAAAACTATTATTCGTTTTACATAGAGGTCATAACCTACATGTTAACTGACTAAATAGCTAAATGCGATTTGTAATAGTCAGAGGAGGAAAGAGTAATGAAATATTCTATTCAAGTAAAAGTACTATTACTTCAATAAAATTTTACCAAAGTACAAGTAAACGTACCGGTCTAAAAATCTACTCAAGTAAAAGTAAAAAGTAGCTCATTTAAAATGTACTCAGAATAAAAGTTGCTGAGTTACTTGTTTAACAGCGGGGGTGGGGTGGGGGACTCTCCCGTGTAGGGTTGTAACGGTATGAGAGTTTATGATAACGTCTCAGAAAATATAACTGTTTAGGGTATTAAACAATTATTAAATATATAAACTGTATTATTAAATTATGGTTATTATTATCATCAGTTAAAATGAATAATGATGAATTATGAATTAGATTAACAACTTATTTTTTATCATTTATAACTTATTAATAAAATGTTTAAAAATAATTGAGTTCTATGAAATGTTTTTTATTCAGAATTTTTTTCTTTTTATGATTTAATACAAATATTATCAAAAACAGTGGTAATCAAAACTTTATCAAACGTTTTATCCTTTTATTTTTTGGCAAAGTGCTGCAAAACAGATTTACTCAATTAAACCATGGACAAACAATATATTCCTTAAATGATGTTTAAATTAATTGTAGTATTATTATTGTTGTTGCTAATATTATTATGAAAAGTACATTCTATTGTAGGCCTACAATATATTTGTCATAGGCCTAATTTCTTCTAGTTTAACCGAACTTTTATTTTGACGGGTTGTGAAGTCCTGTTTCAGAGTGTATTTGACAATGTTTTTTCTCAAATAAAATGATGAAAATGCTCGTTTTCTCAGAGCAGCTCTGGAAATGTTCATGTATCCATGTCCTCATGTTGTTTGTGAGACACTGAAAGCACCATGAGCGCGTCGCGTACTTGAGTAGATGTAGCCTAAGTAGACGAAACAGCACAGCGCATTCACGCAGAACAAGCAGATTATATATTTACATAGCAGTCTTTTGTGCTTTAATATTTACAGACCATGTCGCGATTTGATTTATTGTACAGCTTTACTTTCGATTTATTCATCCATCCATCTACCAGTTTGGGTGTTTTATGTGACATCTGCATTATACTGTAAATTCCATTTTTTCTATAGGCCTTTTCAAAGTATTCCCAATTCTGGCCAGGGCTTCACATGTGTGTACGTGTGTGAAGAATTCGACAGCCTTTCGCTTTCAGCTGGGTCTGCATCATGGCGTCTGTCTTGTCCGTTACCGTGTCCATATTTGTTTGTGATTTTAGCGCGTCTGTTCTCCCGCCCTTCAATCAATAATGCTGTAGTTTCCAGAGCGCGATGTTTTCACCCAAAGTGTTTTATTTTTTTAGTATTATCTTTTTACTCAGTAACGTATATGATTTAAAATGTAGAGAATTACAATACTTCAAACAAAACATACTTGAGTAAAAGTAAAATGACAGATTTTAAAAACTAGGCTACTTAAAAAAGTAGAAGTAGGCCTACACACACAAAAAACGTCTCAACTACAGTAATGCGAGTAAATGTAATTCGTTACTTTCCACCTCTGGTAATAGTTTTCTAAAGTAACCTCATCATTTGAAGGAACACTCATGGACGAAGTCGAACTTTAAGCCATGTTAATATTGGAATAATACGGCCACCATAGGAGTTAAAACGCCATCGGGATGGGAGGGGCTAGAAAGTAAGATTCAGTTGGAGTCATATACAATTTCACAGCTAGATGGGAGAAATTCCTACACAGTGTAGCTTTAAGTGTGTAACATTTTCACATTTATCTGCTACAAATTAGTTGTTTTGAAATCTACAAAACAATCTTAAAATCTTGTCCTTAAAATGCGAAAGTTAATGTTAAGCACAATGAGTGATGTTGTTGCAACCTTCCCCACTATCAGGGTGGCAATGCAAGTTTATTTATATAGGACATTTCATACACTGTGGTATTTCAAAGTGCTTTACAAAAGAAAAAAATAGCAATCATAAAACAATTCATTAGAAATAAAAAAAAGAAGAAAAAGTTAAAATGAGATAAGATTATGTGGATAAACTTTTACTTTAACTCAAGTGCATTTCTAATGAAAAGAAAATGAACTTTTACTTCTTTTCACTGGGTGACGTTCCTCTTCTTTATTTTAAAGAGTTTGTTCCTCATTAAGCAAGTCACAGTTCTGCAATTATGGGGAGGAAGTAAGATCTTTAAAAGCATATAAAAATGGTGCAATGTCTTGCAAAAGGCATGAAAACAACTATTTTGCATAAACTGATTTGAGATGATCAAACTGTCAAATGATTTGTGAGTGATTTAGAGCAGAGAAGAATTGTCATTTAAGGCTTATTAAAAAAAAGTTTATGTCAATCAAAATAATTGAAGGGAAGCTATAACAAAAAGCCACTTTTGAGCAGCAACCAGGTATTTGAAGCTACTTGTGTCTTTGGAGTCCCAAGAACCTCTCCATGCAGGCTGGCAGTTGTCCACAAAGTTGCATTTCAGCCACCTCTAACCAAAGCTTGCAAAGAGAAACGTTTACAGTGGGTGTAGCTCCTATGTGTAGTTCACTCTTATGACAGTTCAACATTCTCTATTCAGTTTTTTGCTAAATATTTGTTGTTTTTATGCCTTTTGCAAGACGTGCCATTTCATGCTCCCTGCACAACATTTGCAACTGATTTTTTATCACTTAATTAGAAGCACCACAATTAAAAAATATATATTTAAAAATGCAAAGTATTGAAAATGTATTGTAGACACTGTATACACTTGCATTTTACAACAAGTATGTCCCATCGAGTAATCAAAAGTTCTACACTTGAGATATTGATGTCCACTTGGGCCAAATACAGGAAATACGTCGTGTGAGTAGACAAGTGGTCAAGAGCAAAGACCGCGTGTGACCCTTTGTAGTTTCGACTCCCTTCTTTTTGTTCCTGTTTTCTTTTGTTCCCATCATTTCTAGTTTGTTGTTATGGTTACTCATTAGCTGATTGATTACCCACCTGCGCCTTGTTTTATCCCTTATTATTCTGTGTATTTGAACCCTCTTTAGTTTGCAGTTCAGTGTCCTGTATTGTCTTTATGCTACTGAACAAGTAAACTGATAGTTCCCTTTTAAGGGAGCCCGCGCTGTGTCGATGATGCTTTGGGAACTCCCCTGCGTGATTGCGTCTGAAGCACTTATGTCAGCTAGTCCAATAGCGAGAGTGAGCATCCCGACCAGGAAAGGATAAAAGTACATCCGGTCTGACCAGCGTTAGCTTCGATTTAGCCGAAGCAAGTCGATCACAGGGATCAAGGGAATATGGTTGGGCAACGCAGCGTCTCGTTCCCTTTTCAGGGAACTAAGGTTACAGTCGTAGCCTGAGGCGTTTCCCTGCCTATTAATGTTCCTCAAGGGAAGTTTATTAATTTTGTCAAGCTTATGCTAATGAGAAGTGGCTCCTCCTTCACCATACACAGCCTATACACACACTAATAATCTAAAAAACATTTTAAATATTTATCAGCAAACAATATATATATATGTTTAACATTGATTGTAAATTATTAGTGTGATATGTGTACAGTGAAAAATTAATAATCACCTTGTGATTTTCTATAAATAATATTTGCTACAAATAATGTTGTGATGCCTAAATTGACTTGTAACATTTAAAATGACTGATTTTACATTTATAGTATATGATATAGTTTTCCATTTATGATTTAAACAAAACAATACATAATTATTGTTTATCCAACATTACCATAATATTAAAATAATGATCAGATTATCAACTCTGCCAGAATTTTAATATCTATTTTTATATCAAAACTCATAGAGTCTATTAGTGTCCGTGAACATTTGCAGTGGAATCCTTTCTAAACAGTCACACAAACTTGCACTGATTTTTTCACTATCATGATAATAGAAGAATAATTTAGCACTACACATAATGGATGTCGTAAAATAGTCATATCAAGAATTCAACTTGAATTCAAGACGCACTGAATAACTGTCCTTGCCAGGAAATAGAAAAGAACATAATCTTCCAACTCAAGCAAATAAGAATTCAATAGGCAAACAGAGACCTCCTTGTGAATAGAGAATAGAGCTCTGGGGCATCATGTTTTCCCACCCAGTGGAATGGTGTGATCAGGCCTTGTGACTGTACCATGATGTCTTTACAACAGTGTCCTTTCAAACTTGATGCCATTTCTCATAAACTTGTTTTTCTGGTGTGTATGATATATGAAAGAAATGATGCATTATGGATAGACCTCACAGTACAGTATGTCCTCACTATCACAGAACATTTAGGGAACGTTAGTTTATGGTTCTCTGAAGGTTAGTTTGAACCAAACCAAAAACTAACGTTTAGGGAACGTTCCCTCAGGGTTATAATGTTCCCTGAATGTTAAGAAAACTTTCCATGGGAACCAAAACCTAAACGAAACCTTAAGGGAATGCTCCAGCAACCAAAAACTAACGTTTTGCTAACAAAAATAATGTTTTACGAACATTTTACTAACATTCCCATTTAGTTAAGACGTTTTTTATTTTATTTTTATTTTATTTGAATGTTCAAAAGGGAGAGTTTTTAATGTTTTAATGTTGTTGTTTTTTTGTCATGCAAGCTTTAAGGGAACGTTCCATTTTATAATTGTGCAATAATTATGGGAAAGTTACTTTTGGATGTTCTCTGAAACAAGCAGTAACATTTACAAAGGTTAGGAAAATTTCCAACTAAAACTTTCAGAAAAAGAAAAAAAACATTCTATTCTGTTAACGATACTGGAAGAAATATTGTCTATAACTTTGAGAGAACCTTTCCAGAACGTTAGCCAAGGTTCTGAGAACATTCCCTGTTAGCTGGATTAGTGGTAACCAGTGGTAACCAGTGCTCACCCAAGTCTCTCCTCTTCCTTCTTCCTGAGGACGAAGTCTCTCTGAATGACGTCCCACACATGTTTGGCCTCCTCTTCTGATAGTCTGGACAGGTCCAACTTTTTATCCATAATCAGAGCTTAGTTCTTTTTTGTATTTTTTACTAAATAACAGGAAAAATAACGTTTGTGAATTCCATTATGAAAGAGGCATTAACTACTGATAAAAAAAATTAGTGCTAACACAACAACTACATCACCTTTAAAAGAAACTGATGGATGCATTTCATTAAATATCGACGATGGCTCAATAACACCACTACTGTGTGTAAATATGAAACTGGTGTCATTCTAATTCATAGTGCATTGATTGCCATGGCTCCTCAGATACAGTATTCATGATGTGATCATAATGATTTTAGCCAGAGTGTTATTGTTATATAAATATATTTTTATTGTTATATGAATCAAGTCGGACAGATACCTGCTGCAGTCATAAGAAAGTAATGTATAATCACAGTGACAACATGCATGAACTCTTCACATTGCTAGCCTCAGCAGCAAGAGGAATTGACTTAATATTAAACCTATTCAAATTATTTACCCATTAAACTATTAAAAATCAGACATTGCACTTAGTTTCATAAGTGATAATGAAGATTTAGTTTACCTTGCATGCAGACACGCAGCTGCTCTTGCCAAGTCTCTCAGGATGAGGCAGATCATGTGAGAATAGTCAGAGGTATGGGAGTCTTAATCACATGTCTAGTTTTTCAAATGCAATGCAGAGAAAGCTCCACCCTTTCCATGCTTGAAATGAATGTTTTTTTTCCCCCTGGCAGATTAAAATAATTGTTCTTTGAAGAGAGATTATTTGTTGTATTTTATCCTTTGCTTTTAACTTGTTGATTATTTCTGGTTCAATTTCTTCTATAATAAACAGTTAAACATTAGCCTTTTTTTACCTGTTTTGTTTGTTTGTTTGTTTGTTTTGTTTTTATTTTACATTGACAGAGCAAAGCTTCTTTAGTTCTGTTATAAATGAATGAATGAATGAATGAATGAATGAAAGAATGAATTTTTATACAACAAAAAGTCCAACAGAACTGGGACTTTTTACTTTTTACTTTTTTCTTTCTCTACAGGGAGAGAAAGATTGCAGAAAGACTAAAACCTGTTAAAAATAGAATGAAGTATTTTACATATATTACATATATATATATATATATATATATATATATATATATATATATATATATATATATATATATATATATATATATATATATATATATATATATATATGCTGGTGTCACGATTCCTGCCTGTGTTTCCAGTCTGTCTTGGACACTTATTTTGAAGTTCTGTGTGTCCTTTGTTGTATTGTTGTCTTCATGTTTCCCTGCTGCTTCTTGTTGGTTACCGTTACCCTCAGGTGTTCCCATGAAAATTAATCACAGCATCTCATGATTACCTTGTTAAGCTTATCTTGTGAATAAACAGCCCTTGTGTTTTACTTGTTTTTGTCAGTCGTTAAATGTTTGATTGTATCCTGGGTTGTCTTGTTTTCACCCGCTCCCTGTGTTTTCAACCTTGAGGATTATTTTAATAAATCTCTGGATCCGATTCTCAGCCTGCTTCTTTGCCTGTCTGAATGCCAGCATGTAACAGCTGAAACTAGTGGTTGCTCCACAACATGCTTTACTCAATTATTAAATTCCTATGGAAGTCTACGTGAGTGTCGTAACTCTGTTTTCAACGGTTCTGGTTGGAACTATTATTTTCTTATAAATACAGCAAACAATATTGACAATACTGTTTAAAATTCATATCACGGTATATGACCTAGCTACCTTTTTGTTTGTTGAACTGTTCAAATCAGTCACAATAAAATCAGTTCGATATCACAGTCTGTGTTTCTATTTGTTCATCATGCTTTTGAGTGCTAAAACCCCACTTTTACAAACATATATTGTCTAGAAAAGAATAGCAGTAATGTAGCGTGCTTTGCTAAGGCAGAATACTCTGCATGCAACCTTATGCACGTTGCTTGTGTGTGCTGTCAGTTTTGATGGCAAAGATGAGGTAATTTGATTGGATGTCATATATAATGTATTTCACCTTTTTCGGCACTTCAGTGTTGCTGTTATTACACTAGAAACTAGCCCCAGATCACACAAATGAAGGACATATTTTCACATGGGATTCTCAAAAGCGGAAGTCGTAATAGTGGGGTAAACTTCTGCGGGGAATGGGAGACAACAGCAAATTTAATTTTAGTATTTGAAAAAATCTGTTATAACGTTCCACGACCATCCAAAAGAGATTCATTACAGCAGTCAGAAGAGAAAAAAAAATCAAATTGTCTGTCAGTCCCTCAGCCTTTGTATTAGAAACATCCACTCAGTCACAGCAAAATCAGGTAATTTTTTTTTCTTTTTCATTTAATGCCAAGGTTATATAACACAATAGGTAGCATTGTGACATTATAGCAATGAAAAGGAAAAGGATCACCACAGTCCAATAAAATGGTCCATTCTTTGTGTGCTTCGCATTTCTTGTTTGTGCATCCTTGTTCCCTTTCAAAGTGGAACTTGGATCGAAGCTATGGGGACTCCAGCGTGACCGTGACCTGTGTCTAATTTCACTGGAGTATCATAAGCAGAGTGCCCTTAGTACACGTCATCAGCCGTTTGTATAGTTAGCACGTGGTGAAGGCAGCATCCAGAAGTGTGTGCCTCTGTGTCCCAGATGTTTGACACCTAAGGACATACTGTGTGTTTATTGTCTATGAGGAGAATTCAGTTCTCGAGGGTTCTGAATGGGCTCATTGTGAGAAATTCCCAATGAGAAAGCTCAGTTTGTGTTTCTCCTTATTCTCGAGGGAAGTAGGAAAAGCAACTGCGCCTCGTGGCTCAGGCCCCGCTGTTGTTGAGGCATAGCAGAGGCTTAGGTCATGGGGATCGCAGATCAAGCTAGCAGAGGAGTTTGAGAAAGGTTTGTCCCTTTTACGCTCCTTGGTCATGGACTCGAGTGATCTGTTGAATCAGGATGTGCTGTCTCTCGAGTCATCCGATCCAGCAGATATCATACTGGTGCCATCCAGCTAAGAGGAGGCAGATGTGGCTGAAGAGGCCGAGGACAGTGTTTGAACTGCCCCGCATTCAGGGAATTTGATTGACATCATTGCCCGTGTCACAGCCAGATTGGATCTGACTTGGGGGCGTAAAAAACGAGAAGTCGCTCGTGGTAGGTTGGACGAGCGGTTTCTTTCAGGATATAGTCGCCCTTCCCCCATGACCCTTCCTTTCCTTCCTGATCTCCATACTGTGTATATATATCGTGGACACGAATACGAATATGTTCCGTCATTTTACTTAATCATAACTCTTTACATTTAAATCAAAATTAGAGAACAAATTTGTACAAAGTGTCCACGATTTAGTAGCCTTCCACGAAGGAAGTCGGTGAAACAAATTCTTGTCCATGATTTAACTAAAACAAGGGAACGGATTAAAAATGCGGGAATTAATTAATTAATTAATCGTGGTAACGAATACAATACATGGGAACATATTCTTAATGTATTTACATTCAGTACTCAAACTGTGATTGACGTCCATCTTGTATAAGTGTGGTGCTCCAATTCGGTAGGTTGCGATGTCTTAAAGGAGGGAATGGAGACGTCACGTCAGAACATCCCAATACGTCGGTGATGTTCCGACATGAAGTCGAACGTGACCGACTGAAAGGGAACAAGAGATTCATCATTTTTTGTATATAACCCATGCAATTTGAATACAAGTTTTGTTTTTCATGCTGCTCAGTACACTGCAATGTTTCTGGATTTACAATTGTATTTAAAGGGATACGGTGATGTTTGTCACCCAAAAATGAAAATTGTAGGTTTACTCACCCTGGTGTTGTTCTAACGTATGTTTACGAATACACATTTGAAGGCTACATGCTGTTTAACCCTTTGATGCACAAGCTATGCAAAACCCTTCTAATGCACTACATGGATCTAAAAAGACCAGTATTCATATGTTATTTAATGCATGGCTTGGCATTTTTTTGTTTCATCTTTTGAAATGACTTTATTTCAGCATTTAATATTCAATGATCTATGAATTCTATGATTTATCAATATTCAAAATATCTTGTTTCCAATAATCACAAATTCATATTTTAATATTTCCTAGGTTTTATGTTAATACATCAAGTTTACACACATGGGTCAAAATTTACCCATCGATGCAAGCGTGATAAAACAAAAGAATAAAGAAAACTTTTTGTTAAAATAACCAATTTTGCAGTTATTTAGATCAACATATTTACTGTAACACTTGAAACTTTGTCACACATAACACAAATATAACCGATAACACTGAAATTGAACTGTAGTGTGGTGAACTGTAGTGTAGTGAATTGTGGTGAATGTGACTCAAAGAAAAAAAAACTGACAAAATAAAATCACACGGGTACATCGCCATCTTAAATTGATACTTAGTGCTTACATGTTTCACAAATGACAGCTACATGTTTGTGCTCCTTGCACACGGGCCTGGTGCACTCTTCGATTGGCCCTCCTGCTGATGTCCTCCTGTGGCCGGGTGGTGGCTGCGTTGTTTTTTTGTTACATTTATTATAGCGCTTTTGTCTGAACTCAAAGTGCTTTGCATGGAAGGGGGGAATCTCCTCAACCACCACCAATGTGCAGCATCCATCTGGATGATGCAACAGCAGCCATAGTCCACCAGAACGCCACCAGACCAGCTTATTGGTGGAGAGGAGACAGAGTGATGAAGCCAATCAGTATATATGGGGATGATTTTGGAGGCCATGATGATGGGCAGAGGCCAATGGGCAAATTTGGCCTGGATGCCGGGGTTAAACCCCTACTCTTTTTCCGAACAACATCCTGGGATTTTTTTGAAAGGTGCCCTCCAAGAGCCTCTTCATATGGGGCATGACAAGATCCTCAACCTTGATTAATAGCCGTCGTGCATTAGTCACACCATCCATGTAATCAGGGTGTTGTGCAGTGAAGTTGGTGTAGGCATTGAGGGTGGCAACATCCAGCACATTGTAGTATTGGATAATTTCTGGTTTCTTAACAAAGTTATCATCCATTTTTTTTCATCATGCATGGTGCTCAGGAGGACAACAGCCTTTCCCTTTTTTTGACACATAGCTTACCGTGGTCCTGTTACCATTGAATCCAAATTCTGAGCTATGCTTCTCCCTCTGGCTTTTTCTGGGGAAGAGTCCACTTACAGACGTAAAGGGTGACCGATACCATGGATTTATGACAAATAACAATTATGAAATATGGAGATACAAGGTTTCAGGCCGTTAGCGACAATATAAACTTGCATGTATAATAACATTCTATTTCAACTTTTATTTCGTTGACCTAACTAACATTAGATAGAATATGTCAACAGCAAGCTAGCTAATAGTATTGGACTTTCTCACTAGTAATGGATTTCAAGGTCAAGGTAACGTAAACCTAAACGTTCAAATATTATAACCAGTTGTCTTTCACAAAATATCAAATATTTTTTGTGACAAAAAATATATAAAATAAGACTTATATGCATGAAATATAAATGTTGAGTTGTGAAATGTGTGGCAGGTGAATAGTTTCCTGCAGTAAATATGATCCAAATTTACAAATATCAAAGGTTCCTATATGGGTAATTGTTGACCCATGTGTGTAAAATTGATGTAGAAATACAAAAACTGTGTTTGTTTATAAAGTAAGAAAGGAAACATTAACATAATCACTTGTGGAAAGCCAAAATAAGATATTTAATGAATACCTGGATTAATAAATGATAAAATACATTTCTTTCAAAGATTCAGCAAAGAAACACTCAGCCATGATTGAAATAATATAGGGAATGAATACGGATCATTTTAGACCCATGTTGTGCATTAGAAGGGTAGTGACACAAAAATGAATTTTATTCGAAAAGTAAGAAAGGAAAATTTAAAATAAGGATTTGTAATGATCTAAAACAATTTAATTGAGGAATGCCTGGAATACTGAATGCTGAAATTAATTTCTTGCAAAGATATAGAACTTTAGACCCATGTTGTGCATCAAAAGGTTAAATGTATTATTTACAAAAATATATATAATAAACTAATCATTTAATAAAATAAATATTTGCAAATAGTTAAAACAGTAAAATACAGTGATTCCAACCGTTTTTGCTATGGAAACTGTTACTGAGAACTGACATTTTACTGTTATTGGTACTGACTACTGGAATTTTGGTACCGTGACAACCCTATATAGTATATGCTAACTTTTGTACAGAACAAAATCTGAATGACAGACATGTTGGTATTCAGCAAAACATCACTTTTCCTTGTACATAAATGCATTCTTACATTTGGAAAACTGCAAGGATAGAATTTGCCACCTGCCATGTTCAACCTTTTGACTTCCACATTACAGTAGAGCTTATGAGGCATATGGCAAGATGTCAGAGTGAAAGTTTCTATTTACTGTACGCCCATCTACAGGCAATGTCTGAGGTGGCTAAAAATGAATATGGGATAGTTTTACACACCACTGCGCAGTCTTATGCATTCTACAATGCCTCAGTAATGTTTCATGTCTTCTGCAAAATGACACAGCAGATTCTCTCCTGGAATTTAATAGCTAAACAATGCATTCTCTGGTCTGGAACTGTCTCTACCTTAGTGATCAACAGAAAAGTCCATCTCTAGGGCTGTGGTTCAAGTAAAAGATGTGTCCTAATTCATGCTGTAGGGTAGGAGGTTGAATGAGAGTTGCCCTTTAGTGCATTGAGTCTAGACTATGGGCAGGCTGATTCAATACTCTAAAATTAGCTCCCATGCACTGCCCTTGCTTTGGGTGACGGCTAGGGGAAGTCCTGCTCTTATTTAGGGAAGCATTGCTGAGCTTTCAGTGACTTTTCAAATGTACCAAATGGATCTTTGCATACACTTGCTTGAGTGTTTCACTGTTGAGCTGTAAAGTGGGAACTAAAACGTTCTAAAGGGTTTCTGAAGAATAAATGTGGTTAAATGGAAAAGTATGAGACTGACACTGAAAAAGGAAAGCTGTAAACGGAGCCAGAATAGAAATCACTTTGATGTGGACAAAATTGTTTCGTAACTTCGGCTGGAGCAAAATTGTAACTTCCGCTGAATTTAAAGTATTGTCTGTGGCTCACTTCCTAATGGAAAATTAGGTATCTTTATATATATATATATAACAGTACCGTTCAAAAGTTTGGGGTCGGTAAGATTTTTTATGTTTTTAAAAGAAGTCTCTTCTGCTCACCAAGGCTGCATTTATTTGATTAAAAATACAAAACAAACCCAGTAATATTGTTAAATATTATTTCAATGTAAAACAGCTGTTTTCTATGTGAATATATTTTAAAATGTAATTTATTCCTGTGATCAAAGCTGAATTTTCAGCATCATTACTCCAGTCTTCAGTGTCACATGATCCTTCAGAAATCACTCTAATATGATTATTTGATGCTCAAGAAACATTTATGATTATTATCACAGTTGACAACAGTTGTGCTGCTTCATATTTTTGTGCAAACAGTGATTCATTTTTTTCAGGATTCTTTGAAAGTTCAAGAGAAAAGCATTTCATTAAAAAAATAAATATTTTGCATTATTAAAAATGTGTTACTCTCACTTTATATCAATTTCATGCATCCTTTCTGAAGAAAAGTATTAATTTCTTTAAAAAAAAATTGACCCCAAACTTTTGAATGGTAGTGTATATATATAAAGATTATAATTAGAAATAGATAAAATAGATAGATAAAATAGATACTGGATCAAAATGGTAGTTGTGAATTAATCATTTCTCTATGGCAAATCTTGGAGGAACATTTTTAAATTAGTTTCTGGACCAAGAAGGTATTATTGATACACACGTGCCAGTGTGGCCTTCAGCTCCTGCATAGAAGCAGGAAAGCTGAGCCTCAAACTAAATATACATTACAGACATGCACGATACTATTCACAACAGCTCAGAACAACATTCTTTGAGAATTTTAAATCAACAGGTCAACCCCGTAAACAGCTGATTCTTTTGTTAAATATCACATTTTTATATTAAATGGGCACAGAATTGTTATTGTTATTATACGTTTAATAACAATTTTAACTAAATGTTTTTGGTTTCTATATTTCTCTACAAAAAAAGTGCTCTGTCATAGATTAATGTAAAGATTTGAGTCTGAATTTGTTAATGGACATATTAAAGTATATGCTGAGTAAGCCAGTCCTCATATTGTAGGGCAGCATGCTGGATCTTGCCCACAGGGCACTGGGTTCATAGCCAGGTACGAGTAGAAGAATGGCGTGCCTGTTTAGATTAGTTTGAATCAAACAAGTTTGTGAAAGGGGTATTGTGAATTAAAGTTTGAATATTTAAATGTAGAGTACAACTACATTTTAACAATCATTAATACAATAAAAAGAACAAACAAAAAATAGTTATGTGGAAAGGTTTGCAGTATTGCCTTTCTCATTTAAATGACTATTTGAAAAGCAATAGTTGAGTTTAATATCTAAATGTGTAGATGTGTTGACATGGTATATCTCTCCAGTCTCAGTGCTTTTATATTTAAGGGAAAAACATTATTTATAGTTTATTTTTCAAGGACCAGTGTTGATGGTGTTTTTGTAAAATCGCTATAGTTTTTGCAGATCCTGATAAAATAAGGTATTGTTCACTCCCTAAAAAAAATTATTATATATAACCTTTAGTGACATTCATTTGAATGGCTGTTTGCTGGTTGCTTGACATGTACAGCATTGTTATTCAAATCCTCTGTTAGGGTTTGTTTTAGGGCCATAGCAACTGTTTCTGTGGTTGATAGAAGAGTCAGTGTTAACTTCTGGCCCATAACTTTGTCAAACATGCCTACAGCAGCTGTAATTGTCAGGGTCGGAAACATGAGGCCTGCATCCTACTGTGAGTCTATTCCTGGAGTCATGTGGCTTCTCTCATTCTCACCAAACTAAAATAACCACCCACTCCAACAGTATAGCTCAATGCCTCACAAGGATAGGTTGGAGAGAATGCAGATATAGCCACACAGTTAAAAGGGGTAAAATGTTAAGAATTTTAAGGTCTTTTGAAGGTATGTGCAATTCAACAAATTAATAATTTAAATAAGTGACACTTTTTTTTGTAAGTCCTTTTATTTCCACCAAATTATCCAATGAAAATGGACATTACATTGCAGTTCATCAGTCAAGTGCATTTATTATTTCAAGTATTCAAACATTTGGATCTCACATGACATTCTAAAGTAAACTGGCAGAGCTGTATTCTATAGCATATAATCTAGCTTTAATTTAGCAAACAAATCATAAACTTCTACATTCTAATAAAAATATAAAAAAAACATAATTCAATATTAACATCCATATTAATAAAAAAGTACAAAAATCAAGTGGAAAAGACATTACAAATGGTGCAATTTGTACAATTTGTACTAAAACTGCTTTAAGATTGCACTTCCCTTGTCTCACAGTTATCAAAAGCAGCTAGTTTATTGTCCTTATGTCTGAGGTTTGTATCTGCTGTCATCTCTTTTTCCCCACAAAGTCTTTTTTCTAGAGTCTATCATTTCTTATTCCTCCTCTTCCTCTTCCTCTTCCTCTTCCTCGTCTTCTTCATTTTCCTCATCATCATCACTACTGACTCCAAAGTCCAGTTTTGCAAGCATGGCCTCTGCGTCTTCAGTGAAGAGCGTGAAGTGGTCCATACTCTCAAAGCCTGGCTCTGGTCTCTCTAGTTGTGAGTTCTTGGATGTATCCTTGGCTTCAGTGATTAGCTGCTTAGCAGCGATGAGGAACTCTGCCGTATTGCAGTTGTCTATTGTCTGGGAGGCTTTATCCATCAGCTTGATGCTGGCCTGCAGGTGTTCATTGTACTGCTGAACTAGAGATCGCACCACAGCCACCTTCTCATCCTGTTCTTGAGCGATCTTCTCTAGGAGTTGGGTCTTGCGGTCTTCTAGGATGGCATAGAGTAGGTCAAACTTCTCCCCAAGCTTCTGCTTCTGCACTTGGCTGTTTGCTTCCACCATTTTGCTGTTTTCCTCCATCTGTGTTAACATCGCCTTTAAGCAGCTGTTGCTGGCGCCTAGAAGGTCGATTGAATTTTTAAGTTCGGACTTCTGTGCTTCATAAACAACTTTTAGAGTGGAAACCTCACAGTCCTTGTGCTGACCGAATACCTTGCACATGGAGCAGGTGGGTGTCTGGCAGGTTATGCAGTAGATGTTAATTTTTTCATCTTCGTGTACCTCGCACATAGGCTCTTTTGTTTCTTTGGATTTCAATGGGGGTTCAAGGGCATTACCTCCTTTCTCCAACTGCTGCTTGTAGATGTCAATGATGTTTTCCACCAGAAGGTTCCTCTGAAGACCATAGACACCGTGGCGGTCCAGAACCACCTCAAAGCGGCAGGTAGGGCATCTGAAGATACCTCCAGAGTAGTGGTATGGGTTTTTGGAGTCGTAGAGGTCACTGGCGCAGCTGCGGCACAGATTGTGCTGGCATGGTAGAATGACAACTGGCTTTGTGAACATGTCCAGGCAGATGGGGCAGCTCAGCTGCTTCTCTAGGCTCTCCATGGGGCTCGGAGCTCGGACTATTTGACCCGTTCTGATGTCCATTTCTGTTGTTTGAGGTAAAGTCCTTATAACCTTCACTGCTTTGCCTTTTGGTTGAGCTTGAGCTTTTCTGGTTGCTTCTTCCTTTACTGAGGCTTATTTGATCTGTCGAGGCAGAACGCACACAGGGCTTATATACTGTCCAGCTGCCTTTGACACTTGATCTGTGAGGCGGCTGTGAAAAGATTGCTCCCACCACTTGTTTGTGTGGCTTGATTTGAAAAAACATGCTGCCCTCCAACACAACCCACTAAAGAACAAGTCACACGCCAAACTTAGCAACACGACCCCCTCCCTTTCCAAGCTCTCCATCGGCAGTAGAAATGTGTAGGCGAATCACAAAGTCAGGCCAAACAAGACCCATGTGATAGCTTTTGGCATGTAGACATCCAGAACTTCCCTGACTGCACAACAGAGGTGGGCACAAATACATCAAAAACTATTTTGTTACAAAATACAAATACTGGCTAATGTAACGAAAATAAAATACAAAATACTGATGTGAAAAAATTTATTTAAATAAAATACAAGTAATTAGTATTTTGAAAACACAAAAATACTCCCTAAAAATAATCTTAAGTCTTTTTTTTTTTTTTTGCTGAAAAGTCAATAACACAGCAATAACACAAATATGAGAAATGTGTCAATTCAAAATGGCGAAGTAGCAAAATAAAAAAGTATGGGCATCTGCAACGCTATCTCACGACCCATTCGTAGGAATTTGTACGAGTGATTAAAAGGTGGCTAATTCGTACGAATTCATACGACCTCACTCGTACAGATTCGTACGATTTGTCTAAACCCACGTGATGGGTAGGTTTAGGGGCGGGGTCAGGGGTAGGTCATTCGTATGAATTCATACGAATTTGGCAACTCGTAAAATATGAGTGAGGTCGTATGAATTGTTACGAATTAGCCACCTCGTTAAATTCGCACGAATTGCCCTCTACAGGGCCTGAAATAGCTCCCTATAACATAAATGGTATGTATAGCTAAGTTCATATCAATGGTGTGGTAGCCTGCCCTTAATAGCAAAACATGTTTGATGTAGGCTACGTAGCCATATTATCACCGTTACTCTACTCGTGCCTTAAGGCTTGAATAAGTGTAGAGAGACATTTCCTCACCACTGGCTAAGGGAGGGGAAACAGCCATAAATCTATATTTATGTTATGTGCACTAACAGCTTTAATGAGGAACTTTATTGAAAGGTCGATAACAAAAATAGTAGCAATAACACAACTATGCTACAAAAGAGAAAACTAAACCATTGTCATTTGGGCTAGTTGTTTTTAAGTACAACCAACTTGGCAAAATCATTTACTATGGTGATTTTTCTTAAGTATTTAAGTATTTGAAATACTCTAAATACACTCCCTCAAAATATTTTGTCACAAACTACATTTTATTTTTTCCACACCTGCAAAATACAAATTACAAAATACACTAAAGTAATTAAATACGTATTTAAAATACATTTAATTGAAATACTGCCCATGTCTGCTGCACAACAACATGGCAGGTCAGGAGGATGTTTAGGACAATTGAGCAAGGGGTGAGTTGTTTACCACATAAACTGTTTTAGGCTCCATTGTCCTTCAACCCTGATGTAATACTGATGGCTGCTTGCCACCAACATTCATCTGTATGGTTCTGGAAGAGAGATCAGATGGTTGGTGTGCATAGGCAGTTCAAGATGTCAGATGACAGATTTCACAACCTCAGCACAGTGAATTTGTAAACAAACAAAAGTCATATGGTTGACAGCCATGCAATCCCTCGTCATCTTGAGCAATATCACGCTGAAGGTGTCATAGTCCCCTCCCCTCCAAAACAGCAGGTGGACACTGCAGTACATATGAAAAGCATAAATATGTACAGTATGTAGTGTTGCAGAATCATCTCAAGCACATGTGCTGAAACAACATGTTCAGACCAGTATGTGCCCATTAAGGCTTATTTGGAGCAAAATTTATTATCAATGAAAAATTTGATGTATTCAAGTGACAAAAACATGGACAGTTAAGTATAAGTTAAGTGTTTAATTATTATAAGTGGTGAATGTATTTTCAACTGTATATGCTACTTCCCTGCTTGTTAAGCCGGGGACACATTTAACGAGTGTAAGGCCGGTTATGAATTTAATTTGATACTTTGATACTGTAATTTGACCATGCCCAAACATGCTGAGTCAGAGACAGTTGCGTTCAGTCTGTGTTTAAAATCTGCTCCAGTCATTGGAAACAGTAAGTGTGTTCAGTCCAGAATGTTTCAGCTAGTCCTTAAGTGTGTCCTGGAATTATTATTTGAAAACCTTTGTCCACAAAATCAACGTCATGTGAAATGACCGACAAAATTCCTGTGGTGCAAACAACATGTAGAAAAACAAATCAGTGTTGTTGATGTTGTTGTTGTTGTTGTTCCCTTTCGTAGTCACTCCGAGTTACGTCGGATGACGACGAATGGGGTTTCGCTTAGAAAGCCTATCAACTTCCAGTATTAAAAAACGAGCCAATGGCAAAGAAATGCCATGGGTCTGCGTAACTCCGCCCCACCTCGTGGGTATAAAAGGAGGACGCCGGCAACATGCAGTTATGTTTTCGCTTCGGAGCCAAGTTTATTCTTCTCTCCAAAAGCCATCTCTGAATTGTCAGCTTCACAAACGAGTTCCTCTGGTTTTGGTGTGACGGCGATCTCCAGCGAGCGCGTGCTTCCTGCTTATCTGTGCAGTGGTTTGCCAGAGAATGCGTGTCTCCCCGGGCGCTTCAACACTCAAAGTGTTTCTCTCATAAAAGAGCTTGCATGCGGCAGGTCTTTTTAAAGATGCCTCGCCCGTGCACTTCTGGTTGCGGCAGACTGGTATCTGACTCTGATGGGCACGAGCGCTGTCTAGTATGGTTGGGCATGGATCATGCTAGAGCAGCGCTCATGGATGACTCATGTTCTCTCTGTGGGAACATGACCATCGCGTCATTAAGGTCGAGACTCAATGAACTCGCAAGAGTGAGGGTCCCCTCATCTAGTGCTCCCTCGCAGCGTGCTACTTCGGCTGGTGGCCAGGGTGACCTGAGGGTGACGGTCTGGAACAAGGCGCCGACTATGTGTCCGTGACCCCAGCCCCCCTCTTCAATGACGGTGCCCGCTATTGAACTGCCGATTCCCGCGGGTCTACCTTCGGGTGGCCCACATGTTTCGGTTGAACCTACAGAGGATGATGCTATGTCTGTAGCAGCATCACAAGGTGGTTCTGAGTCTTCTGGAAGTGAGGGCTCGGAACAGCTGCCACCTTACAGTGTGCATACGGCTGTGCCTGAGTCTGATCCGGAGATGACGGCCATGCTTTCCCGGGCAGCCGCGAGCATCGGACTAGAGTGGAGGCCTCCACCCTGTCCTGAGCGCTCGCGGCTGGATGATTGTTTTTTGGGTAAGGCCGCCGACCCGCGTCCATGGCAAACCCCAATACCTTTCTTCCCGGATGTGCATGATGAGATCTCGAAGTCCTGGAAGACCCCCCCGGTCTCATCCGCCTTTCCTTACCTCGATGGGCAGCTGTCCGTGGGTACACTGGGCTTCCCCCAGTTGAACGCTCTGTTGTGATGCAACTGTGTCCTCAGAGTGCTTCTTCTCGTGGTGAGCCTAAGGACCCATCCAAAGCCTGTAGATTTTCGTCTACCTTGGTGGCGAAGTCTTACAGAGCAGTGGGACAGGCAGCTGCTTCTCTGCATGCTATGGCCACTCTGCAGGTCTACCAGGCCCAGATGCTCAGAGACATGCACGAGGGCAGGACAGACCCAGGGCTCTTCGATGAGCTGCGCGCCGCAACCGACCTTGCCCTCCGGGCGACGAAGGTAGCCGCGCGCTCCCTGGGTTTGGTGATATCCACTTCGGTGGTCCAGGAGAGACATCTCTGGCTGAACCTGGCCGACATGCGACATTGATGCACCCCTGTCACAGGCCGGCCTCTTCGGCGGAGCAGTCGAGGACTTTGCCCAACAGTTCTTGACTGCGCAGAAACAGACTGAGGCCATCAAACATATTCTGCCCCGCCGACCCGCTGCTGCCTCCACGTCGGTCGGGCAGACGCCTCAGCCTGTTAACCGCGAAGGGCGCCCTCCTACGGCTCCCGCCCCTCCCGCTCGGCCAAAGCAGCAGCCTCCACCCAGGCCCAGTCGTGGAGGAAGCCGTGAGAAGGCGCCACAGCCCTCTCCAGGTGCAGGGGCCAAGCGGCGCTCCTGAGACGGGCTGCTTAGGGATGATGGTCGTTTCTCAGGAGATGGTAGCAGGACCACTCCTTCGCCCGGTGGAGGGCCAGGGGACAATCTTTTGTTCTCCGCTCCCCGCTGCTCACCCACGGGTGGGCAGCACCCTAAAGTGGTTAAAGAAAGACACGATCCTCTCTTCCCTGAGCTCACAGAATTCTCGGGCGACACAGAGCGCCGCCCCCAAGCTGTGCTCTCCTCGTCCCCCTCTGTTCCAGAGTCGGTTGACACAGTGTGCCGTCCACGGACCGCTTCGCCCTTGTCCCCCTCTGTCGCCAGATCCCTGGCAGAGCAGGCCCCTGCGGGACGACCTTCTTGGTCCTTCCCTGGCCCCCTCTGCCAGGTCGCGGTTGTTAACTGTGCCCCCACACCGGGCCGCTATGCCGTCCACGTCTGGGCCAGTTACTCCGCTTCGCTGCCCCTCCGCGGGAACGCCTGTGGTTCGCATGACCCCGCTGGTTCAGTTCCTGGGAGCCTGGCTAGAGCTTCCCCGTCTGTCCCGCTGGGTCGCCCGAACCATCAGGCTCGGCTATGCGATTCAGTTCGCACGGTCTCCTCCCCGTTACAGGGGAGTCCGCTCCACTTTGATCGGTGGCAATGCCCCCATCATGAGAGCAGAGATTGCCACCCTGCTGGCGAAGGGTGCAATCGAGACTGTCCCTCCAGCCGAGATGAGGTCCGGCTTCTACAGCCCCTACTTCATTGTCCCCGAGAAAACCGGTGGGTTACGACCGATCCTGGACTTGCGTGTGCTGAACCGCTCCCTTCACAGGATGCCGTTCAAGATGCTCCCCGCCAAACGCATTTTCGAATGTGTACGGCCCCAGGATTGGTTTGCAGCGATCGACCTGAAGGACGCCTACTTTCATGTCTCCATTCTTCCTCGACACAGACCGTTCCTCCGGTTTGCTTTCGAGTGGCAGGCATTCCAGTACGCAGTTCTCCCTTTCGGGCTAGCCCTGTCTCCTCCCGTCTTCACGAAGGTCGTCGAGGCAGCCTTTGTTCCCCTTCGGGTTCACGGGGTTCGCGTCCTGAACTATCTCGACGACTGGCTTATCCTAGCTCAGTCTCGAGACCAGGTGTGCGAACACAGGGACCTTGTGCTCCGGCACCTAGCTCGTCTGGGCCTTCGGCTCAACTGGGAGAAGAGCAAACTTTGCCCCATGCAGAGGATCTCTTTTCTCGGTATTGACATCGACTCGGTCGCGCACAGTCACTGCTGACTTGTCTGAGACAATTCCTGGGCAAGAGTGCAGTTCCACTGAAATATTTTCAGAGGCTCCTGGGGCATATGGCATCTGCAGCAACGCCGCTCGGATTGCTTCATATGAGACCGCTTCAGCTTTGGCTTCGCGACCGAGTTCCGAGGTGGGCATGGCAACAAGGCACGCTCCGAGTATCAGTTACTCCTACCTGCCGTCAGACCTTCACCCTGTGGTCGAACCTCAGTTTTCTCAGGGCAGGTGTCCCCCTGGAATGAGTTTCCCGGCATGTTGTTGTCTCAACAGATGCCTCCACCATGGGCTGGGGCGCCATGTGCAATGGACATGCTGCCACGGGCTCCTGGACAGGACCCCAGCGCCTATGGCATGTCAATTGCCTCGAGTTGCTGGCGGTACGCCTTGCCCTGCACCGCTTTCGGGCGTTGCTCAGAGGTCAACACGCACTAGTCCAGTCAGACAATACCGCCACTGTAGCGTACATCAACCATCAAGGTGGTCTACGCTCCTGCCATATGTCGCAACTCGCCCGCCACCTCCTCTTATGGAGTCAGAAGCATCTGAGGTCGCTTCGAGCCATTTATATTCCCGGAGCCCTGAACTGTGCAGCCGACGAGCTCTCGCGGCTTCAGTCAGTTCAGCTGATTTGGGACCAGTTCGGGGACGCACAGATAGATCTGTTTGCCTCTCACGACTCGACCCACTGCGACCTGTATTTTTCCCTGACCGAGGGTACGCTCGGCACGGATGCACTGGCGCACAGCTGCCGTGGTGCCGCAAATATGCGTTTCCCCCAGTGAGCCTTCTAGCGCAGGTCTTGCGCAAGGTCAAGGAGGACGAGGAGCAGGTCCTTCTGGTTGCGCCGTACTGGCCCACCCAGAGCTGGTTCCGAACTGGTGCTCCTCGCGACAGCACCTCCTTGGCCAATTCCTCTGAGGAAGGACCTCCTTTCTCAGGGACGGGGCACCCTGTGGCACCCTCGTCCCGATCTTTGGAACCTCCACGTGTGGCTCCTGGACGGGACGAGGCAGGTTTGAGTACCTTACCACCAGCGGTGGTGGCTAACATCACTTCCGCTAGAGCGACTGGATTGGAGCCAGTGTCCTCTCATGTACTCGCTTCAACCAGCTAGTACTGGACCCGCTCAGGTGTCTTCGCTTGCTCGCCATTCCACTCCACGGACTGGATACGTGCGATATTTCCTCAGGTGAGCTTCTCCGCAAGCCCTGAGTTCCTCCAGCACCCCTGATGCTAGCGCCAGTGTCTATTGCCTGTGCGTCGGCTAGGTGCCTCCCGTGTGCATGGTCCCTCTCCGGAGCTACCCCCACATGTGTATTTCCACTGTAAGCCTCTCTGAGCATGTGTCTTTCCCTTGGCAAGCCACCTTGCTACCCCTGGGGTTCAAATATTCCACCTGCGGCTGGACACCCCAGTGTTCTCCATATGCATCCTTCGGGTCATGTGTGTATTTTCTAAATGCCCCCCCACCCCCCTTTGGGTTGGTGTTAATTGCATATTTCCTCCAAACTATGGGATATGCTTCCCAGTGTACCTTGGTATTCCTGTGTTAAATAGGAGTCCTTAGTCCGTGCTAGTCTCACGACAGGGATCTCAGATTTACGCAGGGCACTGGAAGACAGCTGTGAAGGTGGCGTGATTAGACTGGTAACCCCATTCGTCGTCATCCGACGTAACTCGGAGTGACCACGAAAGGGAATGTCTCGGTTACATATGTAACCCTCGTTCCCTGAGTAGGGAACGGAGACGTTACGTCTTCCTGCCACTTCCGCTGTACCGCGGTGATCGCCTGAGCTCAGTCTTGGCTCCTCAGCGAAGAAACATAACTGCATGTTGCCGGCGTCCTCCTTTTATACCCACGAGGTGGGGCGGAGTTACGTCATGCAAATTCCGCAGACCCATGGCATTTCTTTGCCATTGGCTCGTTTTTGTATACTCGAAGTCGATAGGTGTTCTAAGCGAAACCCCATTCGTCGTCATCCGACATAACTCGGAGTGACCACGAAAGGGAACGAGGGTTACATATGTAACCGAGACGTTACATACGTAACCAAGACGTTCTTGTTGTTGTACATTTAAACTAACATTGTTCAAATTTGTTTTTGCTAATTGATAACATTAAATGAAATCTAAAATTAAAACTTTGAAATACTATCTTGGCAACTACCTGAAAAAAAAGTTAGAAGTTCTATATTATTTTAACCTTAAAAAAAAATAGCTAAAACAAAAATATTTTTTTAAAAGCACTAATACAATTGACAAAAGCACATAACAAAACAAAATTACAAAAACATAAACTGAAATTAAATTAAGTAAAAGTAATAAAAAGTTAAAAAAAGTTAAAAAAAATAATAACTAGGTTAATATATGTGTGTGTATATATATATATATATATATATATATCGCCTATACATTCACAGTATATATATTTAGATACAACCTATATATATATATATATATATATATATATATCAAGAAATAAAGCTATGCAGTTTCTTTGAGTGAACACAATGATCAGTGGTAGAACTGGCTGAGATGCAAAGAGCATGTAGCCTAAATAGGGCAGCAAATTGGTCAGTAACTGAGTTTGACATCCCAAATCTAGAGTGTAACCTTTATAAAAAGTCATCGAGGACAGTTTGTTGGCCCTGTCACCATGTATATCATCCATGTAAATAAACAAGTGTGGAAGACACCTGCAGAGACACTTATGCAACTCATGGACAACTCTTTAAAGTAAATTTTAAAAGATGTACTTATACTGTTCAAATGACTTCAAATGGATGTTTGTGGGTTGTTTTAATATTTTGTGTGTTTTTTGGCAGTGAAGCATGTTCCTGGAACACACTGTCTTGGTCCAACGTGACGTATAAATGACAGAGACTGGATCAAATCACCAGATAATTTTCTTGTCATGGGTTATTCTAAAAAAATCTTCAAAGTGACAAATGTGTTATCATAATCCATACAATTAGCACAATGTGAGGAAAGAGATCAAATATAAAGCTTTTCCTCTCTAATTAAACAAAAAATAAATTAACGCTCTCAAACAAGAAAAAGGATTTATTTTCACTGCTGGCATTTTCACTTAACACAACACATCCACATGTGATGGAAATTAAAATGTAATGGACTTTCAGAAAAGAAATAAAGAAAAAAATTTTATTAAAAAAAACATATTTGTAAATATATATATAACCACAAATGTCATATGATATATGATATATATGCACACATGTAAGTATAAATACATAAATGTGTTTTAATTTACATTAATATCCATTTGTTACTATTACTAACATATTAGCAGACAAATAAAAAGAAACTAGTGAAAATATAATGTGAAAAGGCTCTAAGTTTTATCTGTATTTTATTGACTAAAAGGTATCCACTAGGTGGCAGAATATACAAATTTTTTCAACACCTCATTTACAAACTGTCTCAAACTCTTTTCACTTTTGCTTTAGTTCAGATTTTAAGTTATTGGTTCCGTCTATGCTATGTGAGTGAGCAGACTTAAAGTCGCAACCATAATGCACACAGTTCCTATGTCTGTGAGAATGTGTCGCCTCTCCAACAAAAGTGTTTCCTACAGTGTATGTGATCACTGGAGACCAATTATTTGTTTTGGGGCCACTATCAAAGATAACAGATGAATGTACATTTCCTGACTGGAGCCAGTTTGACCCCTATCAACAGAACCATCTTTGTGTCCCAAAGTCTACAATACGAGTTCATTGTGGCTGTGTGTATGAGAGACACAATGATTTAAATGACTTGTAGCAAGCCAATGCTGATGTGATTCACTCTGTAAGGCTGTTGAGCAGAATTCCGTGCCATGTCAAATGTGCCAGATACGACATGGCGTGCAGACGACATTCCTGTTCTTGACCGTGTGTTTAACTTCCGCCACTCAGAGGATGTCAAATGGCCATAAATACAGCAGTGTTTGGTACAATGGCACAGTCAACAACAACGCTCATAGAAATTTCCCACGCTTTAAGAAACTGAAATGCCAGCAAAACAATTATTTATTTCTAGCGTACTTATAAAATGCAATATGTAATGATCCTTCTCGTAACTAGCAAGACATGAAACCTAATCATTCCAAAACAAGAAGCTATTCTAATGGGTTCTTTCCTTGAATGAGCTGCTTGATATGAGTGATATGAAATGAGCTGCTTGTTTAGTGTGATGCAATAGAAAAATAGTCATGGAAAAGTTTACAGCTTAGGTTTAGGTTATGTTATTCCGACAGTTTCTCAAAGCTGGTGATCTACTCATTTTGTCACGGAGAGGGTTAAGTGTTATCTCACTAAATTCAGACCAGGTCAGCAAAGGTCAGCTTCCTATTGCTGCTAAGATTTTCTCTCACCTCCTGACAGCTGTTGATCAGTGAACTTTTAGCCAAAAGTTCTGCTACAATTTAATCTTAAGTTAAAGAAAAATATGACACATTTTAACATTGTACATCAAATTCTCTGAAGTCAAAATCTTCATTGTTGTTCTGAGAAAACTTACTGGAGCCCTATACATGCATTAAATCACACTATTCTGGTGCCATGCGACTATGTCTCTGACCGCCTCCACTCTGAAAAAATAATTAAAGCTATACTTTTTCGTGCTCCTGAGAAAAGACACGTGTCAGGAGTTACAAAATGCAGGAATGTGTGAGGGAAGATGTCCAGACAGGGACCTTGATTTTAAACTCTATAAATCTCTGTCTAGATTAATCATTGTTCTTGTGGTTTCCACAGGCAGACGGAACACATCCAGGCTTCTCTCATCACCTAAATACTCAAATATTCCCGCTGGATTATAGACTAATGAGAACCTTCTGGGACTAGAACTGTTAGGTTTCTTCCAGAAAAAGTTGAAAGCAAATGACCGCGACAAGACATGCCAGTGGGCCACATAAAAATCTGCAGGTGTTCAAGTCTATGCTTGTCTTTTAGTGAATAAAACTGGGTTTGGAAGAAATCTGGTATTTGCAGTTACAATCACTTTATTTATTTTTTATTACTTATAAAGACTTGTCGGACATCATGAGATAAACCCATTTTTCTATTTACAATAATTTGTTAACAGCAAAGCAATTCTGCATATAGTTTTTGGAAAATAATTACACTTTCCTTTCAATATACTGTCACGAATATGTTGTGCTTGCGCTGTATCTGTCACAGTTGTGTTCTGTTTAGTTGTTTTAATTTAACTTGTCTGCCTGTCATCATGTCATGTGTCATCCTCAATTTCAACATCAGTTCATTTGTTTCACGTGTTAGTTTATCATCATCATCTGTGTCACCTGGTTTCAGTTAATCTATGTTAATCTGTTTATATTTAGTTCCGGTCTGTTCAGTCAGTCTTTGTCCGTTCTCGTCAATCTTTTGTCGATGTTACGTCTGTGTCTGCTTGTACCAAGTGTGTGTGTACCTTCTGCCCGTGATTCCCTGTACCCTGTGAGTTGTTTTAAGTAAACGCTATTATATTGGAGCTTTCTGCCTGTTCGCCTTTCTTCTCCTACACCACACTTTGACAGTATCTTTGTAAGATAGTTTCTTCTCTTCGTTCACTTTTAGCTTTCACTGTGGGCAATAATATCTCTAAAGCTGCTTTGGAACAATATTTATTGTGAAAAGTGTTATACAAATTAATAGAAATTAATTGAAAGCATTTCTCTTTGAGTTTACATATAACCCCCCGTTTCACAGACAAGGCTGAAGCCTAGTCCCAGATTAAAATGCATAAGTAATAGATTAAGTCTGTGATGGAAGTACAGTGATGACTGACCAAGGGGGAGCTGGTGGGACAAGGGAACCCGGTGGAGCCGCAAGGCAGATGGTCTCTGGTGAAGCCGAAGGTGAGAGGAGCCAAGGCGGAGCTGATAGATCTATGGGCTGAGATGGAGTGAAGGGATCAGAGCCCGGAGGCAGAGCTGCAGGATCCTCTTGCACTGAGCTGTAAACTTCCGGCAGCGGCTGGGCTAGAGGACTGGCTGAACATTGCTGTGATGGTGGTAACAGGAAACTTGACAGGATCACTGTGAGAATGACACAGTCCATGCAGGTCGATGAAATTAATAAATCACAGTCCATATAGTGCATAATGTTGTCTGAAAGCAGCGATGATGAAGGCTTAACAGAAAAATTGCATTGCAGTCTATAAAGTTCTCCGTGCTCTCTTAAAAGTGTAAATTGCAGGTTACATTTTTCACGAAGATAATGCAAAGTGCTTATTAAACATAAAGATAAGAACCGCCCACCATTGTTTTGTATATTTTTTATAACAAAATGCTGAATATAATATGAAAAGTTGGTACTTTTCAGTGGTTTTAAGCACTCCCCCTCCCTTCCGCTAGGCTGAGCGTGATGTCATAAGAGGGACTCCAAGCCTAGAGTTGCCGTTAGAGACCTAACGTTAGCTAGCAAAAATGGTAAACTATTGTTTGTGCAGAATGTACGAATTCATCAAAAACGTGTGTGCTGGCTTCAAGAGGACCGTGATCCTGCCTGATATGAGAGTAAGCTATTCGCAAAACAAACGGGTTCAGGTAGCATGCGTCAAAACCAGGATGCTGCATGAGGCACGTCAGATTTGCCGGTCGCAGGTCGAGCTGCTTCACCAAACCCCAAAACATGTTCACCTCACGGCAGCACATACTCTCCACTGCTGATTCCATTGGGTGGCATAGTCCACACAAACACCTGTCAAACACAGCGATAGGGACATCGATCTCTGTTTTTCTTTCTGACAATGAGCATCGCTAATTAGTTTCGTTTTAGCGCAGGCAATATCGCGTTCTGTAAGCAGATGCCAGCAAAAACGCCCTTGTGCATCTCTACAGCTCTGATTAGGACTACTAACACCATGTAATTAAATGATGTCTTCAGTCATTGTCCCTCCTTGCTACATGATGGCAAGATTTTGAAAAGACTTTGGCTTGTTCCCTAATGTTATCCGGGTTATCACCAGGCTAACCTAGGCTAGCTCTAGCTACTCAGCAGGACACCTGGTCAACCCTCCACTCATTTCCCTCACACCAAGCATTTCTAACTCTTTGAGGGCCATGATTTCTGGCAATTTCTTCCCCTCTCTCACGCCTGAGAGGTTCAAAATTGTAGGGCTGTGGTCCATCATGAATTTGATGGTTTCCCACCTTCTCAGTCTGAGGCACAAACAGTAGGAATCTAGCAGAGAATGGGTTGCTACTCCCTCTTATGACGTCATCACCCAGTAACTGTAAAAAAAAACATGCGACCTTAGAAGAAACTCCAATAAATGTTATTTTAACACATTTTAAGACAGAAATGTTTAGATATATACATATTGAGCACTTTAATTTACACATTAATTGGTTGTGGTGGTTAACCTGCAATTTACACTTTAAACAGCGATGATGAATCAGGTACTGGGTGGGATAGGATGGTGATCAATACCTCCGCACTGAAGTCGATCAGCTAGTCCTCTGTTTCTGTTCCCTCAGCCGCTGGTGTCCCAGGCTCACACTCCTGGTCAGACTCACTCTGGGGAACCTCTTCCGGGGCAATGGTAAATGCTGTCCTCTTGTTCTCGGGCTCTGGCTCATTCGTCACAGCGGGTGGTCCCTCTACGTCTGCGGGGGGCTCACATGAATTATCCGCAGTCGAAAGTGGAAATCCGGCTATGGGTCTGACTGTGCTCTGAAAACGGGCAGGACACTCTCCAGACACCTGGTGACAGCCTGGGAGGTCTATAGGGTGGTGTTAGTTGTCCCCAAACCAGAACAACAACTTCAGGGTCTTATCATAGAAGGGAGAGGTGATAGCAAGATGACAAAACTGTTTGGTGTAGGTAAAAAAGTCATGGTTCTCTTGAGCCACAGCAGCAAACCTCGCTGCATATAAAACTTGGTGGTCCGGTCATCTGTCACAAGTGCTTGCAGGCAAACAAACTGAACATGACTGTGACAGATACGGCATTAACTTACTTTAAAGTTAAAGTTTTCTAGATATCATTTTAATAATTACTTTTGGCTTAAGTACAATGACAATATAAAAGTCACTTATTTAAAGCTTTTATTTATTTTTTTAATAAATTATATCACGCTGACTATACACAGTATAAACAGGATTTTGTATCCATACCAGTGACCGGTTATACAGTATATGTAAAATATATAACAACTTTTATATCTTAAGAAAGAGGTCCCTCATAAGGGCATCCTCATATTTGGTGGTCCTGAGTTTGAAACCCCCTGCATTGGGGCATATGCTTTCCATCCAGTTACACAGTACCTGATGGTCAAGTCCTCATATCAAAAACTTTGATCTCTGAGACTTTTTTTTGTGTTTATTTGTTCAACTAAAGGGTTTCTTTACTGAAAAGATTGCAAAGGACAATGAGGCAGGAATTCCCAGTTGAGCCGTGTCTCTGTTTAGCTGCAGTGCGTGAGAAAATGAAGGATCTGGGTGGTATTGTTCGTTGCCATAATTTCCCTATGTTTGATCCCTTGTTTTTGAAGCCCACTGCCCATTTTAACACCAGCATTAGGAGTGACTAGACTGGCTTTGTTAGATTGGCTTTGTTTGGATGCTAGCATCCATACCGATGTGGCTAGTTTCGACATATTCGCCCTGCATGTACCTAAAATAGACTTTTTTTTTCTTTTCATGGGTGGAGTGTGATTTCAAAGAAGTGCCTGTCATTTCTTAATTTATGACTTCCAAAATAGTTTCCAGAAGGTTTACATTAGAAGTAAAAACAGAAGGACGCAATGAGTATAAATTGCGTCTATTACTTCATTCAAATTGTTAAATTATTAATAAACATACAGGCTGTATTTTAGTCCAACCCTTAGCAGCACTGCCACAATAAAACAACAAATATTTCAGTCTGAGAATAGTTTCTTTTCCACAGTCCCACAAAGTGGTGCTTGACTTTTAAATCGAGTATACAAGTATACACAGTCATTTAGAATTGGCCAATAGAGTTAAAGGAATTTCTAAATGTGGAAGAGGAAATGGGTCGAACGAAGAGGACAGTGAGGGAGGATAAGAAAGAGAAAGATCATATCCATCAACATCATTCACCACAGAATGGGAGAGTGGAAGACTGTCTTTCCAAACAGGAAGATGTGGTCAGATTAAAAGCAGATTTCTGAAGTTTCTGTGCAAGAGAGAGAAAAGCACACCGATGTAAATAAAAGATTATTCTAGCATGCAGTATCTTTGGCATTCTAGCAGGCATTATTCACTAAACACCATTGGATTGTAAATAATAATGCTGTTTGCCTACCCAATGCAAATTTTCAGGGTCTTTTACCATATTTAATGTTCAGGATGGACGTATACATTGATGTAGTGTACACAATCCTGTGAAGGTACAATCTAACAGTATCTGCTTGGCTTTGGGCTTACTATTGTTCTTTGAAGTATTTGCTAGATGGATTAAGAGCTCCTAGTGGTCTTCTTTTATTTTTCTTGGTTTCATTTGAAGCCTTAATACATTCTCTGTGACATTTATGGTGGTGGTGTGACTTTACTTTTAACAAGTTTTGGGCTTTTTTCTGGTACGGAGAGGGGCTGCAGTGTGACAGACGTTATTGGTTTATGATGTCACTAGAAACCAGAGTTATATATGTGTCACGCTGCCTTGTGAGATCTGTGGTCTACATCAGATCAAGAACATTTGGAGCTCAGCCATGCTTTTGCACAACACATTTTTCACAACTCAGACACATTAAAACTTAATTCCTGTACAAGATATAAATGAGCAATATTACTGTACATGAGCACAGAATCTGTTGTTACTATGCGCATGATTGTGATTACAGCGCGATTTCATCGCAGGTAATTATAACTGTTGTTATATTCAGACCATTAAGGCTATATTGTGAGTGTTATATTGCTTTAGCAATCATTTATGTCCATAAACAAGCACTTAATGAGTATCATACATTTTATACAGAATATTGCCAGTTATGCTGTCTAATTTAGCTCTGCCAATAAAAATAGTTCCAAATAAAACTTGCAGTGTCTTCATGTCATGTCACCTCATGTTACTGTTACTTCTAGATTCTGACTTGTAAAAAGTGTTCATTTTCATGAACATGGCCATACACAGAGTTTTAGAAATAAACACCAGCTGTTAAACACTGTCAAACTGCCAATGGCCCGTGACGATTACATGAAAGGTGGGTATGCTCTGGGGCACCACGTTCTTTGACGTGGAAATCAGATTAATTTCTTCACACCGAAATTAACTGAAATGCAGAGCTAGTACAAACATTCACATCCACATGATCAAATGTTTTCAGAACTGCTCTTTTTGGTCATTTTAATCATTGTTTTTTGTGTTATTACAATAAAACACGACTTTATAAATCCCTGAAAGTAAAATTAAGGCATTATAGCAGCAAAAACACACTCACAAACCAATAAAATAAGACAAAATACAAATAAAAAAAAATCTAGCAAATCCCGCGCTGAAATTATTGCCCACAGCATATTTAAATATTACTAAACACCGCACACAGCAGCATGGTGGTGGTTGGAATGTCCGCAAACAGTAGGCCTAGGCTACTGTTGCTGAGTTATTTTGAACTTGTTTACCCTTGAATGAAGGGTAATGAATGAATGGCAAAGAATGAAGAAGTTCTTTGCCAAAAGCATTATTGGCCATGACATGCTCATCCCTTTGAAATCCAAAAGACTGTACGGGGTGTCAAACTTAGTTCCTGAAAGGCCACTGTCCTGCAGAGTTTAACTCCAACCCTAATCAAACACACCTGAACCAGCTAATCAAGGTCTTCAGTATTACTAGAAACCTCTAAGCAGGTGTTTTGCAGCTGGCTGAAACTAATGTGTAGAACAGTGACCCTCCAGGAGCGGAGTTGGACACGTGCCACAGGGTGTACCATTTCTGATTTTGGGTGCTAATATTAACCCCATTTGTGACAGTTATGCACCCTCAAAGTGCACATTACGCAGTAGACATCTATCCAATGCCTTGACTCACTCACTCACTCACTCACAAAGACAGTAGTCCCTTTCACACAGCAGTCCTGGTAAATTACCATAAAAAAAGCTTAAAATGCACAAATGTGCTGTTCACACAAGCAACAGCGTTCTATCTTTTTTCCCAGTAAGACACCATTCACACATCGGTACCAAAATACCGGAAATCTCACTAATGTCAATCATCAGATATGACCTTTAAATGCTGAGCCGTTTTTTTTTTTCATCCACCTAGATGAGAGAAAGCACTTTAGTTTCATTTAAGTTACTTTTTTTTTTACTTCTGAGGGACAGGCATAAGGGGATGATCACACTTGTTTTTGCTCTTAAAAACATGAGCAACAGCGCAATGGTCAGATGTTTAGCGCATTTTTACATAGAAAACATTTGAATGCAGAGCTTACAGTAAACACCTCTGACAGAGCTTTATGATTGGCCCAAAGTAAAGTTCTAACGTCAGCGCTTTCTGACCTCGTACATGCTCATGAATGTAATCTTCATTCTTTGTTCACACACTATGCCAGGAAATTGCCAGATCTGATTCACTGGTATTTTTGAAAAGGTCCTGTTCATGCATAATCTCTTTATAGGTAATCTAGTACAGACTTTATGTGTGAAAGGGGCTGTTATTTGTTGCCACCTACTGGCATGTCTATGTAATTCCCCACCACTAATGAACAGATGGTCTAAAACGTACAAAGACAAAAGGAGTGATACAAAAAGTGAAGTGCTGTTGGGCTGTGATCAGAACAAACGCCAAATTCAAGGACTGGAATTGTTGCATAAATAGTATTTTGCTATGCTTCTTCTACAGTGAAATATTTCAGATGAAGAAAGGAAATTTGTCTGTTTTGATTTTGATACTTGAAATTTAACTCAATGAACTCTCACAACTGAAATATAGAAATGTTTTTAATTTATAACAATCTTATGGTTTATCAAAGTGTGGTTCGGATTATCCACCAGTGTACTTGTCCCATGGCTGTCTAAAAGAACATGAGCTCTGCTCTGAGGGACAGCGGAAGAGTTTGATTTTCCCCAAATAACCATAAAATTACCCAGAGTGTAGCTTGACCTCTATGTTGCTTTACCCTGGTCAGCTCCCCTAGATGGATTCAGGGATCCCTGGCAGAGGCTTAGGGACCCAGTTAATCTCTAATTGAATCTGGAACAGGTCCAGCTAGCCACAATACAGGTCAAAACAGGTATGAGACAACTATGCTTTCACGTTTATTAGCTTTTCTTTTGTCTTTAAGCTTGCTTCTAATCCAAGAGCTCCCATCTCAGATTGAGGGTCGGTGAGATGTTGTTTTAAGAAGAGTCCATGCCAAAGATAACCTCTTTCAGGTGGAAAATTCCTCTCTCTTTACAAAATCTCTTTAATTTGTTAAGTCACAAGATCAAAATGAGGGCGTTGGGTCTTATTTCCCATTTACACAGCATAACTAAATATAACTTCAGCTTTTCCTCAGCTTGTCTGCTTGTATTTATTAATGATGTCTCGAAACTGAATTGGAAAAGTGCCTTACGGGTTAAAAATGTTTTGTTTAGTTTTTTATATATATATATACAAATAAAAAATCCACTGCATCAACTTATTGTTCTTATGCTACTACTGGGAACATTTTAGGAAATTTCATGAGGTAAAAGAATGAAGCTTTCAACCAAAACATAATTAATGGTGTGCCAATCTAATTCATCCTCATTGAAAACATCTGCACCACTGCACTGTGCTTGAGGTTTAATTATTCACCAAAAAGCCTCCCCTGATAATTCCAAGGCTGTAGCTCTTCTAATTGGGATGTTTTGTATCTGAGAAGGAAGTGGGTCAGTGCAGGGTCAACAGTGCTGCAATTAAACCATTTTCTGTAGGTCAGCGCACAGACGGTGGACCAAAGTCATAGTTCAAGGGTTTTTTTGCTGGTATGCACCTCAAGCAAACTCTCCTCAAGATGTGCTTATTTGTGAAGTGTCTTTTCTCTATCCAAGTGTCTTTGAACTGTGCCGGGGGAGGACAAAGCCAGACTCTAGATATAATAGTGAGGAAGTGCTTTATGATCTCTCTGATTGAGTCTCAGCCCATATGTTTGCTGATTCTTATCTGCTCAAAGATGTGGCAATGGTCTTCTGGTCAGTGGGGGAGAAGGACAGGAGAGTATTTATGCCTCCACATCCCTTCCTCAAGTCTAAAACACGCCATTTTTTTCCAGTACACGGCGCCACAGAGTGAAGCAGCATTTTCACCTTGTTTATCTCCCTCACATTAGTCTGAAAGACAGGAGTTCTGAGCCTTCATTAAGTCTGTGTTTTATAGAGAGGCCTGGACTTGTTTGCTATTATCTGTCTGTGGTATTCTAAACAGAGGGGAATTAAGGCCATCTGCATTACGGCACATAATGGCTTTATTCCACAGGAGATAATTATCCCTGAATGTAACCATGATGTATCACTATCCCAAATACAAAGGCAGCATATTTGTCTCCATTTTATTACACAAGGTTCATTTTATAATAGGATTAAGATTATTTCCACAGTCATGGTAGGCTGTCAAACACAAAGCAAGCCAAACTTGGAGTGGAACAAATCTTTCTTTGACTTTATTTATTTGTTTGCGCTTAAACCAAATTGTTTTCCAGGCAAAGCCCTGAAAGAAGAGATTCATGCAAGTTTCACACAGAAACTTTTGGCACTATCACTCAGATTTTGAAATAATGACCTACATATACCCTGTCCATCTCCTTTTCCTTTATTTCAAAAAGAATAGTTCATGCACAAATTAAAATTCTGTCAATATTTACTCACTCTCATGTTTTAAAAAAAAATGTATGACTTTCTTTCTTCTGTAAAATACAAAATATCTTAATATGTTTAATATAATATGTTTGCATTGTCCACACAATTAAAGGCAATGGAGTCCAATGCTACAGCTGAAGGATTCCTAAAAAAAAAATATTATGCTATTTTGTGAAGAAAAAAGTCATCCAAGTTTGGAAGGACATGAAGGTGTGTTGATGAAAGTTTTATTTTTGGTTGTGCTATCTGTGAACTGTCTCGATACAGGACAAGAAAAAAAGTTACTTGAAACTGCAGGCCTCGGCTCTCTTGTGAGCAATGATTACACAGACTTGTACAGTACATAATGGTGTTCATGCAATCAGCAGACAGGAATCTCTTTATGGCACTGTGAAACAAAGCCAGGTCAATTATGCATGCATATACTGCATGCACCTTAGCATATAATCAAACTATTAATCAGTGGGGGGAAATGAGATCTTTGACCCTTCCCTCATTCTTCCCCCTAACTGAATGTAGCTATTAGCCAACAAACTTTCAAAAAGGAAATGGACTCTTGTGAGACTACTGATTGAGGGGGTAGCAGAAGAAGTGATCCACAAATGTTCTGAAACCAACATTCCATCTTGAATCTACAGAAGATGTAATGCTTAAAAACAGGTGTGCATTTGACCATATCTTCACTATGGATCTCTATGTTATTTTGTTCCATGCCGAAAAGTTCTTCCTTGACCTCAAATGAATAATGCCCCAGAGGAAAGCATAACGGGAGAGTAACATCTTCCAAACTGTATCCACTTGGCTAATGTTTCAATAGAATTACATTTTATTAGAAAATTAACCCTCCCTCGCTTTACAGATGAATTGGCTGTCATGGTAAATCTCAGCTTACACAAAATGATTGGCCAACAATATGATGTAAGAACTCTTGTGAGTCTTTTCAGTGATTTACAATGCTGTAAATTCTATCATGGTTCATAACACAGTTGACAAATCAATTGTGCAGACTCTCTGATAGGCCTGAGATGGAACATAACAGGTGATGACAGACTAAATATTTCCATTTCAGGAAATTGAATATTTTGTAGTGTTGCATTCTTTGTCTTGGCTTCTTTCAGAAACCTATTGTCAGTTGTATTGAGCTACTTGAATCAGAACAAACGAAGTTTCAGGTTTTAACATCCATATTGGGTGATCTGACCATGCTGAAAACCAGATACAAGCTCTGGAAAACTTGGATAAATCTGATATCAACGAGAATTTATTTTGATTTCTTTTTCATCCTAATTGAATCTCAATTATCGCATTGCTCGGGATCAGCCAATGTGCATGAGGTGTTAATGGGCTCACTTTAGACCCAAACTGGCAAAATAAATTGAGACACAATTATTGTGAATTCCTGTACTGACTGTCATGGTGAGATACAGTGAACATGACTAGATTAATTCATTCTAAATAAAATTAATTCATTTTACAAAAAAAAACCATTACTGTATAATTCATTCTTATGCTTATTTCTCAGTGATAAACTAACAGACTCTGTCTGCTTAAGTTTTGTTTTGGTCATCTTTTTGTTTTGGGAAGCAGATAAAGCATCCATGATTGGCAGTTTTCTGTGTCTCTGTCTATCAAAAGTATTAAAGGACCCTCAGGGTTTATTAGAAATGGACTCCACATCCTTGTTGCCTGAAGTCTATGTAGTAGATGTCAGAGGAGAGAATGAAGGTCAGGATTCTATATAGTATACTGACAGCTAAGCTGCCTTTATCCCAGGATCTGGCCCCATTTTGTGTGTTCCTAGTGGCCTCTGGTCTTTTTCATCTCCTTGGCCTAATATTTACCCAATGCTGGAACCTTACCAGAGGAAGGAACACCAAGGAAGGAACCTTGAGTAAAACTTCAAACATCGTAACTGTTGAAAGACATCCACAGGCTGTAAACCCATATTCTACCTGACACAAATGCACACATAGAGCTAAATGTGTTTGGCTGAAACTGACAGGTTAGTGTGACTGAAACCAGCAGAGAATGTTTATATTCTGCAGTGTCATTAGGAAAAGTGTTTTTGGTTACATAAATGGCTATGTCGTTCAGCATCATCTTTGGCAAATGCAGCAATTGGACCCAGAGACACAGGGAGGGATGTTGTTTCAGTAAATGCAATGCTGTATCAGGTTCCTTTCTGATGAGGGATGGACAGGTTATGCCATAGAATACGTAAGTCTGTGTGGGTGTGAAGATGAATGGGGTTTGCATGGCCTGAAGTCAAATGCTTTTTATAGATTCACAGCACTGCAAGGGCTGGTGGGTAAAGCAGACAGTTATAAATGGGTCTGACTAAGACCCCATTAGCAAAGAGTTATTAATTACAGCCCATGATAACAGATGAGTGAGAGCAATTTATTGAATATTGCTTTGGGAAAAATAACCTTGTTTAATCTTCATCATTTGTACAATCTGGTTTCTTTGATTTACAGGTTACGAAATCAGGAAGAACAATCTAACTGGAATATCCCACATGGTAAAAAGTACCAGTTTAGAAATATGCAACATTACATTTTTTTTTTTTTTAAATCCACATTTAATGAGGTGCAGAAAAACTACATTAATTGAACTGTAAGAGATTCTACAATTCTTTCTCTCGTAAATTCTGAGCTGACGGAAGCACTTTCCTGATTGACTTGAACTTAGGACCAAAATAATGAACTTGAGAGATAAATTCATTGAACTTGACATTGAGGAATGTAGGGTAGCACCAATCTCTGCTACAACTGTAATTTGATCCACGATCTTTCTGTTCCCACACCAGTACACTAAACAGTCTTTTGCAGATAAGATTAGAAATTATATTAAAGATAATAAAATGGGAAAACACGTATTACATCAGCACCAATTTCCCACAGAAGTTATAACGTATGTGTTAGCCTTCATATATAATGGATATTATGCACACACAAAAAAAAAAAAAAAAAAAAAAAAAACATATTTTAGAAGTTACACAATTTGTCCACACAAAATGTTGTGTCACTTGAGGAAGTGAAGCCGTCAGTGTCTGGGATAATGTCTTAAATAAAATACTACAATATAAAAATACTACAAAATATGATTATTTATTTAATATGTGCTTATCAGTTCACTATATCTGAATTACCAAAAAATGACACTTAAATGACACTTGACGCTTTATTTAATTCAGTTCAATATAGAATGAGTTTGATTTTTTTATTTGAATTTTGTCTGGGTGTTTGATACAAGAAATGATCAACATCTATTTAACTTGGGCATTTTGATGTCATTATAATTTATAGCCATAAGAAGATAAAACCACTTGGAGTGGCAAATAATACAGTATTACAAGATATATTTGAAGGAATTATGGTTTCTAGTTTCTATTTGAAAGTGAATGAATTAGTTAATTGAATTTGTAATGGCAAACTAATTGCCCATATTGACTCTACTCATAACTAGACTGAATGAATGTATGACTTCACCAAGTAAGACCCAAATAACATATCTAGATTATTTTACATCTGGATTGGTGCTTGCCTGACTTTTATTTTTACTTTGCATTTACATCTTAACTGTAGGTGTTACACCCATGTCAGAAAGTTTTGTTCACTCGATTATTCCTGGTCCATAAAGAAAGATGATTATCCAGCCTGGAGTCTGCTGTGCAATAAATACTGTGGGATTTAAAAAAAAAATCGTTTAGACCAATAAACTGTCTGTGCATTTTAATCTTAAAGAGCAATTTACTCCATAAAAATCTAGAGAGATTGCCAAGGTCAATATATGTTGTGGTCTGCAGTTCCATTGCAATCAAAACACAGTCTTGAATTTCTTTAAATGTTTTATATATCCCTGTTTGCCTAATGCACGTCTTTTGGCCGACTATATGTTAAAATGCTTTAGGTTGCCCTGGGTCAGGGTTCTGTGGAGAGTTGCGCGTTTCACTTAATTGTATAACTGTAACACAATTCAAGGAAGTCATTCCTGCTGTGGAAAATATGTCATTCACATCAACACGTCATCATCAGAATTACAGCCGTTTCATCCAGAAGCTTTAGCGCTTTAATGATTTTCCCTTATGTTAACATGTCACGTCTCAGTTCATCACATCTGAGCCTGTTCCAATAAGTCACAGTGTTTTCATGGTTTAAGTCATATGTCATGAAACAACCACTTCGCCCACATGTTCGAGAGCCTCTTGAGAGTATATCTGTCCTTCAAAGGATTGTGTGGTAAAGAGAGAGCTGTAAATTCATTGTGGTTACAGCAGCGGGAATGACCGAGGTTCAGACTTTTGATCGTGTTCAAGTGTCTTTCACAGCATTCGAGTGGAAGCGGAGGCCGGGTACCTCACAGTTCATTTTCCAGCGTTTAGAAGACATGAGAGAAAGTCAGAGTGGATTGTGATGACTTGCAGAAGAGTGGTGAAGGGGCTCTCTGTTTCTCAGCCGTCAGAACACAATGCCCAGCAATCTCCCTGTGGCAAACCCCAGGCGAACATGTATGGAAGGTTCAGAGGGAAAGCGAAAGCAGGTCACTTTCCCTCAGTGTATGAGATTAAGCATGGGGCCTCCCTCTCCTCACTATCTGGCACTTTTTTGGCTCTGGCTACCAGGCACCTTTGATCTCCCTCTCAATGGACCGCAGACTGCTGCCAAAATAGGGGCATGGTAGACTATCATAATCAATTTTTATCCAGCTCTATCTAACAGCAGAGATGGAGTGATATATTTAGATTGTGAACATAAGTAATGAATTTGTGCTGTGGGGTATGAGGGAGAAGTAGGAAAAGAGCTAATCAAGCGTTAGATGTTTTGGCAGGGCTTCACCACTGAAGAGATTTAGTGAAGTATTGCTCACTCATTTGAGAATGATTAAGTGGATTCTTACGGTTGGTGTGGAGAAAAGAAGGGAGAAATCCTGCTAGTCTGTCTTTCCTTCCGCCCAGAAAAAAGTACAGTCCAAAAATACTGTATGCACTAATGTTCAAAAGTTCGGGGTCAATACAATTTTTTTTTAAGTTAATACTTTTCAGCAAGGAATTATTCAATTTATCATAAGGGATAGTAAAGACATTTACATTGTTACAACAATTCTATATCAAATAAATGCTGTTCTTTAGAATTTTCCTGATAAAATGTAAAAAGAGTCCTGATAAAATATATCACATTTTCCACAAAAAATATATATATATATATTATACAGCACAACCATTTTCAACTGTGATAATAAGAAATGGGTAACACTTTACAATAACATTAGTTAATGTATTAACTAACATGAATCAACCATGAGTAATACATTTGTTACTGTATTTGTTCATCGAAATTAACATTAACAAAGATTAATAAATGCTGTAGACCTGCAGTTTAGTATTAGTAAATGTTAACTAATTTTAACTAATGAAATCTTATTGTAAAGTTTTACCAAGAAATGTTACTTGAGCATCAAATCAGCAAATTAGAAGACGTGTCGTGATTCTGATGGATAATGCGACACTGAAGACTGGAGTAATGGCTGCTGAAAATACAGCTTTGCCATCACAGAAATACATTAAAAAAAATAAAATAAAAAAAATAGATTGCAGTTGGGTAACACTTTTTTTACAGAGTAATTACTTACTTATTAGTGGATGTTGTAACAACATGTAACAAACTGTAATTAACATGTAACTAAGTTATGGAACAGCCGTTACAGATTGTAATTATGCACATAATAGGCAGCTACTGTTAAACATATGTAACAAGCCCAGTCGGTTACATACGTGTTACACGTGTAACAACAAGTACTTAGGCTACTAAGGTCGGGAAAAGCCTGCAGTTACACATGGTAATTTTGTACGTTATGTAGCATTACACGTATGTAACATAAATAAAGTGTATTAAGATTGTTCTTAAGTGCCGTTCATGTGTATCTACCAGGGTTGTGGACTCGAGTCGCATGACTTGGACTTGACTTGGACTCGAGTCCCATATTTGATGACTTGCGACTGGACTTGATATATTCAAAGATGACTTGCGACTCGACTTAGACTTTGACAACAATGACTCGCGACTTGACTCGGACTTGAGCCCTGTGACTTGGAAAGACTTGACCTATCTACTAAAACCACAGATCAGAGTTGTAATACGCAACTTTCGCACGTTTGGCACTGAGCCAGAGCGCGTGATAGATTGTGTTCAGCAGCGCGTGTCAGTTGTCATTTATTATCACACGTTCAGACATTTTTCAACCAAATAATGTTTTCTTTTTTCTTTTCAGGCATTTAAATACACAAGTACTAGCGAACCATTTATAATTTGAGGAAAAAAAAACACACTGATATCTAAGTAAGCGCAAATAATAAACCTTGCAAATGTAATGTTGAGATATGTTATTTTCCCCCCACAACCAACGCACATTTTAGCCTATAGGCAACTATAAAGTGTTCTCCCTGTTCACCAGCCACTCACTTTCATGTCTTTCGGGAGAAATGGATGGATTTACGTTACGTTTTGTAAAAGACAGGCACGTAGCCCCAAAAAGTGTCACTTGACGCTTGATACGTCGCCATGGAAATAGGAATGTTCTAGTAGCCTACAATTACTGTCGCGTTAACAAAAAAATATTTTAACCAGGGACTCAATATTTTAAAATGAATGTGTAGCAAATCACGATTAATTTTCCCAATGAACAGTTCATATTTTAAAAGCCTTCCTGATGTAAATTAGTATACATTTCATTTACTATAGTAATTAACACTGAGACAGTAATTTGTGCAAAAAGCACTAATGACTTGTTTAAGACTTGAAGCTAAAACTCGAGGACTTGCAACTTGACTTGGGACTTGTCTGTCTTGACTCGGGACTTGACTTGGGACTTGAATGCAAAGACTGAGACTTACTTGTGACTTGCAAAACAATGACTTGGTCTCACCTCTGGAATCTACATACCTTATCCATCTTAATTAGCCCACTATTTCACAGCTTAAATACATGCAGTAGCTTCTTAATTACATTCAAATTACAGAATATTACACGGGTATAAGCTACGTAAAATAAAGTGTATCAAGATTGTACTTAAGTGTACTTAATTTCTATCTTACCATATGCGCCTTAGTTTGAATAAACTCACTAGTTCACAGCTTAAATACATGCAGTATAGCTTCCTAATTACATTGCAATTACATAATATTATAAGCTACGTAAAATAAAGTGTATCAAGAATGTACTTAAGTGTACTTTGCATATACATACCTTATCTATCTGTGCCTTAGTTTGATTTAATCTTGTTACATATGTGTAACAGTAGCTGCCTATTACGTGCATAATTACAATCTGTAAGTACAAGCTGTTCCATAACTTAGTTACATGTTAATTACATTTTGTTACATGTTATTACAACGTCAACTACAAAGTAATTAATGAAGTAATTACTCTGTATCACGAACACAGTAAAATAAAGTGTTACCTGCAGTTGTTTTAAATTGTAAAAATATTTCACAACATAACTGTTTTACTGTAGTTTTGATGAAAGAACTGCATGTTTGGTGAGTGTAAGACTAAAATAGTTTTATATGATTTAAAGATAGATGATAGATAGACAGACAGACAGACAGACAGACAGACAGACAGACAGACAGACAGACAGACAGATAGACAGACAGACAGACAGACAGACAGACAGACAGACAGACAGACAGACAGACAGACAGATAGACAGACAGACAGACAGACAGACAGACAGACAGACAGACAGACAGACAGACAGACAGACAGACAGACAGACAGACAGATAGATAGATAGATAGATAGATAGATAGATAGATAGATAGATAGATAGATAGATAGATAGATAGATAGATCTGCCTTTGAGTGTGTAAAGAAATACAGTAGGAAAGACTGCTGTATAGAATAAAATTCAATGAATGATACAAAATTCACTGAGATGTTTTAATCATGCACTCTGATTGTGCTGGATTATTATTTTCCTGATAATTCTTGTCTGGCACCGTATAGGCACAAATGATCCTTGATTTAAAAGAAGGCTTTTGTCGTATCCCCAGACCCCTGTCTTATTCCGCAGGAAATGTGAACATCTCAGCGGTGCTCTGTCAACATGCAGCCGGGTTGGTGAAAGACTTATTTGTTGGGCGGTGACAGTATCAGTGGGCTCATATCATGTTTGCATATTTGTCTCTGTTTGACAGCAGCCCACAAAAGGGGGAGGCCTGGGGTTAAATCCTGATGTATTGAGCTTCCCCGAACAAGAGGAGTGTGGAGTGACGTGTTTCAGACCCCCATACATCACTCTCTTTCTGTCACACATTTTAGTTGTCCCCTGCTCTCTCTCTCTTTCTCTTGATTTCTTTATCTCAACATTTCTGTCTCTCTGCGTCTCCCCAATTTTCTCAATTTACAAACTGTTTTGATCGACATATCTCTTTGTTTTTCTTAATTTCATTTCTCATTTGCTTCCTTTTCTTACTCATTTTCTGTCTCCTGCACATGTCTTTCAATTATTTTCTCTAATTATTCTCTCTTAGCTTTTCTGTCAGCTTGTTTCATGTTTAATAGCCATCAATAACTATATATTCAGAGTAGAACCGCTCTCTCTCTCTCTCTGTATATCTCTCTCCTTTACACTCACAGACAAAATAACATTGCAGCAGGTGATGAGAGCACTTCTCTCTTCTTTCTTGCTTTATGGCCATCTGTGGCCTCCTGAAAAGACCCCACTGAATAAACAAGTCTCATTGCCCTCTCCTCAAAGGCTCCATTTGCTCTTATATTACAGGCCACCTATAAAATGCCCTGTAGGGTGTAGGCCGTTCTGTCTGTTTAACCAGTTTCCCTTAGTAACATTGTCAAGCATACCACACATCTGACTACAGGGTGAAATATGATAATTGTATTGAGAAGTAACTATATAGAGAAGGATTTTCAGATAATAGCATTTGTGGAGTGTCTGGGTCTCAATTCAGACCTTTTCAATGCAACTCTATATAGGATTGCAAATGTTGACATTCTTACTGACATCATTATCTACAGACACTCTTCAAATATGTTCCTTTCTGACAAAAGAGAGTCAAGTTTAGAATAGATTGTTTGAAAGATCTTATGCTCACCAAGTCTGTATTTATTTGATCAACTGTGCAAAAAATAATATTGCAACATTTTAAAGTAATGTTTTTTAAAATGCAGTGTATTCCTGTGATGGCAAAGCTAAATTTAAAGCATCATTACTTTAGTCTTCAGTGTTGCATTATCCTTCAGAAATCATTATAATATGCTGATTTGGTCCTTAAGAAACATTACACTTATTATCAATGTCCAAATCCATTTTTTGCTGCTTAATATTTTTATGTAAACCGTAATACTCTACCATTCAAAAGTTTAAGATTCTTTTTATCAATACTTTTATTTAGCAAATATGCATTAATTGATCAAAATGTACATTAAAGACATAATGTCACCAAAGATTTCTATGCTGAATCCTGAAAAAGTTCACTGTTACCACAAAAAAATAGGCAGCAGTAATAGTTGAGCAGCAAAAAATATTGATAAAACTGAGCACCAATTGAGCATATTAGAATGATTTCTGAAGGATCGAATAAAATAATAAAATACATTTAGCCCAAATATATTCATAACACACATAAATATATTCAACTAGAAAACACTTCTTTTAAATAATATTTCACAATATTGCTGTTTTTACTGTAATTTTGAGTAAATAAATGAAGCATTGGTGAGCAAAAAGAGACTTTTTTTCAAAAACATGAAATAATCTGAATTATTCCAAACTTTTGAACGGTACCCTCATTTAATCTCAGACTGAACTTTGCAACTATTAAAAGGCCTTATGTATGAAACAGATGTCTGAGTGCAAAAAACTCCCCAGCCATAGTAAACTTGTTTAATAATAATAGTGATGAAGGTGATGTCCGGATTGTGGATTCCTTTTCAAACTCTTCCTTATCCATCACGGAAAGAGCAAGAGAGAAACTCATTTCGCCTCCCACTGCACTCCTTTCTACCTTGATAGATGTGTTCCTGCCACCGCACAGCCGAGCCTGATGAAACTTAAAAGCTTAAAAGAGAAGCACCGGCACGATGATGCCGCCAGCCAACCCCTCACTCCACACGTATACATTCCTAACCAACAAACTGAGCAGGAAGTATCTTAATATGTTTTTGCTAGAGACTTTGCTAGAGTCTTCAGAACAACAATCTAAACATGGTTATGTTGTTGAGGTCTATTTTGAAACTTTAGAGGTGACAAATGTGAAATCCCCAGAGTCTTTAAGAGAAAAATCTGTGCACAGTGTGTGATGTTGTAGAGGTCTCTTATAAAACTTTAAAGGAGACCATTGTGAGAGTGTTAGATTTTTTTTTGTCTCAGGAGACAAGTGTGAGAAGCAGGAGACTCAAGCAAAAGTCTCCATTTTATGTTAATAACTTCTGTCTAGGAGAAACATTTGAGATCATTTTTGATCACAAATTTTGATTTGTAATTTTTTAAAAAAGAAATAATAAATGAAAGAGCAACCTCTGAATTATTGTCTTGAAAAATATTACAGCAAGACAATAAAGAGACCTCCCATGTTTGTCACAGCCCATTCTCATTTTGGACTCTAAACTTTCTCAGATCTCAGTTTTGTCAACTTTTATTTCTCCTAAGGCATTTTAGAAGAGGCATCTGATACACTGTTGATATTAAAATGAGAGATACATGAGAATCACAACTATGTCTCATGAGCTCAGAAAGAGCAACATCTGAGCAATAAAATGTTCCTCTTGAAAGGGATTACAGCAAGACAATAGAGCACAATTGATGTGCCAAGGAGACAATGAGAACACAAAACAAAAAAATCCATGTAGATTACCAATCGTGTAACAACATATATCATTGATCACATCACCTGATTATTTGCATTCTTATTTTGTGGAAGTACAAAGACTAGGAGCTTGACTGACAAATAAAAACACATGGAATGTGCTTTGACAGAACTATTTATTTGTACTTCTTTGAGCAAATAAAACAGACAGCGAAAAGAAATACTGTGTCTTCTCCCTCAGGTGTGTGTGTGTTCGTGCGTGCGTGTGTGTGTGTGTGTGTGTGTGTGTGTGTGTGTGTGTGTGTGTGTGTGTGTGTGTGTGTGTGTGTGTGTGTGTGTGTGTGTGTGTGTGTGTGTGTGTGTGTGTGTGTGTGTGTGTGTGTGTGTGCATGAGAGCACGTGACCACAGTGCCACGGAGTCGTTTAGTCTGGGTCTCAGTGTGTAGGCTGGAGGATGGGGCCGTTTGTGTGCTGTGGAGCATGTCTTAAGTTGACCCTCAGCGTCTCTTGCGAAGGAATGTGTGGGCTCCCTGCCTCACTAATCCAACACCTGCCTTTAGTAAACCCAGCCTGGGCCTGACCACAGACCTCCCAGGTTAGTCCACCCGTCTCTCAACACTCAGGTGAGGTCTGTACAGCCACTGAAGGTCTTGCATTCATTCGTCTTTTGAAAGAACCCACTTTGCATTTGAGTTCACTTTTTGTGAAAAGTGAGGGATACTTTTTTCTGTAGAGTTCTAAGGAGCACATCAATCACTTAATTCTTCATTACTCTGAATGTGTCAGCCAATACTGTAAAAACAACGATAAAGCAAAACATATATCACATGGCATGTGTTTTTGCTTTGGCATTTAGTTCTTTTAATAACATATTTCTATTTCAATTGCTTTGAATGAGCTTAGCTGACTTACATACTTTCAAGCAATAATAGCTTTCAAGATTGTGCCAACTGGCTAGAGTTGTTTGAATTACCCCAGAATGCAGTTTAACCAAATGTTGTTCTACTGAATTATTGTGGGTATACATTGTATGCAAGCACACTTTTCACTTATACCTTTATGCCATTGGTGTGATTAACTGTTTCCTTTTAGATCCCAGTGTTATTTTACTCCATTAGAAGCCTGGAGCACATTCAAGAACACAACAAATCTTGATAATAATGATTATTATAGTTTTAATTTAAGAGATTATTTTAGTTTAGTTTAGTGTTTGTTAGATTTCACTCTCACTGTGTCCCAATTTCACATACTTATACTGTGCCCTACTGTTTTTGTAAAGAAAAAGTGTTTTGAGTGCGTAGCTAGCTTTGGGACATAGGCTATACTTCGTTATAGGGGTGTAACGATACCCTCATATCACGATTTGATACATATCACGATACTGAACTCACGATACGATATTATTGCGAAACTCCAAGACATGTGGTAAAAGGTTAACAAAAAATGTACTGTTGATTGAAATGCTAAAATCTTCCAGCGCCAGGGTTGCATGATGGTGAGCAACACCATTTTGACTTATAGCTGCACATAGTTATGTTACCACCACGTTGTCTAAGGACATTGATTATGGCACGGTGTCCAATAATGTTTCTGCCACGTCTCCTCGTTTAAGTGAGGTTAAAACCTGCCTCATCCACAAAAAGCTGCTCATGACCCATGGCATCTGCCTCTAGCTCCATCACTCTCTGGATGTCAAAACAAATACAGTACAGCAGGCCCATGCACAGCACTTCAGTATCTACTTAACTTGCTGTATTGCTGCATCAGTATTTTTACATTGTTGTGTTTCTCATTAGAGTATGGCGGTGCTACAAAACTTAGTGCAAAGGGACTGTACTAACCAATTCTCATTTCGAAATGTCCTTATGATGCTTGCTACATTATAGCGGCTCAAGTTAGTCTGAACCCCTTGGCCACCTTCCCTCAGGGTCATTCCATGGTTGATTACATGGTCCACTATTGTAGCTCTGATGTCATCAGTAATTCTATTTCTTACCCTTCTTACCCTTCCTCTTCCCCCTCCTCGTCCTCCTCTTGCTCCTCCTTGTCCTCTAATTTCACCTCCTTGTCCTTGTCATCCTCTCCCTCTCGCTTCTTCACCTCCGCGTCCTCTTCCTCCTCCTCTCCCTCCTGCTTCTTCACCTCTGCGTCCTCTGCCTCCTCCTCTCCCTCTCGCTTCTCCACCTCCGCGTCCTCTTCCTCCTCCTCTTCATCCTGCTTCTTCAACTCTGTGTCCTCTTCCTCCTCTTCTTCCTCCTGCTTCTTCACCTCCGCGTCCTCTTCCTCCTCCTCTCCCTCCTGCTTCTTCACCTCTGCGTCCTCTTCCTCCTCCTCTTCCTCCTGCTTCTTCACCTCTGCGTCCTCTTCCTCCTCCTCTTCCTCCTGCTTCTTCACCTCCGCGTCCTCTTCCTCCTCCTCTCCCTCTCGCTTCTTCACCTCCGGTGTTGTGCAGTGGATTGTACCTACAGTTTTGCAAAGTGTGTTACAAAATTGCAAACTGAGTGAAAAGCAGTGTTTGTGCTTTTAGTTTTGTAAACTCAGTGAGTGGTTTTTCTATAAGTATTAAAAGTTTTAGAAATTGTGCTATAAGAATCTTGGTTAGGGTTTAAGCATTCAGAAAAAACTGTAATGACCAAATGCATCTTTACAAAAGTTCACAATGCTGTTGCAGATTAAATATAATTTGGATAAAATTGAATGTTATCCAAATTATTTAGACATTTATTTTCGTCAGATTAGATACTGATTATTAATCACTCAAACCCCTTTATCTAAACCGCTCTACTTACACATTTTTTTCCAATTGCTAACACACTAAAATGACATGCACAACACAATTATTTAAACTGACAGGGAGCGAAACCTCTTCTCAAGTCTCCAAAAGTCTAAACACATTTTCTGCTTTACACACATTTGGAAATTTAAAATGGCACTTTTTAAATGCACTGAACACGGTTCTCTGCATAAGACACAACAATCTGACATAAAGTCACAAGTTTGCCATTTCCAAACACTGCCATTCAAAATCACACTACATGAGCTAATTGGCCAATACATGTGCCACCTGGCCACACACCTCAATGGTTAATTGTTAACACTTCAATCAGGATGTAAGCACTATGAAAAGACCACAGGTCAGCACCTTTTTTTTACAACAACAATGGAATTATTACTGTATTATAATAATTATTTGTCTTGCCTCTTTTTATATATATTTTTTTTCTGCAATTTTCTTTTTCAGTTTACTGTTTTTTTTGTGAGTATTTTTTTGTTCAGTCCAATGTAAACATATCTGCTGTGCATATGTTGCACTGACTTGTTTGGTGAAAAATAAAAATGTTTCAACAGCATGTGTGTGTATCTGCAAATATTTCTAAGCATGTGAACAATCTGAAGAATTTTCTACAATTTTAACTATATTAGTATTATGGCAAAGCATAAGGATGAGAGTGCTTTTCATTATGCCCAACAGTGTGTAGTTGGTTAGACAAAAATCTGGTAATATGAATGAAGTGTGTACCATTTTGTGCAAAAGTTTTATTTTGATAATGCTATATGTAGTTTTGGTTGCAGTGCTTCATTTTGCAGGATATATGAGATATTTTGCAGTTTGGGTGTGTGGTTTTGTGAATTGTGTTAACTATTTTGATAAAAACCAGCCTAGTTTGCAAAATTGTGTGTTGGCAATTGGAAAAAACGGTAATCGTCATACTTTCACATCCGTCATGTTTGTAGTTTTTTAACACTTTTTATTTGTGTTTGTAGTTCTAATTGAATCCTCATCCAACTCGCAATGGGTTGTGGGCAATATTAGCAATTAGATTGTGGATGGATTTGCACTTCAAATTCTAACAGGAAAAAGTAGACCATTCGGGTATCTTTCGAATACTTATTTCAACATACTATAAAAATTTGGGACACACTCATTTGAATTTTGAATACTGTTTAGGACGTATAGTATGCGAATTGGGACGTAGCATCTATCCATTTTTCAGTACTTTTATAGATTTTAATTAAAAAAATGTTTTCACTTAGTTTTTGTTTTAGATTTCATTTTTGTTTCTGTTAACAATAACACTCATGTGAACTTGTGCTACACAGTGATGTTATTGTTAATTTAAGCTGACTCTAAAAATATTACAAATGATTTTCAGTTGGCTAACTGAAGCTAAAATGAAATAAAATAAAATATAAATATTTGATGGAAAATTTTAAGCTAAAAAAATGAAAATGAAAATTAGAAACTGAAATAAAGTTTGTTGAAGTATTAAAAAGACTAATACTGCAATAAAAATAGATTAAAGTAAAATAGAAACATTAGAAATATTAGAAAAATTACTATATGAAAGCACATAACACAATTACTGAAACTTAAACTAAAATGCAAATGAAAACTGAAACCATAATAAAGGCTAATTCAAAATATAAAAAAATACAATAGTAGTATATAATACTAAAAGAACACTCGTGCCAAACAATTTGGGAACACAAAACAATAATTGGATGTAGATTATGATTCATATTACAACATATTGATCATATTTGCATAACAAATCACATATATACCAATCTTGAAATGTAAAGTTAACACAAGAAGCTTTATGTGGGATCTCAAAGGTCAACAATTGTCTTCTAAAATGAAACAGGGCCTCAGAATCTCATGGATGGGATATTACGGCTTTTTATAGCTGTAGGCAGATCTTAAACATGAGAAGAACAGGAAGAAAAATAGAAACCAAGAACGAGAATGGAGGAAAGAGAGAGACTGAGATGTCCAGGTGCTGGGATTTGGTGTTGAATGTCCACAGATTGCTTGGGGCAACAGATTTCTTACACCTGATCTGAGGTATAGTCTGCTTAGAGAATCAGTCTGCAGGTTCTGTCTCTAGTACAAGGTCACTCATTACGAGGTTCAACAGTCCATCAGTAAATGCATTTATTAGCATACAATAATGTTATGGTAAGCTAGCAGGTTTAAAGGGATAGTTCACCCATAAATGAAAATTCTCTCATCATTTACTCACCTTCATTGAAGAATGTCGATAAAGAAAACAGAAAACAGTTGATGGGGCCGATTGACTTTCATAGTATTTTTTTTTCCATAATATGGAAGTCAATGGGGCCCATCAACTGTTTGGTTATACCCATAATTTTCCAAATATATTCTTTTGTGTTCAGCAGAAGAACGAAATGCATACAGGGTTGGAACAACATGAGGAAGAGTAAATTATGACAGAATTTTAACTATCCTTTTAAGGTTACCATGCGTCTAGCCACAGTGTTAGATGTGGAAATGAAATGGAATGTTAAAAAATATTGTCTCATAAATAGATCACACAAACAAATAATTGATTTTAACATTTTAGAATACTAATTGTTTATAAATGATTAGCATTAACCACTGATAAGCAAAATCACAGAATGAACGGGTGTGACGTTATTTAGAACAAAATCAGGCCAAAACTAAATTCGTTTGGAGTTCGTTCAAAATAGCTTCCCAAAGCGAACTTTCCAGAAAAGTCTGGTAAACACCCTTGAAATACCATTGGTCCGTGGTATTTACGTAATAGGTAAGTGTACTCTGAAGCTCCACTTTCTTTGACGTGAAAATGTTCTCCAGTTCATTCCATCTTCTGTCCAGTACGTGGAGGTCAGACATGAAAACACTGAAGAACTGCTTTATAGTAGAAAAGTTGTAATTCTAATTGGAAGCGACACTGACACTGTTTTTGCTTTAAAGCAATATACTATGATCAGATGCTTTATTTACTACTGTTTTCTCACCACTGTCATTTTCATGTGTGTTTATTTAGTTATTGAGAGGAAACAGCACGTAAATATTCACATATTCATATAAACACCGCTTCGAGCAGCGTGGGGATGTCGGGATGTTCGCTAACAGTATACCACTTAAAAGGTATTTTTTGTAACTTCTTTTTTACCGCTAAAAAGAACTTTGCCGTGATTATATCGGGGCCTTTTGCATTTTGAGGCCCTGCCCTGTGGACCTTTTCAAGTTTTGCTAAGCAGTCACTGCATTAGCACAGGTCAAGGTCAAAACCCTATTCTTCATTCACATGCCATGCTGTTTTGAATTGAATGTGCCCACACTTTTCACACTGTTTCTCTCTCTTTCCTCTTATCACACTGCCTCTCACTGTGCCAGCGAGTTAGCGAAGCATTAAGGAGCGATTCTCAATGGCTTTGCATACAATTCTACACTTAGCAGAGGCTGGACAGCCACAATGGAATCACAATTGCCAACTGCTCTAAACATGAGTCTCACCATAGCCAAATGCTGATAAGCCAGCCTGAGCTGCAGCTAAACCTGATGGGACACAAACAATCCCAGATAACAAAGTGGAATCGAGACAAAAGCCCCATCCCCCCTCTTACAATGAGGGCTAGAATAGTAAGAGAGGATTTTAAGAAAGGTGGCATGCCAATGAAGAACCGTTGAACCTGAATAAGCCAGTTTAACTGGCCTTATAGGATACTTGGCGGTGTAATGTTTCCTTAATGCTGTGTGAAACTGAACAAGAGAGAGCGTTGTAAGAGGATATGTAAGAAACTAAATGTGTTACATGCGTCATTAAGTAAGAAACTTTCACCTGTTTTTCTTTCTGTCTTGAAACAGTTTGCCCTAAGATACTGAGTGTTCAGTTAGTGAGTTAAGAGACCAGGAAGGACACAATAGTATAAGTAGTATCATATGAACTTTAAACCTGTCTCCTTAAATAACAGTGATGCTTGTGAAAGCAGAAGTCTGAGGGTCAGACAGTTGGCCAGAGTGTTATTTACGGATGAGGATGTGTGTAAAGTTTGGGCGATGAGTGGTTCCAAGTTAATATGTGAGCTTTCCAGCATGACCAGTGAATTCTCTCTCTTACGTGATGTATGATTTTATTAAGAAGAATGCAAAAAGAAAGGAAAAGGTGTGGGGGTATCATTAGAAGTCCTAATAAATGATATTCATCAGAAAACCCTTCTCATGTTAAATTTGAATTAACATGACTGATGAATTAACAATGGACAACAATCTACGTTAATGATGAGTTATAAATATACTATTGCTCATTGAAGTTCATTGATAATACATTAAGTCATGTTCACTTATAATAATTAAAATATTAAAACATGTAATATATGTAATAGATAATAACAAACACAATAAAAAAAATGCTTTAAAAGTATGGTTCATTATGGTGTTATGCATTATGTTAACGTATAAAAGCTTATTGCAAACTGTAACCGGAAATATAATACCAACCACTCTCATGTTATACAGTGACCCCCGTATAGAAACTTTTGGACATTTAAATCTGAATTTCATTGCATTAGATACAAAATATCAAACTAGGTGGCATCTGCAAACAAATGATGAGAGCTTTTCACTGAGCAAATTTTTCTGAGCCACTGTTTCCAATTATTTTTAACCAGCTTGTCTCAAGGTCATTTTTCATGGAAAAATTAACTCAGTTTCCCTCAAGTTCACAAATATAATATACATTTATGTTTTTAGTTGTCCATATCCTATACTTGGTTGTGAGTGGCTGTTTGGGTGTGTGACGGTGGGTCTACTGTCCATTGTATCACACACGATTGGATCATTTCAATATGAATGAAATCCGTGGCTGCATTTAAACCATGCGGAGACAGAAAAAAGCTCTGACTATGTCTTGAGCTTACAGAATTCAAATGCACCGTATCTTGGAGGCCAGAGCAAGTCCTTTTCCTCATGCTAAAATTCAGCCGTGTTTTTTTTTTTTCTGCCAAAGGCTCAAGCCACATGCTACGGGTCTCCTGTGAACTCTTTTTCTCCACACAACAACAGCAGTGGCCCTGCCCTTCACTCAAACTCAGACTCCGCCCCCACGTCTGTCAGCGACGTGAGCAGCCCCCGCTTTCCTTTTATACATCCAGGCACATACTCAGAGAACAGTCTCCGTGCTCAAAGCCTGCTGCTTATATTCATTGGCATTGTGAATCCTGAATAATTCACAGGAAATAGTTAAGTGCAGAATTGTGACATAAATTAACCATAAATTAATGTCATGTTATATGTTGCTGTTCAGCTGCAGTGTCAAATTTGTATTCTGTTTTCAAAAATGAGATCATTTGTGCATTTTAGACAGTATGTCAGAATCATGGCCAAGCGTGTTGGAGCAAATCATTCAAAGTGTGAAGGAATTCTAATGTCAACAGCCGGACATTTTTTTTTTTACATTTTACATTTCATAAAGGGGTCATAAAGGGGTCCTATTATGCTTTTTTAAATATTACTGTAAACTTTTTTTAGTATATAATGTTGCAGTTTGAGCATGAAAAGCATAAAGTCCACTCCAAAGGGAGTTATTCTCTATATCAGTAAGCACTGTTTCTGAACTTCGGTTTCAGTCTAGAGGTACGTAAATGTTACAATATTCCTCATTCATATTCCTCATTCAAAAAATTCCCACACAAAGCATAGAAAAAAAGGGGACGAGGCCTGGTTGAGTTACATTAGTTGTGTTGAATCTTGAGATTATGGTAAGAAGCGTAACATTTCTGAAACATGCTCGATTGGTTGACCAATCACAAAACACTGGTCCAGCCGATCAATCAGAGAACATTGTGCTTTTCAGGAGGAGGGGCTTCATTGAGACTGGAACTAAACAAAGAGTTACAGACAGACTAGGTAAAGAGGTGCTGTGATAATGCAAAAAATGTTTAAAAAAATCAACATTCAAGCATGAAATCCTATTCTAGTAAACCCCCCCAAAACAAAATCAAAGGCATAATAGGTCCTCTTTAAGGTGTGGTCACCTTGAAAATGTGGGCAATCTACATGGGGAACTTTTTCGTCCTCACACAAAACTTACCATTGCACCAGATTCTTGTTGGAATGATTGAATTTTGCCCGAAAAACTGAGCAATAGTCAATGTTACCGCATCTTTTCTTTAATGTTCATTTTCAAGACATTAACATTTTTCTACTGGTAAAATCCATCAATGTAGCGGAGAGTTATTATTGTATCAAAGGTTAAAACTGTTGGGGGAGAGAAATGACTCTCATTTGTTTCCACATCCACTGCTTAAAAACCCTAGGGGCGAATAGTGCCTCGCTCTTTTTTCATGTCTCATATTCGATTTCTCTTTATTCCATTTTCTTTCTGCTCCTCGTTCTCCAAAGTTCATTCTCCCTTGTTCCTCATTTAAAATGCCTAAACAGAGTGAAATTACATAGTAACTGATACTGTGGTTGCATGCAAATTCTGTATAAATAACCAAGGAAAGGAACTTGCACGTCATCTCCTTTATTGTATGATGCTGTAAGTGTATCTGATGCCCAGAGAAAAATAATTCATTGTAATGTTCATCATTGTTCTTCTGCCAAAACAACCCTTCTCTTTTCAGCAAGGACTGAAAATTATGTGGACCTCCATATCCGCTTTTACCCGCATCCTTCCAGATTAATCTGTCCTCTACATCTCCCCCTGTCTCTCAACTTTGATGGGTTCAGCATCTCGGCCCAATCAGAGAGAGCTCGACCCGCACACAAACCATGTGAAATTGAACTTGTGGTCTCATTACCAAACAATAGGATTGAAGCTAGAGTTAGTGCAGTGTACAGGCCAAACACAGTGTAGTGGTTGAATGGCCCATTAGCTTCTCTCACAGGGTGGTTCCCAGCAGGGTTTATTAATGACCTTAGAGTGCTAATGACCTTTCACTCTTCACTTTCTCTCTACCTGTAAACTGATCCACCGAAAGCGACTCTATTGTCTGATTCTCAGGGCTCTCGTATCACTCTCTCTCTCTCTCTTTCTCTCTCTCTCTCTCTCTCTCTCTCTCTGTCTCACTTGTGCCATTCTCTTTGGCACAGTGTTACCATTGCCACCTTTCTCTGATTAAGAGGAGCTCAGGGAATATCCCATGTGATAAATCACAGTATTGACAGAAAACATACACATTCTAAATTAGTCTGACCTTTGGAGAGATGTTCTCCTGTATCACTCAGCAGAAATTGAAGTCCATAGCACAGTTTGACTGAGTTTGACTGTACAAAATCTGAGAACAGAATCCTTATCTTACCTAACTTTAAAGCAATTGATATATGTTAGTCTGGATAGCCTGAAGGGTAGTGTGTCATTAAAATAATAATATCATAAAGATTTAAGGAATAAATTATTGATTTTATTTTTAGAATAAACTCAAAATTTGAAGAATTCATAGCATTATTAGATTAATATCATACTAATTTAACATGCCATTAAAATGTTTTTGTAGCACTGACAACAAGAGAAAAACTGCTTTTCCTCTCAGCAAATATCTATTTCTTCAAAGTCTACCAGAAATGAAGATGCCATGACAGGTCATTCATTTTATTGTAAAGTGTCACACACCAGCACCTGCAGTCAAACTACTGTCTTTACTCTCATGATCCATCCTCACAGATGTTGACATCACAACTGGGTTTAAATACAGCTGTCTTCCAGGAGGATGTGAAAGAAAACTCACTAGAAATCTATAAGATCATTTTGTGATAACAGTTAAACCTCCAAGTGAGATACGTGGAATTCTGAAATAAGTCTGGACCAGAAAAATGTGACTACACCAATAACCTTCCATCTTTTCATTACATTTATTAAGCAATACTGCTCAAATCACAGACTTGAGCGCATAAACAGTTCAGGTTATGATTCGTTATTTATTTTGGGGATTCTATGTTACTCTTCTTCCAAAACATTAAAGTTTTTGTGAAAATCTTAAATTGGTGCTATATAGTTTGTTTTACGGGAGAGAATAAGCCTTGTCATTTTCTGAGGACTTTCCAAGGGAAGAGTAATAATGTCTTCTCTAATTTGCACTGTCTAGACACCCAGTCACAGGGAACTACACAGGGTATATTTGAAACAAACACCTGGAATATCTTCAGGACTACAAAGGCGAAGCAGAGAAAATGGGCTCCTGAAACAGTTGGTATGGATTAAACAAACTTCCCTTCTCTCTGAGCTGAACTCACTGAAGATACAGAACGAGCCGGACCCCCGTGGAGATTTGAGTACACACACACGCACATATGAACGCATACGCAACCGTACCCATATGAAACATGCCCACAGGCTCAATGAGTAATGTCTGCTCATCATGGCAATATAAGCCATATGGTCAGTTGTAAATACTCAACATCTTTACTTTGATCATGTGTAGGCCTAAATGTAGTTCTAAATTAAATAAAAAATGATAAATGCATATGGTTTACTTTAGAAATTCATACAACTACACCAAATATTATGATTTGATAAGACTTTCTAGTAAGGTTTAATTCATTAAAATGAATTAATGCGTTATGTATTATGGAATAATCCATGATCCTAATATTGGTTAATGTGATGTTTGTTCATAATATATTAACTAATGTTCATTAATCTTCAAAATCAGTAATACATTATTAGTAATACGTGTATTACTAATACATCTATAACATTTAAATTTGTATAAATTAATATTAGTTGATGTATTATGAACAAACATCAAGTTAACATCAACCTATATTAACAAATGCTGTAAACAAGTTAATTGTTAGTTCATGATATCAAATGTATTGAATAATGTAAATGAACCCTGTTGTAAAATGATACTGATCTAGCATACAGGTAATGCATGTTCTCAAAAGATACAAGACATAAAATAATTATTAAGCTAATGCTTAAGTAGTGAGTGCTTATGGGTTAATTTGTAATCAAACAAAACAAAAATATTCAGGAGAATTCCAAAAGATTTATATATCTTTTATTTCAACGGCACATTTTTGTCAGACAATATTCCAAAACACTGAGCATACGCAATGAGTATATAAATATAATTTTATTTACAAAACATTTACAAATGCAGCTAGCATTGTTTTTGAAATGTACAACACAAAAAACGTGTATCATTTCCCACAAGCATAGCAAACAGCATAACATCAGTTTACAATAGCTACATCTAATCTTGATTTGGACTTGCTTCTCTCCACTCAAATGTTTGGGTTTTCAACATCCCCCTCCATTTTACCAGACATAACTGTACATTACACATTGTGTATGAAAATGTGATCTTTAGTCTTTCCGGCAGATGTACGAAAGCCACTGATAATTGGAGAACGGATTATATGACTCTCTCTGTGGCTCCAGGACAGGGAGGGACCTTTTCCCCCAATTTCACTGACACAAAAGCCAAGCTAGACTTACAAGGCTAATACGTTTACAAATCAAATCAATACAAGTGCTTTCTCAATACATCTATAACTGTCATAATAATGTACAAAAAGCATAAACATTCATCTGTTTATAAAGATTGAGCAAACTGTATGTGTACAAAGTTGTTCCACGATTTTACAAAACCTCAAATTCTGCTATGCCTCAAGAACTCAAATTACAGAGAGATTTGCATGACTGTTCCCTGTTTATCTCCGAGCTTTGCAGAGCTGGTGTTGATCAACACCATCATAGAACGTTCATAATGGTCCCTGGTTCTCCACAGCGGAGTATTCAGTCTCAGACACATGCGAGGCATCGATGAGCCTAGCGAGGCCAGTTTTGGTAGAGTACTTGAAGATGAAGGCTTTCATGAGGTCGTAGCGGTAGTTCTTGTTGATGAAGTTGTAGATGATAGGGTTCAAGCAGCAGTGAAGGAGGGAGAACCACTGGGTGAGATGCAGTGCTGCATAGAGAGCGTTCTCCAGAGTGCAGTTGAAGGGCAGCACGTTGAGAAAGGCTAGCGTGTCAAGCAGTAGAGCTCCATGGTAGGGAACCCAACACACTAGAAAGACCACAATGTAGGTGAAGACGAGGCGACGGCTGATGCGATGTTCCTGGTCAGCTGAGGGTTGAATGGTACCGGCCAAGAGGACATAGAACACAGCAATTATAGGGAAGGGAATGGCAAAGCCGAGCATGAAGAAACTCATTTGGATGCCAACTGTCCACTCCTTAGTGGTGTCTGCTGGGAAAACAGACTTACATACGATGCTGTCTGAATACCTGGATTTCTCAGCCTGAAGGAAATATGTTTCAGGGAGGGCGGCAAAGAGTGCCAGCAGCCAAACGCCCACACAGATTAGCTGTCTGGTCCTTCTCTTCCTCTGACTGGGACCATCTCCAAAAAGTTTCAAGGACAGGTAGCGGTCCACACTCATGCATGTAAGGAAAAAGATACTGCTAAAAAGGTTGACACTGAAGATCAGGTGTGTAATTTTGCACATGGCATCACCAAAAGGCCAGTGGCCGAGTTGAAGCAGAGAACTAATGGAGACCGGAAGAGTGGCCACTACACAGAGGTCAGCGATGGCTAGGTTGAGGATATAAAGGTGAGTCTCGTAACGTTTCCTCTCAGATCGCACGTTCACCCAGACCACCAGAGCATTGGCGGCGAGGCCGATGATGAAGAGGAAGATGTAGAGCACCGAGAGGGCGTAGAGCAATGCCTTCTGGCTGAAGGTGCTGTGACACACTTCCACGTGGGAGACATTATCGTCAAGAGTTGAGAAGTTTAGGTCACCCAGTGCATCAAAAATGTCATTGAAGTCATTCACGTTCACACTCATCTTGCCACGTCTTTGTTATTGCCACTATTGGGACACAACAGCTGTGACCTGAAACAAAAAGAGAGCCACTGTTATGACACGTAGACAGAAAAAAAAAACGAACTGGACTAATTAAACTCAGAGGGACAGAAAAATGTAAAACAAAGAACGTTTATTTATAAAACACACATAATCTGAAACATGTCGAACACACCAGGATCTCTTGTCAGAGGGCAGGACCTTGTACTATTAAAGAGGATTTTTTCCCCTTAAATAATTCAGTGCACTGGTTTATTTCCCAGGCTTACTGGATTGCGCTTAATTTAAGAATACATTTAAATGGTCACAAAATCAAAAAGGGAAGGGACAATGAGTCAAATAAGAGTGTCCATATTTAATAAAAGGAAAATATATATTTAAAATATGTTCCAAATTCTTAGAAATGTGCTTAATCTGCTTATTCATGAAAACTTTCAATTTAATGACTCTTAAAAATGTAATGTGGTCTAACCATAATACAAAAAGTAATAAAAAAATTATTTCAACTTGAATACATGTAATTATACACATCTTAATCTTTTTTTTTTCTAAATATACTTCTCAATGTAAAGTTTTTTATTTCAAATATTAGGGATATCTTATGCACAAATATTATGTTTTTGTGGAGTCGCACCACATGACATGTACAATATGAACCACCCTTGTCTTAAAAAGGTCAAATTTTCTGATATTTAAGAAATGTATTGACCTTAAACATGCAGTCATGAACATCTGCACGTCCGCGTTTCTGCACATTGGCTGCACCCCGCTCTCTATGACTGATTTAGTGGACAAAGGTTTTGCAAATAACATTGAGCCGTGAAGCAGTTTGGTTCAGAATTTGTTTTAGTGTTACTTCATTGTATTGACTGTAATAATATCAGACTAACAAAAAAGCAAAAGTGATTCAATGCTCAAAGGCTGTGCTGTACTGCTTTGCTGAACATAAGAACTAAATGCCTGGCAGCAATACTCAGATGGTTGAGCAAAAGCTTATTGGCAGACCTCAGTTGTCATGCAGTGACCTAGTGAAAAGCAAAGTAGTTATCCATGGCAAACGGGAGGAATTAAGAATATACAAACAAGTTCAGCACAACCAACAGGCCAGACGAGTGAGTACAATGATAGAGAGCAGAGTGTAACTCTCCTGGAGGCATCAGAGATAGACTAATGCCTTTAAGAAGTGAGATAAGTCATAGACAGAGGGGAGGATGGGCGGCTGCTGCTCCCTCTGCGACACAGAGGGGTGAAAGGTTCTTTTCTCAAAATTATATGCTCAGTTTGAGGACTGGATGCCAGGCTTTGAACTGACAAAAGCTAAAGAGAACAGAGAACCACCAGACTGGCGCTGTGTCAAAGTTTTTACCATTTACCCATTCTCAGACACAGATGTACACACATCTCTAATCACACAGTTTTGATCTTCGACCCCCGGGGTTTGCAGAATAGAAAAAAAAAACACTGGCACACTTAAGCATGTTTTTAAAACTAAAACTTTGTGCAGTGAAGCAGAAATGATAAACACAGAAATGCTCTTTCACATTTATTAAGTAAACATGGCGAAAATTAAACAAAATATCTGTTTACAATTGGTCTGGCGTAAAAAAAAAAAAAAAAAAAAAAAGATACAACTATAAACTTGTGTTTTGCTAAAGAACCATCAAGTGATAGAATGAGTTTAGGCTTGTTTATTTTCATTCCAAATCAACCCACAGTTTAAAACCCCTTGAACACGGTTAGCGCCTGACCTTAATTTCATTAAAAGAAATATGAGAAGAGACACAGCTTGACAGCTGCTCTTAATGCATCCTGTGATCCTTACTGCAAGATCCTCAATCGCCTCCAAAACAAAGATTAGTTTACAGCTTTCCACTCTGACATCATTAGACTAGGGAGACAGAGAGGGCAGCGTAAACCTCTGACCTGATTTACCAGGTGCAATTGAAAAAATCAGGTGCCATAAAATGTGATGGTCCATTACAGACGGCCCCAAGCACCACCATCACGTCCCCCAGCCTTGTTGTAAAACTGTTGCGTTTACACTGCTCAAACACAGCGGCCCCCTCACCTGATCTCACGGCCCCAGGCATCAAGCACACTTGCCCGCACAAAGACTTAGCTGTGCGGACACAGCGACTCTCCGTGCAGCCCCCTCCTTTCCCTTCTCTCTCTCTCTCTCTCTCTCTCTCTCTCTCTCTCTCGAAGTCTTGAAGTTCCCTTGAAACTCAGTATTGTTTCACTCCAAAGTGTTTTGCAAGCATGAAATAAGGGAATTATCAGTCACGGTTAAAGCATGAAATCTTCATTGTACTGAATCTGAGTGGGGGGGAAATGTGACAACAATACAAGGAGTTAAACAAATCCCTTGAAAACATGCTGATCATGGAACTGGAAGGAAACTAGACCAAGGGAATCGAAATAAATTAGTCCCACAGAACATAACGAGTACTGTAAGTGTGGACTGAATAAAAAACAGAAATATGTTTTATATAAATATGAATATGTTTCTGTTTATAAATAGACAGAATAATGCTAAATAAAATAATGTAAGAAGCCTGAGTCAACATTTTCAGAAGGGGAGAGTTTCAAGTAGCCTATAAATACTGCATTATTTTAAACCACCTTTGGTCGCAAAATAAAAAAAAAATATATATATATATATATATATATATATATATATATATACATATATATATACATACATATATATACATTCACTGTACCTCAGTCAACAAACAACCTCAGTATTTACATGAATGGATTCACAGGAACCGATTTTTGCTCCAAAAAACAAGAAAGACCGAGAGAGTCTCGAAAGAGACGAGAAAAAAAGAGTCCCTTTACCTGATCCTGTAGACACAATAATGCATATCCTACTCTGAAAATGTGTATTTAAATTCATTTATTCTAAAACAGAATTAATTTGATTGTGACATTAGCCTAAATATAATCTGATATCACGATGGTAGCCTTTTAGAGTGATAAATCTGCTGGATTGGACACTTTCTAATCGCCACCATCTGAGAGTTTCGGGCTCGGTAAATTTGTTAAAAGAGTGTAAAAGAGTAGGCTACCTTAACTTTCTAAATGTAGAATTAGAGAAAGTTTCTTGAGGTTTTTTAGACCGCATTTAAAACTGAAACATTGGAACATCTTATATCATCAGTTGTAAGTGTATCATGGTCCGGTACGAGTAGGCTATGGAAAAGGCTGCATTTAAAAACTAAAATCTCTCACACAAACACGTGCACACACAAACAAGATGTACAAATTAACTTACAATCCTTGTGGTCTGTTTTGGTGCTCCTAGACTTTTAAACGTAGCCTTTGGTATCGAGATTACGATGCCTGGAAAAATGTAAAAGTCTTGTGGTTATCCGCACGAGAGGATGGCGTGATTGTCCCTCTGCGCTCTGACTGCACTTGCTGATATAGTGCTGCGAGGAACGCCTTCCGAACGCTATCGGAAAAGTGAATCACTTCAAGTTTCTGTCCAACAACAATGTGAATAGCGGACGTGCGAATCCACATCGGATTTCCACTCCCATTTTAAACAGCGATATAAACAAAAAAGACTGTTAGAACATAAAAATACGCCTTTGTGTTTTGTTTTCGCAGGAGAGTTGTTTAAAGAAATCAAAGAAGCCTATCCATGCTGAAGTTTCATTGAGGACTTCCACAGTTTCACAGGCTGAAATGTGCTTCATGTAATATTCTCAAGATTTGTATACAACATTCTTTGCACTATTCAAGGTAACACTTTACAACTCATGCTATAACAATTAATAGCTTATTCTATATTGCTAACATATCATTACATTCAAAGAGTTTAAAATATCGAGAATAGCCTAATAGCCAATATTCAAATTGGAATGTACCAACTGATCTGTTAAGCATTGTTAGCTAATGACTAATTATAATTTAGGCTATTATAATACAATTATTATATCATATTACCGGTAAAAGGACTAGTGCCCTATCAGTCATATAAAATTGATTTAATTTTAAACGTTTGGATTTTAGTTGCTTCAGGGTATTTTATAAAATGTAGTTTGCACCGTGCTGTAAGTAGTAGCGGGTGAATGTTGTTTTGTTGTTTTTCCTGTGTTCCATTCTTTTTGCATCCTCTTGGCAATCCCTCAAAGACTCCCAAGCAGCTAAATTTAGGCATGAGGAAGCTCACCTGTTCTGAATCTTCAGCTGGCCTCTGTTTAACTTTATATTTTCTGGATAACTTGGAAAAGTGGAAACTGAAATTAAGCATGCTTAACGATATCAATGAAATCTTGATGAGATAAATTGTTCAGAGGTATGGAGTGAAGTGATGCATTTGATTGTAGAAGCATAAACACAAATAGTGCATTGATGCAACTGCTAAACATAATTTGACTTCCTCTACATGGAAAATAGATAAGTCAGATGAATGCAACTGTAATCACAACACGGGAAGTGTAAAGACTTTGCCAGCATTATTTTTTGATTGCGATAATAATTTGGTCAGAGATGGATCAATATGCTTGCTTATGTATGGAAACATATGAAATCAGTTGGAACACCTTCCTGAACAATACACATCATTTGTGGAGCCACCCCTGAAATGGGGATTTACACTTTCAAGCATAACAGTTTCCACATTAAAAGCAACTTCACACCAGACTCAATAACAATTGATAGGTCAATGCTCTCTGTTTGAAGATTCTGACCATGCAGGGTGGAAACTACTAGGTCTTTTTGTGAGAAGCATGCATAAATCCAGCAGTTGAAAGACATTTGGTTTTAGTTAGGGGCGTAGGCTGGTAAACTGAGACATGTTCCAAATTAAAGATTGTTAAAATGGTCTTTCCATCTTATTAAGTTTTCACTAGAGTCTGTTTTTTGTGTCTGGAAAGCAAAGGTTATCACAAAAGAACACTGGTTTTGGATTAGAATGCTTATGGGGTGTCTATAAAACAAAAATATAACAACATTTCTTGACAAGCTCATTGTTGACAGTTTTATTGACAAATTGCTATCAACTGCAAGTAGCTGTTCACTTCATGCATGTAAGGGATCATCCCAGCAAACAGGGAAGATTCTCAGAACTTTGGCTAACGTTCTAGCATGGTTCTCTCTATAGGCCTATATGAACAAATGTTCGGCAGTAAAATTAATGTTATTCAAATTATCTGGTCTTTAATGTATGTTATTTATACACTGTTCATATAGCGTTTTTAGTTGGACAATCATCTAACATATTTAAGCCTTAAATTCGAAAGTAACTTTCACAAAATATTTGCTTAGTGAAAAAAAAATTGAACATTCCCTTTATGTTTTCTCTAATGTTTTTTAAACATAAAAAAATGGACACTGCACGTTCAGAGAACATTTAGGGGCCGTTTATACACTGTTTTCAATTAAAAACGAAAAACTATGTATGCATTTTGTCCGTTCATTTACACAACAACTTTTTTGGGGGGCCTGCAAACGCAAACTTTTGAACATGGGTTTTAAAGTGTAAGTTTTTGAAAACAAGATAGTTATCTTTTCTTGTAAACTTCAAAAATGTAAATTTGTGAAAACGGTGACGTCATGACATGCGTAGCCTATTACATGTTCAGGCTAATAGGTGAGTAGTTTTTCTTTACAAAGTGACATTGCGAACTACTGGCCTGGCAAAATAATACAGCGTTTTAATCGTTTTCGTGGATTCGGGTGAACGGGATTGTTTTAAAAAGGTTGTCGTCTGTATGCGGCAAAGAAAAACTTTTCTGTTGTACATTGTTGTCGTGTAAATGTAGGCCTTTGAAATAACGTTTTCAGAACTTAATTAAGCAAAGTGTTCTTAGATTTTTGTTAGATGGGAAATAACACTCTTTTTAAAACTATTATGGTAGGACCACCAGAAAGGTAGGGAGACAAGGACAAATTATGCATCCATTGATAAATAAATTTCACACTGCACTGCCACAGTCTGCGTTTACACCTGCCCACATGGTCCTTTTGACTAGGCTATTGAATTCAAACAATATGTCGTAGACCAGACACACAAGCAAAGGAATATAGCTCACTTCCAAAATGACAACAATTATTTCAAAACATGCTGCGTCAGAAAGACTCTTCCAAATAGCTTTTGTTAACAAATGGCCGAATAGCATTCATACATTGAATGAGCTCAGCAACGCAAGCGTGATGTTAGTGTTGTTTTGCAAAGCGGGATGCCAAACTAAAGCTTGTTAGTAACAGAGACTTGACATGCTTATCGGATAAGATAAGAAAACGATGAAAATGACCGGCTAGAGTTCTCATTATGTATTAGAATCGCATTATGTGTTATAGTTAAGTTGATAGAGTATTGTATTCTGCTTTTAACTGGTTGCATAAATGCCCCCTGCTCTGTCTCAGAAGCAGTGAAGAGGCTTTGATCTCGTTGCCATGGCAGCTGTCAGAAGCTCAGCGCCAACCGCAGCCTGTCTGGCGCGAGACTTGTCTAACTCTAGTTAAAAAATGGTTTATTAATGAATAATCAAGACTTACTGCTTGGATGCCTTACTTCGCTTCGTTTAACTATTTTTGTTTCGAAAGCGGCAGCTTGCAATTATGTTTTCCCTCTGATAGTCAAATAGCCTACAGCACGTTCTAAACTAAACTCTGTAGCGCGTGGAATCATTAAAGATGTCGCAGAGGTGAGTATAACTGCCCTTTTACCTTGTGCACTTTATTGAGAAACGGGAATGGTGATGTGATGCCAAAAAATACCATAGTGTTTAATATTAACGAAAACCATAATGTCTGTGTGAAAACTGTGATATGTGTTATGTAGCCTACGCAGTGAACAGATAAGCTCCTTGCCTACATCTGTAACGAGCCGAATATGTTGCTTATTATAAGGCATATGCAAGACTTCTGAGTAAGAAAAAAAAGGAAGGTGCAAAAGAGTGTTCTTTGAAAACGCAAGTTTGGGAACAAACGCCTACTAGTAGAAAGTCCACATTGTATTGCAGTTCCTATGACAACATAGAGCAAAACTACTGAGAACCAGCATTTTTGTCCCCAATAGGAGCTATTCAGAGATCAGCTTTGGTGTGTGGTGCATGCTTTTTTTTAGTAACCTTCACAATTGTTTTTCTAAAGCAAATGACTTAATTTAGTAATGCACATTTTGAAAGTACATTTTAAATTCCTTAAAAATAACATCAAGAAATGATCCTCTGCGAGCACTTTCAGGGGATATTCATTATTTACTGCAGATTTCAAGTGAATTGCAGTACTCAAATTGCCTTTGTTGTCTGCCAAATTTAAGATATCTCTAAGAGGCGCCTCTCTATTTTATTGTAAATGTTCTTTTACAACCTCCCTTCTAACCTCCTCCCACAACTCCTCCCCTGCCCCCCTCCCACTCTAACTATCCCATCCCTTCCTTTGATTTTGCCATCCCTACAATTTGAGTAGCTCTTGGCAGTGTTAATGCCCAGAGGGGAACAATACTGTATGGGCCCATCAGAATAAGAAAAGAAGGTGGTTTCACCCTTGCCATGAACTCTTTCAAAAATTACAAAGGGAGCACCCACACGCAAGGGAGTCAGAGGTCAGAGGACATCTGTGGAATTCATGCGTATTCAACTTTAGAAAACGAAGAATGGAGAAATAATGTTTGTCAGGGGATTTCTTCCATTATGTGGCTTAATATGCTGACTTGGGGTGAATTCAGTGTGCATTCTGTGGTTTCCCTCATTCAGTGTGCACAGTCAGGCATTGGCGGTGCTAATTTTGGCCTGAGGGTCAGGAAAACTTTCCCAAAGGGCAGGTGCTCTCTACAGGTGTAATTGGGGGTCGTTAACAGGTACTATCGCAGATTTTCGTGTCTCTGTTGATTGCATTTCAAAGACAAGTTGTCATGGAAGGCCATGGAAATGTTAAAATATAGAAAACACTACATAACATAATTTGTTTAAAAACAAATAAAATAATAAAATGAACTGCTGATGAAAATGAAAAAATACCTTGATTTTTCAATGCCTAAATACAAAGTTGTGCACCATTAATAAGTACACGAGAAAATATATTCTTTGTTTTATCCAAATAAATGTTAATAAAACAAAGGAAATATGTTAAAATGTAAGATTTACAGAACTATCTCATTAAGCTAGCATTATTACCTGAATATAATCTTTTTCCTTTACCCAGTTCTTATGGCCGAATGTGGGATGCTGCTCAGGGAGCTTTGGAGTACCTTTTGGAGGATGAATATCCCACAATGCAACTCCATCCTCAAAAGGACCGCATGCAGGTTTTTCAGACATTGGCCACTTTCTATCTGCGCTACCTGAAGATATTCCGTGCGCTGGAGGAGGTTTATGATCAGCTTGTTCACCCCCAGAAGAGACGGGTTGTGCACCAGGTTCTTGAGGGGGTGATGGGACGACTTGTGGAGCTGAAGAATGAGATGGTGGAGCTGGAGCACTCCGAGTTTCACTACTTTGATGACATATTGCAGGACCTCAAAATGACACCTGTGAGTAAGATAATAAAATGCACTTACAGGTACAGAATGCTGTTCTGGTCTGTAAGATTCAGAAGAGTGAAATTCCCTGAGGGCATTTTGAAGATTTGGGCTTGGGGAAGATTTAAGTGCTCAATGTCAAAGTGGATTTTAGCAGACTAAGCCTCTTGTTTTTGCTCTGAATTTAGTGGATGCTAATTGGGGTCACTAGTGCACAGCCACTTTTACATATGACCTGCTCTGTTCAGGGCTGAAAATAGTTTGAAATGTGTTTTTAGGAGGATCTTGAGGTGCCTATCCCACACTATTTTGTGAGGGAGAAGATGAGGGCACTGAAAGAGAGGGAGAAGATGTTGGCCCATATTTTGGCTAAAAGAGGACGTCAGGAAGATAAAACTGTGAGTATATCATTATTTAAAAATATATATTCTCTCAATACAAAAACATAAAATGCAAGTTCAAATAATGGTTTTACCAAATGCAGTATACACTTCATGTGTGTGGTTCTGGTTTCTCATTTAGCAGGTGCCAGTTCAGTCCATGTCTATAGAGCGGGCATTGTGGCTGCTACAGGTCAGTGAGCGAGCACGGCAGGGAAGACTGAGAGCTCACTTCATGAAGACGATTCGGCAGGAGGAACAAAGAAGACTTCAGAGTTCAAGCTCTAGCATACTGGACCCTGACTGGGCAGCCACCTGCATTCAGAAGGTATCAGGAAACCATTTATAATTTCACTGCAAGAAAGTTTTCCTCATCATTCCTTTGTTTTGAAAATTTCAAACCCATCCATGCAATGCATCAGGGATTTCACTGGAATGCAAACTCACTGTTGAAAATCACTTGACACTTTTTTTAAACGTGCCTTAAAAAGCATTACTGCATTTTGAGACAAAACAATGGGACTGACATAAGTTGCTTTCAGTTAAGACATCTCAAACATACATTGTAGTCTGGGACTAAGCTTAAGCCTTGTCTGTGAAACTGGGGATTTGAGTCACAAATACTTAGAAATGTGACTTACTTAATGTACATAAAACCCATATTCATAAAACCCATGCCCCAAATGGTGTCCCAACTAGTCACACACAGCATCCTGCATAAATAATTTCATATTGAGCAATGTTGTCTCAGCATGCACTGATGCATGAATAAATGATGCAGTCACTGTTATAGAATTAATGTTTTGAGTAAAGTTATGAGTACACAAGCTACTAGATGTCATCGGAGTAAGCTAAATGGCGATCGAGGAAATAAAATAAATTATATTATGGCCCCCAAGATTATGCATACATCGTAACATTGCATCAGTAAATATATATAATTTTATAAATTGATTGTTGATGTTCTAGCATCAAACGGAAGGGAGGTAATGTCTTCTGCCCTACCTGTGCATGAACTCAAATGTAGAGGTCAGGCCATCTCCTTTCACAATCATCAGTTGTCACATTTGACATGTAGTCCGCTCACAAAGGACTATGAATGACATGTTATCCCATCCAAGCATAAAAGATATATGTCCACCTCATCTGTGGGAATAATGTGCTCGTAGACCCTTTGGCAGGAGGAGGGAGATTAGCATTGGAGTGATGAGAGATGGGAAAAGGAAAGAATTCCAGGATTTTTGGGGTTATTTTTCAGTGCCATCCTAATCATGAAATCTGAGATCATGTATCCTGACATCTTTTTGAGCGAGTGTTCGCTATGGTTGGTGAACAGTGCAGGTGTGAAACTGACATTACTGAGTGAAATAGAACAGAAAAACATAGACAAGGGTCCCTGTTGTCAGGATTATATTCTGTTTATTAGGGACAGGCCAGCTGACAGTCTTGCCTGGGCCCGGGACAAGATAATCTTAGATGGGACCCCCCCCACGCCCAGATCTCTCCTTTTCCCTTGCTCTTCCTTTTTTTTATAAAACACCATATACTTTTACCCAAACTGAATAACAAAAACATGCTTAAATGGGTACATTTTCTATAAATGTCTTCATTTTCTTTTCTGACATAGCCTACTGCAGTTCTTGTTAAAACACACTAGACATGCAAAATCTGTGCATTTTGGGCACTTTTTGAGTGAAATCATATTTATTTTTTGTCCATCAAAAGTGTGCTTTCACTTTTAATTAAGCATGAGCAGAGCAGCAAAAATAGACTCGGATCTGGCCCATTATCTGTTCACCGATGCCGACAGTGATGCATTTCAGCCGGCTACGAAAGTGCGTAGGCACCTATTTAAATCATTGGCGTTCTGATTATTATTAGCGGCCCAGCACTGAAAGTGCATAGGCACCTATTGAAATCGTTAGTGTTATTCTTCTTCTTCTTCGGAAGTCTGTATTCTACTTTCGCTCCGGAAGTCTATGGCAGACCATAGAACTGCTTGCAGGAAAGTTATGAAATTTAAAATTTTCTGAAAAAAATACTTTTTCTCGGTTTCTGCAATTTTCATGAAAATTGAACCAGATCATCTTCAGCCCATGCCGCAACGCTTTATCGTATTCAGACAAAACTTGGTACATGTCATCAATCATCAAGCATGACCCGAGGTCACATGATGAGTTTCGGCACAGCACCAACTACTGGTCCAGAGATACGAAAAATGGCTATGTTTGCTTATAATTTCTTAACGGTTTGTCCAAAAATCATAAAAGTGGTCTTGTTCGATTTGGGGCATCATGCCAAGTCGAATGATATCCAATTCGATCCATATCGGCTATTTTGGGCATCGGCCATTTTGAATTATTTTCTAAAATCAATACGCTAATGCGTTCATAAAATACAGCATTTTGGTCATCGGCACGATGCCATAAAAGAGTCTGAGAAGTTTCGGACAAGCGCCACCTAGTGGTAAAAAAATTATTCACATGCATATAACTTTGGATTTGGTTGACTTATTTTCACGGGAGTCATGTCCTTACATTCCTGAATCCTTGCCGAGTCCAACAATTCCAAACATGCTAGGTTTTGCCTTGTCGTTAACACAACGTTGTAAATTAGAGCTTAAAAAAACATTTGCCAATATCTTTAAAACCATTTTGAGACCGATTGAGACAAAACCACCGTAAGAAGTTTGGAAACATAGGTCATTGGCTGTACTTTAATTCTCAAATGTCAAAATATTAATAGTAAGTTGCAAGAAAATGCAAACAAAGTCAGGTGTGGGTCATTTTTAGGTCTATAACTCCAAAACTAAATGAGATCATTTCACCAAATTTGACACACACATGTATGGGCTCACGAAAATAGTGGGATTGTGCCTCTTGTTGGTGCTAGAACAAAACATGAAATTGCCAATGACTTCAATAAAGTATTGTGATATAAAATGCTATACTTTATGAATGCATATCGGTATGAGTCATCGGCACCATGCCTTGAAGGTACTCAAAAAGTTTCGGGGCAGCGCCGCCTTGTGGTAAAAAAGTTATAACAAAAATGCTAATAACTTTTGAATAAATGTACATATTGTAATGACACTGGTCTTAAGGTTTGTCATTGTCACCTCACTCTGACCACATCACTTTAAAGGTGCCCTAGAATGGGGTTATTTTTTTATTTTATAATCTTTTCTGGGTTGCCCTTATAATGTTGGTATTTTTTTTAGATCAAAAATAGTCAGAATTTAGAAATAAAAGACATTTTTCCTAGCCTGATTTTAGCCTCTGATTTGAACGCTCTGTTTGAAGGGGCGTGTCTGCTGTGGGATTCAGTGTAACCGGCAACTGTTGTGATTGGCTGACATGCTTGCATATGATATAGCTACGTATTACATGTGAAACTCTCTCGAATACTTTTACTACAGCTATTATTAGTTTTTACCATTACAGCTATCGAGATTAACGAATCGTGAGATGTTTTTAAAGTATTTAGATCTATTCCCATCACATAAAATGTTGCCGTGATGAGCATTGAGCAAGCAGATGATAGTCTGTTGATCGCAAGCATGAAACTCTTATCATTGCAACACAGTTTCTTCAATCTCTATAATGCTTTCAATGCAAACACGATGATGTAAATACAGTAAGAGCTTCGTTGTGCTGTGTAACGTGCGTCATTTATTTCATAACGAGTTTGGCAAGTCCAGATAGACTCGCGCTGTGTGGAAAGATTGTTCTTTGATCGCGTTCTGTATATAATTTATATATTAAGAGAAGCCTGCTTGATATTGTCCCAGGTTAGAAAATAAGTCTGTGGTGAAATGGGCAGAGCAAACTAACAACTTCGAATTAAACTGTTGCGGTATCTGATTATAGACATCAACATTTGACTGTTGTCATTTCTTTTCTGTGGGAAGGGTATGAAAAATCCTCACATCCCCTGCGCAGCCTGGGACATAACATTTATTTCCATGATCTGCCATTTTCCCTATGATCCTCGCTTGTTTCTTCACCTGCAGAACTTCCGATGATTCGGCTGCGCAGTTCCGCATGTCATTGAACATGGGCTGGCGTATGCAAATTTTTGGAGGTGTACATATTAATGATCCCGACTGTTGCGTCACAGTCGGTGTTATGTGGAGATTCGCCTATTTTTCAGGGGTGTTTTTCAAAAGACGAGATTTAAATGAGAAGGAGACAACAATGGTGTTTGAGACTCACTGTATGTTATGTCCATGTACTGAACTCTTGTTATTTAACTATGCCAAAATAAATAAAATTTCACATTCTAGGGCACCTTTAAATATATTTAATTTCTCATTGTTGCAGTTGGTCTGACACTCCCAGCCATGTTGGCATATCTTATCGTCTTCTTGCGCTTGGCCCCGATAATTGTTTCTATCATGCGGCTTGCACGTTTGCGATGACGTAATATGCACGCAAACGCACCAGGGTTCGATAGAATCAAGTTGAGTGTAAAACCAGACCAACGCTGCGTAGGGCGCCGGGAACAATCGCGCTCAGGCTCGGACCGCAGCAAGCGAGCCCAGTGTGAAAGCACTCTAGGTTGAGCTAATTTCCATGTCTGTGGATTCAGTTCACCTGTTGTTGATTAATCAACTCATTAGTTCCCTGGTTTAGTCTGGTATATATACTCCCTGTTCTGTGCAGGTATTTGTTCTTGTTGATGTAAAGTGATTGTGTTTACCTTATTCTCCTTTGGATTTAATAAAGACAGTTTGTGTTTAGATATTCTCCTTCGTTGTGCGTTTGTACCCAGCCACCCGTGACACATGTAAGGAGTCACAACATTGTAGCTAATGGGTAATTAATTTTCAAATAGCTCATCCAACAAGCACTGTTTGTTTGAATGCCATCGAATGTAATTACTGGAGGTAATAAACAGAGATTTTGAACTCTCACACTGCGGGGCTTTTTTTACAAATTCTAATCCTTTCTCATTCTGTAGCTCACAGCAAAGAAGATTTCTGTGAAACCACGGAAACATAATCCTCTCTATTCAGTTGGCTATTGTTGTTTTAGCATAATTGTTCAAACTAAAAAAGAGGATTCATGAAAAGTAATATAGAAAATAATTGAAAACCCTTGCCTGCATTTATGGACTATAATCTGAGACTTGAGATTGATTTGCCTTAATGTTGAGGTGAAATAAATATCCTCACATTCTCACTGACAAACTGAATGAGGAAATTATGTTTGTCAGATTAGAATTTCGGTTGCTGTTGTGCATTCCTCTCATCTAAAAGTTCACAGTGAATGCAAGAAGACGGTAGATTGTTTTCACCAGATAACACAAGAGCAGATGAATGTTCTTGATCTTAAATTGACTATGATAGCATCATTTCTGGTATGTGTCTTCAGCTTTAGTTTTTAATATTTCCTACTTTTATCATGTGTTTTTCGTTCCATCTTCTAGGTTTGGCGGGGGTATCGAGACAGGAGGAGGGTCAAAAAGGAGTGTCTAGAGGAGATGATATTTTTGGGAATGGTAAACACCAGGTTGCTCTGCCAATCCAGCTAACAGGGAATGTTCTCAGATTTTTGGCAAATCGTTTCTTCCAGTGTGTTAATAGAACTATAATTCGAAGTTATCCGGTCTATAAATGTATTTTTCTGAAATGTTTTAGTGTGACATTCATCAAACATTATTTATAGGGATAGACCACCCAAAAATTAAAATGCTGTCATTAACATACCGTCGTACTACGGAGCCCCTGAAGGGACCTTTGTAAAAATAAAAAATATACGGACTTCAGCGTGCGCATGAGAAACATTTGCTTGCTCACGAGAAACTTTTGCATGCGCACAAGAAACTTTTGCGTGCGCACAAGAAAACTATTGCGTGCTCACGAGAAACAACTTACAATTCCCAGTGGCATCTCTGAAACACAAAACAGTATTTGCTTACAATTTCTGGTTTGCGTTATAGTGTCATTACTACAAATGTTGGAATAGGGATGAGAGTGTGCTTGGAGAATCCCTCCAGAGATTTGACGTATTATAGGGAGATGACAGGGTCTGTGTCTCTTACCATCGGAGAAAGCGTAACTGCTTACTTGGATCACACGAGGCACCTCAGCCTATATTTAATGGCAGTGACATCAGTGCACGCAAATTCAAAGTTTTATGACAGTCAGTTTCTTGTGGAATATTGGCGCGTTGGTCTTGTGAATAAATGTTCTATATTTGGTGAATAAATGTTCTATATTTGTTGCTATATCGCTAGTAAAGGTACAGTAGGACTGCATTGTTTGTGGACTGTGCTTTACTGTGGGGAAAAAAAGCATGAATGTGTCTATTAGCTGCAAAGTACTTGTAATGATTTGGTTGTGGTGATGAGACAGCATGCAGCAGACAGAGAGAAAATCCAAACGCAGTTTATTAACAAATGTAATCCAAGGTCGTAGTCCATCCCAGGCAGAGGGTCAAGCACATGTAAACAGTCCGAAATACAAATCCAATCCACAGAGGAAGACACGAACAAGAAATCCAAAACACGGGATAAATATAAAGAAACCAGGAACCTGTCAAAATACTGACAGTGCATGAACCAAACAATCAAATAAATAAGACTTCATACTGAATGAAGGCAAAAGGCATTTAAATAGACAGGGTGATGATCAAATGAAAGAAGACACAGGTGAAAAACTAATGAGCAGAGTGTACTGGGAAATGAAGTCCGGGAATAACAGAGTCTGAGAGACTGCCATCAGTTGGCACATAATGGCACCTGCAGCTGACAGATGTAACAGTACTAGTCATTGCAGGCCGCAAAAAACGCCTCGGTTACGACTGTAACATCCCTGAAGAGGGAACGAGACGTTGCGTCGAATTGACGCTAAGGGAACGCTTTGCGTGATGATGTATTGAAGCACATGTAAAATCAGTCCAATGGTGTGACGGAACGTCAGAGGCGGGTGACGTCATGAACCAGGAAACTATAAAACCTGCCCAAAACAAAGCGGCGTCAGCTTCGTAAGGTCTGAGCAAGTAGCTTACAGGCACGTAGGAGATATGGCAGGTGACGCAACGTCTCGTTCCCTCTTCAGGGAACCGAGGTTACAGTCGTAACCGAGGCGTTCCCTTTCAAGGGAACTCGCGTTGCGTCGAATTGACGCTAAGGGAACGTCTATACCAACGCCACCATAGCGAGAAGTGCCTGTCCAATGTGAAATCAAGGCGAGCAGCACTAGGACGAGAGCACTCGGGACCCTGGTGTAGAGTCCAAGTCCAGAGAATAGAACCTGACGAATGTGTGAGGTGAGGACCAGCCTGCCGCATCACAGACGTCTTGAAGAGGTACTCCAGACAATAAGGCCTTAGAGGCCGCCATACTCCTAGTTGAGTGAGACCGCACCAACATGGGTGATGGTAGTCCGGTCGACTCATAAGCAAGTGAGATAGTCTCGACCACCCACTTGCTCATTCTTTGCTTAGATGCTGGTGACCCCTTATTAGGGGGTCCAAAACAGACAAAGAGTTGTTCGGATTTACGCCACAGGGCAGCTCTGTGGACGTAAGCATCTAACGCCCTAACCGGGCTCAGCAAATTGTGCTTTACCTGGTCCGCATCCTGGAAGGGAGGAGGACAGAAGGCCTGCAGCACTATAGATCGGGCCACATTAGTGGGGACCTTGGGAACATAACCCGGCCTAGGATGAAGGAATGCTTTAACCATGCCGGGCGCAAATTCCAAGCACGAGGGTGCAACCGACAGAGCCTGGAGATCTCCTATTCTCTTCAAAGATGAAATAGCGAGGAGGAACAGCGTTTTTAAAGTAAGAAACCTGGCTGGAACCTCTTCCAAGGGCTCAAAGGGAGCCTGGGAAAGACCTTGGAGGACGATAGCCAGGTCCCAGGTCGGGACTCTTGTGCGTGCAGCAGGCCTCAGCCTCAACGTGCCACGGAGGAAACGAGATACTAAGGGGTCTTTACCCACAGACATTCCACCCAAAGGGATGTGGTAAGCACCTATGGCCGCCACATAAACCTTCAACGTGGACGGGGATAGACCTGCAGTGAACCGCTCCTGCAGAAACTCCAGCACTGTACCAACCGGGCAGTTAACTGGGTTTAGCTGACGGCCACTACACCATGAAGCGAAAACCTTCCACTTCAGGGCATAAAGTTTCCTCGTGGAGGGAGCTCTGGATTGTAGAATGGTCTCCACAACCTCGGTTGAGAGACCTGACTCTATGAGCTGGGCCCCCTCAGAGGCCAAGCCCACAGGTTCCACAGTTCGGGACGAGGATGAAATATCGAGCCCTCTGCTTGAGACAGTAGATCTCTTCTGACGGGGAGCTCCAGAGGAGGCCCGTTGAGAAGAGACACTAGATCCGCAAACCATACTCTGCCCGGCCACCGCGGGGCTATAAGAAGCAGGCGCAGATGGTCCCTGCGAACTCTCTCCAGAACTCCCGGGAGCAGAGCAATCGGGGGAAATGCATACAGACGTAGCCTCGGCCACGTCTGTACCATCGCATCCAGTCCGAGAGGAGCTGGATGCGTGAGGGAGAACCAGAGTGGACAGTGAGACGTCTCTCGAGACGCAAACAAATCCACTTGTGCTTGGCCGAACTCCCTCCATATCAACTCCACCACCTCGGGGTGGAGCCTCCATTCCCCGGGCCTCGGCCCCTGTCTCGACAGGATGTCTGCTCCTATGTTCTGGGCCCCCGGGATGTAAGCTGCTCTGAGTGATAGCAACTTGCCCTGGGACCACAAGAGGATCTGGTGCGCTAGTTTGCATAGTGGGCGTGAACGCAAACCCCCTTGATGATTTATATAGGCAACCACCGACGTATTGTTTGTGCGGACTAACACATGGTGGCCCCTGAGGTCTGGGAGGAAGTTCTTGAGAGCAAGAAACACGGCCATCATCTCCAGGCGATTGATATGCCAAGAGAGATGATGGTCCCCCCACAGACCCTGAGCCGAGCGTCCCTCCAGGATCGCTCCCCAGCACGTGAGGGAGGCATCTGTCGTTAGCATCCTGCGACGACAAGAAGCTCCCAACACGGGGCCCTGGGACAGGAACCAAGGTTTCTTCCACATAACCAAGGCACGTAGGCAACGCCGCGTAACCCTGATCATGCGAAAGGGGTTGCCCCTCGGGGAAAACCCTTTGGTCCTGAGCCACCACTGCAAGGGTCTCATGTACAGCAGGCCAAAAGTTATCACGTTGGACGCTGCTGCCATCAAACCCAACAGTCTCTGAAACTGTTTCACAGTGAGTGACTGGCCTAGCTTTATCCTCTTTACGGCTGACAGAATGGACTCTATGCGTGCCGGAGACAGGCGCGCCCGCATCGACATAGAATCCCATACTACCCCTAGATAAGTGGTTCTCTGTAATGGAGAAAGCACACTCTTCTTGGCGTTTAGCCGTAACCCCAGCTCTCTCATGTGGGCGATGCCGAATCGCCAACTGGTGCGACTGAGCTAAAATCAACCAATCGTCGATGTAGTTCAGTATGCGAATACCCTGCAGACGCAGTGGCGCCAGAGCTGCATCTACGCATTTCGTGAAAGTGCGGGGTGATAGTGCTAGGCCAAATGGAAGAACTCGATATTGGTATGCTTTGCCCCCGAAAGCAAACCTCAGGAACTTCCTGTGATATGGAAGGATGGAAATATGGAAGTATGCGTCCTTGAGATCTATCGTGACAAACCAGTCCTCGGATCTGATCTGTGGCACGATTTGTCTCAAAGTCAACATTTTGAATTTCAGCTGCATGACTGACTCGTTCAGAACTCTTAGATCCAAAATGGGACGCAACCCCCCGTCCTTCTTCGGAACGATGAAGTATCGGCTGTAAAACCCGGTGTCCCTGCTGGAGGGAGGTACATATTCTATGGCCCCCTTGTCCAACAGGTTCTTTACTTCTTGTTCCATTACCAGAACCTGCTCGGGGCCCACCACGGTGGGAAGGACCCCCATAAACCTGGGCGGGCGAGACCCAAACCGTATTTGATAGCCCTTTTCTATGGTCTGCAGGACCCAACGAGAAATATTTGGCAGTAGCTTCCACGCTACCAAAAATTCTACTAGAGGTACCAGCCTCTCGAGACTGGCTTCTGGATTTAGTTGTTGTTGAACAATCAGCCCGTCGCCCTGTAACGGCGAACCGGCAGGGAACGACTCAACTGACTGCTCTAGGACCCTCCTCGGAGGGGGCGGGCATCCCAGGGCCACTACGTTTCCGGGTGGCATCTGAGATATGTGCTCGCTGGAGACCGCTGCGCCCTGTAACACACGAGGTGGCAGGGTTAGCATAACGGTCCCCTGAGGGCACCGAAGAGAGACGGGCACCGTGTAATGAGGTGTTAACCGCTCTACTTCGGGGGGGAACTGCCTTCGATGGCCTGCGCCCTCGGACGTCAGGACCTTTTCTTTGCAGCCTTCTTTGAAATAATGACGGTCCTCAGATCCGTCTTACCCCTAGAAGGCTGCTGCTGAGCGCGCCCCCCGTGTCCCCAGTCTTTTTGTGGGGGAGCAAGGGAGGCCACGCTCTGCTTTTGAGTGGCACGGTGTGAGGAGCTGGCTTTAGATGTTTGGGGCTGCTCCCGCTCAGCAGCCCCGGAGACATGAGTTCGGCGAGGGAGAAGCTTTTGAAAAGCAGCCGCTTGTTTGGCTGACTCCTGGAACCTCTCGACGACCGAATTTACTGCGTCGCCGAAGAGGCCAGAAGAAGAGATGGGAGCATCCATTAAAAAATGTTTATCTTTTTCTTTAATGTTGCTTAAATTCAGCCAGAGATGCCTCTTCAGTGGCCACCAGGGCTGCCATAGACCGGCCGATAGATTTAGCCGTCTCCTTAGTGGCCCTGAGAGACAAATCTGTGGCCCGACGCAGTTCGCAAACAGCGTTCGGGCCAATACCCCCGCCTTCATCTAAGTCTCCTAACACCTCAGCTTGGTAAGCCTGCAGCAAAGACATGGTATGTAAACATGCTGCAGCCTGACCAGCCGCTGAATAAGCCTTACCCACCAGATTTGATGTTAATTTAACTGGTTTGGTGGGTAACACCGGGGCCTTAAGGGAAGATGCAGATTCGGGAGAGAGATAGCTCGCGAGCGTCTCTTCAACCCTTGGCATCTCCCCATAACCGTGCTCTTTATATTGGGATATAGAAGAATAGTGAGATGTTTGTGCACTGTAAACTCTATATGATGCTGGTTTTCCCCACGATCTCGACACCTCGGTGTGGAGATCGGGAAAAAACGGCAGACCCCGGCGTTGAGGTTGTGCGCGAGAGGGCAGGAGGCGTTCGTCCAGTTTACTTTTTGAACGAACGTCCTGCTTATCTGACGGCCAATCTATATTTAATCTTTCGACCGCTCTCGTCACAACCTCAATCAGCTCCTCAAACGCGTGAGATTGAGGTGGCGAATCCTCAACATCACGTGTGTCAACACTAACAACATCTAGTTCCTCGGAACTAGATAGTTGTAGTGTTGGTGCTTGTATCAGGGCGGAAGAAACCGCAGCGCGTGCTTCCGAACCCTGATACAATGCACTAGATCTGTCAGGTGAAGGCAGAGATAAGGCCGGGCCCGTCTCTAACCCCGCTGACAGATCCATTTGCGAACCCCAAGTCTGAAGCCTTCGCAGTGCCTCAGCAGCTGCGGGACCTGAGCCTTGGGGAACGCGAGCCTGGGCGTCCTCGCTAAAGAACGCCAGGCGGGATCGGAGCGTCCGTAATGGAAGCACTTCACAGTGCTCACAGCCAGCGCCCTCGAGCGCTGACCGTGCATGCTCCTCTCCCAAACAATCAACACAAAGAACGTGCGTGTCCCCACCCGTTAAATAACGAGGGCAGGGATGCACACACGCTCTGAACTGTTGCTTGCTCGCCATGCTGAATAATATATATATATATATAACACACAACACCAAATATAACACACAGTTTCACATATAGCGCTTGTGAAGACACAGAAGCTGACGCCGCTTTGTTTTGGGCAGGTTTTATAGTTTCCTGGTTCAGGACGTCACCCGCCTCTGACGTTCCGTCACACCATTGGACTGATTTTAAATGTGCTTCAATACATCATCAGGCAAAGCGTTCCCTTAGCGTCAATTCGACGCAACGCGAGTTCCCTTGAAAGGGAACTACATTTAAGATTACACTAAAAACTTAATTAATTTAATACATATTTAATTCATTTAAAAAAATGTATACCATAATTCATGACAAAGCATTATATCATCATCATTAAGCACACAGCAGTTGACAGAACACTTCATGTTTTATTTTAATTAAACAACATACAAATATTTATAATTAAATGAATGTTGTCTTTATTCATTAAAATGCATCATATCAGCGGCATATGCATACATGCAGTTATAATTCAAGTCTTATCATAACTTGTAAAACCTGAAAGTCAAAGAAAGAAAACATCTGTATTTTATACTTTCTTTAGACCATATACAATATCACTCAATATTACTATTAAATACTATGCTAATGTCGCAAATGGATCCTACCTGTCGGGACATTCCCTTCTTTGCATTCTCTCATAAAATAACCTTTTTATCAAAGTAAAATCTACATAGCCTTTCATTCCCAACAAAAGTATTGTTTAGCGCAAGATTAGTAGACAGGCATTCGATTCATTAAATAAGCTATTTCCTCACAAAAACGGTTCATTGAAGCCTCTTCTCCATCTCCATTGATATCCATTAAAAAAACAGACTGGTCTCCTTTCCTTTTTTTTGGATGAAGGTTGCAGGCTTGTCTTCTAGGGGCTTTTATACATCCAACTGTATCCATACACTCTCATCTCATCCCTTTTCCCACATTTGTAGTAATGGCACTATAACGCAAACCGGAAATTGCAACGCGTAAGCGCGCGATAGTTTTCTCGTGCGCACGCAAAAGTTTCTCGTGAGCACGCGATAGTTTTCTCGTGCGCACGCGAAAGTCTGTATATTTTTTATTTTTGCAAAGGTCCCTTCAGGGGCTCCGTACCCTCAAGTTGTTCCAAACCAGAATGATTTTCTTTCTTCTAGCACAAAAGGAGATTTTGAAGAATGTTGGTCACCAAAGATGAAGTGCACCATTGACGTCCATAGTATGGGGAAAAAATGCAATGAAAGTTAATGGGGCCCATCAACTGTTTGGTGATCGACATTCTTCAAATTATCTTCTTTTGTGTACAGCAGAAGAAAGAAATTCATTCAGGTTTGGAACAACAAGTAAATAATGACAATTAAACATTTTTGGTGAACTATCCCTTTAAATGTAACTACTTGTTTTAGGACATTTAGAGAACTTTCAAAAGTAACGTTCCCCAAATATGTGCAAAATATAAAATAGAATGTTCCATTAAAATTCGTATAACTAAGAAAAACATTCAAGGAACATTTAGAAATAATATTTTCATAACTTAATGGGAACGTTAGCAAAGCATTCTTAGAATATATTTTTGTTAGCTGGGAATTTACTGTTCATGAAAAGCAAGCCTCTTCTTGATGTTTGATGTTTTGTACATAACTTCTGCTATTTTTGGTCAAACTACATTCTAAACTTTTTGTACCCTTCATTGTCAGTTTTTTCATCTCTTGTGTCCTGGTGCCCTATTTCCAGATACCAGCCCAGCAACCAACACCCAGCCCTGCCCAATTGCAAGCCCAGCAGCTGAAAAGTTGGAGGCATGGCATGCAGGAGGAGCATGAGGCTGAGTACCAGATGGCACTTGCTAATATCAAAGAGTCAGTGCAATGTGTGGATGGCCCAGATATTAAAGAAAGCCTGCAAGAACAAATAAGGCAGTGGTTTATTGAGTGTCGGTAAGCCATACACAAAAATACAGATTCCATCTCCAGTTTAAATTGGATTACATTTAGCTAAAAAAAAAAAAATTACATTAAAGATGATAGGTGGGTCAAAGACATGAAGTAATTTTTTTGGCCTATTTATTCAGAAATAAATGTACAATCCAGTTCATACATATAGTCCATTTATGATTCAATTTCTGCAAAAAAAAAAAACTTTTTGAATAGAAAAGAATGAAAGTTTTGAAAAGAAACCCTTAAGTAGTTTAATATTTTATTATTATTTCTTAGACGTAAAAAATAAGCAAAAGTATATTAATATTTTAAAAATACTATACAATTGACTACAAAATCAAAGTATGTGGATCAACCAACAAAGACATGTCATGTGGTCAAACCAACATGCAGAAACATGCCCAAAAAAAACATAAAATAGGAAATTATATCATAGTGAGAGCTCATGCAGACCCTACTGTCAGTAAGCCTCTTAAAATTTCAGATAATTTGACATTATGTGGTGTGACTCCTCCCAAAAATTTATGAAATAAAAAAATATTTATATTTACAAAAATGATTAGGATGTTTACACATGTATTCAACAAGGAAAATACTTTTTACTTGATGGTTACACCACATTACATTTTTTTAAATTTAGGTTTTTCAAAACCATATGAAACCAATATGGATAAAAAGAATACATGTATAGGAACTTCGCACATATGTTTTATTGCTTTATAAGACATTTCTTTATCATGGAGAGGTATAAGTAACTGGCAAATTGTGGAAAATGTTCAATAATATTTTTCCACTTGAATAAGACTTTTTGTTCCTCAGCATTCCCTCAATTACTTTCTCAGAATCTCTGAAACTAATCACTTCTATGTAAACTTCTCCCACTCAGACTTCCCCTTTAGATAATCTGTTAATTTGCTTCTAAACTCACGAGAGCTTTTCCTTGCTTTTCTCCATTCTCTCAACCTATTATTTCACTCTTAATTGTAAAGTACATTCCTGGTCCTTCGTCTCTTCCTTTTGTGCAGAGGCTGGAATGTAAGCAGTCAAAGTGATGGTTACTTTTACCCAGGGCTGTTTATGCTTACCTAATGCATGTGATATTTTCAAGTGTGCATGGTGTAGAGTGAGACTGGGCTTATTAGTGCATTCCAGCCTGATTTACGGCCTGCCAATGCATGCTGCTGCCCATTAATGCCGAGACAACAGTCATAAGTCATCTCAGTTGGACAACACAATGTGGTGGGGGGGTTCAGTAGCTTTGTCTCTGTTTAGCGGCCCCTTTCTATGGCCTCTTTCAGTGACCTTGCTGGGTCCCTGCTTGTTGTATAAGGGATGTATGGGATCCCGGGTCAGGACCCGCAAGGTGAAGTCTGTTGGCGTGGTTTCCATGTGCTGTTGAAGTGAAGGTGGAGTATTTGAGCAGCCAGCCAGACGTTTGCTGTAAAACATATACACGTCTCGCCATTATGAAAAATATTCACCCTCTTAAAAGAGTGCAGCAGTCGGGTTCCAGAAGTAAAATATGAATTCCTTTTCTTGATGGGGAAATTTATTTTTAATGATAACCTTTAAAGACAGACCTACTTTGAGTTCTGAGGTTGTTTGGAATCAATCGGATATGATTTTGTTGAAGCCATCCGTTCGCATTATTTGAACTTATTTTAAAAATGATTGTGTTTTACAGTTGAATTTATGTTGAAAAACTACATTACCCATGGTTCTGTACAGACAAATCCACCAATTAGAGTCGTGATGAGAAAATCACGTCCAAGAAGCACCGCAAATGATGTAATTGAGTCTTGCTATGCAGTTAAAATACTTAAATATTAGCATATATATGCATATTTTGCAATAAACTTAGAATATAGTTCCTATAGGCATAATCAACAACTCTAAATTAATCATTTTAAATTTAGCCATCATTTTAATTTGATTATGTCATTTGTAGTGGTTCATGGGATTGTAGTTCTTTCCCTTTTTCCGTTTTATACTAGTCTTGTACTTTTGTCCTTTTTTCTGATTTTCAGATACTTTTTTGCTTCAAATAAATGTTTGTAATGCTATGATTCACCTTGTAGCTGGTTGGCTGGTTTCATGGCTTATAACAACTTAATTAAGACTTTTTATGAAATCCAAATGGGGAAAATACTTCCTGAATCAACGTCACTGAAAAAAAAAAGTTGACAGGCACTAATGCACTTCACTGAGGTATAGCTGAGAAAGAAATGAACAGTTGCATTGTACAATCCCTTCATTGAAGTTTAAATAAATAAGTTATTTATTTAAAAAAAATGAAGTGAATCTAGTTTTCTTTTTCTTTTAGTGAGCAGATTTAGATGAAGCCCTTTCAATCCCTCTGCATTACAGTAGTAGAGCTTTCAGCATGTGCTACCACATTGGAAGTGAGTTTCAGTTGTGTGCTACTGATTAAGTTAGCTAGAGCTGAGAGCTCCGGCCAGGCCCTGACTGACACTTTTACCCTGTTATTCTAAACCTGCCCTAGTTCCCCTGAGAGTCAGCGCTGGACCTGGCTAATGTATCCTCCCCATGTGTGAAGTTCACAGTTCAAATATGATTGATTTGCCTTTGTTCACACGATCTGCTTTGTTTATCTATATGCTCACACAGACGTGAAGTCTGCCTTACCTCATTTTTAAAAAATCTTTAAGAAAATTGTTTTTCCTCACACATATATTTTCTGTTTTGGGAGTGTTACTGTTCTGTTTTTTGAAGAAAAAAAAGTTGGGAGTGAAATTTGAAATACGTTTATGAGTTATAGGTGTTTAGTAGGTCTCAGTATATCAATAGACAGTTTTAAATTTCTGGATGATAACATGTATATTTCAACTGTTTCTAAAAAAAACATTGGATGTGATATATGTGTGTGTGTGTGTGTGTGTGTGTGTGTGTGTGTGTGTGTGTGTGTGTGTGTGTGTGTGTATATATATATATATATATATATATATATATATATATTTACATATGTTTTTAATTGTTTTGAGGATATGTTTTAATGTCATGGTGATTTTCTTTCTCCTTTTCTTTCTTTATTTTTTAATTATTATTATCAATAAATAGATAATAATAATTAAAAAATAAAGAAAGAAAAGGAGAAAGAAAATCACCATGACACCATTTGATAATGTTGTGCTGCTCATTTTGGACAGTCCCTTTCACTCCCTGTAAAAGAGATTTTTAATCTCAGAAAATTTTAAATGGTTAAATAAAGGAAGAAAAAAATATATATAGTATACAGGTCCTTCTAAAAAAAATTGCATATTGTGATAAAGTTCATTATTTTCCATAATGTAATGATAAAAATTAAACTTTCATATATTTTAGATTCATTGCACACCAACTGATATATTTCAGGTGTTTTATTGTTTTAATACTGATGATTTTGGCATACAGCTCATGAAACCCCAAATTCCTGTCTCCAAAAATTAGCATATCATGAAAAGGTTCTCTAAACAAGCTATTAACCTAATCATCTGAATCAACTGATTAACTCTAAACACCTGCAAAAGATTCCTGAGGCTTTTAAAAACTCCCAGCAACCCTGTTTCCCTGTTTCATTACTCAAAACCGCTATCATGGGTAAGACTGCCGACCTGACTGCTGTCCAGAAGGCCATCATTGACACCCTCAAGCAAGAGGGTAAGACACAGAAAGAAATTTCTGAACATATAGGCTGTTCCCAGAGTGCTGTATCAAGGCACCTCAGTGGGAAGTCTGTGGGAAGGAAAAAGTGTGGCAAAAAACGCTGCACAACGAGAAGAGGTGACCGGACCCTGAGGAAGATTGTGGAGAAGGACCGATTCCAGACCTTGGGGGACCTGCGGAAGCAGTGAACTGAGTCTGGAGTAGAAACATCCAGAGCCACCGTGCACAGGCGTGTGCAGGAAATGGGCTACAGGTGCTGCGTTCCCCAGGTCAAGCCACTTTTGAACCAGAAACAGCAGCAGAAGCGCCTGACCTGGGCTACAGAGAAGCAGCACTGGACTGTTGCTCAGTGGTTGCATGTCATTCGGAAATCAAGGTGCCAGAGTCTGGAGGAAGACTGGGGAGAAGGAAATGCCTGAAGTCCAGTGTCAAGTACCCACAGTCAGTGATGGTCTGGGGTGCCATGTCAGCTGCTGGTGTTGGTCCACTGTGTTTTATCAAGGGCAGGGTCAATGCAGCTAGCTATCAGGAGATTTTGGAGCACTTCATGCTTCCATCTGCTGAAATTCTTTATGGAGATGAAGATTTCATTTTTCAGCACGACCTGGCGCCTGCTCACAGTGCCAAAACCACTGGTAAATGGTTTACTGACCATGGTATTACTGTGCTCAATTGGCCTGCCAACTCTCCTGACCTGAACTCCATAGAGAATCTGTGGGATATTGTGAAGAGAAAGTTGAGAGACGCAAGACCCAACACTCTGGATGAGCTTAAGGCCGCTATCGAAGCATCCTGGGCCTCCATAACACCTCAGCAGTGCCACAGGCTGATTGCCTCCATGCCACGCCGCATTGAAGCAGTCATTTCTGCAAAAGGATTTTTGTATTAAAAACACTTATTTTATTGGTCGGATAAAATATTTTGGGTTTTCATGAGCTGTATGCCAAAATCATCAGTATTATAACAATAAAAGACCTGAAATATTTCAGTTGGTGTGCAATGAATCTAAAATATATGAAAGTTTAATTTTTATCATTACATTATGGAAAATAATGAACTTTATCACAATATGCTAATTTTTTGAGAAGGACCTGTATATATATATATATATATACTGTTTTGTGTTTCAGAGATGCCACTGGGAAGTTCCCTGACTTCCCAAGCCCTGAAGATGGAGGATCTGCTTCCATATTTGCTCAGAAGACACCAGAGCAGGTTATAAATCCTATCAGTCCATTAATTCCATCCAGAATTACAGTTAAAGACCCAATTACTGTACTATTACTAAGAAATATTATTTCATTTCAGATGTTCTTGATACTGTTCTTTTTTTAAGATTTTTTTCCCATTAATGTTCAAGAATGTTTACATACAGTAAATGTTTTAAAGGTTGCTGCTGAATTTGCTGCTAAGGAAGAAGAGAGGGAGAAGAAGAAAAAATTGAAAGAAGATAAGGACAAAAAGGGGAAAGACCGCAAAAAGAAGAAAGAGAAAAAAGGGAAGATGAAAGGAAAAAAGGGCAAAGGAGATACAGAGGTAAGGCCATGCCTTCATAACACCATATCACAGTTGCACAGAAATCAATAAAGGCTTTTTAAAGTATCTGTCTGCAGAATTAAATCAGCTGATGTGGCTCATATATGAGTATCTAGTGACTCGATGACCTCTGTGGTCAGGCCCACACACAATGAACGACACTTCATTGGTTGAACTGCATGGAGCGTGGATATTTTGATTACGGAGCAGGCTTTAAAGAAAAATCTCTTGCTTTTTCATTGTACTTTCTCATTTAGTGTTTCCTTGTCCTTGTAACAAGGCTAGGATGCAATTAGACATTGACATTACAGGCAAGTTCCTCTAACCTATAAGCTTTTTTGCATTGCAGTTAGATGAAAGTGAGTTTATAACATCTGTGCTAGGGAGTTTTATTTGACAGATTTCCCTTTGGTGAAAAGGTCTGAAGTTTCACTGTTAAGTTAAAAGAGTCATAGATGAGAGAATTATGGCATTTCACACCAGCACTTGCACTGTTCCATCTTAGAAAAGACATTTAACATACTCAGTACACTCATATTCTCATGCATAATTACACATTGTAAATGTGCCTGAATATCCCTGCCTGTGTTCTGTTCAGGGTAGATTAGGATGAGGAATGAATGGTGAGGATGTTAGTTTGTTAAACTCATCCACAGTCTCCGGAAATATCTGTGATTTCAGCAAGGCGATTTCACTGTATCCTTGATAACCTCTTGCTCTCTGTTCAGAACTCTTCCTCTTGTTAAACATAGATAGAGGTTCTGTTTTTTCCATCCTGGAAAGCTGATTTCCTGTGTTCCTACATTTTATTTTAACAAAGAGTTAAACCTGACAAATGATGTATTAAAGCTTAGGCGTGGCAGACAGCAGTCTTTCATGCCGAAGAAATTTAGGTTCATGTGAGGTTTTATGTTCTGTGATTTGACCTCTGAACGTCATATGCTGCTGACCAGTGATTACTGTGAACCAGTCAAGCGATAAAAATGCCCGCTCACACTGATTGGCTACGTTCCGGACCTCTAGAATGGAGCCTTTGTTCAGGCTTTCCTTCATAAGAGCACCTGTAATCCTCTTTGGAGAGCCAAACCACTGATATCTGCTCACAATGAGGCCGAAAGACCAATCTGACCTTTTTCAAATGCTCACATCCTGTGTGAAAGCTGAGCCTTTCAATAGTTCATTAAGGAATTTTTGTCAAAGCTCTTATGTTGGCCTAGTTTAGGCCTAGTTTAAATTTCCAAGTGCCACTCAAAGGCTCCTCGTTAAAGAAAAAAGAAGTACCAAATACATAGTTTACAAAGAAAAGAATGTTCATTAAACTGTGATTAGTAAATATTTAATATATTCCACCAATGCTTGCCATATGGCCAAAATATATTTCAAATATAAGCTGTAAACTGTGCCGCTTAAAGAAATATATTTAGAGAAGTATATTCAAATGCAATATATATTTTGTTAAAAAAGGCTAAATGTTTTTCAAGATACTTAAATTAGTTAATGCATGACATAACATTAACTAACAATGGCCATAACATTTTTGATTGTATTTATTAATATTTGTTAACATTAGTTAATAAAACTATAAAAATACAACTGTTCATTGTTAGTTAATGTTAGCTTGGGTCCATAAAATAATAACAGGTGCTACTTTCAGTTTTTATAATTTATTAGTAAATGTTGAAATTAACATTATAATAATAATAATTTATGAATCTTCGTTAAAGTATTTTTCATTGTTAGTTCATGTTAACTAATCTTAACAAATGGAAACTTACTGTAAAGGGTTACCAGAAAAATATATTTGTGTATATATATATATATATATATATATATATATATATATATATACAGTATATATATTCATATATATATATTATTCATATCTAAACATATTTAAAAATATATCTGAAATTATATATATTTTGCCGTATACTGTAGGCTGTTACATATTACCTGACAAATTCAGTTGGAGCTAAATTATATTAAACCTGGCATGAATTAATTTTACTCCTGACCTGGTCACAGGGTTCTTTAATATAAGCTGCTAGATCCATTTGGAAGTTCTGTCTGATGCCACATGAATAATCATAAATCACTGCTCCCAGGCACTTAAGTGCCTTTCATATTTTCAGATGGATTTCTGTCTCTTTTGGGGGTCATTAGTTGCTAATGGAGAAATGTGTTTAAAGGAAGACAGCCCATAAAATATACAGCCTCCATTTGGTTTATTCCTTTTAAAAAGCTCTGCTCCTGAGCAGACACACTCTGCGGTCTGAGTGTGTGCTTGTGACTCGCAAGCCAAACATTCGCGTGAGTATGCGAGGACGTTGATTTACTTTTAATGTGCGACCCCTAGTTGAGAGAAAGGAAAACAGGAGGCGCCGTAAATCATACTCGCAGCATTACATTCAGCCCCTGCTGTGTATTCACATCATTAAAATGCCAGTGCTGAGACTGACCCCGCACCAGAGCAGCATGCAAGCACATCGCCCTGGGAAGAGCTTTGATCACACGTGTGGAATCTCAGTCTTGGCTGATTTATCCATAATTTGAGAACTTTCAGAGAAGTTCATTTACAGGAAAACAGTGATGCTGTGCTTATAAAGGAACCACCTTGATACTAACTGTCTGTTTTGCAGGAAGAAGAGAAGGGATGGAAGATGAGTCCCAGTAATTTCCTTCCTACGGTAGTCGAGGGAGCCAAACTGTACAAAGGTAAGTGGGAAATGACGGCAAAAGGGTGCAGTCTGCGTGTCTGTCATCGATAATTTATGCAGCTTTTCCTTGACTAAATGACTAATTCTCAACAATGTCAACAGTGTTTGTGTGAGGTCAATGAGTGAGGGAGCTTTCATTACATTTGTGACATGAGATGTGTCTGGAATATGTCTAAGTAACCAATAATGATAGGGCCATGTCAGTTCTCAGGTCAAGACCGGTCCAGATGGTTCCCCACCCCACATGGAGCGTCTTTCCTTTTCTCTCTCTCTCTCTATACGTCTTCCTCCTTCCCCCTTCTTTTGAGACTACAGATCAGTTTTCTTGCCCTCTCATTAAAACGGAGTCTCCTGACGCCACAATGAAGTCCAGCTCCTCCTCGTTCTATAATCAACAGCAGTCGTCTGTCAGCTACCCAGTTACCTTGGTTTCACTGCAAGGACAGTTTTCACAGGCCGTATATCTAACTACATTTGTTTTGTGAAGTGATAGCCGACCAATTCTCTCCAAACAAGTGTACACTGTAAAACAGACTTTGTTCTTATTTGCCAGACATTCACTGTAAAAATATAGTGTTTCAGGCCTTACTGGAGGCATTTAGATGCTTGTATATTTTACAATTCATAACTGTTATGTCCATTAATTTTACATTGTGTTAAAGGGTTAGTTCACCCAAAAATGAAAATTCTGTCAGTGATTACTCACCCTCATGTTGTTCCAACCCACGTAAGACTTTCGTTCATCTTCGGAACACGAATTAAGATATTTTGGATTAAATCTGAGACCTGGATCACTCCTTCATAGGCTTCTGGGCTATTTCATTCTCCCGGTCCAGAAAAGGTAGTAAAAACATCGTCAAAATAGTCCAAGTGACAGTGGCTCAACCTCAAGTTTATCAAGCGACGAGAATACTTTTCGTGTGCAAAAAACAAACAAAAATAATGACTTTATTCAACTATTCATTTTATCCTCTGACGTGAGTTCACGAGAGCGCCACGACGCATGCGCGAGAACTGAGATGATGATACAGATTTTTTTTAATTTTTTTTTTAACTTTATTTATTTGTCAGGGACAACGTACAAAATACATTAATCTTACGAAGAGTTAGAGTTAGCCGAAGCTAATTTTCATCTGCAGTCCCCGGGCAGGTACACACAATGTTTACCACATTACATTACAAAATAACTATCAATATTACTTAGCAAGTACATATAATATTAGTCCAGCAATGGTCATTTAAATACAATTCGATGTTCAAGATGAAAGAACTAATCAAAAGACCATCACAGCCTATAATATATACAACAAAGCCAAAAATATTTACTTTAAAAATAACATTTGTACATTTTAAATATGCTGATGCTTACACAGCTGATTATCAAGAATGTATTTCTTTAAGTTTTGAGAAAAATTATTTAAGTCTACAGACAACTTTAGATTGTTAGGAAGTTGATTCCATTGTTTAATACTTTTAAATGAATAAGCTGTCTGTGCAAAGGCGGAGGATCCTTTCGGAATAGCACAATTTCTGTGAGCAGTGGACCGGGATGTTCGGTTCGTTTGTTCAGAATAAAGTTTTATGAATTTTTTCATTGAGAGTGGAGCAATATTATTAACAATTTTAAAAACAGTTCTCAAATTTGTAAATCTAATTAGGGAGTCAAAACTTAATACTTTATATTTACTTAAAATACTGCAATGATGATAGCGAGGGGCTTTTCTGTCAAGCACCTTTAACGCCTGATTATAAACTGATCTGAGCGGTTTAAGTGTGGTCTCGTTGGCCTGTGACCAACAGGACAAACAATAAGTGATGTGTGAAGAAATCATGGCATTAAAATACATGAAAGATGCCTCAATTGTCAAACTATTCCTAATATGTTTGAAAATAGAAATTTTATATTTAATGGAGTTAGACATTTTTTTTATATGTTTTTTTGGGTGGGATGGGTCTCGATGTAGTGTTTAAAATGGTTCTAAAGTGTGCATTCCCTGGATGTCCGAATCGTGAGAAACCAACAAGAAAACGTAAAAGTTCTTTGCCAAATGAATGGTTTACCTTTCACACTTTCCCATCAAATGAGCTTGAGCATCATCTTCTCAGTTCTCATGCGTCGTGGCACTCTCGTAAAAGTAATGTTTTGTTTTTTAACTTTAATTAGGCTTCAAAAAATATAACAACTTTTAATTTAAGTGAACTTAAAACAATCCTCACATAAACCCATAATAAATGGCATATTTACCTGTGCCCTTCCTGTCTAACAGGTAGGAAATATACAGAAGTTGAATAAAGTTATCAAACAGTCTGTGCTGCATAAATTATAAATGAAATATAGATTAGTCCTTATTAAAGCTACAAAAGTTCTTTAGTTAAGACCAGTGAGTAATTTTCTGTGCTATCTTTGTTTCTTTGATTAACATTAATGACACTGGCGCTGCTGCACATCTCACAACTCTTTACGTTCATTTAAGACTGTTCTTATGAGGATACTTGACCAAACGGACAGTTTGACATAATTGTGTATGTTGTTGTTTGTTCGAGCGCGAAAGAGAACTCGATTCTGTCGCGTTGTCTGTGAGCACAATACTGGCGTGCGTCTTTCTGTGCATCATGTTTGTGTCAGGACATTCACAGACAGCGCATTCTCTTTTGTCGCGCTTGAATGGTTTAAAAGCATTTGCATGAATAAGTGTGATCATATAATGTAATGCAGCCAACGGATGACAGAAAATAACGGATGCTGTTTTTTTACTAAATTTTTACTACAAAAAAAACCAAAACGTTTTAACAATGTTCTGCTCTAAAAGTATATGCATTATCTTACATTTTTACCATACACTGCATTTATACATTTTACTTCCATATATCGTGGTTGTAATGTAAAATCTGGTTTTTTTTGAACAGAGAAAAAAAAAAAGAAATTCCCCATTCACACAAATGGCTTTAACACATTAGGCTATATGTCCTATCTGACCTGATGCTTCACTTGGGTCTTATTCTGTAAGGTGTGAGGAGATTGTGTGTTTAGGAGCCATAACCCAACCTCAACATTGCCTGTTGAGCAGCAAATCAATCAAGTCACCCCTGAAACCTCTTGACAAGACAAGCATGTTAATGACTGAGACACTACTTCCTGTTTGTGTAGAGGTTTAAGGTCTCTCAACAGGAAATGAGAAGACTGGACTGCACTTCTGTGTTTCAGTGATCCATGAAGGCAGGGTAGAGAGCTAGATCTTAGATCTTTCAGAACCATTTGAATGTTTTTGTGTCTGTGAATGTTTGTGTCAGTAGGGAGCTGGTGACCCAGAGGTCTGCAAAAACCCATTCTGAACATGTCAGTCTAGCATTTCCAGGATAAATTGCTATGACAACATCCTGCACTGTTGCCTGTGTTCAGTGATTAGAAAACTTTCATCAATAGACTGCACTGTTCATTACACACCAGTGGGGAATTACCATGGGCAACCCCTTTTTAGCTGTGGTCCGGTCCATTACAGACCATCTCGGGTCAGCCACATATTGTTAGATTTCTTTTTCTTCCGCTCCTGCTAGTCTCATTTACTTCCTGTTACCTGAGGGAGGTCTGATGTGTCTTTTAAAGTCAACATCTGATAAGGTCTTTTAAGTCACCGAATCTCACATTTATCTCACAGCTGTGCTTTTAGCGTGTAACTCTGAATGAGTCTATCGTTCTTTATAGAACACAGAGGTTCACTAAAGCGCATCACCCACTTCACATCTGCTAAAGTTCTTTCTGTTCTCAGACCCTCCACATGTATTCATCACAAGACACGTTGACATCAAGTCACGTCAAGTTGCAGGTCTTTGATGCGTAATTTCTCCCTTACAGAAATTAACTGCAGTAAAACTGCAGTATGATTGTACAAAACTCTTGGGCAAAAAAAAAAAAATGGGCCAATTTTAGTAGTCTTAATCCCAAATTATTGGTCAGGAAATTAGCATAATTTAAGCAAATGCACTATTGAAATAGGCCACTGATTTCTCAGAAACATGCCAAAGACGGAATTACATTTTTGGCAGAATATGAGAAGCTGTGTGTTGAGTGATGAATCACAATGAAACACGAGTTGCATGGTGATGCTCAAGAGCAGTGTCTCTGAAACTCTGGTGAGAAATATAATAAATATATCTCTAGTAAAGCATGGAGGAAGAGGTGTCATTCTGTGGGGAGCCTTTTCAGCTGCTGGTATTGATGAGCTACTTCACTGTGAAAAGTCATTTAATGCTTGGAGTACAGGAGACTATTGCAGAATGGCTTGCTTCCCACAAATGAAAAGCTGTTATCTAAAAAGGAATGATCAGATGTTGTTTATCTATATATATTTATGAACTGTTTGAAGCCATTAACATTGAGTGGGACAGCACTGACTCTTTCTTCTGTAAAAAGCTGTCTGCAAGTTTACCCACACAGCTTAAACATTCACAGAAAACAAAGGGGAAGGCTATTCTGTGCTAAGCTACTTTATCTAGTGTTTGTGCAATACTTGCACATTTATTTGCGATTAAAATGGTTCAGACCATTAAAAGACTAATACATATTTTGCCATTTTTGCCGTGGCCTCTGTTTTTCTCAGGAGTTTACTGCAATCTATGCAGTGACAAGTTTTGTAGAGTAAAATTATGCTGTGCTGCACAATGGTAAACTGTATAGCGGTTCAAAATATTCCTGCAGCACAATATTTAAGCATACCTGTAGTTAACAATACAAGTAAAGCTCAATTCAATAGTAGGATATACTTCAGATCAGTGCAACAACTGGTTTGACTTACAGCTGCACTTACTGCAGTAACTGGACAACAGCTGCATGTATACAATTGGCTGCATGTATACAATTGGCATGCATTCTGTTGCAGGTGTCATACTGCACTGTATTCAGCTGTAAAGCTTTTCATAGAGGTAGCTTAGTATACTGAGTTTATAGGCCTACTTTTTTATTAATTTAGTTGATGCAATTGTATAAGTACATTTTTACATTTTATGAATTTTTCAGCAACCAGATGAAACGCTGTGTGCATAAAACATTTCAAATATAATATAATTTAATATTTAATATGTCATTAAGATACAGTAGAAGTGCCGTTTTCAGTACTGCTGTTGTACTTTGCCCGATTTAGCATATATTTACTAGTTACTTCATTTTTTTGTACAGGATATTTATTGGATATGTAAATACTTGAATATGCTACAAGTGAGAGAATGGCATGTTAAAAGTGTGATATACATGTGTGAGTGTGTGCATGTGGAAATGCCTTTTTAACTGGAAAATATTTCAGCCAACTAACAGCTGTAACCTTACAGGAAGCAATTATATGCCCAGTCAAAGCTGCTTAATTTTTTTCATTAAGATTTTCCTCCAAATGACACATTGCTCAGTCTGTGGAGCAAAGGGTTACATTCCTGAGGAATGAAGCTTAAAGGTGTAATGAAAAGCAGAGATCAGAGCTTATCTCCTAAATATTTGACATAATAATTAGGTTAGTGAATAGAAACTGCTGGCAACAGCATTGCTGATAGAATACAGTACCTTTAAATGATGACATTTTAAAATGTAAATGAAACTTTTTTTATTAAAATGTTTTTAATTAATTGTATTGTCTCCTCTTGTAAAAAAAATGAATGCAGCTAATTGTAATAAATGCACACTTGTAGTGTAATTCAAATCTTAAAAGTATATATTTTAATTAAAACTGTAATAAAAGGCTACTTAAGTGTACTTATAGAGAATACACTTTCATGACGGTTTCTGAAGTACAATGTAGTACACTTTAAAAATGCGCTTTGTAAATGTTAAATTGAAAGTTTTAAAGAACATTTTAAATCATTTGGTTTTAATAATTTTTTGTTGTGCTTTAAAGAAGTAAACTTATTTTGATGTGTTGATGTGTTGAGCGACATACTGCATAGTGCTTGATTATAGTTTTAACTGTAGTATTATTTGATATTACATTTAAAGTTAATATATGAAGAGTTCAGATGCAAAAGCCTCTAAGTGCTATCTGAAATTTTCTTCTAGAATGATCATTTTTGTCAAGCTCGTATATTTAAGCTCAGTAATTTCACTTAAATGGCAATTAAAATTCAGCTAATTGCTTTTAATTGAATCTATAATATGTTTGAATTTACATGCAATTAACATGCAATTAACTGACTGAAGACATTGCTTTTAAATTATATCTCCATATAAGTACTCTTTTTAAAAGCATGTGAAATTATACTTCTTTTTTACAATGTTCTTCTTTCTCCTAACTTGAAAAACAGCCTTGTCACAGTAAACAATGTGATCAGCAATTCTGAACTCTTGTATGATGTGTTCAGCAGACCAACATGGTTAAGTCCATGTCCCACATCCTGCTTGTGAGACAGCTAATAAGAGTCGAGGGTCTTTGCTGCGCGAGTTAATCGGCAGCACACTGTTTTATCAGCTGTCTGTAATTGGGATATGATCATGTGGTGGGTTTATTTAGTTGTAATGAGGCGGAAAGGTGAGCACCATATTTACCCAGAATCAGACTATAGCCAGCATGATCCCCAGAGGGACAAGCTCTGTTGGGAAAGTCATTCGCACGGCAGTTGAGAGTGGCTTATAGGGAGGCCACGGAAGTCATTTGTAGTAAGATTGAGATTGCCTCTTTGCCCTTGTCTGGCACTTGCTTCCCTCTCACTAACCCCTCCCCTCCCCCTCCCCTCCCCCTCCCCTCCCCCTCTCTGCTCCTTCCTGCATCCCAGCGTCATGCCGCACTTGCTGGATGTGACCGATTGATTTCATTTCAGTCTCTTGGCAGAAGAGAGCCGTGTTAAGGAAATGTCTGTTTCTCACTGGTAGCTGAATGACCGGGACAAACATGCAAAACAGGCTTTCAGAATGAGTGCAGGTCGATCGTCATATACTGACCAGCATACAAATCTTCACAAATGGTACAAAAGACCCTACCGTGAAGATAACAGGCCGCTAGGGAGCCTAGCAGAGTACATACAGCTGACCACCCTCCAGCCCCTGAAGTGTTTTTTTCACTCAATCCCCCATATGGTGGGTGGCAAATGTGCTGTATATACACTATGTTCAGTCAGAGCAGATGTGTGTGGCCGCCCCCTTCCCACAAAACTGGTAGCCGTGTCACGATAAATGTTGTTGCTTTTCTGATCATCCAGAGTAGTGTCTGTTGTTCTTGCACTGTGTGGGGTTCGACCATTCTCAGAGGTCTTCAATCCCAATAAAGTAGGTTTAAAATGCTGACCCCTAACAGTCATGTGTTTTCAGGAGAGTTAGGTGGATGTTGTCTTTAAACAAACAGGCCAGGCTATGTGAATGCATCCCTCTGAAGGAACAAGGCAATTATATGGATCGTATTGCCCCGGGATGTTTTGAAAATGTGACTTTGAAAAGGAGGCTTTGTGGACAGCAGTTTGACCTCTGACCTCAGCAAGGGATCTCATTTCAAAGTGCGATGCTTTATTTTTAGGTTCCACTAGAGTGAGCTTTAACATCAGTGCCCTTTGACCCCTGTGTGAACTTGACAGTGCTGCTTATTAGTGTTGTTCGAAATTCAGAATCTAAAGGGCACCTATTATGCTTTTTATTTCACCTTTCCATTAGTGAGTAATATAGATGTTTGTGCATGTAAATAATCTGCAGATTTGCAAAGCACAAGGTCCACACCAAAGGGAGTTCATTTTTTCAACAGGAAACACTTGGCTGAAATGGCTAGTTTGTAGTCATGCCATTATTAGCTTAGCTATGTCACCATATTACACATTTGCACAATCATTACGCAATGACTTCTTGTCATTAAACAATCACTTCTTACAGAATCACTTCAATTATACTTCTTGTTCATTGGTTCAATAAGCTGAACAGCCAATCAGAGTGATCTATCTCAAAGACTGGCCAACACTGACTCAACATGCTCAATCAGTCTAGTGACTTTGCACTTATATGTCTATTAACTCTCATTAGAGTGTTACTATTAGTTGACTAGAAGGTTAGGGTTCGAATAAGTTGACATGTAGTAGCAAAGTTACTTACAGTCAGACAAATGTCTGTTGGAGGACCATCACAATAAAGAGTCAGCAGATATTAAGCAGACAGTCTACTAACACTCAAATGAGTTATTTGACATGTAGTTGCAAAGTTATTTATAGTCAACAGAATGTTCAAAAGGAACCATAAAAATAAAGTGTTTTAATTAAATTTTATAGTACAGAATTTTGGCCTCTCTATTGTCATTCTGGTGTTGAAATTGCATGACTGTAGAGCAGTCATATGTTCTTCAACACTGCTTTTTGTTTGAGGAAGCGCAATGTTACCGGTGATCATATCAGAGCTGATCTGTATATAGTAGCTGTCTGTGTTTACGGACACGACATAAACATACAAGAACAAATTACGTAAACCTAGTCTGGGTTTCCCCATGCTGCCTTCCCGCAGCGCGATTTTATTCACGCTGAAAGGCAGTATGGATACCATGGGCCAGATTTTCGCCTCATTTAGGGAACCAATCACAGAACGGGGAGGGAGCAAGACGATGACGACATCTATGCACACCGAAGCAGTTTGTTTATTTCTATGTATTCAACATGGCAGCAGACGCGAAGCTACCGCATGTTTATCTTGCACAAACGGCAATAGTCGCTGAACGTCATTGTTTACACAAAAATATCTTACCCATCGTCTTCTTCCTTGTCTAATTTCTGTCGCTCTACATACGTCATCTGGTATAATTGAAACGATTGCATATGAGCTACGTACAGGCGCATTTGACAGACATGCTTAGCACCCAATAAACGGCGCCAGGCAATCGTAAACCACGCCTTAAGTACGAGAAAATGTACATGTGGTTCCCAGACCCAAGTCTCCACGAGAATTGGGTCTGGCGTTAGCCAGGCTAACGTAAACCTGGAATTTGCCACCAAATCGGTCCCAATTGCTCAATTTACATCATTATTAGAGACATAGGACCAGATTTATTAACATCTTGCACCAGCGCAAACCCTCTTTTGGCGTTAAAAAACTACTGCGAATGTCCATGTGGAGCACAAGAATTCACGGCTGGCTCTGAACGCTGTGATGTAATAGAAGTTTGCGTCAGATACACAGAATGACTGATCAGTTTGCTCTCTTGTTTGCAATGCTTTTTCTGCTTTTTCGGGATTTATCAAAGACACACGGTGAAAAAGTAGTGCTGAAATGGCGTGGCCAGGGTTATTTTTGCGGCTGACCTTATTGAATGTGCATTTGTAGGAGTTTCCCTTTCAGATGCATAATTAATGGGAGGAGAGTATTTTAAATGAATCCTTCAAGGTGATTTACTAAGGTTTGCGCTCGTCAATTGAATGGTATTTACACCATTATTTATCGCATTATTTAAAAGCATGTCTATAACCAGACGCTAATTTGCACTGCTTGTCTCCGCAGAACCTTCCACTCCCATCTGTGCTTTTTTGGAATTGCACTCTCACGCTAATTTGCCCAGTAAATCTGGCCCTTAGTGTAGTGAATAAGGCTAAGACAGGGGCAGATTTGAACACAGATTTTTTATGTACTCGCTCAATTTGAATTTCGGGTCTAGTTCCTCTTTGCAACCTCAATTGACATTTAGAAACTGAAATTTGACTGACACCTGAACAACTGAAAATGGAATTTCAATTTAAAAAATGTATTTAAATGTATTCAATTTTAAAAGGTGCACAACCCTGCTGTTTATGAGGCTTTGTCACAAGACAAAGTAGCGCAAGCACCAATGTCATGGATTTGACTCTCTGGTAAATACATGAACTGAAAAAAATATAAAACTTGAATTCACTGCTAGTTGCTTTGAGTAAAATCATCTACCAGATGTAATATTTAACACACTTTCATAAATGTTTGTCCTGGCCAGGCTAGATTGCTCTATGATATGCAAATGAACAAAAAAGGGAAAAACAACTTCAGACTCATTGTGAGGTCAGACCCTGCCATTCAGTTCTCTTCCAGTTTCCAAATCAACCTGGCGTACTGCCTTTAGCCAGGACAGGAAGTGGGTGGAAATGGACTTCCTGTCAGGATGTGGCGCGTGAGAGCGCAGCACGGAGTACAATCAGACGCTGCGTTCTCACCCAGACTACAGCACCTGTGCTTCCTCTACACTCCACACGCAGGAGGTCCGACTGAGGCCCTCCAGATCCCTCTCAGAATTGTTTCCTTTTTTACACACAGTGCTGACTGATGTTCTCCTGACTATACTTTGATGATTTGTGTCCAACTCAAGTTTGTTTTCACATGTCAGAGAATGTCTGTATGTTCTGTTTTATATGTATTGTCAACAACCATGGAGGTTTCCCTGTGATATGATCATATTATCACTGTTGATGAAATTTAGTTTTACATAAATCAACATCCTCTGTGGATTTGTTGTGCGTTGCAGAGGTTTGGCATTACCGAGATGAAAAACAGAACTTCCTTCAAAGTTTCGATGCTCAGTTGGTGCGAGAGGAGAAGAGATTGGAAGTTGAAGAGGAGCTCAGAGTTCAGGTGGGAGCAGAGCTTTCATCAGGGGGGGGAACATGGGGCCTGTGATGAAGGGGTCCCAGTAAACACATCTTTAACCTGCCAATAGTATGCGAAGTGGGGCCCTCAGTTTCATAATTTTGTCTCGGACCCTCATGAATTCAAATCCTGGTTGGGAGTAAAGAAATCAACACTCTTTCAGCACTACATGCTCTTTCGCTTCCCTTGTGGCTCAATTCATTCCATCAAATTTTTTTCCTCTTTCTCCATCTTTGTTTTTATATTTGTCTCAGGTGGACGAGCTGATGAGACAGGAACTGAAGAACCTTAAACTGGTGGTGGACAGAGACAAGGGAAAGAAAAAGAAAAAAGTCAAGAAAAGTAGTAAAAAGGTGAATGGCAGACATGCATACTTCTTCCTTTGAGATAAGACCTTAAGCGCATTTTAAATTATTTGCATGAGTGACAGTGTACAGATGCTCAGCGCTCCCTGATGTTCCTCAGATTATAGATGGTGACTGGCCTGTAAAACCCTGTAATGTGTCTTTTAGTCTGGATGAATCCAGATCTTGAGATATACTCTCTGCCCTCTGTTTATGCACCTTGTGTGAGGGGCCCTGGGGTCATACAATGATCTGCCCTCATGACCAGGAATGTGGTCTGGACAGAGAATTAGTAAAGGTGTCCTGCCCTGGTCAGCTTTTGTTTTGATAGGGCCCCCCTGTTCCCCACCTTCTCTACCACACACGCACACGCACACACGCACGCACGCACACACACACACACATTGGTTTCCATCTTTTATGGGGATCTACTTAGACGCAATGATTTTTATACTGTACAAACAGTATATTATATCTCTCTACACTAACCCCTCAACCTACCCATCACAGAAAACATTCTGCATTTTTAGATTTTTTAAAACACTTCATTTAGTATGATTTAGCTGTTTTCGTCATGGGGACCAAAAATAATATCCCCATATTAAAATTTACCAGTATGATTATCCTTGTGGGATATTTGGTCCCCATAATGTAGGGAATGCCAGGTACACACACACACACACACACACACATGTTGAGTTTCCATGTTTTATGGAACATAGGCATAATGAATTTTATACTGTACAAACCTGTAAATTCTATCCCTGAACCCTTACCCTATAACCTACCCATCACAGAAAACTAAAAGCATTTTTAATTTTCAAAAAACATCACTTAGTATGATTTATTAGCTGTTTTCTTCATGGGACCAAAAATGTCCCCACAAGGACAAGCATTTCGAATATTGCCATCTTTGTGTGGACATATTGTCACGGTAATGTAGAGTATACCTGAACCACATACACACACAATATATGACGAGAGGACCAAGAGATATGGTAAAGTACATAATGTATGTAGAGTCACAGACATGTAAATGTATATGTATATATTTTCATCTCAACGCATATTCTAGAATGGGACTATTTGTTTTGCAGTTGATGCTATGTTTTTCATAACTGAAACTTTATGACCAACTTTACTTCTCATAACTGACTTTATTTCACAATATGACTTTAAATTTTGCAATTGGAGATTTGTTTCTCATAATTGCAACTTTATATCTCACAATGTGACTTTTTTACAACTCATGTGTCATGATGTTATTATATTAAACTTTATCTTACTTTTTATTTTACCCTGAAACAAAAAAAGCTGACCTGAAAGCAATATCAATAAGTGTTGATATATCTTGACTGCAGATTCTAGACATTTATTTATTTATATATTTGCAAAGTAAAGACATGCATTACTATGCCGGCAATATTTAGACAGAATAATATACATATAAAAAGATAGATCTGTTTGTGTATGTGTGTGAATATGTGTGTGGCTCTGTTTAACTGTGACCTATAAATATATGGGAATATATAGGAGACCAATCCATCTCTATATTTCTTGCAATCAGTCACTCTTGTGTCTTCTGCAAAACAAGAAGCATAGAAAAAGGCCTCATTGCATGCCTGCACAAGAGCTAGAATTCCTCAACAACATATTTGTCACCCTGCTTGAGTTGCTGTACGCTGAGAGGTTTTGACAGCTAAATCGGTCACAGACGCTGTCTGTCCGACGTGTGTAATTTATACACAAAGATGTTTTTTATCATTAATCATTCTGCAAATGCAGGCACACGCATACCCCATTCAGGTCTGCTGGCCTCAGACTAAATTCCAGCTGTTAATTCATCTAAGTAGGTTTGCACATTGAACTTTGTTGGAATTTTAAAACACATTCAGTGAATTTAGGAAGCCATGCAATTTGTGAACATCAAATTGAACCTTATGCAACAGGGAGGGTTTGTTTGTTAAATAAACATGCAACGCCCAAGCTGAGCTAATGCTAGCAGGAGTTCATCCTGTCTAATATATACATGCAGGAGAAAAGTTTCCTGATCTTAATTTCACTGACTAATATACAGACCTGCCAAAAATGATCCAAGATTCTCCATAAAAATATTTTGGGGAATCACAGTATGTTCAGTCCCAGTTTCTGAGAAAATGAAGTAAGTGGGTTTCTATTACTCGCTGAACAAATATTTAGAACGTTTGGTAACATATCATTCGTGGAAATTCCTGGTTGCTAGTCCTGCTAGTCTGGTTCATTTGTGGTTTGGAAAAGCCCTGCATTACAGCAGGTTCCAAGGTGTCTCCAGTAGGCTGCATAAAAACTGTTGTACTGAGAGTAAGGTCTATAATCAGGGAAACACACACGTGCAGACCGTCTCTTGTTCCCACACAGTGATTGTTTATGTCAAGTCACCAGAGGTATTTCAGGATTTCAACATTTTGGATGCAAGCGCATATCCTACCCAACTGTAATAAACATGTTACATTGTAGGGTCGGAGGATTTAATATACTGAAACAGACATGTAGGTATGCCTTGGTGTTAAAAGGAAAATAAACTTCCTTTACAGTCTGACACTAATCTAATCACACTTTGATTCATGTTAAGACTTATTACAATATAAAAACCAGAAAGGAAAAATATAATATCGGTATTTTCTACGACACAAACTTTCCTTCCCTTGTCATTCTTAAGAATTATTTTCATATGTTGCTGTCCATAACTAAAAACACATTTTCTTTGCTTTAGAAAAAAAAGAAAGGGCGGAAAACTGGAAAGAAGAAGAAGAAAGAGAAGGACCTCACAGCTGACAGGTTTGAGGAAATAAACTGGTTTAAAATGCAAAGTCTGTTTCTCAATAATATTATAATGTAGTTTAACCGTTGCTACAAGAGCATATTTGACCCCTGGCATTGTTTGCAACTGGGAGATGTAGGTCATACATTAAACACCAGTACACTGTGAGAGTTCTGGAATGGAGGGATTGTGCTTCTGGAAAGTGCTCAAGTGAGTGTCAGGGTTTGGAGCTCAGGGGGTGCCTGGCGAACGTCCATCTGGAGCACAAGAATTCACGGCTGGCTCTGAACGCTGTGATGTAATAGAAGTCTGCGTCAGATACGCTGCATGACTGATCAGTTTGCAATGCTTTTTCTGTTTTTCTCTCTTCCAAACTTTCTTTTTACCTCTCTTTTTTACTTCCCTCTAGGACCATAGAATCTCTATATGAGGAGCTTGTTCTGGAAGGCTTCATAATCAGGCCAATGAACGTCAAGTTGTCAGATTACATAGGTAAAAACTAAACACCACTGAGATAAATGTCACGTCTTTTTAGTTTTTAACATTCTGTAATGTCTTCCTAACCCCATAGTTTGTTTCACTTGCTTAATTCTGCATTATGCTTAAACATTACACTCAAAAATATATTTCATTCTTTTTGAATATTTCAGTTGTATGACAAATTTCCTTCCAATTGTATTATCCTTCAATGATGAAAATATTTTAACACTTTAATTCAATTAAGACATTCTTCTAACTATAAGTAACTTCGCAACTACATGTCAACTACCAGTCATTATATTATTAGTAGAATGTTAATCTCTGCTAAAACTTTATTTTGATGTTCCCCAAACAGATATTAAATGTCAACTTATTCTACTACCCCAAACACCTAACCATGACCTAATAGTCTACTAATACTCTGAGAGTTACTTATAGTTAGTAAAATGTTTAAAGTGGACTATCAAAATAAAGTGTAACCATATTTTAAATTCCGGGGGGGGGGGGAATTTTACATTTTATTTTTTTATAAAATGTAAGATTATCACACTTTTAAAAAATAACTATTTTTTATATTAATAAAAAAGTATTGGTATGACCTAATAGTTCACTAGATCTTAGTTCAGCACGTCCTGATTTTACGAGTTAAAAGTGTTCCTGGGTGAACATATTTTGCCCAACATTGGAACATCCATTTGTTTGGAACAACATTCCTGCCCAAAGATTGTATTCCTATCCCTACCCCTAAACCTATAAGTTATCCATAAAATCAGAGGGAAATGATAGGTGAATAACACTGATGTAGAAGCACCTAACCCTGGCTGTAAGCCTGAACTTGACATACACTGTAAACTTGTCCCTCAAATCTGATTGGTTAATTGGAATGATGTTCCAAGATCAACAAAGATGTTGATCCGGGAACATGTTGCACCGGCTGAAATCAGACTCTTTATACCCTCTTTTTCCTGGCACAGTGTAATGCTACATCAAAACATGTTTTTTCTCAGTTCAATGGCTATGGTCACACTTATGGGGACTAAGTCCAGTGTCAGAGCTATTGCTTTGATGTGAACATTTACTGTACATTGATTGTACCTAGAACACCGTTTTCAGTGGTTTTCGTGTGTTGCCATTTGTTACATCTCACAAGCACATTGAAATCAGACGTTACATCAGTGAATCCACGTCTGAGTTTTCCATGTCTGAATCAAGAGAATCAGTTTTATGATAAAGCATTGCCCAGGGTTTCAGACTGGGCTTTACTTCTAAAGTTACTTGATCACAGACACGTGCGCAGTGCTGAATCACACCCCTGTGAACGTGTCTGTGCACCACAATGGATTTTATGACTCATCAATGGTTCAACTGCACAGCATAGCAACCTAATGTTGCTCTAAAAGGACACAAAATGTGAAGCCTTAAAATTTCAGTTTCTGTTTAGTTGTTTTTCGGGAACAGGGTGTGGCGCCTGTATAGAAGTATAGAAAAACCACATTGACTGCTATGTGTCGGAACAACTTTGTTACTCTAAAATTGTTTTTTGAGTTCCATGGAAACCGTGTAACGGTGACATGATGCAGTGCTGGCAAGCAGCCATTGATGTCTGATGTTTGTTAGCATATTTAAAGCAGTATGGCATATATTTTTCCTTGTCTCTAGGTGAATACAGTTACTTGGGCACAACACTGCGGCAAGCAGATATTGAGCCCATGCCATCTCTCTCTGACGTAAGACAGCTCATCGCACTTTATGGCATTCTCCCTTTGGGTGAGTGTAACCAGCTCTGACTAGTCAGACCTAGTCAACTGTGCTTCTCTTTGTTTTAGTCATCATACATCATTCAAAAACACCTGAAAATGTCTGGCATTACTCTGATGATGTCACTATAGTGAAGTATGTTCTGCTGTTAAAATGAGTTACATATTTATTCCTCATTATGCATTAAAAATCTGATACAGTTTTTGCATTTCTGGGTCTGTTGGAGGTGAATTAGTGAATGCACAAAAAAATCGTTTTTAAATGTTACCATGTTATTACTATATCTATCCCTTTTATTAATAAAAAAAAGTAGCAATTCTTTGACATTTCAAATTTACATGACCTACAAAAAAAATCTAAATCATAAATCATTTTACTTCAATATATGAAATTTATAAGAACATATAACCTGAACTTATTTATCCTGAAATGTATGTCTAAATTTATGAATCCTGAAACAAAACATCAATATATAAAATAACCCCAACACTTTTACTTTCTAATGAAAAAGTAGATAATTTGTTTATGCTGCAGTGGTTCATCAATTATGTGTGCGCATATTCATGTTTATCAACAAAATGTTGTCCCAATACTGTGTTTGAGATATAGGAAATAGGATAAATATATTTTACAAGATAATTTTGATGTAACTCATAGATGTTTTTTTTTTAAAAAGTCATGTATAAAAAAACATGTATAAAGCCTTAGTTAATACCCAGATCAAAAAGTGTTTATATCTCATGTAAACTGTTTTTTAATTTAAAAAAAATTACATGTATTTTGATAGTCTTGTCTTACCTGTACAAAAAACTATGCATTTTTTTTATTTGCTATTGTAGCTCTTCTAGGTCAAAACAGACCCAACTGCATTATGAAGCTCCAAACAACTTGAAGCTACGAAAAAGTTTTTGCAGATAAAAACACCACCATAAAAACATTGCGAGAGAGCTCAAGAGCCTCTAGGGAATTTTATAGTGGCTCACATCAATTTTTCAGGAGCAACACTATTACAGTAGATCCATGCGCGCGTGTGTGTGTGTGTGTGTGTGTGTAAGTGTGTGTAAGTGTGTGTAAGTGTGTGTGTGTGTGTGTGTGTGTGTGTGTGTGTGTGTGTGTGTGTGTGTGTGTGTGTGTGTGTGTGTGTGTGTGTGTGTGTGTGTGTGTGTGTGTGTAATAAGCACCCTGTGTCTGCCCTTCTGAACTGTACTTGACCCTACTAAGCAGCTCATGGTCTTTTGTAACTTTCTCTGGAGTGAATGCTTCATTGCCTTCATTGCTTCAATGCTTCAAGGCCCGGTGTCCCGTATCACTGTATCAACACCAACATTCACTCTGTACACTCACTTCTCATTTAATAACCCAGCCATGGGCTCAATGGGATCAGCACAGGGATCAGGCCAGATCATACACACGCTGCCCTGGTGGGCTGTAACCTTAACAACTCTTTGCAGGGAGAGTTAGATTGTCCCTCAGTGATTCGTGGCCCTAGGCAGAAAAGGTTACCACATAAACAGATCTCAATGCTAAAACAAAGACACCTCAGTCAGCAGCAGCAAAACAATCACACAAAGGACGTCTATATCCCTAAAGATCTCTGTGGTATGAGAGTGTATGATGTCTCTCCAGAGGTCTGTCATCACAACATTCCCAGAGGAGAGTAACACTCAAAACTAGATTGCTCCCAATACAGCAAACGCAGAGCAAAATAAATCAACTTTCAAAGTCAAAGACTGTGCCTCATCAAACTTAGCGGTATTTTGACACAAATTCACCTGTTACTCTGCAATATGACTAAAACTAATACAGTAAGAGTGTTTTACATGTTAGAATGGTAATTCATTTCATTTACAAAATTGCTTCCTCGGCTCGCACAGCCTGTCTCATACTGATCATTTTGCATATTTTTGTGCATGGTTCATTCTGAATCAATTTTAATGGTAAAATTTCAGTGTTTGATTTTAAGGACTTTTTTATTGTCCTTGAAGCAAAACAAGTTGAGAACTACTGATCTATAGATCAAATAAACACAAACCAGCATAAGCCCACATACAAATAAATGTTGGTCTTAACTGCTGTTTTCAACACAAAAGAGGGACAAAGAGAGAAAGGGAAGATAGGGGTTTAAAAAATGGAGTCATTATTCCACTTTCTAACTTCCTACTCTGTGTGCCGTGACATAAATCCTAGTTTTCAGTGTGTTTTTGATGATTGCCCTTCTTTAAAAGTGACTAATGCTGCCCTGGCCTGAGGAACGTTTCTCTGTGTTCTCACTGCAGAGATCAAGTTTTGTTAGGTCTACCCCACTAGATTAGATTTTCTTGCATTTCTGTTATTTTCTTTCTTGCGTTCTTACCTACCCATCCCTAGGAATATAATCACTCCCAACATTTTACAGGGCGGACTAGTGTAAATCTGATTTGAACATCAAAGCCAGAAGCTGTTCACTGGGACAGTGTGAAATTCATGAACTATGAAGCACGATTAGTACTGCTACCTTGTACGTGGTTGCAGAAAAGCACAAGTTTATCACAGTGTTCCTCATTGTGCTTTTCTGTAAACCATTTTATCCTTGATAAACATTGCAGATATTCTGAGGTCTAATGAACTTCCTCCATAACACAATAGCTCTTTTAACAGAGCTGTTGGGAGAGATTAGGAAGTGTAATTCAGTTTTGGATAATCAAGTTTAAACCGTGATGCTAGTGAAGTGTACACGCAGATATTCATTCACACATAAACATTCACAGGCTGTGCTCCAATCTGCTTGCTTACAGTGCGCAATTAAGTATGCACTTGATGGTGATGGTAAAGTACATACTTTTGATTGTGTAGCACTGGGTGGGAAATTTTGTTGGCTAATAAACTATGAAACCTTTTCTATGTGACACAAGTGGGCTTCCTCAAGGGTGTGCTTACATGCTTCAAAAAGCTTAATTCTCCATTAAACCACATGCAACCATTTGTACAGTAATTTGGTTCAAATGATTAAATACAATGATTCATACCCGAGATACATTTAGAACTCATAAATTTCTATAAATTTTCACAAACAGCTGTGATCCACCTTACTATCCAGTTGAGGCCTGTTTGTGCTAATCTGGTGCTTATGGTGCATTTACCTTGGAAGTCGTATTTTGGAGCTGTAAATGAAATCACACCCGAGTGTACACAAGTCGGAAAACCAAGATGGATGCATCCAGCAAACCCTTGTTTGTGCATTAAAAAGCAGCATTTCTGACTTCAGAGTACAAATGAAACACATGGTAAAATTATGCATGTGCTATATCCTGATAGCAGTAAGGTAATTTACCTTAAAATAAATTATTTTTATAATAAGTTTTAGGTTTGATACAAAATGCAGCAGCAGCTTTAACCTTGCAACCTTGACACTTTTCAACTACAAAAAAGGAGAACATCACAAATTCATCCTTTTTGAATGTGCAAGGGATTGTGGGTAATAGCACAAAAAACATGCAGACTCTGGAAAAAAAAATCACACAAAAATATACCATGCTGGCACTTTTACTGATTTCAGCCTACTATGCTTTCAGACACTTTAATTCTTGAATAGTTAGGATAATATTTGAATTAGGATGTAGCCTATGCTCTACTCAAACAAACACAGCTACACAATGTGATTTCTATTTATATCGCCCCCTGCTGCTTATAGTCCTTAAAGTGTAAAGATTGGTTTATACTTGTGAACTTATCACTGAGATGACAAAGAGAGCTGGAAATGTATGGAAAAAATACCCACACGTACAAAACTGCTGTTTCAATGTCTGCCTTTTTTTATCTAAAACTGGGTTTCACATACTTTTCACTTCAAGGAACACGTTCAACGATAATTCTGACATCATTTACACTCCATCATGTCATTTCAAACCCATATTAATTTCTTTCTTCCGTAGAACACAAGAGAATTTTGAAGAATTGTGACCCTGGATAATTTTTTTAAAATTGAGATATATACACTGAATAAATATGCTTTCTATTGATGTATGGTTTGTCATGATAGGACAATATTTGGCCGAGATACAACTATTTGAAAATCTGGAATCTGAGGTTGCAAAAAAATTTGAAACATTGAGAAAATCACTTAATGTTCGCGATTTTGCTCCATTCACTCACAAAAAAAAAAAGTTTTATATAGGAAATTTACAAAATATATTCATGGAACATGATCTTTACTTAATATCCTAATGATTTTCGCATAAAAGAAAAATTGATCATTTTGACCCATACAATGTTGACTATTGCCACAAATATATACCCGTAATACTTGAGACTGGTTTTGTGATCCAGGGATCACAATCGTCCTGCTCTATGTTTATACAATAAATAGGGACAAACGGCGCTTTCAAAATCACTGTGTAGGTGTAGGTACTGCATTTGAATTACATTAAAGTACATTCTATGAATATAGTATGAAAGAAGTTCAGACGTACTACTTCTGCTATGTTGTTACTGTCACGTGACCTACCAGCGTTACCACTTCACGAATCCTCTCCTGTGGCCTCATTGTCATACTTTCGGGATAGAAGACAGGAAGCAATAGCAAGTTAACGCTTTATTTGGTCAGGGGAACACAAAGTCTCAAGACAACGGGCGTGGAAGGGTGGCGCAGGGACTTCAATGGCCAGGACCAGAATTGGATCAGGTGGTGAGATGAATGATGATAAATAATCCAACACGAAGACGGTGAAAGACGAAAACTCCAGCAAGACGATGAATACCACAGGAACACGAACAGGAGGGCAGACAGGACCGGAAAACTGACGGAGGACACATCAAACAACGATCTGACAAAAGGGATGAGACAACGGTAAGTTTATATAGAGTGGTGAGATGAGCTGCAGCTGGTGAATGAGATGATGATCAGCTGGAGTGGATTAGGCAATGACACACAATCACGCCCACAACACACGTGGATTCATACAACAACATAAACACGAGACAAGAAGGAAACAACGAATTTGTATACCGTGACAGTACCCCTCCTCCTAAGAACGCCTCCTGGCGCTCTCCGACTCCCTTACCTGTCGATTGTAATCATCGATGAGGGAGTGATCCAGAATGTCTCTAGCAGGTACCCAACTTCTCTCCTCTGGACCGTAACCTTCCCAGTCCACCAAGTACTGAAATCCGCGTCCCCTCCGCCTAGAGTCCAGAATGCGATTGACCGAATAAGTGGTCTCCCCATTTACGAGTCGCGGTGGGGGAGGAACCGGGGCTGGCGGATTAATACGAGAATGAAACACGGGCTTAATTTTGGAGACATGAAAAACAGGGTGAACCCTCCTGTACGCTGGAGGTAAATTGAGGCGGACTGTCACCGGACTAATGATATTAGCGACAGTGAACGGGCCAATGAATTTGGGAGCCAGCTTATTAGAAACGGAGCAGAGAGGAATGTTTCTTGTTGAAAGCCACACTTTTTGACCAACGACGTATACGGGAGGCTTCGACCGGTGGCAATCGGCCTTGGCCTTGGTGCGCGCCCCCACCTGGAGTAGAGTCTCACGGGCTCTAGTCCAAGTGCGGTGACACCTCTGGACGAAGGCGTGAGGGGACCGCGACCTCGGATTCCAGACTAGGAAAAATTGGTGGCTGGTAACCTAAACTACACTCGAACGGAGATAGGCCCGTGGCCGACACTGGTAACGTGTTGTGGGCGTACTCCACCATGGACAGTTGTTGGCTCCATGAGGAAGGATTCTTGGAAATCAAACATCGTAACACCCTCTCCAGATCCTGGTTGGCTCTCTCGGTTTGCCCATTGCTCTGGGGGTGAAATCCTGAGAACAGACTAACCGTCGCTCCCAGTAATCTACAAAACTCCCGCCAAAATTTGGACACAAACTGGGGTCCCCTGTCGGAGACCACGTCTATCGGGAGGCCATTTAAGCGAAAGACATGGTCCACGACTGTCAACGCTGTCTCCTTAGCTGAGGGTAATTTGGGTAAGGGAATAAAATGAGCCGCCTTCGAGAACCGGTCCACCACGGTCAAAACGACTGTGTTACCCTGGGAGGGCGGGAGGGCGGTAATAAAATCTAGAGCGATATGGGACCAGGGTCTCGAAGGGACTGGCAGCGGTTGAAGTAACCCATCTGGGGGCCGATTGGAAGTCTTACTAGTGGCACAAACCGAGCAAGCCAAAACAAAACTGTGAATGTCACGAGCCATAAGTGGCCACCAGAATCGTTGCTTGACTAAAAAACTAGTGCGATTAACTCCTGGATGACAAGCCACATTGGAGCAATGACCCCACTGGATGACGTCCGACCTTAATCCCTCCGGCACAAATAAGCGATTCGGTGGACAACCGGGCGAAGGCGTTACCCCTTCTAAGGCCGTCTTGACCTTCGACTCGACCTCCCATGTGAGTGTGGAAACAAATAGGGTTTCGGGTAAAATGCACTCGGGAGTAACCGGGCGTTCGGAGCGATCAAAAATGCGAGATAAAGAGTCGGGTTTGATATTCTTAGAACCCGGGCGGTACGAGAGAGAAAAATCAAAACGACCGAAAAAAAGTGCCCACAGCTTCAGCTGTGTCTGACACCTGAACGTCGTTCCGGGGGAGGTCAAGGCAGTCAGAGGTGCGGCTAGTTGGCTGAAGTTGCAAATAAAACGCCGGTAGAAATTGGTGAACCCCAGAAACCTCTGTAGGGCCTAACGGGAATCTGGACTTGGCCACTCTACCACAGCCTTAACCTTCTCAGGGTCCATACGCACTCCTTCAGACGAAATGATGTAACCTAGGAAAGGAACAGACTGTGCATGAAAATCGCATTTCTCCGCTTTGACAAAAAGCCCATTCTCTAGCAACCTCTGAAGCACTCGTCGGACGTGTTGCACATGTTCCTGGAGAGAAGCAGAAAAAAAATCAACATGTCATCCAGGTAGACATATATGAACTGATCTATCATGTGTCGCAACACGTCATTGACCAATGCCTGGAAGACTGCTGGGGAGTTGGACAGCCCGAACGGCATGACCAAATATTCAAAGTGCCTCCTAGGGGTGTTAAAAGCAGTCTTCCACTCATCCCCCTCCCTAATGCGAACCAAATGATAGGCGTTTTGTAAATCCAGTTTTGTGAAGACAGACGCTCCCTGCAACCTCTCGAAGGCCGAAGACATCAACGGCAAAGGATAAGTATTCTTTACCGTGAAGTTGTTCAACCCCCCGTAATCAATACAAGGTCGCAGAGACCCGTCCTTCTTCCCCACAAAAAAGAACCCTGCCCCCGCTGGAGAAGAGGAAGGTCGGATGAACTTGGTTACTAGAGAATCAGAAATATATTTCTCCATAGCCTCCCTCTCTGGGACAGAGAGCGAATATAACTTGCCTTTAGGCGGAGACTTACCTGGTAATGAATCTATAGCACAGTCATAGGGACGATGCGGAGGAAGAGAAGCAGCACAAGACTTACTGAACACCTCCTTCAGGTCCCGATACTCTGTGGGCACGTTAGACAAATCCCCTGCTTCCTCCTGAAACACAGAAACAGGCACATACGGACAGGCAGACACAAGACAAGACTTATGACATTCCTTGCTCCACTCCAGCACAACGTCTTGATGCCAGTCCACACGAGGGTTGTGACGGATGAGCCAGGGGTGACCAAGAACGATGGGTGCCAGGGGTGAATCCAGTAAAAAAAAAGAAATAGTCTCGGAGTGGTTGCCAGAAGTGATGAGTGTAATATCCTCAGTGATGAATGAAATGGTGGGGAGATTTTGACCGTTCAGTGCATGTACAGCAATCTTGTGTGTGAGGGGCTTGAAGGGGATCTGAAACTTGTGTGCGAATGTATAGTCCACGAAATTACCCTCAGCCCCGGAGTCCAGAAGTGCTTTGCAGTTGTTCTGGTGCACTGACCATCTTAGTCTTACCGGAAGGAGCGTAGATGGTCTTTTCGGCGGAGATCCCACCCGATAGTAGCCTCATGCTTACTATCGGGCTTGACCCTTTTAACGGGCAGTTGTAGGCAAAGTGTCCCGTACCTCCGCAGTAAAGACAGAGGCCCTGGGACCTCCGCCTCTCCTTCTCCTCCCGGGAAAGCCGAGCTCGCCCTACCTGCATGGGTTCGTGATCGTAGACAGGGCTGACCGCGTCCCCCCTGCTGAACCGTGGACCCTCGGCTCCGCCAGGCGTGTGCGCAACGCCAACCCAAGAAGTCCATTCAATGAAGTGGGGAGGTCCAGGGCGTAGATCTCCTTCTGGACGCGGTCAGCCAACCCATGGAGGAACATGTCCCACTGCGCCTCCTCGTTCCATTGACACTCTGCCGCCAGGGTCCGAAACTCGATTGAGAAATCCGAGACCGACCTGTCCCCTCGCCGCCTCTCTTCCAGCGACTGCTCGGTTAAACACCAGCTTCATTTCGGCGGCGAGTGTCTGGAACGAGGCGCAGCTTGGGTCTTGGTTCTCCCACACCGCCGTTCCCCATAGCGCCGCTCTTCCAGTCAAAAGTGTCAAAACGAAGGCCACCTTGGCCTGTTCCGTGGAAAAAGTTCTGGGTTGGAGTGCAAAGTGCATTGAACATCTTGTTAAAAATGCTCTACAGTGTGTAGACTCACCAGAATATGACTCGGGCACTGGCAGGCGGGGCTCCAACTGGAGAGGGTTCTCAGGCGGTGTGGGGGGAACAGCTGGTGTGGGCGGCGCAGTGGGAGCTCAAAGAAGTTGGATCTGCTGGGTAAGCTCGGACACCTGCGCCACCAAGGATTGAACAGCACAACCCGTGTCGTTGAGATTCCTCTCTTGAGAATCCATCCTTCTAATGCTGTGGTGGATGAATTCCTCCAACGACGTGGCTGACGCACTCGCTGCTTCCATTCCGTGGTCGGATCGTTCTGTCATACTTTCGGGATAGAAGACAGGAAGCAATAGCAAGTAAACGCTTTATTTGGTCAGGGGAACACAAAGTCTCAAGACAACGGGCGTGGAAGGGTGGCGCAGGGACTTCAATGGCCAGGACCAGAATTGAATCAGGTGGTGAGATGAATGATGATAAATAATCCAACACGAAGACGGTGAAAGACGAAAACTCCAGCAAGACGATGAATACCACAGGAACACGAACAGGAAGGCAGACAGGACTGGAACACTGACGGAGGACACATCAAACAACAATCTGACAAAAGGGATGAGACAACGGTAAGTTTATATAGAGTGGTGAGATGAGCTGCAGCTGGTGAATGGAGATGATGATCAACTGGAGTGGATTAGGCAATGACACACAATCACGCCCACAACACACGTGCATTCATACAACAACATAAACACGAGACAAGAACGAAACAACGAATTTGTATACCGTGACACTCATGGGATAGTAAATTGTCCATCGAATGCGCACCAGAATCTCGGTCGGAAGTAGTACTATCCAGGTACTTTCAGACATACTACTCTGTTGGCATACTTTTTTGGCATACTGTATTGTAGAAGTATTTAATTTCAGATGCAGATTCAGACTTTCAAGCTTCAAAAAGGATACTTAAGCACCATGAAAGTATGTTAATATCCCATACAACTGCGCTGTATTTAAAGTATTTATAATATTGTTAATATTCATATATATAATTTTATATTTACAATAATGTTTTGTGATGAACAAAGAGAAATTTAAGTCATTCATTTCCCCTCCAATGAGCATTTTTTTAGTTAGGGATTTGAATTTGAGAACTTGTTCATTCTGATTTGTGAATTAATCATTTAGAGCAGTTTTGTGAACGGAATCAACTTATTCACTGAAAATAGCAACTCAAAAGAATGAAACAGACATTGCTACTTTCATGAATTCTTATGAACGCAGCGAGGAGAGATGGGTGGATGCCAAGATTTTCAGTGAATAAGGACTAAAATATAAAGATATCAAATAAGAACCACAAGTACTGTATATTTTTATAGCACTTTTGGGACTCATTGAGAACAGAGACGTGATATTGTGCTGCACCTGTTATGTTTAAGCCTCCCTTCTGGGCGGACATGTTTGTTTGTGTGAATGTGTGTGTGGCCGGACATTTGTGTGCGCACTGGTAGACGTATATTTGTGTATGCTTCTGTCTGTGTGGTCTCACATTCATGCCAACTCACTGCATCCTGAGCTCTGTCCAGTCGGAGCCCTTTTACTACAGTATCCATGAGAGGAATCTCACACCACCTGTGTCTTAGCCCCAGAGAGCCATTAAACTATTGTTCTTCTATTACTGAGCAGCGGCAGCCAGAGCAATCAACCTTTTCTGACATCTGACTTCCTAATCAAATGAGTATAGAGTTTGCAGGGAGTTCCTCCCTGTCTTTAGATATAGATGAATGATTGGGTGGGGTGCATTAGAGTTTAAACAGCTGGAGTCAAAGGGGATTTTCCTTTGTTGTTTGAGCAATGTTATATTATAACAAATTATCTGACAATTATCTTGAGATGACTTAAACAGTTACTCTTATTCAACCGATGTAAACAGTTGGTTATCTGATGTACTGCAGTACAGGTCCTTCTAAAAAAATTAGCATATTGTGATAAAGTTCATTATTTTCCATAATGTAATGATAAAAATTAAACTTTCATATGTTTTAGATTACACCAACTGAAATATTTCAGGTGTTTTATTGTTTTAATACTGATTATTTTGGCATACAGCTCATGAAAACCCAAAATTCCTGTCTCAAAAAATTAGCATATCATGAAAAGGTTCTCTAAACGAGCTATTAACCTAATCATCTGAATCAACTAATTAACTCTAAACACCTGCAAAAGATTCCCGAGGCTTTTAAAAACTCCCAGCCTGTTTCATTACTCAAAGCCGCAATCATGGGTAAGACTGCCGACCTGACTGCTGTCCAAAAGGCCATCATTGACACCCTCAAGCAAGAGGGTAAGACACAGAAAGAAATGTCTGAACAAATAGGCTGTTCCCAGAGTGCTGTATCAAGGCACCTCAGTGGGAAGTCTGTGGGAAGGAAAAAGTGTGGCAAAAAACGCTGCACAACGAGAAGAGGTGACCGGACCCTGAGGAAGATTGTGGAGAAGGACCGATTCCAGACCTTGGGGGACCTGCGGAAGCAGTGGACTGAGTCTGGAGTAGAAACATCCAGAGCCACTGTGCACAGGCGTGTGCAGGAAATGGGCTACAGGTGCCGCATTCCCCAGGTCAAGCCACTTTTGAACCAGAGAAGCAGCACTGGACTGTTGATCAGTGGTCCAAAGTATTTTTTTCGGATGAAAGCAAATTTTGCATGTCATTCGGAAATCAAGGTGCCAGAGTCTGGAGGAAGACTGGGGAGAAGGAAATGCCAAAATGCCTGAAGTCCAGTGTCAAGTACCCACAGTCAGTGATGGTCTGGGGTGCCATGTCAGCTGCTGGTGTTGGTACACTGTGTTTTATCAAGGGCAGGGTCAATGCAGCTAGCTATCAGTAGATTTTGGAGCACTTCATGCTTCCTTCTGCTGAAAAGCTTTATGGAGATGAAGATTTTATTTTTCAGCACGACCTGGCACCTGCTCACAGTGCCAAAACCACTGGTAAATGGTTTACTGACCATTGTATTACTGTGCTCAATTGGCCTGCCAACTCTCCTGACCTGAACCCCATAGAGAATCTGTGGGATATTGTGAAGAGAAAGTTGAGAGACGCAAGACCCAACACTCTGGATGAGCTTAAGGCCGCTATCGAAGCATCCTGGGCCTCCATAACACCTCAGCAGTGCCACAGGCTGATTGTCTCCATGCCACGCCCCATTGAAGCAGTCATTTCTGCAAAAGGATTCCCGACCAAGTATTGAGTGCATAACAGAACATAATTATTTGAAGGTTGACTTTTTTTTGTATTAAAAACACTTCTTTTATTGGTCGGATGAAATATGCTAATTTTCTGAGATAGGAATTTGGGGTTTTCATGAGCTCTATGCCCAAATCATCAGTATTAAAACAATAAAAGACCTGAAATATTTCAGTTGGTGTGCAATGAATCTAAAATATATGAAAGTTTAATTTTTATCATTACATTATGGAAAATAATGAACTTTATCACAATATGCTAATTTTTTGAGAAGGACCTGTATATAGTCAGGAAAATGAATGAGGATAATGAGGACGACAGAGCAAAGACAAACGTGTAGGAGGTGGAAGATTGATAATAAGAACATAGGGATAGAACACACAAGATATTAAGGCCCCTATATTAGGGCTGCACAATAAATCGAATTTGTAGTCATGACAACAATTACGGATGCCACAATTATGTAATTGTTAAAAAAGGCCCATTTACAAATAAAAGTCCACTTACATTATACTGAGCTTAAGAAGTTTTTTTTTCTTTCTACAGCTTATCTTAAGGTTTTTATTTTTGTGATAATCGTAATTAATAATCGCAATTACAATTCAAGGGAATAATCGACAATTATAATTTTTGTCATAATCGTGAAATTTTCTTTCATCGTGTATCACACCTGTGAAATCTTTCTTTGATTTCGCTTGAAGTATATCGCCTTTAGAAGGAAAACTCACTGCTCCCTCTTCTGGTTTCCTAGGCTCTCAGTGCGTCCATGAGAGAGGGCCCCTGATCCGGGCTGTGCTGCTTACGGGGCCGGCAGGGGTTGGGAAGAAGATGTTGGTCCATGCCCTGTGCAACGAAACTGGTGCGAACTTATTCGACCTCTCCCCTTCAACACTAGCTGGCAAATATCCAGGCAAAAGCGGACTGCAATTCCTTCTGCACATGGTCTTCAAGGTGAGGGGTAACCATCTGAGGCCTCTCGGAAAATACCTTCTGGGAATATAGAAAGCCAGGATTCTAAGATAGTGAAATGTTGAAATTCCATGAGCTTCTTTTAGCTCCACATATCATAAAAACTCAATATACCTGATTGATTGCTATGCATACTTTAGCTTGCGTCAAGACTTATCTCCAGGATCATCAATTCTTCTTCTAAAATAGAGTGAAACATGAGGCTTTGCGTGATGGTTTTTCTGTTTATGAGAAATATTCTGGCATGACTTCCAAACATAAACACTAATGGAAAAACTTTCCAACCCATCTCAATGTGGCAACATAATAATTCTAGAAAGATGTTGTTTACTTGCTGTTTAACATTTCAAGAAGTGTTTAGTACTCTACATAAACAAACTCACGTGTTTAGAGGCCAAATTATATCCTCATATCACATCTTCCCTTTTTTTAATGAAGCTTTAGTAATAAATCACAAAGAATGGAAAGGTCAAATCAATAAAGGGCTATGAAATTTGTGCTGTTGCCCACCAGTATAGTTTATTGTGGCCATATTTGTGTCCTTTAAGAGAGGGGAATACCAGGCTTGGAAGTTTTACTTGAAGAACTGTTCCTGAGAGCATCTGGCACCACAGATAAACAAGGCAGGATGAGGCAGGGGGATTCTGAGATTCTGCGCTCAGCATTGTGTTGGATGGTGGTCTTTCAGCACCTCTCCTAATGCATGCTGGGAATAAAACCAGGTGCCAGCATGATTTCCTGCTCACTAAGCCGTTTTGAGATGAATCACTACTCCACTTTCCTGTCCACTGCAAAGCTCTCTGTTACAAACATTGGAGAAAGGTTTTATTTACACATATTAGGGAAGTTAGTTTGTTACTGTTCCCTCTAATCTGTACAACCGCATACTTCTGATGTTGCTCCCGTGGAGGCCAAAACAAATCCAGAAGGTTAACTCAAATATGTGGGAAAAGAGCTAGTGTTTTCTTGAATTAGAGCTATATATCCTGCTGATTATTTCGCTATGGACTGCATCATAAAACAGAAGCCAACAGAGATTTCAAGTTCTTAGCGATTAATAAAGGGAGTTCAAATTTACTATTTCCAAACTTACAGAAGCCCATGGAGGCCATGCTTGACTTTTCTCAGGAAACCAAGACTGAGACAAAAGCATTCTACTATACTACTATCTTACTAGAGTGTATACAGTGCATAGTATGAATATTTTATGCATAACAGAATGACCTTATAGGCCAGTGGTTCTCAACCGTTTTGATGCCAAAGACCCCCAAATATGATGACCCCTCGTGAGGGATTCCCCTTTTAAAATATGAAGGCAGCTAGATATGTGTAAATATTTGCCATACATATACTGTGTGAAATCAAATAAAATATATAAAAATATAGAATTCGTTAAAATATTATCTAGAAAATATTGACGTGAATCTTCTTTTAGATGTATAAAACAAAAAAGAGACTTTTCACTTTCAATTCATTTTCAGTTCATTTAGTTGAAACATTTATCTCTCCGGACCAATTTTACACATTTTTACAGCAACAGTCCTAGAAAAAGAGAATAAACAATATTTAAAAATGTATGTCTCTTTTCACAGAACCCATAGAACACTCTCTATTGTTATATTCATCCAGATAGGCTAAATATTTGCGATATACTGTATATTTTGGTTTTTGATTTTAGCTACTGTGTAAAATGTAGCACAATCCAGGTATATATATATATATTTTTTTATGTATTAGTATTAGTAGTATTTTATAGAATTTCTGTATTAACAAAATTGTGGCACATGGGGTGCTTTTACTTAAATGGCCAAATGGTCTGCTTGGTTTTGATCAGAAACTAAATTTGCAGGAACATAGTTTGTGGGAGTCTGTGGGGTTTACTGTTAAACATTAGTGAACTGAAGGCATTGTTTTCAGTCAAATATTAAAGCATGCACTCACTTCACTTCACTAATGTGGTACCATTTGTTTTAAGGGCAGTGTTGAGTACCGTCAGTATTTTTTTGCTCTGGCTGATAAGTGATTGTTTGTGTGAGCTGATGATTGTTTGGGTTGTTGTACCGTTTGGCTTGCGTTGGAGGAACTTTGTCGTGTTTTGGCAGGTGGCTCGCCAGCTGCAGCCCTCAGTCATTTGGATCGGCGACGCTGAGAAAACATTCTACAAGAAAGTTCCAAAGTTGGAGAAAGAGGTTTGTCTCATGTCACACTTACACTCACAGTCATTAGAACACTTACTGAATATACACAACTTTGAAACATACATACAAGTCTAATACCAGACCATAAACTGTGATATTCTTCTTCATTTGTTTAGCCCTATATTCACAAAATCCAATTAATATAAAGTAAAAACCTCTTTTTTAAAGCCATTGTCACTGTGGGGTGGTGAACTCTGCTGTCCTCTTGTGGTTAAAGATGTAGATATACTGTGCTAACATTAAAACATTTCTGCTGCAGTGATGAAATTTATGATTCTTGCATGTTTTGTTCCATTGCTCTTCCAACATTTCTTTCAACGTTAATTTTAAAAACATTTTTCCTGGAAGTTCGAGTTAAAATAGTTTGCAAGAATGTGATTATAAACACAATGAGGCTGTGAAAGGGGACTTGTGAGTAGATGAGTTTACCTTTTCGAATGATGACGTTTAATGTCCCGACAACCTCTGTAGTCCCATTTAGCCACGTGTTGTTAACAACCGCCATTCCACATATCATTGGGTATTATTGATGTCATAGAATAAAACATGGAAATATCTTAAGCTTGTGTTAACCACATACCATATTTCAAACATTTAACAAAAAACAAAACATGACAAGAATTGGGACGATGGAATCAGAAGTGCTAAAATTGTCTACAAAAATGCGTCATCCCTGCAGGACTATTGTTTTCTTCAGTTCAACTGTTTCTTAATTCTGTTCATTTCTAGATGGAACCCAAAAGACTAAAGAAAAACCTGCCGAAGGTTCTAAAATCTATTAAACCAGAGGACCGTGTGTTAGTGGTGGGAACGACACGCAGACCTTTTGATGCCGACATCAAACCTCTCTGTAAAGTTTACAAGAAGATCATTTTGATCCCTAGACCAGATTATGCTTCAAGATTTAGTAAGTCTATTTAGTAAATCATCTATGATTGTGTTTAATATAAGTTTCATACTGAGATCGATTTCACATAAGTTATTAACACATTTATCGTTTTTTTATAATTACAGATTGCATTTCTATACATCATGTCTTTTTTTTTTTATCTAGATTATTGTGTATATTCATTTATCTTTATGTTTAGCTCTGTGGAAAGAGCTGCTCCAAGCAGGTGGTGCTCAGTTGGGCCCTAAGATGGACTTGAGCTCTCTAGCTAAAGTTACAGATGGTTATACTCAGGGTCACATTCTTCAGGCGATCCAAACTGTCCTAAACTCTCACCGCCTCAACCAGCAGACCAAAAGACCCCTCACAGCTGTGGAGTTCATCCCACCTCTTGCCAGGCTAGACCCGGTCTACAAAGAAGAGGAGGAGGCCTTTAAGGTCAGTTTTTTAGGATGCTTTCTGGTGGGACGCATGTGTTGAACCCAGCTATACGTATGCATACTGACTGTAGATTATGTTTGTATTTTCTGCGTTGGTAGACGTGGTACAGCCGGACACCTCTAGGCAAAAAAAGGGCACGAGCGGCCAGGGCCAGTGAGGAGGCAGATCTCAAGAAAGGGAAAACAAAAGGAGGAAAATTTCAAACAAAAGGGAAGGAGGGGAAGAATAAAAAGAGAAAGAAAAAGAAGTGAAAAATTATACACTCCAATCAGATCATAAATAAAAATACAGTTGCAGTTCATCTACTGGCCAGCAGAGAGCATCAGCACATCTCCCAATGAAAAGTCTACTTCAGTGTTAATCCTTTCCATTGTTTCTCAACTACTACTTTTTTATGCTATTTTTTGTTTGTTTTGTTGTGGAAAAAAACTCTCCTACTAATTCATTCTACTCATTCCACAACCAGTTTGGATTATGTTGGTTTTCATCTGTGTGCTTTCTAAGTATCATGTGTATTTTTGGCTAATTATGATAGTTCTTACTTGAATTAGGTATCTGGTGGACTGTCTTGATTTGATTTGCGATGATAGAGTCAGACTAGCAGACCCTTTTAGTACTGAGAACATAAAACATTATACCTCTAACAACAAGAGCTTGGACACTGTTCCAAACTGTTTAGATTGGATTACCTTCAACTTTATCACTGTGCAGAGAGGAAGTACAAAGGTGTGTTGTTTAATATTTTATTTTTCTTTACTTTATAATATGATTTATTAAAATGTGATTGTTGAACCTGACTTGAAGCCAGACAGCCATTAAAGAACAAAACATAAACCTGAAAGCTTCTCTCTTGTCAATGTCCTGAAATGATGCACATTCAGACTCTGATACAGTAGCCCATGAACATGTTTGCAAAATTGCACACTTAAATCACACTTAAAAATGTATAAATGTAATTACATTGGATAACAATATATGGTATAAAACCAGGTGCAATTATTTTAGAGAAAAACAGTACGAGCACACTTTACATACAAAAAATAAATAAAAAAAATTAGGAAAAAGAAATGTGTTTTCATTTATAAAATAATAGATATCCAGTTTCAAATTAAGACAAAATACCTTTGAACATAAAAATGAAGGCGAAAAAGGATTGGTCATTTGGTGGTTAACAAACTAGTTGTCAAATGACCTTGTGTGCAGTTAGTTCAAAATAATTGTGAAAATGGTTAGTCACCATTAAAAAAATTAAAATTTACAATTCTTTTTTTAATGAGATATTGCAGTATTTATTATAAATGATTTAACCATGCACATCTTTTCTTTCTTTTCTTTTTGTGCCCTCGTTGTAATCTTTAAACAAAATAACTTCTTCTCCCTTTTGCAGAGACATCTCATCTCTTCTCTGATGATGTGGCAGGACAACCTGTCACTCACATGAGATCATAGCAATAGCAAATCACAACCATCCAATCAATTCCCGGTGGACAAAATCAAGTCCCCCACTTGTCCAAAAAGCAAAAGCAGTTTCATTCACAAAACATTGCCACAGGTACATTTTCCTAATGAGCCTGGGCTGAAAGAAAGTCATACAGGTTTGGAATGAATGACATGTCGGTGAGTAAATGATGACTGATTTCTCGCTCTCTCTCTATAATCGTATATTATAGAGATCATACTATATATCTATATAATATAATTATAGAGATATATAGTATGATCACATGTTATTCCACGGAATCATATGGAAACTCAGTATCAGAGAGCTTAGTGTCCCATGTAATCTTCAGCCAAACTGCGTCTGCCATCCGGGCTGCAGTGCGACATCTCTGCCCAGGTTGCTTATGAGACATCCTGCTCTGCCAAGCATCTGACCCCTTTCCCTTCTTCCTTTAGAATCTTCCCATGGGAACTATGCCTATTTTAAATTCCTTAATTCTCGGTAATATCTCTAACCCTTGTTTGCAACATCATCGACTCCCTCATAGCTAATCCGAGGTCGTTCTTGGTAAATTCCCCTCTCCTTTTTTTTTCGTGGGGGGGGGGGGGGGGGTGCCTTGTTCTATCTTTATCCCACTCTTCGACTCTGATCTTACCGGATCCCCTCCTCCTCACCAGGTTTATAGGGCATGACAAACACAGTCACCTCAATGTGCTCTTTGTAGCTTCAGCTCACATCTAATTGAATTAATCAGGTGTGTGTGTGTGTAGGCTACATCTATCCCGAAGAACAAAATTAGCCCTAAAGCTGGGTGACATGTTAAGAGAAGTATTTTTCCTTGACTTGCTAATTTAAAGTTGATATGCACGTGCCCAAATGCACTGGCTTATATTTGCACACCTAATTACCGAAAATAAAAAGATGATTTGAAGTAATCTTTCCCGCAGTGCTCTTCATACTGTTTTTAATGAAATGCCTTGGTTGACTGTACATTATTCTCATAGGTCATTCCCCCTACACACTTCTCCCCTTCAGGAGTGCTAATAATTAAACATTATTCAGATTGGATTAGTCAGATGTGTCTTTTTGTCTCACTGAGACCTGAGAGCAGTCCGTTCTCGCCCTGTGGCCGTTGATGTAAAATAAAGTATAGCAACTCCTTCATTTTAAGGAGCCTTTTAACCATTGTTTTGCAATTACTATTTATTTCCCTGTCCTGTTGCTCCAGGGTCCAGGGCTTTCTTATGCAGCACTGCCTTTCCTGCAGCAAGCGCTGACCTCTGAGGTACTGTTTATAGTGAAGCTGCCTGCCCGGGCCTTTACAACTTTAGTAACCCTAGGTTTGGCCTAGGGGTGGAAGGGTGAGACAGAGCCATTAAGAAGTTGTCCCTGATTTAATGGAGTTTTTTAAAGTGAGCCTTCCAAATAGGCCATATGACAGGAGATATATCTGGGAAACTGACCCACAGGATAGCCTCTCTTAAGCTGTCACGTTTGACTTCATCCCTGTGTGCAGTGCACAGTTTGCTCATTGGGAATGTATATGAGATAGAGTGCTGTTTTGTAATGGCTTGAGATTTTATTAAATGAAGAATTGGTGGCTTACGGTGTTGCTCTAGAGAAGATAAGGAGATCATCAGAGACGATAATATAGATGGATAGATTTCTATTTCAAATAAATGCTGTTCTTTTGAACTTTCTATTCATCAAAGAATCCTGAAAAAATGCATCACAGTTGAGTTCCCACAAAAATAGTTGTCAGGACAACTGTTTTAGTATACATTAATATTTTCACAATATAATACGTTTTTTTAGCACCAAATCAGAAAAAATGTCTGCTAAAAATGTTGTTTTGCCATTACATAAATTAAATGTTGAAAAATATTAAAATTCATAAATTATACATTTTATTTTAAATTGACTTATTTTAAATTGTAATAATATTTCACAATATTAGGGTTTTTACTGTGTTTTCTTTTTAAGATAATAAATACAAATGAACCCAGTCTTGTTTAACAAAAGTGACTTTCAAAAACACTTAATCTCATTGACCTCAAGCATTGAATTATGAAAAGTTAAACTATTGAATACTGTTTTGGTATATACTGTATAAATAAAACAGTGCATGTTAAGTACATAAAAACAGTGTTCAATGTGTTATCTACCCTGATAAACCATGGTAAGCTTACAATGATTTATAATTTCAGCATTTAAGTTTATTGCAGCAAAAATGCCACTTACACTTGCTCAGACAAAATGCTTTCACATCTTGTAGAACTTTCTTTGAGATTCACACAATAAAGACTTTATGTAAGCTGTATGTGATGAACAGATTTAATTTAGGCTTTTATTCACATATAAACATTGATTAGCAAATATAAACAAAAGCTCTGAACCTGCTTGACACGTGAGAACAAACCTAAATGGTTGAGGAAGCTCAAACGTGCTGTGTAACACATGAGAATGAACCACATTGGTTCTTGTAGGAGCTCAAACGTGCTGTGTAACACATGAGAATGAACCACATTGGTTCTTGTAGGAGCTCAAACGTGCTGTGTAACACATGAGAATGAACATCATTGGTTCTTGTAGGAGCTCAAGCGTGCTGTGTAACACATGAGAATGAACCACATTGGTTCTTGTAGGAGCTCAAACGTGCTGCGTAACACATGAGAATGAGCCTCATTGGTTCTTGTAGGAGCTTGAACGTGCTGCGTAACACACGAGAATGAGCCTCATTGGTTCTTGTAGGAGCTCAAACGTGCTGCGTAACACGATAATGAACCTCATTGGTTCTTGAGGAAGCTCAAACGTGCTGCGTAACACGATAATGAACCTCATTGGTTCTTGAGGAAGCTCAAACGTGCTGCGTAACACACGAGAATGAGCCTCATTGGTTCTTGAGGAAGCTCAAACGTGCTGCGTAACACGATAATGAACTTCATTGGTTCTTGAGGAAGCTCAAACGTGCTGCGTAACACACGAGAATGAGCCTCATTGGTTCTTGAGGAAGCTCAAACGTGCTGCGTAACACGATAATGAACTTCATTGGTTCTTGAGGAAGCTCAAACGTGCTGCGTAACACACGAGAATGAGCCTCATTGGTTCTTGAGGAAGCTCAAACGTGCTGCGTAACACGATAATGAACGTCATTGGTTCTTGAGGAAGCTCAAACGTGCTGTGTAACACATGAGAATGAACCTCATTGGTTCTTGTAGGAGCTCAAACGTGCTGCGTAACACACGAGAATGAGCCTCATTGGTTCTTGAGGAAGCTCAAACGTGCTGGGTAACATACGATAATGAACCTTATGGGTTCTCGCACATTAAACACACACATACTGTAGAATGCTATCTTAGAATTGCCTTAATGTAGTATTTATTGCCTCTGAATGTTGTTTTAAAATATTCCAAGTTGTGGAGGAATTCAAGTGAGGAAAAGAAAGCCATGTCTATTCTCAAACAAAAAACAAACACCACAGATGTACAAAAAGGATATGACATGGCTATCACATGACATGAGCACATTTAAACCAAAGTATTTATACTTTCATTAATTTCATTAACATTGAATACTCACCCTCATGTTGTTCCAAACCCATAGGACTTTTGTTCATCTTCGGAAGACAAATGAAGATCATTTTGATGAAATCATTTTGATGAAATCGAAGAGCTTTCTGTCCCTCCATATCCAGTTACTTAACTACCACTTTGATGCTTCAAAACATATAAAGACATTGTAAAACTAATCCAAATGAATTGAGTGGTTTAGTCCAAAATTTCTGAAGAGACACATGATGAACAGATTTAATTTAGTCTTTTATTCACATATAAACATTGATCAGCGAACATAAACAAAAGCTCAACTGAACCTGCTTGAAACGTGAGAACAAACCTCATTGGTTCTTGCAGAAGCTCAAACGTGCTGCGTAACACACGAAAATGAACCTCATTGGTTCTCGCATGGCAAGCGAACATGCTTGAGCTTCCGTTTATCATAAGGGATATGTGAGTTGATGAATGTTAATTTCTATCAGGACCACTATCGCCAAATACGATTGACAATTAGCATACAGTTTGGATTGGCGGTATGGTTCTGTTCTGGGCGAGAACTCCCTGCCCATCCATGCAGTCTAGCATGGTCAAGAGCAGGCAGAGCAGAAATACCCCCCCCCCCCTCCCCCCTTAGGGTAAACAGAACAGAACCAACATGAATGTATTGCAGATATAATTAATTCAAGATTTTATAGTACAACATAATTCAGGGGGAATCAGAATGCCAAATCCTGACTGACGAGAGGAGGAGCTGGGGATGGAGGAGGGTAATTAACTCCTGAGAAACATGAGAGCTGCTGATAATACTGAAGGAGCTTATATATATACAGTGATAGGTGTCATATAGGTAGATGTGGATCAGCTGAGTGTCAGCTGATGCGAGCTTGACTAACGTGACCTGCCAGAACTGACGCTAAGCTTAATACCGGTATGTGAATAAAAGCCTAAATTCAATCTATTCATCATATAAAGCGATCGGGTCTCTTCAGAAAATTTGGACTTAACCACTCAATTCATATGGATTAGTTTTACAATCATTTTATGAACTTTTTGAAGTGTCAAAGTTGCAGTTGCGTATTTGTCAATGGAGGGACTGAAAGCTCTCAGATTTCATTAAAAAGATCTTCATTTGTGTTTCGAAGGTGAACAAAAGTCTTGCGGGTCTATCCCAGTCACCTCCTTTCTGGAATAATTATGAAGAACAGAGAGAAAGAACAATTAGCCAGCTGGGTATTATAAAACAAAGCAATTAATGTTATGTTAATTAGCCCAACATCATGTAATTATTTATCATTTGCTAATCATTTGTTAATTAGTCTGACTTTTTAATGCAGCAAATCAAGAGTGATTAATTTAAACATATTTTAGTATTTAAAAAAAAAACTCTGCAGAGCTGCACAGCATGGGTTTAATTCAGCTTCAACCTGTTTTACATAGCGTTTGCATAATGCAAACAGTCCATAATCACAATATAAGTACCCTGAACAGGCTTTTCCGATCAACATGCTTTTTACTAGCGGTTTGTCAGTGTAAAACTGTGTCTAGAAATTAGGCTGTTTGTGCAGATGAGAGAGGCCTGGCTACTCAGGCATTTCAGATAATCATTACTCATACAAGGAGTTACCTGGGAAGGAGAGCAGACTGGTTACACCTTTATGACTACTTTAAAAGGTCAACTAATGTCTGTATGTCAGAGCTGTTTATGCTGCTGCTCAGTTTCAGAGTGAGAGTGACAAGGTTGGCAGTTCTACTTACAAAGAGGGGCTGCTGAACCAGGTGAGTGAGCAATTAAAGACCAGGTGTGCTTCATCGCAATTACACCACTGCCCTGTCACATAATGACCAACCAGCCTGCCCAGTCAGAAGCTCCAGCAGGGGAATCTGGGAAATCACAGGCCACTGCTGCCGCCTTTTTGGACAGGGGTGGGGAAGCCCTAACATGACTCTTTTACGCCCTTGAGAAACAGAAGTACAAGTGATTATCCACATCTTCATTCAATTTTAAGTTTTCTTCTTTGCCAGGCCAGCACTGAGACTAAGTACTGGCCCATGTCAATAGCTGCAGAGTTAACGCACAGACAAGAGTAGCACATTATTATAAATAATATATATATATATAATTTTATTTTCGGCGGGTCCCGTCTTTAAATGAGGGGGCAACATATATATATATATATATATATATGTTGTATATATATATATGTATATGTTGCCCCCTCATTTAAAGACGGGACCCGCCGAAAATAAAATTATATATATATATAATAAAATTCTGGCTACGCCCCTGAGTTAAATATAAAGTTATGAAACTTCACTTTGCCCTCAGCCAAAAGGATTTGCCAGGGAACAAATTATAGAATGAGACCAAAGATCGCCAGTTAGATATACACAAGACGAATTATATCTCATGTTTAACGACTAGAGACATCAGAGCCAGCGGCAAACGTCAGAAGCACTAGCCGAGGTAAGGCTGTTCCAGGCGGGGTAACTTTCATGAGCGCTGAGCGACTGGTGATCGCCTGAATCTCACATCTCCGAAAATGTCAGATCAATTTTTTAAATAGGGGCTATCTTTATAAATAAAACACAGATTTGAACTTTAAACAACTACATTGTCGACTGTAAAACTATTAAAACTACATTTCGTGACTCAATAACAGTAGTAGCCTATTTTAAAATTTCGAGGCCTTTCTCCTCTGAACGTTACTATTACTAATTATATCATGACCAAATACAACCAGAAACAATGTTCAGACTTCCTTGTGAAAGGTAATTCCTCAAGACATGGTTTCAGTTGTGTGGCGATTTGTACAGCCTCAAGCAGCACACAAGACAGGCATTTTTCTCAATTCCCGGTATGAGAGGTATGGGAAAGTTGCCCTCCGCTATATGGCAGTGTCGTTAACGTATGCTCCAGCGGCCAATAGGGCATCTTTTTTTTTTTTTATCTTGTTTGGAATGGCTACACATCAGTTCGTTCCTCGATTTGAAGTAAATCAGGGCCTTAATGGATATGACACTGGAAATTTGCTACGCTGCCCCTGCTATTATTGCTGCTGGTGCTATGGCACTTGCTACTGCCAATACAAAGCCTACATGACACGCTGCTGCGTTACAATATGCCAGGCATGAATTACCCTTAGCTGATATATACAGGTGGAGCTAGGGAAGATGAAGGGTTTCTGAAAGCACGCTACAACTGCTTCAGCAAATGCTGACCAAGTATTTGAAGGTTGCTTAGCGAGCTCATTGGCTACTAAAACAGCAGGAACCAAACAGCTGTGCCCTATAGAGAATGATGTGATTGCAAGCAGATTGAGGAAAGGACCTATCAGCCTGGGCCATCTAGAGTTTCATGACAGAACTTTGTACATATTAAATTGACTCCACATAGTTCAACTTACCCCTAATGAGGAACAAGTTTATATTTCCATGGCCCTATGGGTAGGGGTAAAGGCGCTACCCCCGTCTCATTTATCCTTGCCTATATAAAAACTGGCCCAAGTCATGCACCTTAAACTCGACTTGTTTCTGTATGCCTGGAATTTATAAATAGACCCATGCAGTTTACAACAAGATTCATGTATGCCATTTAATGTTAAAAATAGTTTTTCCATTTTACCAGCTGTATCCTGAGGGTGCAGAAGGTTCCACACGTTAACGTCCTACCATTCAAGAACATCTATTTTTTGGGAGTAGAACGCTCAAGGACAACGGTTAACATACGGAATGTAGATGGTTGCATTATTCTGATCTGAGTGGCATATTGGACCTCTGAATGTATTCCACCCCTGCTCTCCCTCGTGATCAAGAGCAACGCTCTGTAACCTTGAGGATTTGTTATTATGATCATGGAAACATTATAGAACCCAATCTGACACAGTGACCTTGCAAACCACAGCCATTCAGAATCCACACCCCCTTGTCAGCAGAGCTACATTAGAAAAGCCCATAACACTCCCCCTTCTGCTCACTCACACACCAGCACTTACACACACGTCTACACACATATTCTCATATGTTTCCAAGCAAACGTTCATACACACACACAAAAAAAAACATTTAACTCCCCCGTATACTTCTGTAAGTAGAGGTGATAAAGGGATGATGCATGTCGGCAGAAAGGAGACAGCATTTAGATGGTCTTTAGGAGTAGATCATTATTATAGAAGAACATGAGGGCAAGAAGGAAGATTCATCCATTATGCTGCAAGTGCAGACATGCCGAAGAAACCAGCATATGTAGTTATGACCAACCCTACACTGAATATGTGGCCAGAGAGAGCTCTGCAGATTTCCACTGAATTGCTCATCATTCACAAACTTACAGTACATCCTGCTCATTTATTAGTGAATTTGGCTAATATGATTATAATTTCAGTGTAATACATTCTGCTCCAATAACATGTTTTATCATATTTAAATCCATTTACCCCTCAAAAATTAGAATTGAAAACAGAAAAATTTTAGAGGAAATGAAAGCTATCTGTAAATCCAAAGCCCGGCCTGCAGTGATTGATTTGTCTTTCCCAAAGGAGAGTGTTAAGGTAAAATACAAGTGTCCACACTAAATAAAAAGAAAATATTAAAAAGAATAATAATTTACAACATATGTGCCAAGTTTTTAGAAATGTACTCTTTGTATTTAAGTTGTTTTTTCTAAATCTTTTATACCATTTATAAGAAATCTTGAAATGTCAGTAGACATTAAGGTTTGAATACATGTGTGTAAACATCAAAAGAACAGTTCACCCAAAAAAATAATAATTTACTCACCCTGATTTCATAAAATCAAAGGTTCTTTATTGGCATCAAGGGTTCCATGAAGAACCTTTAACATCCATGGGACTGTTCTATTCCACAAAAGGTTACAGTGAGAAAAGGTTCTTTAGAATTTTAAAATGTTCTTCACACTAAGGAAAAACTGTTCACTGAATGTTTCTTTGGGGAACCAAAAAATGGTTATTCTATTGCATCGCTGTGAAAACTTTATTTCTTCCACAGAACACAAAAGAATATATTTTGCAGAACACTTGTGATTTTGGTTACTATTATCTTCCATTATTGACAAAAAAACATGTCTCAATATATCTTTGTTCATGTACGGTATAACTTAATTTATCTGAATTTTAAGAGACGAATGACCTTGACACACAGTGGGTCTGCATGGCTGCTCTCTATGATACAATTTCCTGCATGTTTTATGCTTTTTACTGCATATTTCTGTATGTTGCTGGCTTGCTGCACCACATGACTTTGACGATGGACAAAACATTTTTTTCAAATATTAATGAGAAGTGAAGCACTTCTTTTAATTATTTTACTACAACATAATAAAAGATGAATCCAGTCACTAGTTCGAATGATTTTCTTTTCCAGGATTTCATTCCATTAATGAGGCCTTTTCCTTAATATGATTCAGTTGTATCACTCTAATTATCAATGTGATTTTTCCTTTTTTAAATGAACTTAATTCCGAAATTAAAAACATACTAATCATGCTGAATTGCATTTTTGAATAAACGCCACTTAACCTTGTAAACATACAAGAAAACAATTGCTTCATGTGTGCCACAGTGGTCTGGGAAACTCTGTGTGTTTTGGGCTTGTACTTTAGCAGTGAAAGGTATGGGTGCTGTTAGTAGTTGAGCTCGTATCAGACTAATTAGCGAAGAAAGACTCATTAAAGCTCTGGAGGTCTAAGCAAACTGTGGCCCTTTTCTCATAATGATGTTGTATCCACTATCCTTGAAGACACTTTACACTTTACACTTTATCAAACGGATATCTGTACAGGGTTAACTCAACAGTTGACTCTCTCTCACACACACACACACACAGTCTGAATTTTGTTGTCTATTTCATTTGGGAGAAAAATTACCTATCTATCTATTTAACGCATGAAGGTGATTTTGTGTGTCACCTGGAGTTTTTTATTCTTCCTTACCTCCACTGATGAGGCTGAACTGAATGGTGGCAGTAGGCTAAGGCTAAGGTTCTTCTTAAATCCATCAAAGCTCTTTCTCAGAGTTGTCAAAAATAGCCCCATGAAGACAAGAAATCAATGTTAACCATGTTTTTATAGATTGTTTACTTTCACATTGACTTCTAAGGTTTTTAAAGTTTATATTTCACACAGGAGTGGAGGATCATAGTTAAGTTATAAATGAGAACATGAGTGTATGCTCTAATGTAGCATAGTTGTTTTCACGTGTTAAAGAGCACATGAACACTTCATGTCTCGTCTAGCCCAGCAATAACAAGACAAGTCCGGGTACTAATGTTAATCTAACTGACTGCTCTTTAACTAAGAGAGGCCTACTCTACTCCATCCCTATAGCGTCAGAAAACGCTTTAATTAGGCGTTTATGTGTTTATTTACTTATTTATTTTGACTAGTATTTATAGGTGTAAGTATGCGTATTTCAATTGAATAAATGTGCTTTGGGACGTGTCAGAGAGCCGTTTGAGGTCAACTTTGAGGAAATTTAATTTCGATACGTTAGTGAGCAGAGCACTGGGAATGTTCACCGTCTGGACAGCTGATCCCGTGAATGTCTTGAACCAAATCGAAATCGGCTTTAATTCAGCTTGTTAACGGCAAGAATTTGATGTCTAGTCGTGGAGCATGATGTCTGTTTCTGGAGGTCTGTAGAGAGTGAAGGCTGTGATGCTTTTGTAATGACTATAATTAGAGCACATCTGGATTTCCCTTTCATGGGCGTTTAGAAGTTGCTTGTGATTGACATGTCTGGTAGTTTTGCTTGGAGTTGATGGTAGGGGCAAGACAATTAAGGATATTTAGTTTGTGGTTTCAAGGTTCTCGTTTCTGTTCTTAATCTAATTCCTCATAGCTCTTTAAAATGTACAAATTGTGTTCATGTGAGAGTTTGTATTGTGCACATAGGCTAGGCTATGATGTTCTGCATGTGCCTGGATGTACCGTGAATCTTGTTTATAATTAAACATATTTTCTGTCAAATAATAGCCTACTATTTTACTCAAAGAGCGAATTTCGTCTTCGACACGTTGAACTGTCTGAAACAAATTTGTAGTTTTATTTTTGTCCTGCAGGCGGCGCTGTCGATTAATGTGACTGTTTGGAACTTCTGTGTACTGTACAATAGGAAAGACGGCCAGTAACACATTTTGTTACTCAATTAAGAGTATTTAGTATTTCTTTGATATAATATCTCTTAAATATCTGGTTAAAACGGTGTGCTCATTCACAAAGTATCCATGTGTAGCCTAAATATGTGTAAAAGTACAAAAAGTGGTAATGTTACAAACATGCTACTGGTGAGTTTTTTGTTTTTTTTGTAAACAGTTTAACTGTTTTTGCCCATGAATTATTGTAGAATTATTGTGGACAAATTTACAGGAATTGTTGTCTTCCATCAATACTGTTTTTCATTTCATTTAAGCTTTTTAATTAAAAAAGGATTAAAATGGGAAACAGAGGAAAAGACACTATTATAAAACAAATACATAAAACATAGTCGAAACTAATGATTCCAAAAACATAACAGTGGTATGTTTTATTAACACTGTTAAAAAAAGTTGCTGCCTTAAATGTTAAAGTACAATCAACTTGGATGTTTAAGTCATTTCAACTTATACATTAAAATTACTTTACAATGGGTTGAATCTTGTATAACTTACATAAAAAGGTAGAAAATTGCTTAACATATTTTGATGAGTTAAAGCAATGTAAAACATTTTACAGTGTATGGCCATTTTTTGTGAGTCAACTTGTTGTTACAATGTTACAACCCTCCACATCTGGTCAGCCATGATATTTATTTTCTTTCTGTCAATTAACATTGATTAACATGAACACAGATCAAATTATGTGAAGTTTTACAACTTTCTTTTCCTTGTCCTTTCCTTGAGACTTTTAAAAGTGATCAGTTCATGACATTAGATGTCAATTGTCATAATTTGCTGAAAATATATTTATGGATAAAAAGAATACTAAATAAGGGAGCAGTATAGTGTCAATTCTTAGTTCTATAGAGTCCAGTGACTGGGCTGAATGAGCTGGCAGGTTTATGGTGGTCTTTTATAGATGCACTTATAGTAGTATTGATTTCCTTGAGCCCGACGACACTGCATGTGCGAGGTGCTTGTGACAGTATCAGAATGCTGCTTTTGAGGATTTGTAAAGCCATTCTGCTGCTTTGTGCGTTTGAACAGAGCTCCAGTGTGTGTGGATGCTAATCCTGTGCTATCATTGTGCTTGCCCCTGTTGTTCATCTGTCTTGAACGTGCCCTGGGGGTGCAAAGCACTGATGCCTCACCTCATTTCCTCGCTTTAATAAAGCCAGATGAATTGGACCATGGCACACACTTGTGTCGTGGTGTGATCCCTTTAATGTGGGGCATATTAAAAATGGAATGATGATTTGAATTGCGCTTTATTATGAGAATTGTGTTGAGCTCTGTGCCTATAACTGGCAGTGAAAATGTATCCTGAGATAGAAGTATATGTCTCACAAAGCCAGATGACATAATCAAGTGGGAGTCTGAACAGGCGTAAAGCACATGCCTAGTGTAGTTATGACACTGACCTGCCTTTTACACTCCATTCAGTCTGCACTTGCCAGACAGTGTTTGTGTTATTGCTTCTGTCTGCATAGACTTGAATGGAATTCTTGTCAGCTATATATTGTGATTGATGTAAAGCAATGTCATGACCAGTATTCAGAAGGAGCAAGTAGGATGGGGCTAAAAGGCCCCTTTTGAGTGTCTTTCTGCAGATGGGAGTTTTACTTATTCAAACATGTTCTGAGGGCAGAAAGGAAAATGATTGGTTTACAGATTCAACCAATGAAACTGAAGCAAGGGCGGGGTCAATAGGTTTGAATGTGCGTGCGGAGGAAGGATTGCGGAATACAAGACAGATATTCGTAAGAGAACGCAGTTATTGCAAGGTAAGTGAATTTACTATTATATTTTGTTAAAATTCGACATCCTCTAACGTTTACTAAGATAATTAGTGAACATTAAAAATGCACCAGAACCAGAACTAATCATCGTCTAAACATCGTAGGCTGTGTAGCAGCTATGCATTTCGATTCGACTGTTACATCAGTCAACCACAACAAAGCTGCTTATGGGGTAACTGGTGTAAAACATGCTTTTCCAATGCTACCTCGCTGTCTGTGAAATTGATATGCGAGAACAGAACTCGTTCAAATCTCCGCTATATTTCAACGGTCAAAAAGATACATCTCCCGCCCTTGCGCTGCTCTCAGAGCAGGAGTAACGTTACTCAATAGATTCAAATCGCTGTTATTTTAGTGTATTACGCGCTGCTCTCAGGGCAGGAGTACTCAATAGATTCAAATCGCTGTTATTTTAGTGTATTACGCGCTGCTCTCAGGGCAGGAGTACTCAATAGATTCAAATCACTGTTATTTTAGTGTATTACGCGCTGCTCTCAGGGCAGGAGTACTCAATAGATTCAAATCACTGTTATTTTTAGTGTATTAAGCCCTGCTCTCAGGGCAGGAGTACTCAATAGATTCAAATCACTGTTATTTTAGTGTATTACGCGCTGCTCTCAGGGCAGGAGTACTCAATAGATTCAAATCACTGTTATTTTAGTGTATTACGCGCTGCTCTCAGGGCAGGAGTACTCAATAGATTCAAATCACTGTTATTTTAGTGTATTACGCGCTGCTCTCAGGGCAGGAGTACTCAATAGATTCAAATCACTGTTATTTTAGTGTATTACGCGCTGCTCTTAGGGCAGGAGTACTCAATAGATTCAAATCACTGTTATTTTAGTGTATTACGCGCTTCTCTGAGGGCAGGAGTACTCAATAGATTCAAATCACTGTTTTTTTTAGTGTATTACGCGCTGCTCTTAGGGCAGGAGTACTCAATAGATTCAAATCACTGTTATTTTTAGTGTATTACGTGCTGCTCTCAGAGCAGGAGTACTCAATAGATTCAAATCGCTGTTATTTTAGTGTATTACGCGCTGCTCTCAGGGCAGGAGTACTCAATAGATTCAAATCGCTGCTCTCAGGGCAGGAGTACTCAATAGATTCAAATCGCTGTTATTTTAGTGTATTACGCGCTGCTCTCAGGGCAGGAGTACTCAATAGATTCAAATCACTGTTATTTTAGTGTATTACGCGCTGCTCTCAGGGCAGGAGTACTCAATAGATTCAAATCACTGTTATTTTTAGTGTATTACGTGCTGCTCTCAGAGCAAGAGTACTCAATAGATTCAAATCGCTGTTATTTTAGTGTATTACGCGCTGCTCTCAGGGCAGGAGTACTCAATAGATTCAAATCGCTGTTATTTTAGTGTGTTACGCGCTGCTCTTAGGGCAGGAGTACTCAATAGATTCAAATCACTGTTATTTTAGTGTATTACGCGCTTCTCTGAGGGCAGGAGTACTCAATAGATTCAAATCGCTGTTATTTTAGTGTATTACGTGCTGCTCTCAGAGCAGGAGTACTCAATAGATTCAAATCGCTGTTATTTTAGTGTATTACGCGCTGCTCTCAGGGCAGGAGTACTCAATAGATTCAAATCGCTGTTATTTTAGTGTATTACGCGCTGCTCTTAGGGCAGGAGTACTCAATAGATTCAAATCGCTGTTATTTTAGTGTATTACGCGCTTCTCTGAGGGCAGGAGTACTCAATAGATTCAAATCGCTGTTATTTTAGTGTATTACGTGCTGCTCTCAGAGCAGGAGTACTCAATAGATTCAAATCGCTGTTATTTTAGTGTATTACGCGCTTCTCTGAGGGCAGGAGTACTCAATAGATTCAAATCGCTGTTATTTTAGTGTATTACGTGCTGCTCTCAGAGCAGGAGTACTCAATAGATTCAAATCGCTGTTATTTTAGTGTATTACGCGCTTCTCTGAGGGCAGGAGTACTCAATAGATTCAAATCGCTGTTATTTTAGTGTATTATGCGCTGATCTCAGCGCAGGAGTACTCAATAGATTCAAATGGCTGTTATTTTTAATGTTACACGCTGCTCTCAGGGCAAGAGTAGGCTATTGAATAGATTCAAATCACTGTTATTTTATTGTTACGCGCTGCTCTCAGGGCAGGAGTACTCAGTATAGTTTTTTTTTAGTTCGCTATGAAGGTTCCCATGGGTCCTTGACATCCTTGAAAATTGGTGGATCTGAAAAAAAAAATCAAGGCCCTGGAAAGTTTTTGAAAATAAACAGGCTACATACAGGACAGGACAGGTTATTTTAAAGTGCAGGAATTTATTTTGTGCAAAAAAAATCCATATTATTATTTGTTATTTCACTAACAATTTGTGGCCTATGCATACTAGCTTGCTTGATTTAAGTTAGTTACGCGCATTTACGCGTTACGTTAAGTATTTCCGGTGTGAGGTACTTTGTGTTGTACGATGACATTCACACGCACACGAAACTACTACGATGGTGCCTCCCTGTTTGTTGTTGGACACAACAAATGTGTCCCCACATTAAGTCCTTGAATTTGAGGGTATTGGACCTGGAAAGTCCTTGAAATGTCCTTGAATTTGAATTTAACCAAGGTGTGAGTAGGGCATTCTTGCAATACCGGTGGATGCAGTTTCAGGACTGCATTTCTAGGACCATAGATTTTCTTGTATGTATTAGCAGTTTATAATATTATTTAGCACGTACTATTCAATTCTGTAATAATTGTATTATTTTTCAGGAATAGTTTTGTTGTTTGATTGTAAAAATATTTTCATTACCAACCCCTTACCCTAAAACATTCTATCTACACATTGGTAACCCTCTTGAAATATTGGACTTAATTTTTTTATATATATATATATATGAGCAACTATATTCTAGTTTTAAATTCAGTTTCCTTGGAAAAAATTTCTCACACATAAGACTTCAATTCATTAGCCGCAGCGAAGCGTGGTGCATCACGTCTGATTTTAGTACGTTAATAATTTGAAAACCACGTAATAACTAGGTATTAACCCAGAACCTACACCTAAACCATGTAGTTTCCTTATATTAACCAGTACTTTCTTAGGTAAGAACACATACTGTAAAATAAAGTGTAGCCATTTTGTATAGTATTGATATTTTGGTATAATTTTTTTTATTCTGGTTTTATAGTCTAGTAAATCTATAGACCTACACATTTTAAGGGTATTTGATTTTTTCTAATCGTTTCGTTTTTACATCAATAGACCATTCATTTTCGGTCTATTGTTGACTTGTTCTTTTTCTTATTCTTCAGTTACCTGAATGAGTTTGCAGAAACTGGATGAATCAAAGGAGCACTGAAGAGTCAAGACGCTCTGATGCTGCCCAGTTTATGATTACAAAAGGCCTGGATGCAAAGATGGAGAACGTTTGGTTCCACCTGATACAAGCGCACAATCACACGGAGTTGACTTAGTTTGTGATGCATAAATGTGATCGCAAAAGATCTCAATATGGATCTATGTGCAAATACTTAATTTTCTCACTGAGTATTGTGGAGATACAAGGACTTTTAATTTTAAAAAGATTTTATCGGGGTTCCTGCGCAATTTGGAAAAAAGGGCATTGAGTAATTTCCAAGTCTGGAAAATATTTTAGTTTCCAGACTTTCCCCCAATTCTGTTTTCTAAAATATAAAATGTTCTAAAAATAAATTTATCACAAAAGCTGAATGAATTCATGGCAAAAGTTTAGGGATCATCTAGAGATGGTTTGTCTTTATCATAAGCGAGTCTTTTTTTTTTTTACTTCTTTAAATTAATGTGCATGTGCCACTCTACCAGCAACAGATAAAGGAGCAGTTTACCATTTAACTTAGACTGCTTGGTGATCGTGCAATATCAAACCTCACAGGTTATACAGCATTTTGGGTTTCTTCTCATCCTGTTAGTGCTCATCACTTCGAGAAAACCAATGGAGAAAAAATGTGTAGATATGTACAGATGATTGTACTGTAAATATAATGCGGTATGAATCATTTATGTTGAATATGTTTAGAAAAACTAGAGAGAGGGTTGGAAGAGTTTGAGTCTGTAAGATTGAAAATAATTAAAGCTATTTGAAAATGAACAAAGACATTTGCTTTTACTGTTTCAATCTCCCTCTTTCCTACCCCAAGGACCATTTATAATTCCTAAAGGCAGAGATAGTGATCGAGGCCTGTAGGTCAAAATGTGTGGATATTGGGGGTCTAAAAATTGTCACACCTTCAGTACGATGGGGGAAATTATAATTTTCTAATTGGTCAGTTTTAACATTTCACATGGTCAAGGAAGGCATCAAGAAGATTGTAACAGTTGCTCTGTCCCTTTTATTCTCTGGCTCTGTTTCTATGTCTCTTACTCTCTACACTCTCTCCCTCTCTTTCTATCTCTCAAGTAACACTACATATATGGTGGGTAAGATTAATGGTATAAGTTTTTATCATCACATCTATTTTGTAACTATTTTAAATGTAACCATATATAGTGTCATTAGACCCTTTCAATTACATATGATGTGCTAACTAGTTTTGATTAGGTACTGACTTTGAAGGGCTACCCATTGCAAAACAATATCGTCACACTCTGCAATATCGGCAACACTCTGCCACATATTTAGCTATTGTAACTGCGCTTATTTCCGTCTTTGGTATAAGCAGCAGTGGGTGGTAATAGACAAGAAATCTAGTTTTCCGCCATCGTATTGCTAATGTTTCTTTAGTCATTCGGCAATCGTACAGTCTGAACCCCTGTAGGAAATCTATCCTTACAAAAGTATTAAATTTTGATTTAATAACTGTTGTACAGAATCTTTGTGTAAAATCAAAATGAAATAACAAATGTTGATTATAAACTCTTGATTGTTTACTAATTATATATTTATTGAACTGTCTTTTGGTCCAATATTACACTAAAATAATCAATTCAAGTATAATTATACTTTCCTTTTTAATAGTATTACTAAACATTTCCAGTTAATTAAATGTATAAAACACAGAAATGTATCAGAAAAAATGCAGATCAAAGATGTAGCCTATCATTATTCTTAGAGGTTTTTAATTTTTTTTTCTTTTAGATGGGTGTAGTTGAACTTGAATGCGATTTCCCATTAAACCAGGCCCAAGGCCATGGGTCGCCTGGCCAAATGTCTGTCAGTTCCTCAAATTCTCCAGGAGTGTAGGTCTTCCTGCAAATGAATTACAAAAAGATGTTGGATTCAATGTAAACCCATAGTCATAAAAAACAAAAACATAAAATAACAAAATATATTTCACCTGCAGTCTTCAGTTTTGGATATTTAACAATGATTGAACATCTTCATTTTCAAATATTTCCTGGACTATTTTCTTTTGTGGCGTAAACCTGTTGCGAGGGACATTAATGAAACCTTATTGTAAAGTGTTGCCAATGTAGCAATGTAAACAAATTACTTCTAGAATCACTAATTGAATTAGCTAAAGACATTTATAACGCCCTTAAAACAGCACTAAGGTCGCAGTTATATTGTTACTTTGTGCACGTTGAAGTCAGTTTGGTGCACCTGGAAGGCTAAAATACACAAAAAATAACAGCGAGTTGAATCTATTGAGTAGGCCTACTCCTGCCCTGAAAGCAGCGCGCAATACACTAAAAAATAACAGTGATTTGAATCTATTGAGTACTCCTGCCCTGAAAGCAGCGCGCAATACACTAAAAAATAACAGTGATTTGAATCTATTGAGTACTCCTGCCCTGAAAGCAGCGCGCAATACACTAAAAAATAACAGTGATTTGAATCTATTGAGTACTCCTGCCCTGAGAGCAGCGCGTAATACACTAAAACAACAGTGATTTGAATCTATTGAGTACTCCTGCCCTCAGAGAAGCGCGTAATACACTAAAATAACAGTGATTTGAATCTATTGAGTACTCCTACCCTCAGAGAAGCGCGTAATACACTAAAATAACAGTGATTTGAATCTATTGAGTACTCCTGCCCTGAGAGCAGCACGTAACACACAAAAAATAACAGTGATTTGAATCTATTGAGTACTCCTGCCCTGAGAGCAGCGCGTAATACACTAAAATAACAGTGATTTGAATCTATTGAGTACTCCTGCCCTGAGAGCAGCACGTAACACACTAAAATAACAGTGATTTGAATCTATTGAGTACTCCTGCCCTGAGAGCAGCACGTAACACACAAAAAATAACATTGATTTGAATCTATTGAGTACTCCTGCCCTGAGAGCAGCACGTAACACACAAAAAATAACAGTGATTTGAATCTATTGAGTACTCCTGCCCTGAGAGCAGCGCGTAATACACTAAAATAACAGTGATTTGAATCTATTGAGTACTCCTGCCCTGAGAGCAGCACGTAACACACTAAAATAACAGTGATTTGAATCTATTGAGTACTCCTGCCCTGAGAGCAGCACGTAACACACAAAAAATAACAGTGATTTGAATCTATTGAGTACTCCTGTCCTCAGAGAAGCATGTAACACAAAAAATAACAGTGATTTGAATCTATTGAGTACTCCTGTCCTCAGAGAAGCATGTAACACAAAAAATAACAGTGATTTGAATCTATTGAGTACTCCTGCTCTGAGAGCAGCGCGTAATATGTGACACCCCAAAGTATGTGCACATTTTGTGTAAAGTTGTTATACATTAAGAAAAGGTTATTGTTACTTATGTGAATCGTAAGAAATGTGGGACTTAAAAGGAAATCATTACAGGATTAGTGTAAGAATAGTCTGTTGTTGTGAGAAAAACGGGACTTTTATTATGAAAAGTGAAAGGAGGACTCTCACATAGGAGCTGTGTGCGCCTGCGCCCTCACATCTGCTGAGGATTTGGTACAACGTGGCTCCTGTCTCATCACTTTTTCCTATTCTTTTGCAGGTATTTTTGGTACAACAACTTAATAATATGCACACGAGATCTGTAAGGCGAATGTATATGTTCATGCCGCAGATATTTCGGGGTTGTGAATATGTTGAATATATGCAAATTGTCCGCCATTTCGTGAACGCTGTAACACGAGGTGATTTGTGAAATGCATTCAATTCGATCCAAACTGACTCCAGTTACAATGTTATAGTGTTTATTTTGAGTTTACTTTAAAATGTGTTTGTTTATTAAGTCATGTAAACATATAATGATCAGATGCATTTTCTCAGTCAAATGTTTCAGACATACAGACATCCAGCTGATGTATTACTGTGTTAATTCCTGCCGAGGCAGAAAGAAAAATTATGTTAAATATGTATGGTACATGTTTATCAGGGTCTTAGTCCTTAAATGTTTAGTCATTTATAATTATATGCATAAAATATTCTTTTGACTCACGTGAGTAGATGTACAAGAGTTTTTTTGAAAGCTAAAATGTATTAGTTTTGTGGGGAAAAAATTGTAAATTTGTGTTTCTTTTGAACAATATGAGTGATGAAAAAAGAAATATACTTTAATGCTTTATTAGAAAACAATGTAATAAGAAAAAAACATTGAATAAACATCTGCTGAGGATTTGGTGCAACGTGACAAGGTGGCTCCTGTCTCATCACTTTTTCCTGTTCTTTTGCAGAACTGTCTCATCTGTATACTTGGCCTTATCAGCATTATAGAAGACCCAGAAGCTGTTATCTTGGCAAGAGGAGATTGCAAAAAGTATTTAATAAAAGGGGGTAAATAATTGTTCCCGATGTGTTTTGGAGAAAAACATTTATTTCCCATTGTGATTTACCCCCACTTTCAATTTTTTACTTCAATAAAATGATAGGTTTTTGCATGTTTTTAAATAAAATATCAAAAGAATAAATGCAGATTTATTTTTTACAGCCATCGTTGATCATATTTACCAATGGGGCAAATAAACCACTAAACATTCATCAACACATCAGTTATGATAGACAGAAGCTAGAATTTTTCGCTTGATGTGCAAGTGTTACGCAGCACATTTGAGATTCCCATGAACCAATGAGGTTTGTTCTCATGTATCAAGAAAGTTCGGAGCTTCTGTTCATGTTCGCTGATCAATATTTACAGGTCCATCTAAAAAAATTAGCATATTGTGTTAAAGTTCATTATTTTCCATAATGTAATGATAAAAATTCAACTTTCATATATTTTAGATTCATTGCACACCAACTGAAGTATTTCAGGTGTTTTATTGTTTTAATACTGATGATTTTGGCATGCAGCTCATGAAAACCCAAAATTCTTGTCTAAAAAAATTAGCATATCATGAAAAGGTTCTCTAAACAAGCTATTAACCTAATCATCTGAATCAACTAATTAACTCTAAACACCTGCAAAAGATTCCTGAGGCTTTTAAAAACTCCCAGCCTGTTTCATTACTCAAAACCGCAATCATGGGTAAGACTGCAGACTTGACTGTTGTCCAGAAGGTCATCATTGACACCCTCAAGCAAGAGGGTAAGACACAGAAAGAAATTTCTGAACAAATAGGCTGTTCCCAGAGTGCTGTATCAAGGCACCTCAGTGGGAAGTCTGTGGGAAGGAAAAAGTGTGGCAAAAAACGCTGCACAACGAGAAGAGGTGACCGGACCCTGAGGAAGATTGTGGAGAAGGACCGATTTCAGACCTTGGGGGACCTGCGGAAGCAGTGGACTGAGTCTGGAGTAGAAACATCCAGAGCCACTGTGCACAGGCGTGTGCAGGAAATGGGCTACAGGTGCCGCATTCCCCAGGTCAAGCCACTTTTGAACCAGAAACAGCAGCAGAAGCGCCTGACTTGGGCTACAGAGAAGCAGCACTGGACTGTTGCTCAGTGGTTGCATGTCATTCGGAAATCAAGGTGCCAGAGTCTGGAGGAAGACTGGGGAGAAGGAAATGCCAAAATGCCTGAAGTCCAGTGTCAAGTACCCACAGTCAGTGATGGTCTGGGGTGCCATGTCAGCTGCTGGTGTTGGTCCACTGTGTTTTATCAAGGGCAGGGTCAATGCAGCTAGCTATCAGGAGATTTGAGCACTTCATACTTCCACCTGCTGAAAAGCTTTATGGAGATGATTTCATTTTTCAACACGACCTGGCGCCTGCTCACAGTGCCAAAACCACTGGTAAATGGTTTACTGACCATGGTATTACTGTGCTCAATTGGCCTGCCAACTCTCCTGACCTGAACCCCATAGAGAATCTGTGGGATATTGTGAAGAGAAAGTTGAGAGACGCAAGACCCAACACTCTGGATGAGCTTAAGGCCGCTATCGAAGCATCCTGGGCCTCCATAACACCTCAGCAGTGCCACAGGCTGATTGCCTCCATGCCACGCCGCATTGAAGCAGTCATTTCTGCAAAAGGATTCCCGACCAAGTATTGAGTGCATAACTGAACATAATTATTTGAAGGTGTGTTTTTTTTGGGGGTTTTTTTGTATTAAAAACACTTTTATTGGTCAGATGAAATATGCAAATTTTTTGAGACAGGAATTTTGGGTTTTCATGAGCTGTATGCCAAAATCATCCGTATTAAAACACCTGAAACATTTCAGTTGGTGTGCAATGAATCTAAAATATATGAAAGTTAAATTTTTATCATTACATTATGGAAAATAATGAACTTTATCACAATATGCCAATTTTTCTAGAAGTACCTGTATATGTGAATAAAGGCCTACACTTAAGCTAATCTGTTAATCTAAAGTGACCCAGTCCCTTCAGAAAATGTAATTCATATGGATGGTCATATGATCATTTTATGAACTTTTTGAAGCTATCTATAGTTGTGTGGACTGTCAATGGAGGAAGACAAATATTTCAGATTTAATTTAAAATATCTTAATTTGTGTTTTCTAAGATGAAAAAAGTCTTACGGGTTTGGAATAACATGAGGGTGAGTAATTGATGACATTTTTTTTTATTATTTTTGTGTGAACTAAGCCTTTAAGTGTAATTAATTGTTTCTTAACACACTTAAGTTTCAATAGAAATGACATTAAAGTATATTTCAGTTTACAATGTATGCTTGTCAGTACATTCGGCAGCAGATTTTTACCACATTTCAAAGACTAAAGCAGTAACAATGAAATGACATATAAAGATGTAAGTCCTATATGTCAAAAATATATAGTTCAAAAATATATAGTTCAAATCATTGCATTTAAAATAGTTTTTATGTAACAAGCAATTAAATTTCTGAAAAACATTACATCCAGTTCATACTTAAGGATAATTGTATTGTATATTTTGTCTATAAGTACTCTTTTTAAAAGTATGCTTCTTTTTCACAAGAGTAAACAGCGTCTCAAAGCACTGCAAGAGTTTCCTGTTCCACAACGGCACTGTGCACATTGACGAGGTTCTTTGCTGTTAATTTGATCTATATAGTTGTACGTAGCTAATACATTTTGAGAAAAGTGTTTACGATGATTTCAAATTTTGTTATAGTGAGATCCATTTTTCAGTAATTTTTAAACGTGTAAGGATAGAATTTGGTGTAAAATGCTCAGTTAAAGGGACTAAATGATTCACTGCTGCCAAAATAAATCATCAAAACTGCTGTTAGGTTTTAGGCAGTTTGAGGCAAAAGAGGCAAATGCAAAATACCTGTAGTGCAACTGATTGTTTTCTGTAATTGGGAAGGAATAGATCTGTTGTGGAGGATGTGCAGAGTGTGCTCACATTGCACGATGGAGAGTCATTAGGAAAATAGCAGCAATGCAGCTCTATTGCACAGCACTGTGCTGAAAACACTGTAGTTCTTATAACATACCTGAGATGCCACAAATGATTACATGAACAGAAAACTGTTGGACTAGTTGCTAAAGTGGTTATGAATTAATTATGCATTTAAATAGTGTGCTATTTCTTATGAACAAATTCTGTTTAAAAAAACATTTAAAAAAATGAAGTTCTTGTTGTAACTTATCAGTACAGTATATATAATACATGTCTAGACCTTTTGCGGTGAGTGTAAGGATACAGTAGCCTTAACTCAGTGGTTATTGACTGGTATAGTGTGGAGCCCTGTGGACTGGTTGACTGAGATAGATCAATCTTTGAGCTTAGTCCCGAGCCTCAGGGAGAACCAGCTCTCCCCACCAGTCACGCACGACCAGACCTTGAATGGCTCTGATCTGCTATCATCAGGGGATCATTTAAAGGTTAATCAATTGATTTCAAATAGATCTCATAATTTGAAATCGAAGGTCAGGCTTTTAATAGCCGTTTGTCTATGACCAAAACAATTTGAGAGCAAATTAAACATATATATGAAAGTGAGCCTATGCCCTTTCCTAATGCGACTGGATCAGAGAGAGGGAAACAGCGACTCATGTTTTCATTGGGAGAAGCGAACTGTGCCGAATAAATTATAGCTGACATTTGGATCTTGATGAAAAGGTTGAGCCTGAGACACAGTAACTAAATAATGTTGAATGGTCAAATGCTGCAGGCAACATTTCAAAATCCATTTCCCCTGCAAAACTGCAGCGAGTAGCAATAAGAGGTCTTTAATTGGTTTGCCCACTGAGTAAACCTCTCTCAGATGCGGGGCGTTTTCTCCGGGCCTCCGTCTGTATGCTACACAATTAAAAGCATGTATTGGGCCGGCGCAGCCTCCTTAAAACACAGAACTCATCTGCATGTTATCTGCAGTTATTGTCCCGTTCAGAAGGTCTTCGGGGTCTGTCAGTGTTTCTGGGCCTTTCTTAATTTAGCCCACGGTAACGCTCCCCTTCGCTTCTACATAATGAATGATTCTGCACTCCACCATGCAGGAAAGGTTTAATTAAATCATATTCCAATCATAATCCATGTTGTTAATTAAACTGGATAATTTATAAGTACAAAAGAGGGTATTTATTAGCTGCTCTGCGGTGCGGCGTATTAGAAAGCACCCCCATCCCCCATCCTCTCCCTGTACTATTGATGCCTTCTCATGATTGATAATGGAACGGTGACTGCTGCACTATTTGTCTAATGGTGGTGCAATTAAATCCCCTTGTAAATGACCCATGCCTCATTTCATCCTAATCTATGGAATTTTGATTGAATTTGTCAGCGTTAATTGAAAAATACTGCTATTTAATGTCTGCATTGCAGTTGCGGATCAGCCTGTCTTTAATGAGACCGTGTCCTTGTGACCCTGGGGAGGGGGTGAGGGGATTGCCCTTGATTTGGCATGGAGGCAGAGGTGGGGGCTCGGGTCAAGGTTTTTAGGGTGCACGAATGTCCCCCAAAGATTAGGACTAATCACCAGCATGAACGGAGAAAACGGGCGCATTCCTTTTAATTATGTGGACCAAATGATGCTCACATGGACAACGATTTTACAAATATGGAGACACATTTATTGATCAGCGATTCCACTGAATAATTCATTATTTAACCCCCCTCCCCCATTAAACATTGACAATTCCATTATAATTTTTTTTTTTATTTATTCAGGGTTTTGGAATTTTGCCTTGACTGGCGCATGATTTAACATGTAGCATATAAGCTTTATCTGAAGAAACGTCAGAAAATTAGCCTATATGTTTTCATTTTTATACACTATGTATTTATGCAAAGCAGATTGTTTACGGGTGTAAAGAATAGTGTGCGAATGAGGATTATTAACTGCTGATTCACAGATCATAAGGTGTCTGAAATGAATGACTGCTATAAAGGGCAAAGTCTCATCTGCAGAGTTAGTCGCTATAGCGGGGCGAAAGGTGGTGACGATTCTAGGGGCCCCTGGAACGGTAAAATGTTTATTTTACATTTACAAAATTACATCTCAGAATATGCATGCACTGTGGCCAAAAGGATGGTTTTCATTAACTGGAATACAAAAAAAAGGACCATTAGATGCCAAAATACACATCAGATCACATCTCACATGATTCTTGTTTTGACTGTTTTGGAATGTGAGACTGTGTTAGTGACGTTCTAATTTAAGAGACAGCAGCCAGCGCTCGCGGCTCAGGCGCGTCAGGACAGTTCCACATAAACGGATGAAACTGGACCAATAGCAAGCGCAGAGTCGCGGTGGGCGTGCCCAGAGCGCATGGTGGAGACGCTTAAACCGAAGGAGCGTAATTCAAACTCACACTTCAGTAGATGATCACAGCTGAAACTGCGAGTGCGAGGAGCAATTTATTGTGACTTCTATCAGGTCGGAATGAAAAGCGGCCAAGCAGAAGGGACAAGGACGCTGAAATAACTCAAGGGAGGACGATAAAGCTCATCTGAGATGATCGACCTTCTTCTCGTCCAGACATTTCTCAGCAAGGGATTTGCGTCGTTTGTTTGTGTTTTTGTGCACTTGTCTCGCTCTGTTCTTATAACGAGAAAAATCAGCTTGGCACTGAACTAAGTCGAAACAGATGCAACGGTTTTACGAACTGCGCATACAGAGAGACATTCGCAGGATTACCAAAACCTCAGAGAGTGTCAGTGTATGACACTGTCCAGCAGTGAGATCCTCATCTGAGAAGCACAGGGGAGACAGCTGCTCCCACAGACTTCAGGACTTTATAAACTAGCCATATACGATCATATGAGTGCAGCTTACAGTACTCCGTTCATGATGATGCAGCGTCCGGTGGGAAGCACCACTGCATTCAGCATTGACTCGCTCATCGGAGGTCCACCGCAGCCCAGTCCGGGACATTTCGTGTACACGGGCTATCCCATGTTTATGCCCTACCGGTCAGTGGTGCTACCTCCTCCGCCACCGCCACCTCCTCCAACTCTTCCTCAGAGCGCGCTCCCCGCGACCCATCCGCACCACCCGATCCCGGGCTTACCCAGCGGGTTCTGCTCCAGTCTGGCGCAGGGCATGGCGCTCACATCCACGCTAATGGCCACGTTACCCGGCGGCTTCTCCAGTTCGCCGTCTCAGCAGCACCAGGACGCGGCGAGGAAGCTGAGCTCTCAGTCCATTCACGCCATGTTTGAGAAATCTCAGGATATTCGTTTGGATGGAGAGGATGGGAAAACGTTCCCAACGAAAGATTCAACGACTCTTCCATCATTTCACGACTCGCACACCTCTACAGGTGAGATAAAGCTAGCCTTCAGAACTCTTCACACTTTCAGAGGGTGCATTGTTGTGAATGGGTTTGCATTGAACGAAGTCCTTATTGTTTTGAGAAGTCTTTAAAAATAATATTTGAAGAGCAAATCTGATCATGCCATGTTAAATAAAAGTAAAACAGACCCATAGTTATTACTGATTCTTGTGTTCTCAAATTTGAAAATGTAAAAAAAAAAAAACTTAAAATAATTATAAATATTTATCATTCCGATGTCATACACTTTATTCGTACTGCTTTCTCAGAAGCAAATTGTGTAGCTTTAGGGCTAAAATTAATTTTGTCACTTAAAAATCAGTTTACCGAGTTGCAGCGAGAAAAGTGGAAAGAAAATAATGATATAAAATCTCCCGGAAATAAAATATCATGATTGTGGGATTTCAGTGACACACACGACACGTGAATTAAAGGCCCAAATCAAGTTTTCCAGGGAATAGTGCCTGGGGCCGAGCTGCCATCAAGGACTAAATTAGTTCGTTCTAATTGAGGGATCGGAGGGCCAGCGGTGTTTAAATGTCCATAAAACTGTAAGCAAATTTCACTGTCGCCTGGATCATTTATATGTAGACAGAGTAAAATAAATGTAGTCCCGCATTATTGTAATATAGCCTACCATGTCTGCAACCTAAAGAAAAGGGACATTAGCCGAAGGGACAGTTTGATATTGAAATCTGAAATAATGAAAAAAAAAATAAGGTAGTAAAGCTGAGATCCGTAAAGTATAAGGCGTAAAATAATGCATGTTTAAAAAATCTGATCTCAAGAGATGCAGAAGGGGGAACACTTTTAGGCCAGTTTGTTTTGAGGTGTGCAAACTACTTTCCTGAGAGATCCATCATCACCGTGCGTAATTGCGCGTAAAAGTGGCAGCAATAAACACGAAGAATGTGTTGCGAGACAAGACTAGGTCAGATTCTTATGAAAACACACAACTTGTCTCCCCGATCACACTAGTCAAAACTAAAAACAAAAATGACCTCACAGCAGATGCTTACATTTAGATGTTTTCTTCTGATAACAGTTCTCAAAGTAATTCTGCCTATTATTTCATTCCCATAGTGCGAGGTCACAGCAAAGACGACGCGAAGGAGGATGAGTGTCACAGGAAAGATGAGAGTTTCTCCATGGACAGTGATTTAGATTACAGCTCCGACGACAACGGGCCTGGTAACGCGATGTGTCAGAAGGAAGATGGAGACGGCAACGGAGGACTGGACGACGGCGTCCATGGTGGGAATGGGGCGGGAAACACCACGTCCACCGGGAAAAATCGGAGAAGGAGGACGGCTTTTACGAGCGAGCAGCTCTTAGAACTGGAAAAGGAGTTTCACTGTAAGAAATACCTATCCCTCACAGAACGCTCACAGATCGCCCATGCCTTAAAGCTCAGCGAGGTGCAAGTCAAGATCTGGTTTCAGAACCGGAGAGCCAAGTGGAAACGTGTCAAAGCGGGAAACGTGAACTCCAAAACCGGAGAGCCCTCCAGAAACCCGAAAATTGTGGTGCCCATTCCGGTGCATGTTAGTCGGTTTGCAATACGCAGCCAACACCAACAGTTAGAACAGGCCAGACCTTGATACACTAGAGGAACAAGACAATTCTGAGAAATCTAAATATAACCAAACTGTTCTTGAGGAACCCAGGACACGCAACCTATATATATATAGTTTTCGTTTAAACTACAGAGTTGTGCAAACGGGAGGAAAGGAAGCAACAGACTCAGTTTGAACGAAAAGGTTCAAACTAAGACATATTGGGAGGGAGAAACTGCTGTTTTATTTCCAACTTTGGACCAAATCACGAACAAATTTGAGTTCTTGAATTTCCACTATGTATTTAAAAACTTAATCAGTTTTATGTTTAGTTTTGTGTGACTGTCTATATACGTGTTTTTTTTTTTTTTTTTTTTTTTTTTTTTGTTGCAGAGATGAATATTATCCTAAAAGGAGCACTTCTGGTCTCTGCTGAAGAACACAATATAATTCAATTAATAGTAAAATTAACACCATTCCCTCGAATTTATAAAACAAACTGTTAAATATGTGCTTTTTATTTTTTATGGTAAATAGCCTTTATTTGATTTTTTTTTCTTGCATTAATTTTCCTTTTTCTGTAACCTTTTCGGACGTCACGGGCACGTTGCTAATTTATTTAATATTGTGAGAAGAAAAAAAACTTGCTAACGTTTCATGAGTTTACTGACTTCAGAATATTGTGTGGATTAAAGCTGGACCATAAATAATTGTTAAAAAAATTGTCCTTTTTTTATTTTTTAAATGCAACATGTAAGTCACTCTCACTGAAGTGCGCGTGAGGGGGAAATAACCTAAACGACATCATCAATTCAAATGAGTGGGCTAGACTTGTTTCTTTACATTATTTGTGTAGTCTTTATTTTTTCTTTATGATTTGTAGCTATATTTTAAACACAAGTTAATAATAATTACTGCTAATAATGGTATTTTATTGCACCTGCAGAACGGACTTCCGCTTGCGCATCTGTTCCACGCAGTCTCTGTTAGTGCAGATGATCTGAAATCATCTAACCCTGTCAGGCTTGAATCGGGTGTTGTGACAGGAGGGTGTGGTTCATGAATAGATTTCAGGGTCGTGATGAGACACAACCTCGTGTCAGCCTTGATCTCCGGCCGGCGTTGACCTGCCTTATTTTATACGACGAAAAGTAACGAGCCTATTCGTCACACACGGGGCACGTCGGGAAAGATTGACGCAAATGTAAATAAAAAATAATTTCGCAAACAGCCTCTGCTGTATATGCAGTTGATCATGATACAATAATTTAAACCTCGCAGCATTTGAAATTTCTATATTTTATGTTCATATTTTTTTTCCATACTTATTTCGACAAATTGCTCATAGGCCAATTCAAACCTCTTTTTTTTAAGAACACACATTTTAATACTTTATTTATCAATATGATCATATAATATTAGCTATGTCATTTTCTATTTGTGTCTGCGTGCAAGCTTGTAGAAATATATAATTTTTCTTAACAAACGTAGCCTACAGCCTATAGGTTCATATTAGTTTCCAAATTCGACAGATTAACTTTCCTTTTTTTTTTTTACAGCAAACATATATACTACAGCCTTGTTATTTTCTCCAAACTTTACACATTCATTACAGTCATTTAAGAACATACTGAGATATAATTAATATAAGTATAATTTGTAATATGTATCATTTGTAACCTTTTTATTAATTTAGAAAACTTTTATTTACCCAATTATTAATACGATTTAAAATTTTTTTTTTTAAATCAAGTAGAAATGAGTAAATACTTGGTAAATGATAAATGGTACATTCTTACTGTGTCCATGCTACAAGCAATACTCATAATTGATTACTTTAATAATAACAAAAACAGTTTAATTACTGTCTGCTGTGCTAAATCATTACACATTAAGTACTTTCTTGTAGTAATCAGCATGTACCTTTCTATATAGAATAGCATGAAACATGTAACGTAAACAAAAAGTTCTTATGACTGCAGCGGTTAATAGACTCAAGTTTCATAATTAAACTGGAATTCTAATTTTTCTTCCAAGAGAAATTTAATTATTGTTGGTAGTAAATTTATTGTTGTATGCAAGTGCAAGTCCTGAGCATCGCAATAGATCAGACATCATCAGTGCCTCATCATATCTCTCTCTCTCTCTCTCTCTCTCTCTCTCTCTCTCTCTCTCTCTCTCTCTCTCTCTCTCTCTCTCTCTCTCTCTCTCTCTCTCTCTCTCTCTCTCTCTCTCTCTCTCTCTCTCTCTCTCTCTCTCTCTCTCTCTCTCTCTCTCTCTCTCTCTCTCTCTCTCTCTCTCTCTCTCTCTCTCTCTCTCTCTCTCTCTCTCTCTCTCTCTCTCTCTCTCTCTCTCTCTCTCTCTCTCTCTCTCTCTCTCTCTCTCTCTCTCTCTCTCTCACACACACACACACAGTGTAGACGATTGAAATGTGCTGGTTTGAATAATGTTGGAAAATAGACAATGCTTTCATGTCCATTGACATGAAAACTGGGCAGAAAGACATTTCATAAGGAACCGTGATGAGAGAGAGAAAGAGAGATCTGACAATTACCTAAACTATAATGAATTTTTGTGCAAATTGTAATCAAGGCTGTCCGTAGTGTCTGACAGATAAATGGGCCCGCGGGGATCGGCTCGGGCCGCAGCTTTTCACTCCAGCTTGTCCCTCCTGCACTAAATGAACAGCGTCAAGTGAACCTCCGATGATTAATCCTGACGGAGAGCACCGAAACACACACATATGCTGGAAGCTTCTGTCAAATCCGTGCTCAACAACAAAGATAACACTAATGAGAGAATGACTCAAAGTAATTTTAAACCGTTTTTTTTATTAAATAAACCTTTTTTTAATTATGACCAACATAATTGTAATCATAATGAGAGATTACGATTAGCGATATTTTTTCCGTTTATAGATCTGCATATTGACAAACGCACCTACATGCAAAAAAAAAATCTAATTTATGAAATGTTATTTAATCTTTTACCAGTATTAAGCACAAAATTAGTATTTTATGTGAGATTTATCAGTAGTTCGTAGTTGCTGATTTTCCCTTTTAGTTTAGATTTTTCTAATTGATCTAATTAGGCGGACACAGGAAAATTCCAATATTATGATTTTATAGTAACAATCATAACTTCTATTAATAATCAAGCATGTTTTTTCAATGAGCATCAAGCAGTCAGTTTGTGTATGCAAAGGAGAGCGGGTGAGTTATAATACCATCAATTTGAAAAGAGCTACAGGGATGAAATCACTACAAAACATACACACATGTATAATATTTACAGATTGTGTGTAAAATAAAAAGGATTACAAGACAAAACAGAATTTTGAGGTAAGTAATTACAATTGGAGTTGAAATCATTAATTCATGTTAAATGACTGATAAGGGGTCAGTTGATTCTTGTTCAACTTGCTATACAACAAATTATATATAATATATATTAAATACATTTTTTTAAAAGTTTCAGGGCCTAGTCGGGGAAAAAACAGGGAATGCTTTAGCACTTTGCACAAAACAGGACAGTAGGATACATCTGACAATTGCGATAGACTAACACACACACATTATATCATCTTACACTAAACCTTCCATCACAGAAAACTTTCTGCATTATTACATAAAAAAAAAAAATCACTTTGTATGATTTGTTTTTTTTTCCTTGTGGGGCCCGACCAAATGGCCCCACAATGTCAACATTTTACTATCTTTGTGGGGACATCTGGTTAAACGAACACACACACACACACACACACACACACAGTTCATGTTTTAAAGGGGCATTCCATAGACAATGATTTTTTTCTGTACAAACTGTATATTCTATCCCCTAACCCTAAACCTACCCATCACAGAAAACGTTCAGCATTTAAAAAATTTCCAAAAGTCACCAGTTTTAAGTATAATTAACAAGCTGTTTTCCTCATGTGGACCAAAAAAAAAAAAAGTCAGCACAAGGACAAGGATTTCATATATTGCCATCTTTGTGAGGACATTTTGTCCCCATAATGTAGGGTTAACCAGGACCCCCCCCCACACCCACCCACCCACCCACCCACCCCCACACACACACACACACACACACACACACACACACACCTGTTTTATGCACTTATTTTATTTGCCATTTTCATTGAATTTCCTATAATTGGCCATTTAGAAGGAAAGTGTTTACAGTAAAATAAAGATGGGGTGATGATGGTTATGACAGTTTGAATGCATTTTAAAACGTCCATGTTTTCTATTTAGTGTTTCACCCCACCTCGGAACTGATGATTAAGTACAGCACTCTTGACATTAATTCACACAATTTAAGCATGAGTAGTAGATTTATTAACTATAATTTGTAGCAGAGAAATATGGGATTACATCAAAGATAAGACACTGAGTTCCAGCAGTTAAAACAGAATGCATTACAACACACCCGTCTCTGTACGGCAGGACTACGGCAGTGTGATTTTCCAGCTCTTTCTCTCTGAACATTTGGATTATCATCACAACATGATGGTGCAGCTCACGCCTCATTTCATGGCTTCTCTAGCATTTCTAATGCCATTATTGTGTGTGTGAGAGGGACACACACACATATCATGATAGATGAACAGCTCTGTTAATGCACTGAACCAGTGCTGTGCCTCATTGGATTTCTAAGTGGAACTGATTTATGATGAGAGATGATCAGACTAGATCTGGACAAGATGCTTCAGGGTTTTGTGGTTCTGGACCACCACTGACATTTTAAGGATTCATTTCCCATGGCTCCTTTAGCCTGTCAACCTTCAACAGCTTACAAGCTGCAAAGGTTTGTGAAAGGAATTATAAGAAAACAAACACACTTCCTGTCAGTCAGTCATAATCACGCTCCTACTTCCCCTCTCAACCACGAAACATTTCCTCTATCTATAGATTGCTCTTTTCTCTCTCTGCCTTGTCTAATCTCTTTAATTACATCTGTTTTCCTGGGCTGCTGAGGCCTCTTTTGTCCTCCCGGTCAGGGGGCAGATTCAAGCCCGCATCCCCTCCTTGGATTCTTTGTGGAGCTGTGGCTCTCTTCCTGCGAGGGAAAGGATGAGAAGGGGATTAGAGGATCTTTATCTCATTAGAGACACAGTGAGTCGGCAGGGCCCGGCTTTAACGCCTTCATCTGCACCGCGGAGGCCGGAGAGTGGATCGCACCCGCTGGGAAACCCAAACTAGGCTTTCGGGCTGCAGACATGCGAGAGTCACAAAACATACACGTATGTTTCGATTAGCTTAACACTTCCTGAAACAGTTGATTTGTATTTAAGATATGTTAAGTAAATTCCGATATCAATATATGAACATGAATCAGTATTATATGTTATAAAGTAAAATTTACAGATTTTCAGCTCTTTGCAGTGAACAAATCAAACAAAAGTAATTGAAATAGCTCAACACAACAAATGTTTTAAGTGGTTTCTCCAAATTCAACTGAAAATGCAACTTGTAATGACTTCTGCAGTCTCAAAATTACTCAACCCCCTGAATAGAATCCTTCAACAGCACAAATTGGCAAAACAGGGGTTGTCTCAAGCACACCTGATACAACTAATCAAGGGCTTCATTAGTTTCACCAGGTGTGCTTGAGCTAGAACACATGAAATACCCGAACTGGCTAGGTTTGTTGAGTGTCACGTTTGACTGCATGTCAGAAATATGGCAGAGTCAAAAGAATGGTCCAAAAAGTGAAGAGAAGATATCATCGCCCTTCACAAACATGGAACAGGATACAAAAAGATAGCAAATGCACTAAATGTTCGTAGAGACACTGTTGGAAGCAGAGCAAGCAAGTTCAAAGTTGAAAGAACAGTGGTTACACTCAGTGGCGTAACTTTGTTTTATAAAGTGGGTGGGACAGGTGTGTGTGTGTGTGTGTGGGGGGGGGGGGTCGATTTAAATAGTACATTGTGTTAAATTTGTCGTTTAATGATCTAATATATGTTGTTAGTAGCGAGAATGTTCACGAGAATAAATACATAGATCCGGCAATTATATGTATGCTCTTTAATGGTCCAGTGGCAGAACTTTTGCCAAGCGTGTCAGAGGCTCTGGGTTCTAATCCGCACTAAGAAGAATAGTTTTTCTTTTCTCACCAAAACCGATTGTTTATCAGTGGTTGTATATCAAGCAGGGACATGTTTGTGTGCATTATGCTTTGTGATTTCACTGTAACGAAGAGTCTCTCTCCGCAACGAATTGAAGCCCGCGTCCATGTGAAGACTATGAGCCACAACAGAACACTGGATCCGCGCCACTGATAGCAGCGGCAACAAGCAATTTGGTAGCAACATTTCAGATCGCCTCTTATTTAACAAATGTACAAAATGAATGCTCTGCAAGAGTTAACTGGAGATGTTTTATTTATTTGTATTGGTACATCCGTGCCGCGAGATGTTTCAAAAGTGGTGGGGACAATCACCCCTGGCAAAAAGTGGTTGGGACATGTCCCACCCGCAAATTATATATGTGACCCTGGACCACAAAACCAGTCACATGGGTCAATTTTCTGAAATTGAGATGTATACATCATCGAGAAAAGCTGAATAAATAAGCTTTCCATTGATTTATGGTTTGTTAGGATACGAGAATATTTGGCCGAGATACAACCATTTAAAAAATCTGGAATTTGAGGGTGCAAAAAAATCGAAACATTGAGAAAATCTCCTTTAAAGTTGTCCATTTATGTTCGCGATTGTGCTGCATTCACTCAAAAATAAACGTTTTATTTTGACCCATTCAATGTATTGTTGGCTTTTGCCACAAATATACCCGTGCTAGTTGTGAGTACTTTTGTGATCCAGGGTTACACACACAGACACACACACAAAATAAATTAAAAGGGTACAAAATCGAGGAGAGCATTATATTAAGAAGCTTTTTATTGAAAAGAGACATTACAGTATAAGACTCTGCATCAGGTATAATTTTTCAACACAGTACTGTACAGCTGACACAAACTCAATATAATAACAACAATAATAATTAGAAATACAACACCGATAATTCGAATCAGAATGATAGTTGAATAAAGGAACAAATGCAAAACCCGAGTAGTGTGAGAGAGCTCCTCCCCTGTCAGATTAGCATATTCATAAATAATTAAACGGGTCTCATGGGTTTGAACGTAACACGAGAGTGTTGATGAAATGAGGTAACGAACACAAACGAAAACAAAGTAAACAAACACTACGGGTTTCTCCATTTTTACATCTATTTACACAAAGCAACGACGGGTGAATGGACACTGAAATAAAAACGAGGATATGTTCAAGCAACTTGTAACGTACTGATAAAGCCCCCAACTGTCTGCATTATCTGCGCACAAGGGCTGGCATGATCCTTTGGTTGCTGTCATGGTATTGGTTGGATTTTTGTCTCTTTTGCTCATTCATGCTTTCTTTTTTCAGTTACAGATAGACAGATGATCAAAAAAAGAAGTTTTGTTCAAAGTGTTGGATTACAAAAGGATGAGATGGGAGGACTGACAAACGAAAAAAGAAAGAAATGTTCATATGGGTTTTTTTCATATTAAAATGGCAGACTCTTTAGCGTCACCTGTCAGGGTACAGTCATTTTATGAAGACGAAGACATTTACACAAGGAAGAGAACATTTACATCCGTTCATGCAAAAAAAAAGAAAAGAAAAAGAAAAACAACTTTTTCACAGAAAGGATTCAAAGTGGACATTATATTGTGGGTTCTTCACAACACGTGATCGGTGTTCTGTAGTGCATTTAGTCATAAATAATGGTTATTGTGGAAAAGCCTCTAAAGGCCTGCTACATTATATACAAGGCGAAAACTGCACCCTTTTGAGCTGAAAATCAACATACCTCAATATTTCTCTCATAGTTTACATCCTCACATCCTTCACTAAAGCTTATCAATTCTCACTGTTTTCTAAACTATCTAAGTTTCTCTACATATTCCCAAAATATCTATCAACAAGCTTGAAGACTTTCCACACTGTTTGTATTGCGGAATATAAATTCTACAACACAGAGCCTCTCACATCTCCAACACCAAGCCAAGTACCTTCACATTTCTACTATCTAGCGAAGAGTAAAATCAATGGAAGCTGAGATTAAATGATCAAAGCCCATTAAATCATATTATGGAGTAAGTCAATATCAAACCCTGCATGGGATCTTCTGTAATGATATACGACCTGAGACAGAGTCTTACATCGGCTTTACATCTCTCAATAACAATGGCAGCTTGGACAGCTGGGGTGACGTTCAAGAACGCGGCAAGAAATTATTACTCGTGTCTACCTGGCGGAATTTTGGCTTCGTATTGCTTTAATACTCCTTGACACACAATAAAGAAAGAAGATAAAGGCAAGGAGGAAAAAGAAGCTCTGAAGAACGATTCAGAGAAATAGGGAGCAGAAAGAGGGAACGTGACTCAAACAGAGAAAAGGGGCTGGTAAAAATATAATAATAAAGGCTTATGTCAGAGGTTTTTTTTTTTTTCTTCAAATACTTTCAATATAGTACACTACTTAGAGAAAAAATAAAATGAAAGAGAAGGAAGTAGTATGTACAGATTGAAGACCCAGAGAGCCCTTCTCTTCACTGAGATACATGAGGTTTCGGACTCTGCGGTGTAAAGTGTGTGAACAGCAACAGACAGAGATGACCTGAGAGAGGCACGCCACTGTACGAAAGCAACGGCCACCATGAGCAGATCGCATTACAAAAAAAGTTCTGCATTTCATGATATTCTGTGCTGAGAGACGATGCAACCTACCTGTGATATTACTTTCATTAAAACGAGGAAAAGCATAGCGGTGGATTTCTTTTGATGATGAACATGGGCAATGGGCAACATTTAAGGCTAGTTTGATGTGTTGAAAGATAAAAAATTGGCTAAATAAAAGCTGTTGAAAGTAAAAAATGTAATTCCCTTTTTACGTCTGAGATATATAAATCTTTAAACACCTTTTTAAGAATCCTCTGTTGGTCCAGTAATGAGCACTAAGACGAATGCTACTCAACAATGTTAAAACAAAAAATGTTTAAAAGACCATGTCAGATTCAAACTTTAAACGTATGACTCACTATTTGGGTGTTTTCCGTAATTGTCATTACATCCTTTCACATTCCTTTCAAATAAAGAAGAAAAGAAGACATAATGGACATACTGACTGAAAAAGAGTCAGAACAGATTTAAAGAAAAAGTCTGAGGGAGAGAGAGAACAGACAGAAAAAACAGTGTCAAAGGGGTGAGATGAAAGTCCAGACACGCATGGTGACCAGGTGAAGTTCTCTGGGACTTCTGGGTCATTTTGAAGATTCGGCGTAAAAGTATCCCATCATTTCCTATTGGACTCCACAGAAAAGAGGCTGATAAGATGTGTCACCAGGTCATCAGTTACCAAATACATACACACCCTATTCTCCCATCATGCACTTGGTAGCTTCAACTGGCGCAATCAGAAAAGCAGAATCCAGGGTTGTTTTAATTTTTGTTCCACGATGCAGCGAGACATTGGACGAGGGCACTCTCCCAAAAAAATAGATGACACGACTGGCCAAGACCTTGTCATTACGACGTTTCCAACAAGAGGGATTGTAGCGTCAGGGTGCGGATCGTTGAGGCAAGGGGAGGCCGTGAGTGCAAACACAGTAGCTCTTCTCATGCTTCATCATCATCATCATTCCCTTGAGTCTGCTATAGTTTCATGATTCTGATGCAGTGGTGGAGCTGTACATATGAAGGTGTGTATAGAGAGGGAGGAGGAGTGCATGTTCATGTGTATGTGTTTTATTCCTCATATAACTGCACTGTTCATGCTGCTGCAGCTGTTATTGCGATTATTGTTCCTGCGGGACAGGTTGGGAGTGGCCATGAGTGGGTAACGCTCGTCGGGACAGCCGTACTGAAGGAGGATGTCCATACACTCCTGACTGTTAGCTTGCCGTGCGTACGCCAATGCCGTATTGCCGTGAGCATCCCGTGCCATGATGTCCACGCCGTACTACAGAGAGACAGATGAAGAGAGTTAGCGAGAGAACACCTGAACATTAACTTTTTAAGAGCAAATAAAGTCAGACAAATCCTCTGCTGTTCCTGGCTGTGTGTAACACCTGACACTATTTAACATTTAAATAAGGTCCCTGTTTTAACACCTTGAACAAAGAGACCGTTATTGAAGAATGTAGTTTAAAAACTGTAATTGAGCTCTCCGATAAGAGATTGGCAGTACAATAGTATTAAAAGTCGACATGAAACAGAAGTTGCGAGTCTTTTCTTCTCTATTGTGACGTATATCCGAGTGAAACGGCTTCTCGAACAAGAAAAGAAATTGAGGGCGGGACTTGATTTTGTCCATCAGAAAGTTTGAAAATGGATTTTTATTGCAAAAATATTCATTACATTTTAAATGGACCGCAGGGTGATATATTTAATAATATTACCATTTTTGTATGACTCCAAATGATTAAAATTGGTCTGAATAGGAAAATATTGACAGAATTGCTTGTCGTTTTTTGATTTGTTCCAATTCAAACAGAATCATTTTAAGAATAATAAAAAAAACCTCTTGTTTTTCAAAAACTCTTAATGGTTATCCACCATTCTCATCTGCACATTACTGCTTAATGTCTTCTCTAGAAATTTGTCAAATTCTTGAATAGAGCGTTTATGGGCTTACTGTCAGAGGTATATTTATGCAATAGTTATCTTTACTTCTCTCATTCAAACACAAGATATTTTATGTTTAAACATTTTATGTTTATGTTTTTATTTTATTTTATTTTTGTTCCATTTTCTTACTGCGGAAATTGCTGAAGTGTTAAACAGATCAGACAGGAGTGGTGCACACTGCACCTGACAAATACTCACCCTTGGTGTGGAAAGACCATTCATTTGTGATCAGTTGAGCTTTTAGGTTTCACATTTGGTGTGAAAAGGTCTTTACTCCAAAACACATCCTGGCCAGTAGTTGGCTGTGATAAAACGAGTGTGTGCTGTAGCTCTTACCCATATGAGCAGTTGCGTGATCACAACATTCCCCTTGCGGCAGGCCAGGTGCAGGGCTGTCCGGCCGTCACCTTCCCCGCAGGTTTCGTTGACCTCATCTCTGGAGCCGTTGGCCAGCAGTATGACCACGAAGCGCAGGTCTTCCTCCGCTGTGGCCCGCAGTAGCTGCTGACCTAGAGACAGCTCTGTACACGCCAGCGATGCCAAAAACAACTTCTGCTCGTATTTGGCCCTGATCCAGCGCTCGCGTTCCTCTCTGAAACAACACACACACAGAATCTACAGTTAGGCTCAAGATTGAATTAACGCGGGGCCGTCAACATGCGGTTCGCACCGGTGGCATGTTTTGATCTGGCTCTCATTCCAAATGACATTTAAAACTTGATGGGATTCGTGTACTGCTTTTCGATTTGATTTCTAGCACAGTGCCAAACATTTACTAGCACTCACATCTCCATTACACACAGCAGCATCTAGACTTTAATACACTAAAAAAATGAAGATAAAATAAAAAAAAGATTATACTGAGCAGTACAGAAACAATACCACCACATTTTCAATGGTTGCTGTGTGTGTTTGTGTAAATGTATGCGTGTAAAGTGTTGTTTATACTTTCGCCTGGCTCCTCTAACTGCGCACGCTCCTCCCCAAACGGACGAGGCGTTTATTCTTGACGCGCTCGCCGTCGCACTACTCTCTGAAACATCAGTTCTGACTCGCAGTGCTCTCCAAACCAACAGGAAGCAGCGGTGAGAAGTAGTAAGGTACACACATGACGATGTTTGTTTTTTATTACACTTTTCGCCAAACCCACGCTACAAAAGAACCAAAGAATTGTGTAAAATCCAGGAAACCTTGAGATTATTACTTGTGACATTAGAACAAAATATATGGAAATGAGAACATATGTGTAAAACTAAATTAAACAACAATCTCCTAAATATTTTCAATTCAATTTTTATTTATTAATATATTGTATTAAACATGGACCATGCACACCGCCACGCGAAATGGGGCCTCACACACTCGACGTGCACGAACGCCTACACAGCAATGAATTGAAGTTACTTATAATTGAAAACAACACTATTCAATCTTTGATGCTGTAAAGTCATTGCTTTAAAGCAATCTATCGTATAACGTGACAAAAATAAATGAGACGTGACTTGAGTGAAGTGCCGATTTACAGAGTTCATGCAAACATATCCATGTTGATAGGATCCGTTGTTTTATTAAGTGCCGTTTTGTGTTTAATTGTTTATTGAGAGGAAAAGTGAGCAGCATATTAACATTCATCTACATGCCGCTCAGTTTGCTAACAGTATACCACTGCAAAAGAATTACAAACCTATGTTGACACCTAAATGAAGAACAAAAAAGAACTTTGCCGTTAATACAGTATATCGGGCCTTAAGAATGTGTGTGTTTGACAAGTTAACCAAGCAAACGCAAACAGGAGAGGGCCATCAGAAATTGTTGGATCGTTTACAGCACCCCTCCTCAAACTGTGCTATGATAGCACTTAATCTCTGTTAATCCCCACAGAGTAAACAGCCTTTCTCAGACAACTCGGGATTAGTTCAGCTTCAACTCCTTTCTGAGGGGAGTTCTGATACCCCCGGGGAGGGGAAGGGAGTTGGGCAGAGGATATTGAGCTGTTCCCTAAAACACAGTTGCCCATCGGGGAGTCCAAACCCATGAGACTAAAGAACAGACATCCTACTGTCACAATTCCTCCTCACCAGGAGCATCTGGACAGGAACAAAGTGTACACACGATGATTAGAGATGTCAGGGCTAAAGTCTGACTTAACACACCAATGGGGTCATTTCCATTTTCAGGTTTCGACAAACGGAAATCACATTTAATTTGATATAAATGAAAATTACGTTGTGATGGAGAAGTATAGTGTAGGTTTTAGGTTGTAGGATTTGTGGGAACATGAATTTTCAATGTTTCATTTGAATGATCAACACACAATTCCAGGAACAGGCACACAAATGTACGACATATTGAATGGACTGTACTTCTACAGTCTTGGTCAGAGCTACCCTCTGAGGTACCCTTGGTAAATATGAACTAAGAAGCCTGTGAAAATAAATCTGCATTAATACTTTTGACCTTTTATAAAAAATAAAAATAAATATAACCTTTGAAGTAAAAAAATGGGGGGAAATCTATTTATGAAATAAATGTTTTTCTCTAATACACATTGGACACAATAATTAGCACCCTTTTATTCAATACTTTTGGCAACCTCCTTTCGCCAAGATAACAGCTCTGAGTCTTCTCCTATAATGCCTAATGCGTTTGAAGACCTGACAAGAGATCAGAGACCATTCCTCCTTACAATTCAAATTCCCAAGTCCATGTTGATACACTCTCCTCTTCAGTTTTCTATAGGGTTCAGGTCAGGGACTGTAATGGCCACTACAGAACCTTAATTTTGTGCTCAGTGACCCATTTTTGTGTTGATTTTTAAGTTTGTTTTGGATCATTGTCCAGGAGAAGGATCAAACCACGGCCCATTATAAGATTTTTAGCAGAGGCAGTCAGGTTTTGATTCGTCTTGGTTGTTTTTTTTGATAGAATCCATGATATTATCCATCTGAACAAGATGTCCAGGACCTCCAGCAGAAAAATAGGCCCACAACATTAAAGATCCAGCAATATATTTAATCGTAGACATTGGGTACTTTTTTAAATCCCTATGTGCACCAAACCTGTTTGCTGTGAAAAAGCTCTTTTGTTTTGGTTTCATCTGACCATAGAACCCGGTCCTGTTTGAAGTTCCAGTCGTGTCTGACAACTGAATATGCTGGAGTTAGATAAGACCAGAGAATTTTTCTTGAAACCCTCTTAAACCACTTGTGGTGATGTAGGTGCTGTTTGATTTTTTTTTTAGGCTTTCTGACCCACAAGTCTCATCTATTTCCTGCAATTCTGCAGAGTCTTTGGCCACTCAAACTGTCCTCCTCGCCGTGCATTAAGACAATATAGACACTTAATATAGACAATATAGACAGTCCTCTTTGGTCTTTGTGTTACCTCATATTTATACTGTTGTTAAACAGGAACTCATGGCTGGATAATTTAATGTTCCTAGACCAATGGTGTGTGTTAAAATTGTAAATATGAAGTGGAATATACATACAGATATATTTTACTAATAAGAATTTTTAGGAGTACCAATAATTGTGGCCAACGTGTATTAGAGAAAAACATTTATTTCATTGAGATTTCCCCCCACATTCATTAGTTTTACTTCAATGAAAGGTTAGATTTTTGTGATTTTTTGAATGAAAGATAAAAAGGATAAACAATGCTGATTTATTTTCACAGCCTTCTTTGATCATATTTACCAATGGTGCCAATAATTCTGATCATGACAGTATACCTCAAAACCTAGTTTTAAATCTGTCCAATTAAATATGATGTACAATGGAGATAATAGGCCAATCTTTCAAGTTAATGTTAACTACCAGACATTTATTTTATAATGAATAAATATTCTGTAGATAATATTGACACAATTTAAGTAAAAGTTTTCATTGAAATTTAGTGTAAAATAAGTAAATAAATTTAAAAATAATTCATTTCAGATTAAACATCCATTTACATTTAATTTTATTCATGTGTATATTACGGAATTATATTGTCCATTAAAAAAACCCATATAGATCAACCACCAACACAATGGTTCTAAAACAGGGGGCCTCTACAAACTTCAATGGGGGCCCCAATAAGTATTAAAATTAAGTTATATTAACACAATATTAATTAAAATGCCACAAACACAAAAAATAATAAACAGAGCAATTCCAAGAGGGTCCTCGCACCTTGGTACTTGGGCCCTAAATATGTGTAACCAGAGATACACCTCAGTTTATGCTAGAGGTCCTTCAAATATTGTCTTGGACATTGGAGGCTTTAGAGTCAAAAAGGTTTTGAACCATTGCACTAGTGTGTGAATCTGATCTTTCATGTTGTGTATTATAAACAACAGATTATTTTAAATATACAAAACATTCAATATTAAAATACATTTTAAATATTATGCTTAAAGTTATAAAAACTGCCCAATTTGTTTAATCCCAAGTTGATATGGTCTATCCACTGCTGAACTCAAGTGTGTCTCAAAGGGTTAAACTCGGACACCCCGATTACAAATTAGCCTTGTATGGATGTCAGGGGCCAGAGTGCAGAGGAGATAACATTTTATCAGAGAGGCAGATGGATGAAAATAGGTAATCAATAGCCCAGGGGATCGATGGTTTAGTGACATCCTTCTTAATCAAAGCAGCAAAGCCATGCTGACGGACCTGAACCCCCCACAGCACACTCAAGGATTATCTGTCTAAAGTCACCGCTAGCATCACGGCTAACAGTCACAAACATGGCACACATGGGAAAAAGACAAGTAACAATCACCTGTTGATGTCAAACTGCAGCCAGACATTTGATTATCAGCATAAAGTCTGCTTCACTTCGCAGTTTATTCTAATCAAGAGACACTGAACATACCAGGAAGGGGCTGTCCAAGCAATATATGAATATATATATATAAACATAAGTATCTTTTACACAAAAAAAGGCAAGACTTGTCCCATAACAAAGTAATTAGTCTTTGCAAATGAATTAGTCTTAAAGTGAACACACACACATACATAATGATCCCAAATGTTAATACGAAGCGTAAAGCTATACAAATCAGCACGACTAACCGCTACACATTTATAGGTATAGACTATATATATGTGTGTGTGTGTGTGTATATATATATATATATATATATATATATATATATATATATACACACACACACACACACACAAACACACACACACACACGTATAATATATATGTATAAAACGATTCAAATAGTATCAAGAAACTCAGAAGGTTCTTACAGAATGTCCAGCATTGATCATTTGATTCACACTAGGACAAGTAAAGAAAAAAAACAGATGGGATGAAAGAGCAGGAAGGAGAGACAGGGAAGAGAGGAGACAGGAGGAGGAGAGAAAAGCCACAGCATCTGTGGGAAAGTTGAAGAATTTTATTAACTGTGTGTGTTTCGAGAGGGGGGTCTAGCAGCACGGAATGTTCCGGGTGCTGATGGTCAGCCCAGGGTGAGTGAGAGGGCTGGCACGAGGGCCACGGACCACAGCCCCCACACAAAGCATCCTGGGAGCCATGGAGGAGGGAGATAGAGGAGGGGAAAAGAGAGAGGAAGAGGCTCGGCAGGATCTCCCCACTGCTCCTCTGCCTCTCTGTGTCTAGAGGAAATGTGGAGCACTTCACTGCCCTCTGAAACGCATGCCTTCCCCAGTTAGCAGCGTTGCTAAGGGCCAAGCCCGGCTGGCTAACGGGGAAAAAAAAGTCGAAACTTTTTGCAGTTAACCTCCTAAAAACATTGTCAATTATATATGAAAAGAAATGTAGCTGGTAGCTTTTTTGGGACTGTTTTTGGTTAACATAAGTTTTGATTTTAAATACCGCTCAATCTATAAACCTTGAGGAAGACAATAGCGTTTATCGTTTGTGACTTTAGGTCTCTCTAAACATGTACAAACACACATAAACAGAAGTGTAAATGGGTGTGACATGGTTGCAAAGACAACAAAAACAGGGTTCAGGAGTCATAGTGACAAGCGTAAGGGGAGAGGATAGGCATCGCACTTCAACACACACAAACACACACACACACAAAGACACACACACACACAAAGACACACACACACACACACACACACACACACACACACACACACACACACACACACACACACACACACACACACACACACACACACACACACACACACACACACACACTTACCTCATCTGAATCTTGGGGAATTTGTCCTTACATGGGAATACGGCTAATTGAATTAATTAGCAGTTCTGTTCCATGACCGTGTATCATTATGTGCATGTGAGTGTCTATAGACCTACAGGGGAAGAAATGCTACTAGCAGACAACAGGTTTCAGGACGAGTTTAATTAAAATTACTGGCCATTTAAGTTAGATCCAAAATGTCTGTCTGCAATGAGTCAACATGTCTGAACAATGTATAGTTCCCTCAATCAGGCCCTTTGAGGACGTGTGCAAAAACTGACCACAACAACCATAGTTTCTAGGTCAGTGACAAATAAGATTTTGAGATAAGGAAAGAAACCTTATCTAAAAAAAAAAAATATATATATATATATATAGTGTAAAATGCATGTACAAAGCTTGTACAAATGTACTTTTTGTATTCATATTGGTTTCATATGACTTTCAAAAACAAAATTTGGACAAAATGTTTTATATATATATATATATATATATATATATATATACACACATACATACATACACTTAATTTTTTTTTTTATATAAAATAACATGAATTAACTCATAAGTATATTTAAGTTTTCTGGGGGAAGTGCCATATGACATTTTTACCAAAAAGCTAACACTGACTATCAAATCTGAATTGTAAACATACTTATTGACATTTCTGTAACATCATTTTCTGTTTATTCCAGCTGTTGGTCATGATTTGGCAAAATTATTTGTTATTAAGATATTTATGATATATTTGTTTGTTTTTTATCTTGCTTTTGTTACCCCATAATAACAAAATCAAAATAACTTGTTTCCTTTCCAAGAATTTCAGAAGAGTTTTTCATCATTATGCAGTTGGAACAATCATTCATATTTTAAACTTTATGCCCCCCAAATGATCAAAATGAATTTAAATTCAGAAATGAAAACAAGTTCCTCACAGGTGTATTCAAGTCAATGTATGTATGAATTGAATGTTTAATGCATTTTTTAAAAAAAAACAACAAAAAAAATAGATTAGTAAAAATTTAACATGTCAATGACTATGATACTGCAAAATCATAAATTAATATGGAATCTCCTTTAAAACATGTACTTATCTTTAAAATCTTTATTTTAATTGTTTTTTAAAAAGTGATTAAATAACAGTGGCATACCTGTAGTCAGAGTTATATTGACGGACACTACAGATATTGTGTTTGTAAAGCTGTGTTCATGGCAAACATATGTTTGCGTAACAGCTTCATTAGTGTGTTTCATTGCCGTTTTGGAACATTTACCTGAGGAGAAGTTGGGGGGTGAGACAGTAGCCTCATCGACGTTGGAATGCAACAGGCTGGGTCATGGGGGAATTATCGGGAGTCTACATCAATCCCTTGTCAGGATGGTTTCCTGTTTGAGTGTAAATGCACTGTGTTCTTCCTTGACGATCACTTTGTGGTCTTGTGTTTACCCACTTGCCAGCACTTCCTGTCCAGCTCAAAGCCAGCGGCTGTTTACCCAACACTAACAGGCGTCGGCTAATGCAGCGTCCCGTGAAAGGACAACCCTCCAGCTGCCACAGCCCCCAGAGATCCCCTACCCTAAACACACATCTCTGAACTTCTGCCAAAGTTCACACAGACCACATATCAGATGCGAACTACCTTGTGTAACTGAGCTCACCAAATTTCAGGTTTGGCCAAGTAAAAGAAAAGAGAGAAATTCATAGAGAAGAGATCGACGTTGATGCTCTATTCTTTCAGGCTAATTATACCACTAATTCAGCTCATTAGTGTCCTACTGACTCACAGGTAATGAACTCTGACAGGCTAAATCTGTCAAACAGACAGGAGTGCACATTTACCTGCACATGCGCAAAGCAGACACACACAAGCTCATTCATCTCAGTGCTTTAACTCTTACTTGGCACACAGAAATCTCAAGCCCTTTTACATGTCTCAAATAAGCCTCCTGTGTCCAATCAGTAGTAAGTTATCAGATTTTGTTAAGCGGTGGGATTTGATTATTATAGCTTCTTATATACACTGCCGTTCAAAAGTTTTAGATCGGTAAGATTTTTAATGTTTTTAAAAGAAGTCTCTTCTGCTCAGTGCTCACCAAGGCTGCGTTTATTTGATTAAAAATACAAAAATTATGACAATTTAAAATAACTTTTATATTTTCATATATTTTAAAATATGTAATTTATTCCTGTGATCAAAGCTGTATTTTCAGCATCATTAGCATCATGATCCTTCAAAAATCATTCTAGTATGCTGATGTAATGCTCAAAAAACATTCATTATTATTATCAATGTTGAAAACATTTTTCAGGATTATTTGAAGGATAGAAAGTTCAAAAGAACAGCATTTATTTGAAATAGAATCTTTTGTAACATTATAAATGTTTTTACTGTAACTTTTGATCAATTTATTTCATCCTTGATGACTAAAAGTATTGATTTCTTTCCCCCAAAAAATAAAATATAAATTCTTACTGACCCCAAACTTTTGAACAGTAGACTTTAATGCTACAAAAGCTTTCTATATCAGATGCTGTTCTTTTGAACTTTCTTTTCATCAAAGAATCCTGAAATAATTTAAATAACTGTTTTAAACATTGATAATAATGAGAAATGTTTCTTGAGCATCAAATCATCATATTAGAATGAAGAATCATGTGACACTGTTATGCTGATGATACTCAGCTCTATGTTTCTTCACGCCCCGACGAAACCTACCAATTCACAAAATTAACGGAATGCATAGCTGATATAAAAAACTGGATGACTAGTAATTTCCTACAACTTAATTCTGAAACACTAAATGGTTTAGCTCCGCAGTACTTGAGCGAGCTCTTAACGCATTATAGTCCTTCACGTCTATTGCGATCTCAAAATTCCGGCCAGTTGATAATACCTAGAATATCAAAATCGACTGCTGGCGGTAGATCCTTTTCCTATTTAGCACCAAAACTTTGTAACAGTCTTCCTAACATTGTCCGGGAAGCAGACACACTCTGTCAGTTCAAATCTAGACTAAAAACACATCTCTTTGACCTAGCATTCACACAATACATTATAGACTTCTATAATTCAATGTTAAGCTGCATAGATTAGGTCAGCCGGAACCAGGAACACTTCCCTTAAATCCTGATGTACTTGTTACATCATAAGAAGAATGGTGTCTACACTAATATTAGTCTATCTGTTTATCCCGAGGTTTACCGCAGTCCGCCGGATCCAGGCCGTATCTAGATCTGATGAAGGACCTGCGCCTGGACACGACAACAACACAGTTCTGAAGTGTCTACTAGTCTCTCCACTGTGAAGGCCTCCTTCCCTTCCCTTTAGCCCTGTACAGAAAAAACTTTGTCGGGATAATTCCCGTTCACGATAAAAAGTACAGTATTATAAAATTTTCAAGGCGTGTACCTTGGAACCCATTTCATGGTTTGTGTTCGAGCCATCAGGCACTGTTGTGAGCAAATGAGCGGCCAGAGCACATAAAAGGTTTTCTGTTAGAATGGTGTCATGTTGACACTGAAGACTGGAGTAATGACGCTGAAAATTCAGCTTGATCACAGGAATAAATTACACTTTACTATATATATATATTCACACAGAAAACAGCTGTTTTAAATTGTAATATTATTTCACAATACTACCGTTTTTTTTGTGTTTTTTTTTACCAAATAAATGAAGCCTTGATGAGCAGAAGAGACTTCTTTTAAAAATCAAAATTTACAGATCCAAAACTTTTGAGCAGCAGAACAGCAGTGTACATATGTCATTGTGTTACTGCATTGTGACGCCCGACATGATGAAAACGTTCTAAAATGTATCTATAAGTCTATGCGTAAATGTTTCAAGATCCAAAGTTGTCGATTTGTTAGTTGCTCTGATGTTTTCTCAATATAGATGAAAGTCTTAACCCTGGTTTTGCATAAATGTGTGTCATGTATGCCACTTTGATGGACGGAGTCGGTAAAGTCACGTGTTGCAGAATTTCGGGTATTTTTTGCTGATCCAGCTCTCAGATGTGAAAAACACAACAGACACTGCACTCTTGTGATTTCCTCACAGGGTTTTAAACAACAATATCAGATTATTTATAACGTTATTCCACTGGATTAATGCACGGGCATATACTTCATTTTCCTCGTTCCTCTCCACGTATACTCCTTTGGCCGTGAGTGTGGAAAGACACGTTTGTTGCACATTTAGTGGACTTTGTTTTCAAGCTCTCAAGTCGTCCGCACGAACAGACAAATTGGGCTGCATGCGGATGTCCGCGTACCCTCCTTATAGAGTGCTGTAAAAAAATTCTAAATTTTCTTCAATTCTAATCCATATTCATATTCTAAATGGAAAACACCCACCCTAAAAAAAAAAAACGAAACAAAAACTAAATGTCAATGACAGAGAGAATTCATGAGGTGAATAAGGCCACAAAGGGACAAATTTACTACAAGAGCTGCTCTGTTCCTGCCGCCCCCCTCCACCCCACCCCCTTTTCTAACAAGGAAAAAACAAGAGCCTGAAATCAATTATCCTCTCTAGTCTAGTCGTTAGCTGCCCTTGGATAGACACAGATAATTAAGCTCAGCGCTTCTTTTAATATTACGGGCACTTAGCGATTCTGATTCTGACTGAGCTCTGGCCTGCACCACACTCAAATCAGTCCCACTGGAGGCAATGGGCCACACTCATACGAGGTTCCATTAACTGGATCAGAACGCTTCAGTGGCAGCATGCAAATGGGGGCCAAAGGGCAAAGAGAGACAAAAAAAAAGTGTATGTGCGAGAGAGACGGAAAAGAAATGTGCTAAGCATCCGTAAAACCACACAGGGCTTGATCTTTATCTGTACTCGCTATGGTCCCATCAGATACATGCATGGTGGGAGAAGTGCAGAAACAGGATGTGACGCAGGCTGGATTCAAACACATATTCGAACCTGCACAAGCTGACATTCTTGTCTGGCTTTCACATTAACAGATTTAACAGTTCAAAAAGAGGTATTTAAACAAGAAATACAGAAATGTGACATTTATATATAGTTTTTCCTGACCTGAATAAAAAATTCCCATGACAACTCCAAAAGAAATTCACTGGCAGAGCAAGAAAAAGGGAGAAAACCCCCCACACAAATACACATAATTTATCCTGTATTAAATTGGGCAAAAAGGTAGACAATGTGATGATTCAGGGATTAAATGCCATCTTGCTTCACATTATCAGTCCTCTTCATAATACGCCGTGCTCTGATTGGCTCTTGTCAGCCAGTTTAATGTCAATAGTAAATTGGAAGGATTGTTAACCTAGTTGGGACATGATTACGGGCAATGGTAGGCAGTCATGTAAAAAAATAATGTCTATTACACTAATCTAATCAAGAAGTCCTTTTTCAGATGAATTAGAATGGGGCAGCCAATTATTTGAAACATTTGCGCAGTGCTTTCTGTCAGTGAAAGAGAAAAAGAGAGGAGAAAGATAACGACACAAGAGCTGTTTAACATGCAGGCCATGAGTTGGCTCATATCACTGGTCTTCACACTGGGAAGAGGTCAGAGGCTGACCAATGCAGGATCAGCCAGTTAATGCTGAAGAAATGGACCTCCTTGAATGCCTGCCGGCACTGACAGGAAAACGATAAGGACAAGTACATGACAGAAAGAAGGTGTGCGCCACATGTTGAAATTTAAAATGTGATTCTTCTTTCCTTTTCCACAAAGAGATCAAGTTGAACGAGTAACATTATGCGAGTAACTCATGGGACATTAATAGTACGTCGCTCTCCGTCTACGTCTGGATCGGAAGAAGAATGAAGCCCAGCAGGCCTCCCCAAATCACCCCCCTCATCCATCCCCAGGGCCCAATCTGATCTCGGCTTTGGGGACGCACACCTGCAACCCAGCCCAGATTAAGAGCCGGGTCTAATTTGAAATCTGTTAGCGCTGCCCTTTCAGAGACCGACATCTGGCCATAAAGAGGCTCTTTTTTAGCCACTTACTGCTGAATTATTATAGGCCAGACATTGCTCATGATGACGCATGTGGCTACGGGAGTCAGGCGGTTTGTGGAGCTCAATATCTCAGCTGTCTGATGGAAGTTTCTTGGATTCTATAAAACAGATATTAGACACCCTAGTCTGCAAATCAACACCCACCTCCACCCACCCCTCGTCATGCAGATTTCGCCATGGTAAAGACGAGAGAGTTAGTTTGTTAGTAAGTTAGTTGGTTTGCTTTAAATTAAGGTCTTAGTTGTGTTGTTAAAGCGCAGTTATCATGGTTTTGGCATGTTTTTTTTTAACCTTATCCCTCAACAAAAACACAATAGGATTTGTCCATTGGCTTTTGGATTATTGCCCAAAAATAAGCACTGTGCTTATAAGCCCTGACACGTTTGGTTCATTACAATCTTCACAAATGAACACAACTTTCATGAATTTTGAAGCCTAAATACACTCACCAGAAATAAAAAGCTAAACGTAGGCTATAAACAAACTACACCATGGTCACATGACTTCAATGTCACCACCATTAAGCTTTAGGCAACTCTTTCATTTCATTATTTAAAAAAAAAAAAAGTCTGAGTCAGAATAGCATGACTATAAACACAACTAAAGTATAGACGAGTTTACCTGATCAGCGTGATGACGTTTCATATCTCCAACAACCTATTTAGTCTCTCATTCACTTGTTAGAAAAGGCCTTTTTCAAGACAAGCAAAAGACAAACTAAAACATTTTATGTCGCAGCATAAAATGTGAAAAATACCTTGAACTTGTGTTCACCACAGACTTTATTTTTAGGCATTTAACCAAAAACCCACTAAAAATTTTTTTAACTTCAGTGCTAAAATAATAATTTCCATGTTTTGGCCAACAAAAAAACATGATTCCTGTAGCATTCCACTGTAATCAGTAAAAATCGGACAGTTTTTTCTACTATTGATTACACTCAGATTACATGAGAAAACAAGTATATCACTAACATGCACTTGGAATAAAGGGGTGTGAGAAACGCACACAATGCATGTATTTCACACTTTAAGATATTCACGCTTGGTGACAGGCTGCGAAACGTTAGAGTGTTGCTGAGGGTTGGCAGTGTGAGATGCCAGCGAGCGCCACCCTCCCAATAAGTCACCACGAGGCGCAATTAGCAGAGCTGTCATTCCTACCCTGCCTGGCCCGCTAATACAGACCGGCACCTAGTGTGTGAGGAAGGGGAGTGGGGGCTCTGGTGTCCATGGCAGCACCACACTAATTAAAAAAATGAGACTGCAACATGGCCTAGCTGCCAACAAAGAGCACTCACGCCAAAACCTATCGCCTAAGAGGGAGTGTGTGTGAATGCGTGTGTGTGGTCAAACAATCCCAAAAATAAGCCCATAGCGGTGTCTTTGAGCGACCTCATAGAGTTTTAGAGCCAGAGAAGGTGTGAATTTATCCCAGGCAGTAAAAGGTTAATGGGTATATTCAGAGGTTCTCTCGGGCTTAATCGTACATAACGGCCAAGCAGCCCAAGAGGCAACAGGAAGAAACTTTCCCTTTGCTTTAAAGCAAACAATTAAATACAGAGACCATGTTTTAATGGCTCAATAATAGCCCTCTTAATTGACAGATATCACTGATTTAAGTGTCCTGAAATATAACAGTCCTAGGATCAATAAACTACAAAAAAAGGATTTTTAAACAGATTTTAATTTGTTTTTGTTTTGTTTTTTTAACTCTAAATCCAATAACTGATAAATGGACAACATTAAAATTCTATATTGTTTTGTTCGAATGAATTAAAGCTAAAAGACTAAAAAAAATTGTTTAAATGCTACAAACAGTTTTAGGCATTAGGGTCAGTTTACCTCAAGTGGTCTAGTGGAGGTTGCTTAACCATTTTTTGTTTTCCTAATTTCCTCAAGACGGCTGCTGTGGTTAAACAGTGCTTAAAATGCAACAGTATTCTTGTAGGGCGGGGTTTTAGAAAGAGGGGGGCGTGTCCAAATCAGCAAGTATAGTTTTAGAACAGCTAACATACAGCACCATTAATTCAACTCTTGACATTCTCTTAAAAGAAGATTAACAGTGAAGGCTGGAAGAAGAGGCAGAGGTTGCTGAGGCTAAATGCTAAACAAAACCTTATAGAAATAGGTGGGTCAAGAAGAAAAAGGAAAAAAGAGAGAGGCTGAAAACAGCATACTATTTCTCTAGTCGGATCCAGGTGGGCTGTCTGGGTGTGATCACTCTAAAACATAATTCCAGCCTGGAGAACGAGGAATGATGCATGTGGAGAAAGAGGTATGGAAGACAACGCGTCTCTTCCCCCTTACCTCCAGCTCACACCCCCCAAACAGGCCCCTAATTGAAAGACGAGAGTAGCCCAGACCTTGACAGGCGGGAGGTCAGTCTAATTGCTGCTGGCCATATTTAACATTAAGATAATCAGCCCATTAATTACCCTTTGGATCATTAAATCAGTCGCTTGCAAAATGAAATTTCGAGCTCTATTACTCACTTGAGAGACCACGAGGGAGGGTTTTCATTTATCAGCCACCAATCCTGGATGCAGAGCGCACACACCAATGCCTGAGCTGTTCACCAGGAAACAAGCTTGCTGAGTATCAGCATTTAGCGACAAGACAGCGCTTCGAATGTATGACCGCTTCAAAAATGTCTCAAGACTGAGACATTCTAATAAGGAAAACCATCAACTTTACACACGTCAAATGCAAATCATATCAACAGAACTTAATTTTCCAAGAAGTATAGAGTATACCTTAGATTATATTCTGTTTTTAGATTTGACACACTCACAACAGTCAATTGTGCTCTATCCAATCAGATTGAATCCATTTGGATGTTACAAGTTAAATCAATTCAAATGTCCAGTAAAGGATGGGAAGGCAGCAAATTACACGCAACAGAGCACTGACAAAATCACATGCACACACAATCACGGGGTGGCCAAGTAGTCGAATGTAAGTCGAATTCTATAAGATTCTCAGCGATTTTATGGCTTTTTATGGCTTTTATCGGGTTTCCCAACCAGGCTTCATGAACCCCTAGAATTTCATGAGGGAACTGAAGTTTGTAAGATTCTGATAGAAATGCAATTCTGAATTCAATTAAAAGGCATAACATTTTTTAATCATAATACATATATAAATAAAATATATATAAAATAAAAAATAATCAAATAATAATAGTACTTTTTATAAATTACGCTTTATATAAGGTGTCTTTAATATGTAGTTAAACAAAAATTAAGTACAATTTACTTATTTTGTTAATGTATTGCAAAACACTTGTGCTGGTATTGAAGTGGGATATCGGTATAAGGTTAAGGACAGGTTTAGTGGTATGTGTACATTTCAGGGTGGGTTAAAAGGGAAGGGAAGAGTCAACAGTGTAATTATAGCAGTAAATACAGAAATCATAACAGATATAATTACATGCAGGTAATAATAATAATAATATGAGTACTATGTATAAACATGTATACACGCAATAAGTGCATTGTATCAGATCATTAATTTAAATGTTAGTACATAGTAGTTAAAGACACTTAAAGGTCCACTGAAGTGGCTTGAAACGCGCAGCATTATTTAATGTGTTGACGTAATATCCACTGAAACAGGAAACCAGGGCGGGACATATCGAACAGCCCCTCGCCTTTTTGAACTAGCCAATAGCGTTTAGTTTATATCACAGCTCGGACAGAGCTGTTGAGCTCGGCAAAGCCACATTTGACAGCTTATGACAGCCACAGTCTAATAGACTCCCCTTTTAGATTTAACATGTAACTGTTACTAAAGCAAAACAGTAAACATAATTATGCTGAGCAAGTGTAGTTTGTGTAGATATGTAGTTTTGAAATTTATGTTGGTGCATGAATGGCACCGGTGTGATCTCTTCCACTTGTCAGTTTCTAATGCCGAGTCTGTCTAATCGTTTCTCCTCCTAATTTCCTCCATATCATTTTAAAATACAGCATTCTGTGTAGAATTCAAATGGGTTTTGGTTTTGTGGTCTGCGTCGACTCGCGCATTTGATCCTCTCTGTGCTATCGTGCCTCTGGACCGGAGCTGATTGCGCGCTGCGGTGGTTCGCATGACACTAATGTGAGACTAGACCTCATTTGCCCCAATGGAAAGCATATTTACACTGTCTGAATCATTCCCTATCCCCTATATAGTGCATTAGGTGCCATTCACCATATGGAAAATATTAATAGAACAAGTGACCGATTTCAGCCACCGCTTCAGCCACTATTTATAGTGCAGTGGGCGGTATGCTTCAGATTCGAGAGAGCATTTGATTGGACAGAAAATTTGATGAGAAGCTGAATAAGGAGTGATGTGATCAAAATCATTGATCCATATTGGTGGAAGTGAGAGACTAAGTTTTGAATGCGAATTTTGTCATCGTTTTAGAACACACTACCTTATAAATAACCTTAAGGCTAATACTTTTAATACTAAAAGCCAAAAAAACGTTAATTTTGATTTCATGTGGACTTTAACATAAAGTGGGACCAGGGCTGTCAAAAGCTGAATTTAAATGATCTGATCGCAAACAGAGAAGCAAAATCGGGTTAAAGGGTTAGAATAGAAATTTCCAAATATGCTTGTGCCATTGTAGATGCTCAGTGTGATAAACTCCTGACTTCTAAGATAATCTGAATGCGTGATGTGAATTACGTTAATAACACAATATCACATGCTTCAGTAATGTATTTCCGCTATTATTTTAATGCGTCAAAGATTTTAAATTTTTCGCATGTGTCAAAGCATTAACGTTGATAGTCCTAATATGTATATGTGATTTTGAAGTAATATTTTTTAAAGATGATTTTAAGATGAGGTTAAAATTATTTAGCGGGCTATTTCAAGTAAATAAATTGGATTACAGAATATCTCAGTTAACAAAAAGATGGTGGGATAAAGGGGATTGAAAAATGAACACTGAACCAAGGACCCCCGTTATCAACTACTATATTCTTAATATTCTTGATGTACAGAAAAATGCATGCTTTTACTTGTTGTGAATCTTGTCTGCTTAGCCTACAAATATATTTCACATCAACTTTCAATGTCACTAAGTAAAAGCCAGGTCCAGTCAAAAACATGAGGGAATCACACTGGATTACCCTCCGTCTATTTCAGCAGGAGTATTGAGGGTGAGTAGAGAGATGACTGTGTCCAGTGACTGAGGTTAATTGAGATAATATTGACCCTCTCTGTAATCTCCTCTTCCCACTCAGGGGGCCACATGGCTTCAACATACATAAATAAACAGCTACATGAGGAACTATAATCGCATTAGCACATCGACAACGGACGGCAGAAAATGGCGGATCCATATCGAAAGATTTTCAGAGAGGAGGGGAGTAATTAAAAGGTGCTTCAGGTGACTAATGAGGCCGGCGTGGAATGGGAAGTCGATATTTTGGCGGCCAGCAGTCAGCACTAATTTGTTATGATGGCTGGTGGGACTAAAGCCTCTCTGCCGATAATTACGCTGCTAAAGATGGAAGAGCAAGGAAAAGGAAAAATCTCATTTTAGGTTTTTCCACAGAACTCCACACACATATGCTATAAGGCAGATTGTCACTGTCATGTGACCTACGGCATCAGTTGCATAGCTTCACCGCCATTGGTTATTAATGGGATAACCATGGTATAATAAAGTTTCCATTGAATGCGCTTTGCAGAATCTTGGTGGAAGTAGAAGGTTATCCGTAGGGCCGGGCGATATGATGATATTATCGTATATCGACGATGTCTCGCAAGTACGATGTCGATTTAACAGTATGTTTCCAGACGATAATAGTCATCAAAAAATGACATAGGCTATTTTTCACATAGCCCTATAGTTAAACATTTATTCACATGCAATAACATGAATTAAATATTTTTTATAGGGTAGTAGGATTAGGATTAGAAAATCGATTCTTGATAGCATTCTTAAAGCGCAAGACGAAAGAGAACACGTCTGCATGCGCGCTGTTTTCTGAGCTGCGCACTCATACAAAGCGCGCAAAAAGCCGCCTCTCATATAGTGCACGGACAAATACACACAGAATTATCTCTCACAATTATCCTTCTAGTTAATTTATAGCATCAAACATGAATAAACATCAGAAGAATTATTGTTTCAACCGTGGAAAGACGTCAGTAGGCAGGCCAACACTCCTTTTTTTTTCCCCAAGTTCAAACATCCCCATAAACACAGCCGGTTTTGTTTTAAACGGTTGAGAAAGAAAAACAGCAGGCCTATGTCCATTGAATCAGTCCAATGACAGCATATACTCGCTGCCACCATTGTTGATCAAAGAACAAAAGAAAAAGAAAATCACTAACTGAACTTTTGTAACTTTAATTAGCTTAATATTTGATTTGCCTGTTGTTCGGCGATGACAGCTCCAACTGCAACATGAGTCTGTGGATGCGACCTTGAGATATGTTCCCTGTCAAACATCATTTATCCTTATACTTTTGTAATTTTTTTCTGCATATGCTATCCATTTTTATACAATTTTGTTCTGCAAACGAAAAAATAAAAATTTCCTGATAATTCAGAATAGCAGAATAGCCTATATAACCAAGTTGCCTAGGCCTATTTTATTTTGGTTTGCAGGTTGATAAAAGTTCATCAGAAACAAATGGTAGAAGTAGGTTAACTTTACCCGTTTCTGAATATTAATTTAAATGTTGCACATAATAAAAAGGCCTAATCAAAAAGCTCAAAGATGACCATTGTAATCAAAATTAAAATTTCGTTATTGCAAACGGATGAAGAAATTGCGTTGCTTTGAATATCTCATGCACGTGTTCGGAGTTTACAATGTTGGCAGCTCCGTTACAGTATAGGGTTAAAATAAATAAATAAATAAACAAAACAAACAAAATCCCCAAATATAATTTTTAATGACTTCTGTTTCTAAATATATAAAGCAGTCATTTTTATTTTGTAAACGGCATAAGGTGACCTTGGAACTCCAAAACCAAAAAGGAGGAGGAAAAAACTAAATGTTTCTGCTCATGCAGAACGAAACAATTCTTTTTTAATTCCTAGTTTTAGACAAATAACAAATATATTATAGTTTGAATACAAGTTTAAAAATAGAGCAACACATTATTAGGAAGTTAAACTTCGCCTATCATTAAATCAAGCGATACCACCAAAAAAAAGAAAGAAAGAAATCGGACCTTATGAAAAACAAATAGGCAAGACACCTTGCTATAACATCACGCATTCTTTCAGCATTCTTACAATCACCAAATTGTGTTCTGTAGTTGTATTTAACATTTCTCCTCACGAAACGAAATTCGTTTCAAACACAGACGCAATAAGAACAGTGAGGAAAATATTAGCAACACTAACATAACAAGCTAAGCTAATGTTTTATGCTCGTTTAAGCTCAAACTGCAAAGTAAAAACTTTAACGTTTCAATCATTAAATTAAACCAACTAAATCGCATGCTATCATTAGATAAAGTGCAGCCAAACTCATCATGACTTGAGTTAACGGTGTATTCCGTGGTGTTGTCTCCGGCGGGGTGTGTTGGGTAGATAATATAATCGGATATCGCAATATTTTTTGAGGCGATTATCGATAAAATATTTTTTACATATCGTCCAGCCCCAGCCCTAGTTATCCGTGTACTTTTTGTGTACCGTTTTTTGAATACTATATATTCGTACTACTCCGTTGCTGTACATTTTCTTGCTATACTATACTATATAGTTGGGAAATATAAAGTAGGAAAATTTTATCAGCACCTTGTTTACATTAAGTGGAAATGTTACACCCATAACAGAAATGATTGGTTATGTGAAAAGCTCAAACAGATAGAAAGAGGAAATAATGTAATTGTGTACCTGCTGGCATCAGGAGCCGGCTTAAGGCGTCCTTGAGCATTGGCCTCCCACACACTATTAGCCAGCTCGTTGCCAATGGCAGACATGACCTTGATGAGCTCCAGGGGCCACTCGTCCAGGTCCAAAGAGCGAACACGGGACAGGTGAGTACCCAGGTTCCGATGAATGCCTGAACATTCGATACAGATCAAAGCCCCTAGGTTCAGACTGGCCCAATCAGGATCTGAAAAAGCCAAAAAAGAGAGACAGAAAAAATGAAACTGTCCATTAGTTTGTTTATATATATATATATATATATATATATATATATATATATATATATATACGACATAACCATGAATATATGGCATATATAACCCTAATTTGTCCATATAGAAGTATCATTCCGTTTATTGCATCATTTAGCCAGACCAATATATAATGATCAGTACATAATACGAAATGTAAACACAGATCTCAGATTATAACAAATTTATTCAGGTCAAAACTCACTCTGAGCTTCACAATCCACACAGCGTGTGTTTCCTCTCATGTTCCTGACAGACTGCAGCGCGATGGCTTCTGACTGGCTGCTCAGACGAGACTACGGGCACATAAGTAAGTTAAAGTTTGTTTCAAAGGTGAACGACTCTCATGAAGCATATTATAAAGCTTCATTAGACAATTCTGACTACACAGCAACATTGCAAACACCCAGCATTTTATGCTGAAATGAGATTCCAAAGTAGGGAAACAAGCGGAGCTAAATAAAAAGAATAGAGGCACTCTGTACAAGGTCCAGGGAAATGCAATTTGCCCTGGCCTGAGGCATAAACACACAGTGGATTGAGAGTTAAATTGTAGCTATGAAACTAGCATGTAATACTGCAGGAGGGTAATATTAGAATGAAAGTAATTACAATTTCTAAACATGGGCATGAATGTGTAATATATATATATATATATATATATATATATATACATACACACACACACATATATATATATATGTTTATGTATATGTATATATGTGTGTATATACATATATATATATATATATATATATATATATATATATATATATATATAGCCATGTAACAAGAAAGTGGGGCATTTTAATTATCTTATGCAATTGATAAAACAACTCTTTCACAAGAAAGGACGTCAGCCAATAACATTGAATACATTAAATATGTTTTTTATGTTATACAACCAAATATGTTTTACAACCAAGATGGTTGTAGGGGACCTATGGGGAAAAAAAATAATTATAATAAATATATATATATATATATATATATATATATATATATATATTTACAATACAGTACTCTGCATGTTGGTTGAATCACATTACTTATTGTTGGAAAACGTGTTTAACGTGGTGTTTTCCATTAATTAAGAAGCAGTGAGGCTTTTTTTATATAATTTTTAAACTTTTTAAAATTTAAAGTTATTTAAAATAAATTTATGCCCCCAATTAATTAAAATTACATTTTTATTCAGAAATTGAAAACACTCCACTCATAGAAGGGGTGTATTCAAGTTACTGTATGTGTAAACTGAATTGTTAATGTAATCATAGGAATGGGGTCCCTTGCAAGTGGAACATCATTTTTGTGAGACATTGGCATGAAAAAGTTTGAAAATCCCTGGTCTAAATCAAAGCAATACAAAGCATAATATGTGAAAGACACTGTTTTAGTGCAGTGAATCTGTTTTCTACCTTCTGTTTGCTGCTCTCACAGGACTGCAAGCTCGCCAGGATCTGGCTCTCAATGGCCTGAACCCATGCGTCCCGCTCCTCATAGGATGTTGCCTCAAAATTCCAAGTCTGTCCCGTCAGAGAAACAATGATGAACTCAAAGTTGTCCTCTTGTTCTAGACCAGATGGGAGAAAACAGTCAGGATGATTACTAATAAACAGCTAGAGCAGCAGAGAATCAGAATGTTTATTAAGACGATTCATGTCATTTTTTTCATATTTTTGTTTGTTTTAAAAAAACTAATGAACATTTTATAAATGTGATGTTTTCTGAGTGCAGCTTAAGACATTATATGAATGCTTAACTCAAACACTTTGGTTGTACTGTTCTGGGATAAAAGTCACCAGGAAGGATTCTCGCCCCTGTGGAGCACCTGTTAGCTGCAGGACACACTCTACAACCCCTGACCTGGAGGGCTTGGCCCGCGACCCTGGTCAGGATATGCCACTAATTACAGACCAGACCAGCATCATGATCTTTCCAACCGTGCTGCTGGTCCTGTCCACAACACTCCCTAGGCAAAGTGACATATGGATCTGCTATCCAGTGCCCTGGTTAGGTTAATGGGCCAATCACAAGACAATTAGGAAAATGTGTGTGTGTGTGTGAGTGAGTGAGAGAGAGAGTCAGAGCCCCCTTTTCAGGAGTTTATCTCAAGAGTTTGAATACAGAGAAATGGAGGGAGGTTATTTTGCGGCACTGAGGGTCAACATTTGGAAAGTGTTAGGAACAAAAGGCCATTGACTGGGTGATCAGATGGGACAGCAATGGAAGGGGCAAGCAGATGGCTTGAACAGAGAACCTGCATTGATGAGATGTGTTAGTGTGTCACAATCAAAGGGATCCCCCCCGAAACACGATCTGAGCCAGTAAGAGATCACACACTTTACACATTCTGTTTATAATTTACTCTGGAGTGGGCAATTACATAATGAAGAAGTAATCAGGGAAGTAATACCCCTCCACACACACACACACACACACACACACACACACACACACACACACACACACACACACACACACACACACACACACACACACACACACACACACACACACACACAGAGGCATCCCTAAGGCCGAAATGCCATATGAAGTGGAAAGACCCATGCACTCCATAGCATCTGCAGGGCAATGAAAACAGGAAACAACCTGGAAACTCTGTATTCTAGAATACATGGAACAATCTAATCCCTCATGGATGGCTGGCATCACTGACAGACAAACTCATTTCAGCCTCAGATGGCATATTCATGAACTCATGATGCTTTTTACACAAAAATGCCTAGAACAACTGATTGGCTAACGTTGGGATCCAGTTGGAGTCAGGATATATTTCGTTTCAATGAGGAAGAACTAAACATTTTATCTTTGAAAGAAAGAAAGTTTACATAGCCTCTTCCTGTCTTAAGACGAAAGTATCATCAGTGACAAGGGACTGTGTGTATGTTGCTAAAATTTAGGTGACAATACGCACAAAAATGAAAACAACAAAAGACAGGAAATAACAATAAAGGCATGATATATTAGTGTCCACACCAATAATGACAATTAGTTAAAGCAGTCAAATCTGCTGCTTTAAATGGTCTATCAGGGATATTCAATTAAATTCCAAGAGGTCTGGTCTCTATGTTTCCTTCCCAGCAGAGGTCCGGACAATACTTTTTTTGGATAAATCTGGGCAGCAGTAGTAATTTGTAAAAAACAGCAAAAACCTAAACAGTGAAAATGGTCATCAAAAATGAGTATGTTGGGCCTCAGTGGTTTCTAAGAAGCTACTGTGTGGGGGTTCAGGGTTTTCCTCTTTTCAAGTCTGGACATTTTTTTTTTTCTTAAAATAAGTATCTACTATAAACAAACAAAGAACAATCAAAATGCCCTAATCATGAACAGAAAACAAATTTAATTAGTTATTTCAAGGTTTTAGTTGTCTATATAGAATCTTCCCAATTATAACATCATTTATTATGAAATGCTCAACATAATAATGCTCAATATAGATGAAAAAAAAAGTCATATGACAGATAAAAATAGTTGTATGCTGCATTCTCATTTTCAGCAGTGTTTTATGAATCTAGATTGTTGTTCACGGTTTCTCTACTGTTGTTGACATAACCGAGTTATCTGAAGTCTTCAGTGGGAGAGAGAAGCAACGCAAACGAAACAAAAAAGACTTGAATGAAGCACGTTTTGCTCTAGACAGAAGTATCAGAGTTTATAGTGTCGAAAGATCATTACCGTAAATGACCCTGAGTGCTTGTGGCGTGAATCGCTCTGTTGTTTTGACGTGCTGCTCAATTTAAAATACAAAAAAATGGTAAAATGGAGCTACAGTTGTCATTTTGTCTCAAGGTACGGTTTGAACCAAGCCAGGGTCCGCTATTTGAGGACCCCTGCTCTAGTTCCTTAAAGCTGGGTGGATTCTGAATGGCTATCAATGTTAGTTTGAATGCAAACTTAGTTTGAAAGAGGTCAGGTCGTGTATCACAACGGCTAAAGTGAACATGTTGAATGTGTTTGTAGGGGCTTATGGTCAGTGGCATCACATATTACAACTCTCATGCCATTCCAATCCTGTAGGACTTTCTTTTGTGGAACAAAAAAAATGAATATTTTAATTGTTTTTGTACATATAATAGAAGTTAATTGATTTTGTTTAGACCATTTAAAAAAAAAAAAAAATTGTGAGGACATTTTTGTCATTTTTCAGTTGTACAGGTTTGGAATGCGATAAGGGGGCAGTTTTTGCCAGAATAAGCTGTAATGTGGACCAGACTTTATTTATGCTGATAGTCTGGCTCTGTGAATCAGTTATGTTGCCGAATGCAAGTTTAAAACACATCTATCAATTGTATTCACAGCTTATTTGTTCTTCTTTCCATAAATAAGCATTCAAACCAATTTGTCTATGAGGCTTCTCTACTGGCTACAATATGTTCTGAGACAGCTTTTCGAATCATCTCCCTGTGAGGCCATTTCACAAGTTTAATCAGCGGGAAATCTGTGCAGTCACACCATTTCCTCTCCTTCAGTCAATCATAGGCCTAATTGAACTCCTATCATACAAGTCATATTAAAGGTCCCGCAGGGCCATGAACCACGCTCACTGCTGTAAAAGAGCCTTGTGTTTAAATCCCAAAATTCCAAGCAGAAAGACATGCTTGGTAGACGGAATGCTTAAACCTCTCCACTCCAAACACAGAAAAGGGAAGGAAAGAGATCTTTCCTGTTCTGGATCAAAAGAACAAGCATACATTAGATGATTTGCTCATTTACAGCAAAAGTCAAACTCAAAACATCAACAAAAAGTGGCTGGGGAGTCTGGGCCTATTATTTATTCATTTTAACTTTTTTTATTATTATTAAAATTTGCAAGGTTTGGGGGTTGGTGGGATCACTGGAGCATCCCAGCCAAGATTGGACCCACCCTTCAAAGGCACCGGGCCCTCTGGGGTCAGCAGCAATGTTCTCACCCTAATTAAATTGCAGTGCTGTTGGGGAGAGGGCGGTATTTGACAATTATGAAAAGCAACAATGCAGAAAGATGATATTCAGAGGCAAATATGAAGATTGGCTCCGCCTCCTCCCCTTAGCACACAATTAATAAGAAAACAACTGTGTAATACAAAAACTGCGATGACAGGGCATCAAGCAGCCACCCCTCCCCTCTATTTCGCCCTTAAACTTCAAAATGGGGCAGCTATCATTCATCTGGTGCCTGGTACTGATCTCCATATTCCACAAGCTACTAATATGACGATAATTACTTTGTGCAATTTAGAACGAAAGTATCCAATCATTTCTGCGCTTTTCTTTTCTTGTGGTTTGATTTTCAGGCATATTACAGAGGCAAGGAAATTTGTGAACTCTGACACAGGCAACCTTTACCAACAAACGGCACACAATCAACTCGAGATGCAGCATGCACAGAAATGAGGCAGGCTAGGGTGGGGGTGTTACCTCCACACGGCCCAGACGGCAGTGCTTGGGGGTACAGTGGAAGAGTTGAATGCTTGGAAACACAAATTAGCCGAGCAAAATGTCAAAGCACACAGTATTGCTTTGTGACACAGGTCATTAATTCCCATATTATCCCCTCTCCTTTCAAGCATCCAGCATTAATAACCTGGCAAATATTACAGGAGTTATTCACATCCAGGGAAAAATGTGAACAAATAAATAAAGCAGAGGAGGGGTGGAGTCGTGGGAAAGGGGGCGTGCAAAGAGGAGGAGCCAAAACTTGTATGTGCCCTCCCACAATGTGTTCAATATCACCAAATAACATCATCCAATATACCATCGCTAAATTAAAACTCAAACACAACACTTGAACACATACAAACACGATCATGGAAGCAAAGCATACCTTTACAATCGTTACATGCTCTAAGAACTGTAAGTGCCGTGCAGGGAGTGTTTCACTGGTTAACAGTACATCGGGGAGGACTGAAGGATAATCACAGGGTCTCACCGTATGTGTGAGGGGCTTGTCTAAAAAACAGGGGTACACTGACTTCCCCCCTCGCTCTGTATTCTGGATCTAGTTACCTTCAACGTTGGAGGCACTGCTGTAAATGTTGCGAAGACTACTGACTCGATTTACTTTCCATGCCCTACGTTTGGCTACATCCGATGGCAGGCAAAGGAATAAGCGGAGAGAAAGAAAAAAAAGACCAAAAAGCAAATGATAGGAGTGGAGAAAGTAGAACAGACAAAAAGATATTTGGGAAATAAATAGGAAGTGTCAAAGCAATGAAATACAATTCACAGAGAAAATCAGGGTTGCAAACAAAGGATGAACTGCAGTCAGCAGGCAAAAGTGGAAATATTCCTTCAAATGAGAATGATATAAACATTTTTAGTTAGCTAATGAAGTCATTGGGTATGAAGCAGGGTTGAAAACACATTGCATTAATAAAAAAAAAAAAGCATAATAATGCACTGCTTGAGTGGAAAACTGCAAGACAAATCAGGTTGTGTTATCATGCAATGAAAAATTAAAATAAATCTATGCATTTTATAACAGTGGAATAAAGGGTGTTTTGTCAAGTATGGCACTTTTGGCCCCGTGTTTAATCTCTTCACTCACAATGTCCAAAAGTATACAAATACATTATTTTTTAATTCTTCTTAATGTCCCACCACTATGTAATTCCACCACACCAAATGATGTATTGTGTTTCTGGTCACAGAAACAATGGTTTTGTAAAAAAAAAAAAAACTAATTGTCAAAATTATAGCCTGATTGGAAATATTCATGAAAATATTCGATTCACATGTGATATTTACTTTTTTTGTTCATATTTCATCTCAAGTTTTTAAGTATTTTTACTGACAAAGTCATAGACTTTTTTTAATAAACAAGTTCAGTGTGGAAATTAAGCCACGAGAATTTTTGAAAATTTCTTTTTTTCAATCTTGGTTTAAATGTAATTATTTTTATGGATTTTCAAGATTATGAATCTTCATTTTAAGATTGAAAATTTGGATCTATGACAAGGGCAAGACAAAAATCTTGTAAAAGCATTTAAAAAAAAAGATGGAAGGCATGGTAAAAATAAAGTTTATTGTGACTTTCTTATAACAATGAAAAAGCTGAAATCTTATATTTTTCATAAATAAAATTCAACCCATGGCCATGGGACATAAGAGTGTCCATAGAAGAAACACCCTTAAAGAAAAAAAAATTACACTAAAATCACTGCACTACGCAAATTGCGTTTAAATCATTTAATTCTCAGTTCACTTTCTGTATTAACACAGGTCTAGTCTCAACTCCTTAAATAACTGTTCATTTCCCAGCTGTGCTGACAACTGACCTGAAGTCACTTTGGCTCAGTGCAGTCTCACTCTTTTCCCCGTAGGCCAAAGGGGACATTTTTACACAACAGTAATCCTGGAAAAAAAAAAAAAACTTTCCCATCCAGTCCCTTCCATGTGCACAGCATCAGAAGCAAAAACTACATAACGTGTACCCAGTATTAAGCTATTTTCCACACAATAGACTCTGTAGAATCTGTATAGGATAGATTGCCTCTCTTATAGTCTACTTGCCACGCTTGGTCCCCTACGCAAACCATTCTTCGCCTTCTAATAACATAAATTCCATGAATGTCTGCTCTTAATATGTCTATCTCATTTGCAGGTCTTAAAAGTCACCTCAAAATGGCTTTTGTTGATCACAGACAGCAACTTTCAGTTTGAGAAGGTGAATGGTCCTTTTTTCCATACCATTAGGAAGCCATAAGACTATCTTCACTTTGTTCCTGAGAGTAACAGCGCAGAGCCGTTCACCTGCAGAATGCTTTAATTAAAAGTTACGGCCACGTGCCAGACCGATTCCAGCAGAGGACACCTGTGAGCCCCCGCCATCCTCTGGAATGTCTTTCTCTTTCTGGCCGTTTCTTAAAACGTCTCGCCTTCCTGAGGTATCGTTCTCTTTGTGCGAGCATCAAGGCATTCATGAGCCTCCCGCTGTCCCTGTGCAGCGCAGAACCCACGCAGTCTGCCTGATCCAGTTTCAAAGGCTCTCGCATTCTCCTGCTCGCATCAAACATAGTAATTACTTAACAAGGGCCACTTAGGGCCCTACAGCTCAGCGGTAATTGATAAACTGTGATCGTCCGTGCAGTAAGTTTGCCATTTGAGTGGTGAGCTTTCAGCGGCCCACTGTGGTGGGGTGGGGGGGATGGGGGTGCGAGGGGTGTAAAAATGCACGGCATGCTGGGATGGATTGATCTTCGTGCGGGTGTGTAGGGGGATGAAAGAGGAATGTGTGTGAGAAGACTTTGTTTCGGAAAAAGAAGAGCAGGTGAGCTAAAATTAAAGAAAGACCCTATGACATCATCACTTTTGAGATTGTGTGTGTGTTCAGAAACACATTTCTAAAACAACGAGCATTTAAGATGAAGGAACTTGGACACCTTTAGGATGTCTTTATAACAGAAATGAATCCACTGTATACAGGCACGTTATTTTAATTTATTATTCATTATTCACATTTATTTTCTCCAATACAGTAAGCTAGTGACTGCTGCGACCAGAAGACTTCAGCATTGTGTTGAACTTGAGAACTGGATCAATCCAATTTCATGAACAAATTATTCAGGCTGGCTTTGAAAATCCAGGTCAATCTATTCATTAAAAAGACTCAAAATAATTTTTCTTTGCTCTGCAAGGAGAGTTAGAGCAGATGTCAAGACTTTGAGTGAGTTAAGACATGGAATATAGTTTTTGAATCATATAGACAGATTTTATGATTATTTTGTGCATTCTTTTTAAACTCAAAGCCTCATCATTAATTGTAATTGTATGGTCAGATCATTTTTAGAAATATCTTCTTTTGTTGTTGTTTCCTAGAAGGCAGTCACGCAGTTTGAAATGACACAAGGATGAGTATTTAATGAAATATTTTTTTTTTACTCTATTATATGCCAAACTAATATATTGTATTAAACTATTACTTTAAGCATAAGTACAATGAAAATGACTGTGATGTATAAAGAAACATTTTTGAAAATGTGTTTAACATGCAAATAATGTCACAATGCAAACATTCTTGATGGTTCTAAAATAAGGTTCATCTTCTTTCAGTAATATATGATTGATTTTGGAGTGAAATATGAACCAAACACACTGTTCAAGTAGCACCTTGACATCAGAGTGCAAGTGTAGCTGTGTTTCCATTTGCGATATTTTCTAAATGTCGATAAAAAACGATTGCGAAATTACAGCGTTTCCATTAAACGATTTTATGTGACTCAAACGTAATTTTTTTCCTCTTGCGGTAAGTCATTCCATAAAGAAGGCCAACGGATGTTGGTAGATTTACATATATCCCAGCCACAGCACTAGCCATTATTTTTAATCGAAGGAGACGTAGGCATGTTATCCAAGCATTAATGGCAAGGAAAGCCCCTTATACTTGGGAGCGGCCACGTATGAGGTGTTTCTGGCTGTTTCTCCATCATATCAGCTTTGAGGTCTTGATTGTGGCATTTCTTTGTGGTTAAGAATCCAGTATTCCCATAAGTCTTTTGTCTTTTAAGGATTTTCAATTGTCTGTCCAAACATACCGCGCCATCTACGTCCGGTGACCTGTAAATGCGCAAAAACGGTTTCCATTGGCGTTTTGCAAAATATTCCTTTTTCGAATTGCCTGAAACCACTGAATGCGAGCGTAAAACCTTTTTGCGAAATTGAAGTGTTTCCATTGGGCATATTTTCGATTCGCAATTTGTGCAATTTGAAGGGTGATGGAAACGCGACTTGTGTGTGACTGTTCTATAAGACGCACTGAGTGCAGTACCTGACCGTGGCATTGTGTGTTATATAAAGCACTATGGACGCTGTACCTGGCTGGTGGAGCTCATGAATAACAGAGGAGCTGACAGCCTTATCCCTCAGCAGGCCCGCGGTGTGACAGCACTCCCCGGCCCCACGCACAAGTGCTTAATGGCTAAATTGGGAGACTGTTACTAATCGCTTATTGAATAATGAAAGTGACACAGCTGATAAAAGATTTCAATACTGTAGATTATTTATAATATTTCACTTAAGTGCCTGCCTGACGAATGGGGGCTGGGGAAGAGGCCTGGGCGGCGTCTGACAACGTTCAACCTTTTCAAAAAACGTGAATCAGAGCAGACAAAGTGGCTCTCCAGGGTTAGGAAAAAGGAAAGGGGGAGGGAGAATGGGTAAAGAGTGAAAGAAAGATAGTGATGGCGAGAAATAAAGAGGGGGTGAGTGAGGTACATTAATGCAACCCCATTTCTCACAGAAGACCCCTACAGGTCAGAAACTACAAGAAAAATCTCTTTGTTTCAACACATACAAATCCAGAATCCTCTTCCCGGATGTTAAATGTGCAAATTTTAAATGTGGTCCACCACAGAAAAAGACGACACAGAAAATATTTTTATTAGAAACTGAAGTATCAATCATAATAATCACTCATAATAAATGGATTGATCAATGTAAATGTTTTTTTTTTTTTTGGTTGTAATTTTAAAAAATATATTTTTTATAGAACTCCAGATAGGATAAATTGCACAAAAAAACACGTAAGGTTCAGAGATTTATCATCAAACACTGAATATAATCTTGGAACAATGGTCATGTATATGATTACTACAATCTGAGGATTATCAGGGGCCTCATTTCCCATGATTCCACTCTACCATGACCACATGGTGGCACCATAGAGAGAATTAAGTGGAACAGATGGCCTCTCAAAACGCTCAAATACTAAGGTCATGGTAGAGATGGTGCATTAGATCAGTGGTCCTCAACTGGTTTTACATTGGCCATCAAATGGCAACCCAATGCAGTAAAAAATAAAGAAAATAAATGATGTGCATAAGGAAAATTAATTAAAATCAAAGCATTAATATTCTGAAATATCATTACAACTTAAAACATTTGTTATCTATTTTAATATATTTTTAAACATTCAGCAGCCATTATTCTAGTCTTCACAAATAATTCTAATATGGTGATTTTGGTGCTCAAGAAACATTTCTTATTATTAACAATGTTGAAAACAGTTGGACTTATAATGCAATGCTTTTGGTGGAAACTGTGATTCTTTGATAAATGGAAAGTTGATTTTATTTGAACATTTTTGTAGCAGTATAAATGACTTCATCCATGTTGCTTAATAGGATTAATTTGTTTCTTTAAAAAAAAAAAATCAACAGACCCCAAACTTTTGAGTGGTAGTGTACGCAATTTAATAATTTATTTAATAATAAAATATAAATAATAATATACTCATTCAGTGAAAAAAACACATTTTGGTCACATTGCAAATTATCATTGTAATTAGTTTATAGCCTTGCCAGTTTTGTTTCATCTTATTGACATAGTTTGAAACCACAAAGTTTGAAAGTTCAATCACATGAATTTGCACTCAAATACTGTCTGGTGCATATTTATTTTTGCCATTTTACCTATGCACAAATAGAAGACCAGTATTTTTCATTTTGTTATTTGGAACTAGCATTGTTTTTCTGTTCTGTCCACAATCTGAACAGACCTGTCAACCTAGCTGAGAGCATCTGAATGCATACATATAATATAGTACTGTTAGAAACACAGTACATTTCATTCTGAAGCAAATACTGTAGCACATGACATGTACACACACACACACACACACACACACACACACACACACACACACACACACACACTCTTCCCTCACTGACAATGTATTGGCCCCCTTTGGGAGAGGATCAATAAGGGTTGATTGGGAACATTTTAAACAAGCACTGATCCTCCGCTCTCAAGAGGCCGTGGCCACCCACACAAGTCCAGTCTAATTAATCACACACTCTCTGAGCTGACACACACTCATCCATCATTCCTACATGCTCACCGTCTCTCACAGATGACCTTATAACACTTCAGAACTGTATTCTCACCCTGACAAGAGGTTATAAACTACTTAAAGTAAACTCATTCGCATTAAGTGTAGACAAACATTCACAATAAAATTTTGAAAATGTAACGAGGCATATCATGAGATTCATAAATAAATTGTGATCTAGCAATTTTTTTACATTTATTTTAGGTTAATTTAAATATCCAAATCGTCTTTAAAAAGTTAATAAAAGTTAGGTATTAGAAAATTTTGATGCAAATTTTGATTATAAATATTCTGTATATTTCAGTACAGTAATTTAAGCCTTACTATGAGATTTTCAGCTGGAAATGATCCTCTGCTATGTTTGAAACTAACAGAAGCAGTTGGTGGGGCACATTCTAATTTTGTCAGTGACCTTTTCATGCTTTTACACACACCAAGGCTGTGTTTATTTGATAAAAATAAAAAAAATTATAAAAACAGTACTATTGTAAAACATTATTACGATTTACAAAAACGGTTTTCTATTTAGTACTTTTTATAATGTAATTTATTCTTGTCATGCAAAGGTGAATATTCAGCAGCCAATACTTCAGTCTTCAGTGTCACATGATGATTCAGAAATCATTCTAATATGCTGATTTGGTGCTTAAACACTTCTTATTACTGATGTTGAAAACAGTTGCTGATTAACATTTTTGTGGATTCTTTGATAAACAAAGTTCAACTGAACAGCATTTAATTTAAATCGATTTTTCTTTTCTGTAACAATGCTAAAGTCTCTACTGTCATTTATAATTAATTTAATGCCTCCTAGCTGAATAAAACAATTTCTTTAGAAAAAAAAACATACTAACCCCAAACTGCTGAATGGTAGTGTGTTAGTACGGTAACTTTTGGTAAAATTTGTTAGATCATTTTGTAAATTGTAGATCTGCATTGACATGTAAACCTATGTAGGCCTCTAGCAAAGTTTTGTACAAACAACACTGAAAGTGTAGTTAAATGAAATGTTAATTACATCACTTTAAGCTTCAATTCTAGCAAAATAAATACAAATATATATATCCACTGTGTCATAATGGTGGCTGCAGTGATGAGTGGAGTCTATCCGTGTGTGAGTGACAGACGGCGTTTAACCGACTTGTCTGTGTGAGATTGTAATAATCACTCAGCATATTTCTCTTGCTCCACGCAGGCCTGTCAGCTGCCTGATCCATACTGACGGCAGGAAACATATTACACATCTGCTGCTCAGAAACAGCTGTTCGACTGCAACTTCACTGCATGACGGTGTGTGCTCACTTGCGTTTGTGTGTGTGTGACAGCAGCAGTGTATGCAGCATATGTGTTTTTATACAAGATGGTATATGGGAAGGCTTCTTTGATTTTAATGAAAAGCACTGAATCTATATATGGTACAAATTGTCTGCATGTGAATGTTATTATTTATTCTGTATTTGAATGAAAAAGTACATGAATTACCTTGAAATTCTGAATTTTTGGTTTGTTCTTGTTTTGCTTTTATGACAGCAGTATTCAAATGGCATGAACTCAACATGTTTAGTAAATATTAAAGATGTTATCCAGCGTGATTTAAGAAATGTTTCAAAGAGAAAGCTGGATTTCTGACAGTTCATTTAAAGGAGTTCAAAAGTGTGTGAAATTCGATGTAGTATGCACTCCAGGCGGCGAGGTGGCGATGTGAAGCACTGACAAACAACACCACCAAAATCTGAGAATATTTTGTACAACTGCTGAAAACACTCTTGTATGTTTATCAGAGCTGCGAGGGCAACTTGAAGGTCCGACGTATGGAAATAATACGACATGTTGGTTGTTATGTTCCTGTACTGGCGCATGCCTGTGACGTAAACGCTTACGCGACGAGAGCCACCGAGAGCAGATTTGCGTTTTTACCGTTTAGACGGGAACGCGGCGGTGGAGCGTTTTTAAGATTTCCACTCTGTAGGGTGGTTTCACTTTTTTGCGTTTTTAAGCCCCAAAAACACCGTCACCGTGTAAACGAAAGGCACATCCGATAAAATATTTTTACGTTTTCACCCGTGAGCGTTCTCGTGTAAACAGGGCCTTAGTGATGTCAAAAGGGCATAGAGGGCCAACAATTTTATATTAAAATAGCTCTGAGTTACTTCTTGAGATAATTTTACAATAAAATAAAAATAATACGAAATATAACAGTCACGGTTCTTGTCTGGACAGTTTTAGCAGCTTTAATAACCCCTCTACAGTAAGAAAATGAAAAACATCAGTGTGTTCTATTGCTTGCAAAATCTGTCTATAGTTTGTTTTCAAGCAATGCTTGAACAAAAAGGCTACAATGTTATGCATTTAATGTATTTATTTTAATTATTAATTAATATTTATTTATAATGATTCACTTAAAATGCTTAAGATAAAGTCAAATAGTGTGTGTTAATGCAAATTAGTCTTTTCTTATTAAATTTCACAGGTACCGTTACTGACTACTGAAATTTTGGCATCATGCCAATGCTAATTTGTTTATTGACCAGACAATCTTCCATGTGTTACCAGGTTTTTAAAATCCAAATATTTCAGCGTGGACTTTTGTGCAAAGTTTTCTCACAAAGCACATAAACCCTCATTTGACTCCCCCTGTAAAATATCAACGGCACTGCAGAAGCTCTGCCAAAGATACAGGAGAATGTTTTAAGACCATTTAAGAACCAGTGCTTTACAGCTGCTCTTAGGAGCGTGGCTGAATGTGCAGACCAAAAGATTTTCAGCAGAGATCTGACCAGATTGTGTGGGACAGAGACAGGAAGTAGAAGTACCTTCTGCAGTTCCAGAGAAGCCGTCTACCTTGAAGTTACTGGTACTCTTCTTCCTCCTGTGTTTTTTGCGGTTGGCGTGCGGCGATGGGGGCGGATCCATCTTTGGACTGGTGGTACTGGATATACTAGGACTGGAGCACACAGAATCTCCCATACTGGTATCTGCACACACACAAAGAGAGAGAGAGACTGACGTTCAGCCCTATTTTACCACACACTAGAGCGGCACGATTCATCGTTAAAAGAGCATGATCTCCATTCAAACACCCAAGCGATCTTATCCCTAAATGACAATGATTCAGTTGTCTATTAAACCTTTGATAAGTACAATAACAGCAGAACATTTAAATCTGTGTTGGCGCTGCCGCTGACCCAGAGAGCAGTTGTCATGGTATGAAACATTTTTTAAACCACACAGTATCAACATTTCTGTGTTACAATAACTCAAAATATCACAGATTACTGGGATACAAGTTCATAGTTTGGATATAAACAATGATGTCTACAGTAGTGATCAAAACAGAGTAAATTTGTTACACCAGAAGGTGAAAAAAAAATGCATTTGTCATTGAATCATTCATTCAATAGATTCATTCAGAAACGCTGATTTATCCAGAAATTAAACAAGTGAAGTCTTTGAGTGAGTCATTGAAGGTGATTTTTCTTTAAATAATTCAAATTAAATATTTTAAATAGACTGAAATTAAGCAATTAACATTTGTCAGAACCTTTAGTAAATTACCTGTTATTTTGTTTAGATGTCTATTCAGAATCATGATCTCTATTTTAAACAAAAAAATCTTGATTATCAATTTCAGAATGCAACTCTGCCAGACATATACACACTTTAAGAAAAATCTATATAAATCTTAGAAATATTTATATTTCTATAGAATTATATTATTCTATGGTTATTTATATAACTATAGAAAAAACATTTCTGTTAAGTTTACAAATCAGACTATAGCCAAGAAAATGTTATAAGTAACTGAAACAAGCACAATTGTCAAAACACGTTCAGGCTCCAAGACCGCAGAGGGTTAAACCTAAAACACAACACAATGTAATGCGTCATTCAAAATATAGAAAAAGCACCTGTGTAAAATCAATACAGAAAATTCCTTCAAATTAACCGTACATTGGGCCCTATTTTCACAGACCTTTTTTAGAGTGTAGAACATTCCGTGGTGTCTACTCTGGTTTAAATGATCGAGCACCCGTGTTCGTGTGAGGCCAGTTCTGACTGGCGATTGGCTGGATCCTCCAGCTCAGGCTATCAGAGGGGCTGCTTCACTTTTCATAAGCGGCACTGACAGCTGTGACTAGCGGCAGAATAAAATAACATTCAGTTCACATCAATTTCAGGCCGAGTGAAAGCGCTGATGTGGGGAGGGGCCAGGGGGGTGTTCAGGCTGGCACTGAGCATGCTCCCAGAGCCGTGCATCAGCACACAGCCCCAAGGACGGCCGTAACTTATTTTACAATCGTTTAGTCTCATCTCAAGTGGAAAACGTGACAACTTATCTCTGCTGACAAGATGCCATCCCAAAGTGAACAATTAACCACCTCGTTCTAACAGCCCCTTTTATCCAACACTCTCTCTCTCTCTCTCTCTCTTCTCTCTCTCTCTCTCTCTCTCTCTCTCTCTCTCTCTCTCACACACACACGCCAACATCAAATACACCTTTTTCCTCTCCCTCATATTCTCCATCCTTTTTTTCAAGCTCAGTGCTTTCTCAAAGGTCATTCATATGTTTTTTTTTATCTTAAATGTATTAAAAAACTTTCTTGAAAATAACTGATTAATTTGCATATTAAAAAATGTCAACGTTTAGGGCCTTTCACACTGAGCACGATTGCGCGATGCGAATGTACGATGCAATGTCGCTCTTAGAGCATCAGACGATGTCTCCAGTGAAACATCGAGATGGACGATGACATTGGGAGGGGGGAGGAGGGGTGACATTCTCATTTTCCACTAGATATTTTCCTCTATATATCTCATCAGCAATTTTGATTTCGGCACGCTCTGCAGCAGCTGACCACTAAGGAGCGAATGTACAGTGACGTGACATCACTGCCAGATTCAAACTGTGCTTTCGCGCTATGGCTGGTGCTGAGGCAAAGACGGACGCGCTCAGCGCTTGTCATAGGCTATATCACACCTATTCAGTGTTTTTAACCACATAATGTTTATTTTAGGTTTCAGACATTTAAATACATAATTCTATAGCAAAACAATACATTTATAGTTTGTAAAATACACAATGGTGTCTATGGAAGCAGCAATAACAACCCATTCAAATATATTTGCCTACATATCAGACACACAGTGTAAATAACTATAAAGTTAACTATTTTTCTCCCAGTTCACCGGCCACTTACTTTCATGTATTTCGGGAGAAACTGAAGAATTCACGTGCTGTAATAAATCTGACAGACAGGAATCACTGAACTGCGGCCCAAACAAAAACATGACGGCGCCCATCTCACGTTACAGATCGAGATCAATTAGAAAGGTTTTTTTAAACGGAATAGAAGATAGTTGATGACATGGCAAGCAAGTTTGTTAATGCTTAGAAATAAAAGTGCTACATCTTTAATACATCGCTATTTTGTCTGTGGTGAATCATGTGCCAAGCATGGGGGGGGGGGGGGGGGGGGCGGGGGGGGATCATGTCACGATTCGATACATATCATGATACTGAACTCACGATACGATATTATTGCCATACTACAAGACCTATAGTAAAAGGTTAACAAAAAAAATGTACTGTTGCTTAAAATGCTACATTTGATATTACATTGCGTGTGTAAATGAATAGGTTCGACTGGAAACCCAAAGCACAGGATAATAGAGACACCAGAATAACAATATTCATGATTCTGAAGCTGAAAATACTGAATTATTTTAGACGAATATTCTTGCACTCTTTCACTAACTAGATATATTTAAAATAGTGTAGGCCGCTTTTTACTGGTAACATCAGACATTTGGCATTTTCAGGACCCACAAATATTCCCTCATTGCATTACTATACATTATATTTAACATCATACATAGTAGTTTAATGTAGTACTGAAACTAAAACTCAGAATTTTTTCATCACACAGAAATTTTTATTTTGGGTGAACTATACACAATATATATTGTCACTATCCACGACACATATTGTTGCAGTTTTGTATTGCAATATATTGTGACACGATATATTATTACACTCGCTATGGAGCTATTCACACCAGGCTCATTCAATTGCAGTGTTAACCAGTGAGTCACCCTATATGAAACTGGCCATTAAATTAGATTTGAGCTTAAAGCATATATATAAAATGTATATGTGGTGTTTTTAATATGCTTTAAGACAAACCATGTGCAAATTCATAAGACAATACAAACTACCTTGTAACCAAACACGTCAACCATGTGATCGTCAATGAGTGGATCTCTGAGCTGGTGTGTGTGAGTGGAGGTGGGGATAATATGCATATTAAACACAAGAAAAGTGTTCTTTAAGAGAGAAGAGAATGGGTGTTGAGTTCATGTTATCACTGGTGTCTGAGAACAGATTTATTATCACACGTTCTTTATACAGTATATAATTTCTATAAATTTTCCCCTGAATTATGCAATATGATGAGCTTGAAACAGCGAACAGAGCGCTGATTTCCAAGATATATGTTCCGTTTGTGTTTTTCATGCGGTTCGGGCTATTTTTGTAACCATAAAATATGTTTACATGATAAATGGTAAGCAGGTGTAGCGAAACGTTCAGTCCAATATTAAACACTACAACCAATACATGTCTGTCCATTATATGGTCAAAAACAACTTTAGATCGCAAATGTTAGTTATTACAAGCACTCGATGATGGTTTATAGTGGGTTCTGATAAAGAATTGTTAAGTGTAGCTTGACATTTGTTACTCATCTGCGATTTTATGATGTATTTGGTCAAAACAAAAAGCATTATAGATAGTTTGTGTTTCTGGTGTAGGACCATCATTGATTTATCTTAATTTATTGTTGTATGCTGTGCAGCAGGCGAGGTTAAAGTCAAATGCAAAAACCTCAAGACACATACACAAGGAAAATGCATTCTCGGTCAGCACCACCTATTCGCGTCACTTTATTGCGTGGGGCTCAGTGTGAAAGGACCTTTTCACTTGGTTTTATTTATGTAATATACACTACCATTTTTTGAATGATGCGTTCATTTGATCAAAAGAGACAGCAAAGACAAGTGAAGTGTAAAATTTCAAATACATGTCCTTCAAAGAATCTCAAACAAATATAAAATTGATGATAAGAAATCTTTCTTCAGCACCAAATCAGCATATTTGAATGATTTCTGAAGGATCATGTGGCTCTGAAGACTGGAGTTATGATGCTGAAATTCCAAGCTTTGCAATCATAGAAATTAATTAGAATTTAAAAAAAATAATTTAAATTTCACAATATTACTGTTTAACTGTATTCTTAATCAAATTAATGCATCCTTGGTGAGCAGAAGTGACTTCAAAACATACCTTAAAAATCTTACCAACCTCAAACTTTTATACGGTAGAGTAAATCTGCTGAAAATCGTATAAAATGTTTTTCAAAACGAAGTGAAAGCAACAAGAAAATGTAGGAACTTGCCACATCCATTTTCTTGGTTGGTGCTAGGCCATTACTAGCTCAATCTTGGTGGTTTTTACATGGTTGCTTACTGGGCCAAGTCAAAAAAGCCCCAAAGAAAAGTAAAGGGGTAAACCAGGAGTATGATGCAGTGAGTGAGAGAGCAAGAAAACATTTAGGGCACTCAAAGGGAACAGATAAGAGAAGGGACATCCCTATGGAGAGAAAAAACACGGGTGCATAACTCAACAAGTTGGGTTACGTGACATTAGGACAGCCAGGCATTTATCTGAAGGCAAGTCGGACCAAAAGCATGTACCCCAGAGCACCTAAACACAGTAGATGTAATCAAAGAGACACTCATTACTTCTGCTGCTTAAGCGAGAGAGCGGGAGGCTCAGGAATAGCCATGGCGGGAGGGACAGAGGGGGTATTTTTGTGCACAACTGTCTGCTTGGGGCAAAGGATGCTCCAGGTATAGAGACAGGGATGTCACTGCCTTTCCCATGCCCTCAAGACAACGTGGAGTGGGACAAAAAGACACAGAGTGAACGATCACTGTAGGGGGATCTTATCTCCTTTAAACGGACTTGGCTTTGTTTCCTCTGGAATAAAAGAGCTCATTACTGAGGCTGAGTTTCTCAAATGGCAGCCATGTCCAGTCAGAACGAGTCTGCTCTGATGTGGTCCAACTCATTCAGACAGCACACAGCCGAGTGTCAACTCTTTCCAACTTTGACCCTCTTACAATTACACTTTAAAGGCATCTGTGTATCTAAATGATCTCAGGGTCAAAACAGCTTGGTTCAGTATATTTTGCATAAAAAGCTTAGGGACAAGTGTCTGCAGACATCTGCAAAAATGTAAGGCTTTGTAAGACCTTTTTAAGACCAGCACAAATAAAACTAACAGCGGATTGTACGCGCAAGTTAAGCTAATGCGCAGCTGCATTGTAACACACAAAGTAGCTTGCATATGTATGGTCAACACTGTTCTGCTGATTTATCAATAAAACAGCTTAGAAACTAGTTCTAGCATAGATTTCTTAGTAACTTAAACCCACAGCTTCACTATTAGTAGAGGTAGAATGCTACCAGGTAGAATTAATTCACATGCAATCCCTCTCTTACTAATGCATTTATTTAAATGTTGTCTTTACTGTGCTACTTTATCGGCATCTGATTTAGAACGAGCAGAAATCTGAGAGAAATATAACGACAAAAAACGAAACAAATGAACTGATAAAAATAAGCTGTTAAGTAGCGGAAATAGCCTTGTGGGCAGCACTGTGTCATATGCCATAACTGTGCACAAGGCAACCCATGTTTGAGTCTCAGCTCAAGGTTAGGCTTAAAAGATCAGATCATGGTCAGGCCCAAAGTATACTTTGGTGAGTGCATCTGCTTGATGTTTTGGTCCCGCGGACACCGCGTGCAGCCCAATTTTTGTGACCGCACGGACGGTGCGTGTACAACAGCGCATGTGCGAGTGACTTGAGCGCTTGAAAACAAAATACACTAAATAGTGCGCACACGCCGAATGCCTCTTTCTGTGCTCACGGCCAAATTAATTTTGTATGTATCTGTCCTACAATTGTGTGGCCTGTGCGTCCTGCGCTACAAAACTTTTAATCTCTGTAGCACCAGAGCTATGTGCAAATAAATTTAATGTACAGCCCTGTTTAAGCCCTTTTTATGATCTTAAATTTATACTTTAAGTCTCTGTTTAGTGCCAAGAACTACATTGTGGGAAATGAATAAGCAAGCATATAGACCACCAGAAATGGGCTATGAAAATATCATTGTTTAATATTCTGTTCGATGCGTGGACAATATCAAAATATCAGATTAATCTAAAAGCAGGAAATAATAATAGTCAATGAATAGCTTCCAGGCTAAACAAAAACAAGAGACTAAACAAAAGGTTAAAGGTTAGTCAACAGTCTCTCCCTCTCAGTGCAGTGCAAGGAGCGTCAGTTAATTACTTTGCTACCACTTATCTCTCTCCATTTCTCTCAGGAGAAAGACAAGATCTCATTCCCGCTAGCTCCTGGGGGCAAGAGGTGACAAGCAGTCAGCGTCCGGCACTACCGTCATCCAGCCATCAGATCTGATCCAGTCAGGCCGTGGACAGACACATCATTAAGCCAGCAGAAAGGTTATTTTTAAGAGATTCCTGGGGGGGAAGGATACGAGCACTCACACAACCTCACAACAGAGCCCTCTGGAGCGCCGCAGTGTCCGAACAACCCTCCTGAATATCACTGAAGCAGTGATAATAACTAACTCCACTGCTGAAGTCACTGATACACATGGTGGATACGCACAGAGGGCTTATAGATATGCTTTTAGTAATGTGAAAGAGAGGTTTATTTATCAATGCATGCTAACATTTGTATTTTTCTTTCTTGCTTGCTTGCTTGCTTTTAATAATGTAAACATGCTCCATTTCATTTAGTTCATACTATAGTGGATATTTATATCGTCGTTTTTGTTCTTTTGAAAACTATGACAATTTTGTCAAAGAAATAAAGTCGTATTGATTATGAAAGTATTATACAAACCCCTTATAGGGATCACTTTGTGAAAATAGACTTTTCACAATGAGGATTTTTTTTTTTTCACATTTCAGTACAGACTGTATTTTGAATACTGTTCACAAATGTAATGCAGCCTTTGCAAAAAGGCTGTTGACAGATGGGGCAATGCAAACAAACTGTGCATGCAGCATGCTGAACTCTGAAAATGTTGACAATGCACTATAAAGCACATTTTTTCCCAATTATTCCACACAAAGTGACAGGTATACAAACAGTACTTTCTACTTACTAAGTCTGACTGAATCCATACTTTTAAGCAGTTACTACACTATGGATTTGAATTCTGTTCGGTGTGGATTAATAACTATTTGGAAGCAAATAGGGTCTGGCAGCTCATGTAAATTAAATTTCTGAAAACACCGGTTGTTTAGCGATCCCTGGTTTGATATTCTATTCACAGAAAAAAAAAGTGTAATACATCAGGTCTGTGTTCATTTACGGGCCTGAGAGAGAGAGAGAGAGAGAGAGAGAGAGAGAGAGAGAGAGAGAGAGAGAGAGAGAGAGAGAGAGAGAGAGAGAGAGAGAGAGAGAGAGAGAGAGAGAGAGAGAGAGAGAGAGAGAGAGAGAGAGAGAGAGAGAGAGAGAGAGAGAGAGAGAGAGAGAGAGAGAGAGAGAGAGAGAGAGAGAGAGATGCATGTATGAATCACCTTTTTTCTATTAACAGTGAAGCAGTGAGTTTAATTGATTCAAAAAAAGTGATGTTACTAACTCCTTGCTGAGAAAGATAATGTAGCTCTTCAGTTGTGATCAGTTTATCTTATTAATAAAAAATAGCATGGCAGCGTTACGTTTCTGTGTTGCTGAATGTTTCTATGTGAGTGACTGTCTGAATGTGAGTGCGTGAGCTACAGTGAAGAAAGTGGATTAGTTTAGAACGCTTCTAATTTTTTAATAATTTTTCTTAAATGTAGAGAGTGTGTTAATTTGTGTTAGCAAATTAGTTAGCAATGGCCTTACTGTATGCAGTGTTTAATAAACAGCTGTTTTGCTAAATTCTGCTAGGGTAAAATTTAGTGTAGACCTGTATCGTGATATACATTTCATTGTGGCCTCTGCATTCATATTTTTGCCTTTGTTGCCAATACACAGTCCTAGTTCTGATATCATTAATGGACATTATTAAAGAAAATGTTAAATGCAGTAGGCCACAAATTTGCCACAGTTCAGATATGCAAAAAATCGAGACAAAAAAAGTGGCAGTAAATGTCTAAATTAGTAAGTAGTTGAGTAATTCCTGAATGAATCAGCCGTTTCAACGAATCAAATGAAGTAAATGGCTCTCTTTATGAATAGGCCATTGAACCATTGGTTCACCCGATTGATTCGCTCAATATGCAAATCCATTCAGAAATGAAACACCAGGTGTGTTCGACTTGAAAACCAAACAAAATTTAGCTAAAACAGATAATATTATGCTTAAAATATACCACAATATTAACTTATTTATTGAACTGTTGTAAATCAATGTCACATTTGCACACGTGCTATTCGGAAGAAAAATAGCACTCATGTGATTTTGCTTAACTTATGATATAAATATGAGACAAAAAACTCATGCAGGGGCATTTTTGCCCCAATATTTTGAATTTTAGAGACATTTTAACTGCATTCTATAGGCTCCACCATGCAATGAGCTGTTGCCCTGCTTCATGTTCATCACCAACCAACTATATAAAACGTAAGAAGGTCTGGGGCGGGTGGTTCATTTTACAATTTTAACAGGCCTTAATTTTTGACAGCCCTTTTAATGTTTTTAAAATAAGTCTCTTCTGCTCACTAAGGCTGCATTTATTTGATAAAAAAAAAAAAAAAAGAAATATTGTGAAATATTACAATTTAAAACAGCTGTTTTCTATGTGAATATATATTAACGTGTAATTTACTACACGTGAGCCTTGGTGAGCAGAAGAGACTTCTTTTAAAAACAGAAAAAATCTTACCGATCCAAAACTTTTGACTGGTTGTGTGTGTGTGTGTGTGTGTGTACATGGCTGATGTATTCCGAGTACCATACTACAAGTTCTGTTGACGTCGTGTGTGTGGGGTCTATGGCTCAGCTGTGTGTGTGTAGTGTCCTGCAGCGCAGCCCGTTTAAGCTTTTAACAGCTTTAATCGTTATCCGAGATAAACACAGAGGCGAGTACAGACAAGGGTCAAACGACAAGCCTAAAACAAGTCACACCATGTCTTTGCAATTCATCAGCACACATATACACATGGTGTCTGACAGCTGTCAGTCCAACAGTGACTTCCATCTGTGTGTTCCCATTTCCCCCTGTGGCTTTGCAGACAGGAGAGATTTCATAAAAATAGCGAAGTATGAAATTATATATGACAACCGAAAGGTGACAGACTGATAAACATCATGCTCCAAACATTTCTCTTCTGCTAGCGACTCGCCGTCGACAGATGGGCCTTTGGTAATGTGCTTCTCCTGAGTGGCCATTACTTTGATAAACAGTTAAAGCAGCATTAGAGCTTGACACAAGGATCAATGAAAGGTGGAGTGGGTGCATGTGTGCGTTTACAACTATACGATAACAAATAGCTGTTTAAGACTCTGTTCTCTGTTCTGAAGAAAAACCTTTAAGACAACAATATGTATACAAGTACACAACCCAAAAGCCCCCCTCCCCCCAGCAGTTTGAGGAGGCATCACATGTCCGACACTTACCCGTGCTGATTCCTGAGTTGGCGATGACTGTGGCATCACTCCATTGGTCAGCGCTGGATACAGAATATGAGCGCTGATGCATCCCGTCTGGCCGACTGTTAAACGACACCAGACTGATGCCACTCGCCATCTGAGACGCTGAAGAACTACTGGTCACAGATCCTGTGAGAGAGATGCATGATAATTAATACACCATCGTTATAATATACCCAATGCACTTACAGAGTTGTTAGTCATCCTGTTTCAAAATTTGATTGAAAATGATCTGTAATGCCATTTAGTTTTTTAGTATTGATTTAATTATTTTGCAAATTATTTTATCCAGTTAATGACTTTTTTTTTGTACAATAAGTAGGCACGATATTGGTTATCAGCCGATATTAGATTTTTTTTTTAGCAGTATCGTTTGATATTAGATATTTAATTGTGTATGGTAATTTAACATTTAAATTACCTTTGCCATCATTTATCGCTCAAAGTTCATCTTAAATAAATGACTAAATCTAGATTAGTTTCATCCAACAAAATGAAAATTCAATTATCAATGTTTATATGTGAATAAAAGCCTAAATTAAATCTGTTAATCATATAACGTGTCTTCTTGAGAAGACTTGGATTAAACAGCTCAATTTGTTTGGATTACTTTTACAATGTCTGCATTTGTGTCCCGAAGATGGACAAAAGTCTTGGTTTGAGATGACATGAGTAAATGAGGATTTTAATTTTTGGGTGAATTATCCCCAGTTAAATGTAATATATAGCAAATCTATTTTTATGCATGCATGTACACCGTATTGTTGTGATGATTAATTTCACTTAAACATTTAAAATGATTTATTTTATAGCATTTTATTTGTTTCATGTCATTTTAATACCATTCACATCAAGAGAATAAAGATTATCTTACTGAAATCTACCAGAGGTGTAATATAGATGCATCCCTAATTAGCTGTTGGCTTCATAATAATTTTGGTAACGAGTCCGACAATAATAATAAGCATAACTAACACACATGCACCAAACTTGTTTATTTGTTCTCGTCAAGGAGCATAAATAGTGACATCAGATTACTTAAATGTTAATTATCACCACCGTGAGTCATTAAACTGTGGGAGAGGTTTGTCTGACTTGCATGGAAATTAAAGTGGACATCATAGGAAGTCATATCTAATCGCACTAATAAGATTACAGCACAACTGAGCACAAACAAATGTGAGAAATATATTATATGACGTGCATATACTGACTCAAACACAATCAACCATAAGGCTGCTGGGCTTACCAACAGATGAAATTCAACTCTGAAAATTTAAAGGGTCAGTTCACCCAAAAATGAAAATTCTGTCATTAATTACTCACCCTCATGTCGTTCCAAACCCTTAAGACTTTCGTTGATCTAAGGAACGCAAATGAAGATCTTTTTGATTAAATCTGAGAGCTTTTTCTCCCTCCATAATGCAACTTTGACGCATCAAAAACTTCATAAAGATATCGGAAAACTAATCCATATGAATTGAGCGGTTTAGTCCAAATTTTCTGAAGACTTGATCGCTTTTTATGATGAACCAATTTAATTTAGGCTTTTAGTTGCATATAAACATTGATCAGCGAACAAACAAAAGCTCAACCGAACCTAAATGACACGCGAGAACAAAGCTCTTGCGGAAGCTCAAACGTGCCGCATAACAGTTTGTCCAATAGCAGCGAACAAAATGTAAATAAAGCTGATGTGCTGATACCACTTGTTATTTGCCCTAGCTACAGTCAGTGCACACAAAACACTTGATTTGGTCAAAAAAAGGGTTCAGTAAATATTTATTTTCCTGGTTTTTAATATGTTGTTGGAAAAAGGTGTACCCACGGGCCTCCAATGGCCCGTTGCAAACTCGACTGAATGAAATGTCATGACTCAATTTAATCTCCATTGTAGCGGATAAATCAGACAGCAGCACCTTTGGGTAAATGGCAAAATCTGAGCGTACTTCAGGAGAGGCCTGATAAACTACGTTTTTACATCCGTGACCATCTGGAAGAAAAAAATAAACACTATGCCTGTATGAGGGCAGAACAGGGTTTACGCACACACACAGTGCAAGAACAGCAGTGTGTGAAGATATGCTATAATGGATTCGGTGGATAATGGGAGCTTTCACAAAAGAGATGTTAAGACCAAAGGAATAAGAGGTGCATGTGGATCCAGCCTTACAGTCAAATACTCGACTTAACACTGTGAAATATCTCTCTTTTCTCCTCTACCGCAGCCTCCCTCCTTCCCTCTCTCCCTCTCATTAGTGTTCATTTCGGACTTGCCTGACTGGAGAACGAGCGCTGATTGCATTAATATTCATGACAATAATTAGTACATGTATTATGGGTCACTGAATATTCATGCTATTAGTTTGGTCCTTCTGGTGCTGTGTGTGTGTGTGTGTGTGTGTGTGTGTGTGTGTGTATGTGCCTGAGTAGGGTCTTTAACACTCCTTGGGGGGCTTAAGGATTGTTGATCCAATGAGTGTGTATACGAATAACTAAACAACTTAATTGTTTAATTCTCTACTAATGAAGACTGTGCACTTCTGAGGCCCATTATAATGATATTAAGACACATTAATACATTTGTTTTCTAGGAAAACAAGTGTTTCCTTACATTCCTTACAATGTAAGGAAATCTATTATATTACTTTTAATATGTATTATACATCATTGTTATGAATATATATTAAATTTTATACATTTTATTATACATCCATTCATTTACCATATGTAGGGTCGCTTCTCAGGCCATAGGCAGAAAAACACCCCGGAAGAATGGCCAGTGTACATTTTATTCTATTAAATAAAAGTGTTTATCTATTTTTGTCATTAATATATATAATATATATAAAAACATTTAAAAAAAAATCAAGCATGCTTATATTATCTGGAAGGATGGCCAATATATATTTTATATTAAATAGGAAAAAAGGATATTCTCTCATCTATCTATCTATCTCTATATATATCATAAAAATAAGCAAAGCAAAAAGCTAAATAAAACAAAAAGCAAAGCAAAGCAAAACAAAACAGCATGATCACGTTACCTGGTGCCTGTCCAAGCTGCAGGTTGCTCATGTCCTTGGTCAACCCATTGGTTTTGGGACTGGGGGCCGCACATGTGGAGATGGCCCTGGGGGGCCTCTTCCCTGGAACCTTCACTGTAGTCCGAAGCAGGTCGATCTCCTTCCCATGAACATTCTGCATATAATCCTATAGGTAAAAATGACAAAAAGATTACTCCAACAGCATTGGACACTTTGGATGAAAAATGTCAACTAAATTTATTTTGTCAGCACACAGTTAATCTTTCCCACCCTCTGGAGGTGAAGAAATCAATATCAACGTAATTGAAATTCATGGTGAAGAAATGCACTTTTGTATGCAGAAAATAAGCTAATGCTTTTTAGAGCACATGTAAAATCTTTGTTTTCCTTTTTCCGCAGATCACAGCATGCCATCGCAGCATGTGTTCGGATTCTAACTGCGTCGTCTGGATTTGCGCGCGGCTTTGCTTGCGTTGATGATGAAAGTTACTCAATGCTAATAGGGATGCAATTACCAGCCGCAAGCTGTTGGCCCGCCACTCCTGAAGGGCTCTCCTGTGGCTTGTTAAACCGTGTTGAGAGCTCTTGGCTTTGAATTGCCCTTTTGTTGGCCTCTAGTGAGGGATGGACATGTTATGCTCTTGCCGTAAATTGCTCGGTACAGGACACATACACAGAGAGTCTTCAGGTCTTTGTGTTATTTGATTGGCACTCAGCTGATGTATGGCAGTTCCGGGTGGTACACGCTCCCTCTCAAAGCCTTGCCCCTGCTCATTAAGACCAAACACTCCACGTAGCCTCTATTGAAGAACGTATGTTATTGTGTTTCATGTAGGACATACACTCTGGGGACTGGTCCATAAGTAACTCTCGATTTAAAATAAAGGACGGGCGAACCACTTGAGGGATTTCGTTTAGGGAGTTGGAGTGCTCAAATGTTAACGGTTGGTGAAAAGACCATCATCTGGCCACTTCAGGGGCAGATGTGCATTTAAAATTGATGCTCTGCATAGATGGATCCATCAAACCGTACTGCGCTAAAGCATAATCGCGTAATGTTTAACAAAACAGTGCAAGTTTGATCAACGCACAATAGTTATGTGCCAAAAAAAAGTTGTGGTTATAATGGATGTGAACATGGATGGGCTATTTGGGATATTTTCCCCTCACTAATTAGGTTGCATCTATTGCCATCCACTTAATCAGCTGCATTAATGTGATTTCTTTTTCACATAGTTGAGCAATTAAGAGCCCTGATTGAGTTTCATCCTATTAGCCTCCGCAAACACTCTAATTGATGGCTGTGTAGCAGACACCTGCTGATGAGAGGAACCTGTTCACAGTCAAAAGGAGGAGGGGGACGGTACATGATGACGCACACTTCCTCTAATTCACCCTGATGAGGTTGTTAATTAGGGAATTAATGCATGCGAGTTGAAATTATGTTCAGTGAATTTGACAAACTATTTTATTTTCTTTTTTTAAATTTAAACGTGTGGCCCCTTTGTATCTCATCTAAAATCCATGGGCTCAGTATCGGAGATAATTGGATATAAAAAAGGCGAATAAGATAAATAAAAAAAAAAGAAAAGTTACAGGTCTAAAATCTGTATCAGTGTGTCAGGAGGGCATTTACCCCAGTCTTCTTAAGGGTTCGAATGACAGATTTTTTTTTATCTAAAACCAAATAATATAAATGTAATTAACCATACTTATGCAAAGTTAGGATATAAAAGTAAAAAGGTTTATCAACCTTTAAATATCCATATCCAAACTGTTCTTTTTAAACAAATTGTGACAACTTTTTTGTCTCATCCTTTAACAATGAACAAACCTAGCTTACATTAAAAGGTTATTTTAACAGAACAATTCTCATAATTTAGCATCCATTTAACATTTTCAAGCTTCAAAAAAGCAAATGAAGAATCATAAATACAAATCATATGAATTGAGTGGTTTGGATGGACACAAATGAGGGGGAAAAAATAATGTGAGAAGATTAAAAATATTGTTACTTGTGTAAAGTCTTACATGTTTGCATTTTTCTTTTAGCTTTCATAATGTGAAAAAGAAGAGACACCGTGCTCTTGCGATCTGCTAAAATATTATAGATTTGACACGTTATTTTATTTTATTATTTTGTCCAGATGCATATTGTTTTCCTCTCAAAATGACAGAAAGCATCTTAAATGACCAGCCAAAGTTTTTAAAATTCAGTAGATGACAAAAAAGAAAACAGCTGCAGGGAGTATGAAACCATGAAAATGTATTTCAAAGTTTCTGAAAACATTTTAAGTACATTTGTGTTTACTTTTGTACAATAAACAAGTTTGATACTGTGTCGGGTTGCCACTTGGACAATCCCAATGTTAAATCTGGGCCCTGAAACAATCCTTTAGCTGCCCAAGGATAATTATTCTACAATAAGCGACAGCTCACAAGTCTTTCGATCTTAAATTGTACAAAAACAGAAATATGACTATGACTATATGCTATCCATGTCTTCATCCATCCATTCTATACAGTTTTTTTTCCCATTTGCATTTGTGATTTGTAGAATTACTCTGGGATTGGTTAGTGCTAACAATAAGTTCTGATTGCAGTCCAAAAAAAAAAAAAAAAAAACCCAGAGAGGAAAACAACCAATAAAAGACGGCCATTTCCATTGGTGTGTGGGCAAACAGGTCGTCAAAGCTGGTGATTATGACAAGCCATTACAGCGTTATATTACACATCAACAGCATCAGCCGTGTGCAAACAGATGAGGCAGTCATTAAGGACAAGACCGTGTCATCAGACACCATGCTTACTGAAGCGGACACGATAATACGTTAAACGTCAGTGAAAAGGATATAAAAAAACAGGATGCTGCAGTGATGGGCGAACAGAGAACAATATTAACAGGGCAGGACCAATAGGATGAGGAGAAAGGCAGATACAATACACGTGTACCGGCCGCGTGTGTGCATGTGTGCACTTACATGTAGACTGGGATGATACGTGAGGACCCCGTTGTCACAAAGCGTGACATATTTCTTCTTCCACTCTTTGTTCAGTGACTTGCCGCTTCTTTTCAACAACATGCCCTGAGAGACAACAAAAAACAGAGATGCACAGTTAAACCTTCATTACCGAAAATAAACACTTGAAGTATTCATTTATTATTTTCTTTCATACAACAAAACAAGTGCCATGTATTCATTTGTCTGAAAAATAGTTTATGAATTGCAAGAGAGGGCTAAAACTGTCTGTGGTTCATAAAAAATAAAAAAAAATCTCCCACCGACAAAAAAAAACCACACACACTACGTTATATTGTAGTCAAGTGGACGGACAGTTTATTTGCACACTTTGAGGAGAGCGAGAGAGAGAAAGAGTGCACTGTGAGCTACATTCCCTTGGAGTGTTAGCGAGCACATTAGCATTATGACACGAACACTAACCTTCCTCTCCTACGCACATCAGTGGCGGCTGACTGCCCGTTTAAGGGTCCGGACGCCCACACCTCATTTCAGCCAAATTCATTAAGCAAGAAGGGAATAAAACTGTCCGTTGATTAGCAATTACGCTGCAGCGGCGGCGTGTCACTTCGCTGGACTTGTTAAACATTAACGTGCAGACAGGACGGATAATAATAGATTTCTTGCTCTGGCTGCCACGGAGTGTGCGACATCAGAGTCGACAAGTTTCTGTCACTCTCTGCCTATTTCACTTCTTGTTTTTCTTTGTCACTCCACAGCCTGAATTTTCATAAAAAAATGCCACGATCCCTAACTGTCACACACCATTAAACTGGCCTAATTATGTGGTAATTGGTATCCAAACACAGTCTTGAGAGAGGAAAAAAAAAAAAAAAAAAAAACAGGATTTACTGAGAGGACTGACAGTAAAGAGTATTTGACAAATTTAGTTTCTGAAGCGGAAAAACTGTAAATAATAAACTTCACTTTGTCAATCTTCAAAATACATTTTTTTTAATACTTTTTAGCAGGGAATGAAATAAGAATTCATTTAAAAAATATTTTTAATAAAAATATTACAAACATAATTTGTATTTATTTAAAAAAATGTTTTTTTTTTATTTAAAAAAATCCCTAAATGAATGTTTAACAATTCATATTGCAAACGTTTATTTATTTATTTATTCTTGACCTTGTAATTTTGAATTAAAACATCAATGACAGATGGACTTCTCTAATCACTTAGTCATCATAAACCAACAAAAAAATGAGCTTAAAGGGATAGTTCACCCAAAAATGAAAATTCTGTCAGTATTTACTCACCCTGATGTTGTTCCAACCCCATAAGACCTTCGTTCATCTTCGGAACACGAATTAAGATATTTTTGATGAAATCTGAGAGCTGGATCACTCCTCCATACTAGTCCATAGCCTTCTTCAGGAATTGAAACTTGCCGGCCTCAAAAAGTTATTAAAAACATCGTTAAAATAGTCCAAGTGACTACAGTGGCTCAATCAGTTCATCAAGCGACGAGAATACTTTTTGTGCGCAAAAACAAATAAAAACAACGACTTTATTTCAACTATTAATTTCCTTCTGAGTCAGTTAAACTAGTGAAACAGCGTAAGCTTCTGTTGTTGTACGTCACACGCATCACACACATGACCAGCGTCGGCCAATAGTGAGTCTACGTGTGACGTAGCTCTACACAAACATACTAGTTTAACTGACTAGAGGCCCACGAGAAGGAAATGAATAGTTGAAATAAAGTCGTTATTTTTGTTTGTTTTTGCGCACAATAAGTATTCTCGTCGCTTGATGAACTTAAGATTGAGCCACTGTAGTCACTTGGACTAGTTTAACGATGTTTTTAATAACTTTTCGAGGCCGGCAAGTTTCAATCCTTGAAGAAGCCTATGGACTAGTATGGAGGAGTGATCCAGCTCTCAGATTTCATCAAAAATATCTTAATTCGTGTTCCGAAGATGAACGAAGTTCTTATGGGGTTAGAACAACATGAGGGTGAGTAAATACTGCCAGAATTTTCATTTTTGGGTGAACTATCCCTTTAAGGCATTATAATGATGTTTAAGCATTCATAGACATCCTGGTAAATCAGCAGTGCATAGAATTTGTATTTAAAATGTTATGTTGTGGAACTGTTCTGAGATCAGCCTGGCCTAGGGTGACATATACGTTTGTTGTAAGACCATCTGGATTTAAGGTAATGAGGCCTGTGTCTGTTCAGAGATCAGTCAGGCCCTGGGTGATGGAGCTGTACATGAGGGAGGTCAGTCCACATCTCTGTACACCATAAACCCAGTGTTCAAGAGAAGAGCGCTTCCTGGGTAAAATAAAAACAGGCTCTCCTGCTGAGTGGTAAACACAAGTTGACGAGTTATAACAAGGGTGCTGCCGCTAGCGGCCCATCTGTCACAGGGTGAATATCCATTACTTCATTAACTAAGACAGGTGTGTGTGTGAGGCTCAGGAAAAAAAGAGCAAGAATGAAAGGGGGGGGGGGAAAGAGGGAGAGAAAGAAAGGAAGGGACAGATTGAGAGAGAAAAGATGATCTTTTAATGACGGTGTACGTGTGTGGTCTCTCCAGGCATATTGTGTTGAGCAGGTAGCTGTTATGTCTTCTACCTCGGCCTGGTTTGGATCTAGGTATATTAATTTTGCACATCCATCGGGAAGGTGACAAGCGATCATTCAGCAGGAGAGGCTAATTGAACACCACGTCGCTTCTCTGATGGGAGTTATCGTTCATTATTTAATGCTCGGGCCAGTGACACCCTCTTGCCCCTATTTTACCCTCCCCTGGTTGACAACCTCCAAGGTCTTGTAATGTTGCAAAACGGGGGACAAAAAAATAAATCTCACGCAGGCATTTCCTACTCACTACAAGTCAGCAACTGCTGCAACTGTCTACTCAAATTTATTGTTAAAATATAAACAATTAAATGGTGGCTACAGTAATAAATAAAACATCTTCATGACAAATTTTTCTAACATACATTAAAAAAATGAAGACAACAGTTTAAGAAAAATATATACTGAATATGTAATTTAGTGCATGTATTTAGCAAAATGCTCCTCTCTAGATGAAAATTTGAATGTTGTAACAAATTAATAATAAAAATCTACAAATAATGTGTAGATAAGTTTTCTTCACGCATTAACTGAAAACAGTAAAAACTTAAAGATCTATTCATCAAACTGAAGATCAGGAAAATTAATTGGGTCAAATATTTTCAGTGACAAAATATGGATGGATGGGTGGATGGAATTAGACAGACAGACAGATACATAGATAAGTTGATGGTCATAGATCTTCAAAAAAAAAAAACTTAAATAGTACATCAGTAAGTTGTCTTTGTCAAGCCAAAATAACACAATGCAAAGTCAGAAAATGTATATTCCCATTCTTTTCCTGGAAGGAAAACAACCGGAACAGGGAGAGCGTCCATTACAAATAAACTTCACGAACAAACAAAAGCCTCTAATATGTGCACTCTTCCATTAAAAGCAGCCGATGTGCTCTTATCAGTGTGTTATCCTCTTCTTTCAGCTCTGCTCATTTCTCCCATTCTTTGATAACAAAAGGAGAGGTTAACCGGTAGATGAATGCGGACTGTGGCATGGGTGTGGACAGAGTCAGTATGGTGGACAGGATCCGTCTCCTGTGAGTCCGCTTCGGACAGCCGCTTAACAAAAGGCTTGGGTGTTTGCCCACACTGGCCTTATTGTTCTTGGGCGCTCCAGAGAGAAGGGCGGTAAATTAAGTGTGTCATCCCAACACTGGCTCGCCTCCGGCCCTGTCACTGTGACTGAATGTGTACGCGTGCGTGCGAGGGAAGTGGGGCCATGTGAGTGACACGGCGTGAAAGCTGGAGGTCTTATATCGCTGCGGCCATCTGATCTGGCCAGTGCAGGCAGTGAGAGGACACACCCCCCCAAAAGACATTTATCATTTAACGACAGGCACATTCTCTCTCGCTGACAAACACACCTGAATCAGGCTAGAAATGGGAATACTTCATTGAATACTCATTAGTATAGAATTACCCATGTTCTCCAGCACAGTGATTCCCAAACAGGTTATATTTTGCTTTAAAGCTACAAAACAGAAATTACGAAAATACTTAAAAATATAATAAATAATATTTGAAAAGTCATGTGGTGCAACTAGCATTCAGGGATATAGAGGACCCCTGAAGACCTTTGTAATTGTGTCAAGCCTCTTAAAATATCCAAATATGACTGACAAAATAATGTTGATCGCACTGTAAAATGTCATATGGTCAAACTCCGAAGACATAGCGACATTTCAGAGTAACTCATGATATTTGTCAAATAAATAAATACTCTCTAGCTTAAAATTATTACTGTTTACACCAGGTGACATTTTTAAACATTTGTTGAGAAATGGTAAAAAAGGTTTTCCAAATTCATATGAAACCAACATGAATACAAAGTCTAGGTTGGTGTTAAAGCAAGTAACTTCAGAATTACAAATGTACTACGCCAAAATAGGTTGCAAATATGTCTATTCTGTATAGACAATACATTGAGTAGAAAAATTATTCTGACACATAGTTTTGATAGAGTTTCTTGTCTGATAATGCAAATAAATGAAAGAGTATATATAAGAGTATAAAACCTCAAGGAAAGAGTTATTTTTCTTAAATCAGTGTCTTCATAACTACACTCCTGTCCATTTTAAATGCTCAGGAGTCCAAGTTTGATGAACAGACAGTAAAGTCGGTATTGTGAGGTTCATTGCAGCTCTCAGCTTTAAACAATAACACGTCAAGGTCATCAAAGAGCTTAATGATTGCTTAAAACACTCCCCTGAAAGCTTAAACCAATCGAAGCCAGTGGATACTGGCAACAAGAGATTAGCCCAATCTAAACAGAGAGCACTGATTGATGTTTATGTATTTGGTTAAATTATTTTCAAGCTAAAATTATACAGGGAAAAGAAAAAAAAATCTAATTTGCAGGAGGTTAGTGTGCATGACAAAAATGCCATCTTGGCCAAAATGGCTCGGAGCAGCGACAACCTTTCCTTGGGAAATGATATTTTTCCAATCCCACAGAAGGCGGATCATGTCACACTCGTTAAAGGCTTGATAGCAGGTCTTTAATATTCACCGTCTTAATTAGGGCTGCAGTTAATTTCATTAAATTCTTTCGGTGCTAAATGAAGCAGATTATGAGACATCTTTTATTGCGAAGCGTGAAATTACAGCCTGCCCGCTGCCAATGGCAGGGCCAAGCTAATGAATTACAGGGTAAATAACACCCGAATTAACCATCCAATTTAACTCCTTACAAAGCACCCCTGCTCCGAGGGGGCAGAACTTCGTCAAACATGCACAGCTCAGTGCTCATCTACGCACCAGAACATGCAATTACAACCATGATACTAATTTCCCTTTATGATGAGGAGAGACGTTTCAGTGCCATTGTATTTCTAAAGAGGAAATTTTAAGAGAGCAATGCACGGTAAAACGTAACGTGTGAAAAGTTTCACTGCACAACCAGACATGGAAAAAGGTCAAAATGCTGTTTAATCTTGAGCATTGGGAACACATCGGCCAGGATGACAAGCAGATATTCAATAAATCAGGCACTGTGGGAAAACAAATGTGATGGAAATATAAAGACAATAATAGTAGCTATTGTGTATGTATATATATATATATATATATATATATATATATGTACACATACACAGGTCCTTCTCAAAAAATTAGCATATTGTGATAAAGTTCATTATTTTCCATAATGTAATGATAATTAAACTTTCATATATTTTAGATTCATTTCACACCAACTGAAATATTTCAGGTGTTTTATTGTTTTAATACTGATGATTTTGGCATACAGCTCATGAAAACCCCAAATTCCTATCTCAAAAAATTAGCATATTTCATCCGACCAATAAAAGAAGTGTTTTTAATACACAAAAAAAAAGCCAACCTTCAAATAATTATGTTCAGTTATGCACTCAATACTTGGTCGGGAATCCTTTTGCAGAAATGACTGCTTCAATGCGGCGTGGCATGGAGACAATCAGCCTGTGGCACTGCTGAGGTGTTATGGAGGCCCAGGATGCTTCGATAGCGGCCTTAAGCTCATCCAGAGTGTTGGGTCTTGCGTCTCTCAACTTTGTCTTCACAATATCCCACAGATTCTCTATGGGGTTCAGGTCAGGAGAGTTGGCAGGCCAATTGAGCACAGTAATACCATGGTCAGTAAACCATTTACCAGTGGTTTTGGCACTGTGAGCAGGTGCCAGGTCGTGCTGAAAAATGAAATCGTCATATCCATAAAGCTTTTCAGTAGATGGAAGCATGAAGTGCTCCAAAATCTCCTGATAGCTAGCTGCATTGACCCTGCCCTTGATAAAGCACAGTGGACCAACACCAGCAGCTGACATGGCACCCCAGACCATCACTGACTGTGGGTACTTGACACTGGACTTCAGGCATTTTGGCATTTCCTTCTCCCCAGTCTTCCTCCAGACTCTGGCACCTTGATTTCCGAATGACATGCAACCACTGAGCAACAGTCCAGTGCTGCTTCTCTGTAGCCCAGGTCAGGCGCTTCTGCCGCTGTTTCTGGTTCAAAAGTGGCTTGACCTGGGGAATGCGGCACCTGTAGCCCATTTCCTGCACACACCTGTGCACGGTGGCTCTGGATGTTTCTACTTCAGACTCAGGTCCCCCAAGGTCTGGAATCGGTCCTTCTCCACAATCTTCCTCAGGGTCCGGTCACCTCTTCTCGTTGTGCAGCGTTTTTTGCCACACTTTTTCCTTCCCACAGACTTCCCACTGAGGTGCCTTGATACAGCACTCTGGGAACAGCCTATTTGTTCAGACATTTCTTTCTGTGTCTTACCCTCTTGCTTGAGGGTGTCAATGATGGCCTTCTGGACAGCAGTCAGGTCGGCAGTCTTACCCATGATTGCGGTTTTGAGTAATGAAACAGGCTGGGAGTTTTTAAAAGCCTCAGGAATCTTTTGCAGGTGTTTAGAGTTAATTAGTTGATTCAGATGATTAGGTTAATAGCTTGTTTAGAGAACCTTTTCATGATATGCTATTTTTTTGAGACAGGAATTTTGGGTTTTCATGAGCTGTATGCCAAAATCATCAGTATTAAAACAATAAAACACCTGAAATATTTCAGTTGGTTTGCAATGAATCTAAAACATATGAAAGTTTAATTTTTATCATTACAATATGGAAAATAATGAACTTTATCACAATATGCTAATTTTTTGAGAAGGACCTGTATATATATATATATATATATATATATATATATATATATATATATATATATATATATATATATATATATATATATTATATTTACAACATGAAACACAAAGCAATCAGTGTAGTCTGATTCCCAAACAAATTACTCTTGTGAACCTGTTCTTTTTAGTGAATCAAAACCATACATATAGAGTAGGGTGATCAGTGATGTCTAGCCAGTCACTAACTGACTCTTGTGAGCAGATTCTTTTAAATGCATAAAAAAAAACATACAGAGTGACCATTTTAGTCTATTACCTGAAGAAATGACTCTTATGGTCCAGTTATTTATTTTTTTCCCCTTACTGTAGCATTTTGTTGTAGGCCAACCTAGTTTGCTAGACTTAAATCAGTATAGTTCCTGACTGGTGTGTAGTTAAAGACACATTATGATTTTGTCAGCAGTATTCTATAGAAATAAATTAACATTTTTGTGCAAAAGGAAAGACATGCTGTTTTCGTGCATGTATCTTTAAATGCAAATGAGCTGCTGCTACCCACCCCCTTTTCCAGAAGGGGGCTGAGCCTACAAGCTCATGCCTCGGATACTCTGCCAAAAACCAAAACATCTGTTTGGTTTTGATTATCATCTCTATCATGGTCACGCTCACGTGACATTGCAGTTCTTCCTCATCATGAAATTTTGTTATCTGCATGCGTTTTAAAACCTTTTCAGTCTAAACATCTGATTTATGGTTTTCTGAGTGAACACCCAAAGCACGCACAAAGAGCGGCGCGAGACGGCTTGTTTAAACTGTTCTCTTCCACGTGTTAATGCGTTTAACTAGGGCTGGGCGATATGGGCAAAAAAAATGTATCACGATAATTTTTTTATATCAGTCGATATCGATAATTATAACAATAAATGTCAAATCTTTATTTCTTTCAAGTTTAAAAGCAGATTTTTGCTCCTAAGTGAAAGTTGTAGAAACCAGAACGTTAATTGTGGTTTTAAACTACTCTTTATTGTCAGAACATATCATGACAAACACTTGCCAAATAGGTAAACATTTGCCAAATCTGAGTTAGAACATTCAAATATTTGTCATTTTTCCTTAACAAAATAAATATCTTAATAGAAAACATTATTTCTTAGTTTCTGCAAGTGCTAATTTTTTTATTTGGTAAAATGTAATATTCTGACTGTTTGAGTTTTATTCAAATTAATCATTGGTCATCCAGCATCATGCATTTAGATCATGATAACCACAGATAAAACCGGGCATATCCTACAGCACCTCACTATCATGGCAAAATGTAACTTTGGTTTCTATGGTATTTGTATGATTAACAGTAGCCTAAATACATTATTAAATTATACAATTATATTCAATAAGTCCTTTAATACATTGTCTACATTAATAATATAATACAATTCAATATGTATATCCCACATTTCATAGTGCAGTTAATGTTAGTAGGCTAACGTTACAGTAAATCCATGGGGGAATTTGGAATTATGGGAATTTGTAGACGGAAAAGCCTTCTGACTGTATTGTTGCGCACAGTGTTACTCCTGTGCGTCAGCGCTGTTTCATCTGCCTTTAAACTGGTTTAAATCACTGAGACATTTGTGTTCTTCGCTGAATTTAAGCGCTTCTCACTGGATCTCGTGAGCGAGGCCGATCAGAGTAAACGCATCTGCTCTAGTGAGCTTACGCTGCCGTTTGGACTTTGAGCCGAGCTGATAAACAGTCCGTGAGGCACGCGCGGTTCAAATGAGTTTCGTTACGCTTTTGGCGCATAAACATGATCGAACATTGATCGAACTCTTGATATCGTTTTATCGAGATAAAATTATATCGCGATAATTATCGTTATCGTTTTATCGCCCAGCCCTACGTTCAACTGTCAAATACACACAAGGTTATATCCAAAACACACAAAGTTCACATAAAAACAGTGAATGTAAACAGCAGGGAAAGAAATCACATGTATTAGACCTGTGTATTAAAGTGAAAGCAGCGTAATATACAGTGCTTACTGCTATATGCTGTAATATGAATCAAACAACAAAAGAAAAACAGAAAACCACTCACTGGTCTTAAATGAATAACTTATGAATAACTTTCTTACTTGAATGCTGCTGTTAAATGCTCTGGCGAGCAGATAAACATGGCGGACTGTGTACCGATCACTCAGGGCGGGTCTGTGCTAATAGGGCAGAGTCTATCAGCAGTCATGATGTCACAACTGCTTGTGATTTAAGAGAATTAAAAAAAAAAAAAAGAAGTGGGTGGATTTTTACCATTATATGGGTGGTTGCGTACACATACTGCAGACACATTTATGTTCAAACTTATAAATGTATGTGAATTTAAGTCATATAAACATCAGTTTAAACAATTTTTGCAAGAACTGTTTTAAATTCATCTGAACTATAAATTGCTTTTCAAATATTTTTTACCTCACAAGAATAATTATACAAAACTGAAATCATTCAAATTAATCAAACTTTTTAATTGTTTATGATTCCCAACCCTATGCTATACAATTTAACACCACAGACCTATAGGTACATTGACATGAGGATGAGGAAGACATAAGTCTTAATGCAGCAATCTAGAGCCTACTCTAGAGTCACTTCTGAAAATGAATTTGTATTAAAGCTTGTGTCAAAATGCCTTTCCGAACAGTTAACAAAGATGTGTGTGTGCACGGTAATCGACTAATTAAGAACGTGGAACAGATGTCGACAGACTCCGGGCTGCACAGGGTCAGTAAACAAAGCTGGCGATCATTAGAGTAACATTAGTTTCTGAACAAAGCCATAAACAACTATCAAACAAAACTATTTTTTACAGACAATCCAAAAACCTCGCCAAGTTTCAACAGTTTCAGCATAATAATTGCAGTTCAGCGTGACCTCTGACAAATTTAAATGAGCCATTTAAAAAATAGGAAGAAATAAAAAGCAAATAAAAGCCATTAAAAAATGACCACCAGTCAAAACAAAACACCATAATATAGTCATAATATATAATAGATGCCAAAACAACAGGGATCTCTGAGGTGATTGGACAAACAGTCGTATTAATAATAAGGCAGAGGGTCAAAGGAGGCTGTGATTGGCAGATGCGAGAGCTGTCATGGCAAATTCAGGTGACACGTCTGACCTCACCACACCCACTCTGAGGGCTCAGAGAGGCCGGTTTGAAGCCCTACACAGGGAGACGGCGCTGAAAACGCTCCTCTTTCGCCGTCTAATTGCTGGAGAGTGCGAGCCCACCCCAGCCTCATTACGCTCCACCAAGCCGTCTGCGTGTTTTAATGAGGAGCATGTTCTAATGAATGCGTTTTTACAAAGGTTTTATTGTAGCTGAGAGCCATGTTGAGAGCGTAACCTTCAGCTCAGGAGTCAGGACAATAACCTTCGTAATGAGATCACAGCGAATGGCAAATAAACTACGACAAGGTCTAAGAGAGAAAAAAACTACCTTAAGCATGTGCACATACACAGTAAAAAAAAACACTACTGAATGAGCTCACACCAGTTTTGTGTCTTTGTTTTTGTTCAATTCTGTAATTAAGAGGAAGAATTATGTGTCAACATAACATGTAAACACAGAAATCAACCAAGCCGTTTCATTGCTCTTTGCATCTATGGTTAAATAAAGAACCGTCAATATCCATGGAACATTTCCAAAGCACAAAAGGTTCTTTCTAGTGGAACAAAGGTTCTTCAGATTTCTTTTAAGGCAGGGTCTCCTGCTCCTGGAGGGCCACTGTCCTGCTCCTTTAGCTGCAACTTGCCTGGAAGTTTCAATAATACCTAGTAAGACCTTGAATAGCTGGCTCAGGTGTGTTTAACTGGGGTGGAGCTAAACTCTACAGGACAGTGGCCTTCCAGGAGCAGGAATGGACACCCCTGTTTTCAGGCAAGATAGGATAAATAGATAAAAAATGACCCAAAAACAACTCATAGATATCATTATACTTCCCCAGTTGATTGATTACATTAAAGGGGTCAAATGAAGCCATTTTAAAAGTTTCGTATTTTGTTTATTGAGTGTAACAGAATAGGTTAAAATGCTTAAATGCTCAAAAAACTTTATTTTTAATTTTATTTTAAAACCTGTCTGAAACATGCTGATTACTACAAAGCCTCTCCTTCAAAAAAGCTCTGAGTGCTCTGATTGGCCAAACACCTCAAGCGTTCATCTTCCAAGGCTTTAAACAATTACAAACACAGTTAATAATGTCAAAGCCAAAGTTGGATTCTGAAAATGCAAATGATCAAGCCGATAGATTAGAACGAACTTTTCAAACACGACTTCAGCAGAACATTTCACAGAGGTAAGTAGTCTGTTGTATATAGCAGCCTTGTATTCTCCCAGGTTCAAGAAACTGTCCTCTTTAAAAAATATGCTTTACACAAGCAAACTTTTGGGTTGTACTGTTCAGGAACAGCATTATAAATAAATCTTAACCACTGCTTCCTATCCAAACACACATCGCCTCCGCAAACAAGATGACAAGACAACAATGCACTGAAGTCTCTTCTTTCTTTGCTTATGCCTTAAGGCGGGCATTATGCTAATATTTCACATTGTGACGTAGATGATTAAGCAATATCTATCAAGGCGTTTTAAGCAGGTCTGGATCAGTGTTCTCTGTTAGAGAGAATAGATCCCTTTGTGGGAGACTATGAGCTTTGTAACTTTGCAGATTTTATAGATGCACAAACTGATACATTATAACACTAAAGGAAAAGGAAAACATTAATAAAAGCAACATATGACCCCTTTAAGAATTGCACACAAAAAAATTTGTATTATAAGTTTTCTGAAATGTTGTGATTAAATATTCAAATTATGCATTATCTAATTAAATATGCACTAATTCGCAGAATACAAAATACGATCAACAGCCAGAAAAAGTTAAAAAGATTTAAACGAATAAAATGTCTAAAATCATGCAAATGATACATGAACAAACCCCTCTGTAAAAATCTATAGAATATATATATATATAATTGTACATTAAAGAATTTCTATAGCCCAATATTTAAAACTGTAAGGTTTGGTGTATGTAAGGGGCTGTTTACACCTGGCCACTTCATGCGCTTTCTGTGATCAGATAGCTATCAGATCGTGAAAAGACCAGGTGTAAATGCCCTCTGAAACGCATTCGAGACGGATTTGAATCCGATCGCTCAAACCACTTCAGGAGGAGGTCTGGGCCGCATTCCAGATGAAACTGGACAAGTGTAAATGCATCTGGTTGTTGAAACCACATATATAAATTTTACTCCTCTAAAAAATAAACGTGTTAGAGCTTTGTTATAGGCTATGTCATGTTATAGTCAGATTCGACGACGCTACTGCAACACGCATTACCGCAGCTGAGCATCATCAAGCCAACGTGCAAACTATCGCAAATCAAAGTGAAAGTAAGTTGCAGACGCTTAACACACAATCATCTTCATTAAAAGTAAAGAACCGAAATGATCTTACCAGGGCTGTTGCCGCTCTCTCTCTTATTGTGGTCTTTGATTTTTACATTTTAGCTGACGATCAATAAAATGCAGCTCATATCTGTTGCTTTAGGTGACGGTGCACTCCATTAAATCTGCATATAGCGCGGGAATTGAGGATCGGATTTATATCCATTTTGCAAAAACACTTTTATGTGACCAGGTGTAAATGGAATCATTTTGATAAATCAGATAGCTATCCGATCTGAGAAAACGCATGAAGTGGCCAGATGTAAACAGCCCCTAAGTGCCACTGAAGTGGAGATTTTTAGCAAACTGCAGAGAACTGCAAATCTACAGAAGCATATTGATAAAGTTCAATACATTAACACTTAAGGTTATTTTGGTGTTTGGATGTTTTCTTTCCAATAATCTAAAAACAACACATTATGAAAAGCCAACTGGACAAGCATTTAAAAATTCACCAACAAATGTTTTGGGGAATCCAAAAAGGTTTTCCTATGGCATCACTGTGAAACCCCCCTTTTGGAAACTTAATGTTTTTTTTCAGAGTGTTGAGTGAAACAGAAAATCCAAAGCATCAAAAGCAATCGATTTAGTTCAGGACTCATCTGTGTGTGAGCAACTCACTAGCAATTACGGCCATACCTTCAAGGAACAGCTGAACCATGAATCTAATACACTCAGACATCTGCCAAAGAGATTACAAGTTGACGTCCCTCATCAACATCCGGCGACGATGTGCAGCTGAGAGCCAGCACACAAAAAGTGAATCCCAGAGATTGATGCCGTGCCCGTGAGTAAGGGGTTTCTGGTGAAATCTATAAAAATCACATTCCTGGACCAAAAGAGGTCACTGAAGAGGTGTTAATGCGAGGCAGGTAGACTCGGGAAGCACACGCTAATTGGAGAGCAGGTCTAACGCCCAGCAGCCTGCAGTGGCTAGTGAGAGGCGAGGAGGAAGATCGAGAGAGACGCGAGCATGTAAGAGGAAAGACCACAGGGAATTATCAAATCAATTAACATCTAATTCCCAAATGAAGCTCTGCCTCGTGCCTCTGAGCGCAAACTGCTCGGCTGCGTTATCATCTGCGAGGGGACGTGCCCGGGCCGCTTTCGTACTGTTGGTGAAACACTCATCGCCTGAACGTAGCACCCTATTAGATGGGAAATGCCACAGCAGCAGACGCAGTCACTGATCTGATGGAGGGATTGTGGTCAGCGGCTCCACGGATGCTTGTCTGCAGTGTCTGTCTCTCTATGAGTCTCTTTCTGAGGAGATTTGAAGATGTCACGGGTCAAAAGGATATTATATATTAAACGAAGTTTGATTTAAGGACCAATGGGCGTCCAAAGAAGTCTGCAGGATCTGAACATATATCTATCAACTTCTGCAGCATCTAGTGCTGCACAATTAATTTAAGTATAATCAAAATTGTGATATGACTTGATATGATTATTGAAACTTATTATTGAAGTCTTTATTCAATTTTCAACCAATTCAATTCATTTCTCATTTATTTGTATTGCGCTTTTGACAATACATATTGTTTCAAAGCAGCTTCACAGAAAATGCATGTCGACATTACAATTTAGAGTGATCTGTTATCAGAGGTGAAAGTGTCCAAGTTATGAATTTCAGAAATGTACATAAACAAATTACACAGTTAGCTAATAATGTATTCATTTTAGGCAGAAACAAAATAAATATTTACATATTTACAACAAAAATGTAATTGTAACTATCATTTTACTAACTTTTTTTTACATGTTATACAACCATAGAAATAAGTCTTTCATAATAATAGATATTATAGTTCTTATTTTATTAATAATTGTAGTTGTTATAATTAAAATAATTGTGAAAAAGGAAATAATATTGCACTACTACTAGTACCACCACCACTACTACTAATAATAATAATATTAAAATGTATCTATTTAGCAATATAATAATGTATAATTTTAATTATAATTAGTGTTGTACTATAAAACAAATACTTAAAGTTCAATATAATAATAATAAACTAATTTTTCAAATATAATATTCTAATAATATATGTATATTTTTATGTCTATTTTTATCATTAGTTATTAAAATATATATTAATACTAATATTTTGTTAATATTCATGTTGATTGTGTTCCAAAATTTTTTGAATTTAAGGTAGAGTATTTTATATTAGATTTCTAAGCAATAAACAATTATCATATGACAGTTCAAATCCCAAATGCATGATTTTGGGGCAAAATTTGTGGAGTAAGCAATTTAAATTTTGCCCCAAAATCAGCATAGAAAATGCAAAACAGTGCCTTTGGGTCAGCCAGTGGGATTCAATAAGGACTAAGATGAAGCTGAAGCACCAGTGAGTGAGCGAGAGGACAGCAGGGAGAACTGAAACACTGAGCACTGCAGAGGCTGGAGAGCTCTGATTGATCTCCTCATGAGATGAGGGACACGGGCACCACGGAGCCTCTGATCAGCACAACAGTGTGTGCGTAAGTGTGCGTGTGTGTGTGTAAGTGTGGGGCAGGCTCTGTCTGACACCAAGGAAATTAATCCCTCATTTATGTACCTGCAGTGTCAAGAGGCTGAGAGATGCTTCAGAGATATGGCTCTGTGCCAGGCCACCCGTGAGACACTATCCGGAGTCAGAGTGTAATGCCTCTCTATACTGCAGCCTAACACATATAACATTTAAATAAAACTTTTCTTTCAGTACCTATAAAACAAGAGCACATAGTGAGGATTCCCGTTTATAATTCAACATAAGACTTGGAGTCCCTCCATTGAAAGTCTATTCACCCAAAACTCAGATGCTTCAAAACATTCATTAAGAGATTATAAAAGAAATGCATATAAAACAAGTGATTTAATCCAAGTCTAATGAAGATGAACAGATTTAAATGAGGCTTTTATTCATACTGTATATAAACATTGATCAGAAAACGTACATAAAGCACTCAAATTGGCACTCAAAGCACTCAATCAAAATGAACCAATGAGGTTCATTCTCATGCGTCACGCCAGTATGTTTGAGCTTCCGCAAGAACCAATAAAGTTTGTTCTCACGTGTCAAGCACGGTTGAGCTTCCATTTACCATATTTGAGTGCTCTATGTTTGCTGATCAATGTTTATATTCAATCTGTTCATCATATAAGCCGATTGTGTCTTCAGAAAACTCAATTCCGCTTGATTCATATGGATCTATTTTACATTCTTTTTATGAACGTTTCGAATCGTCAGAAGTTTTTGGTGAATAGAATTTCAATAGAGGGACAGAAATAACTTAGATTTCATTAAGAATATCTTCATTTGTGGTTTGAAGATGAACGAAAGTCTTATGGGTTTGGAACGGACACAAGACTGAATAATTGATGGCAGAATTTAAAAAAATGTAAGTGTTAAATTTAAATTGTAATCATTTACGCGAATGACGAGCTCTAATGTCATATAACACGGTTGTTCTACATGTTGGGGAACAGCAGCCAGCCCTCTCTCTTGAGAACGCGCGTTATCGTCTTGATTGCTCTTGGCATCGCACATACAAATGATCCCAGCGCAGGCCCAGTCGGAAGAGAGTCAGATTATAGTCAGAACCCTGTGCTGCTCTCTCCTCCGCACAGCTGCCTGCTATAGCTCAGCCTTCCCATCTGCCACTAGTGCGGCGCCCTGCTCTCAGCACCGCTGTAGCCGGGCCAGCCTCATTTCTTCTTCATTAACCGCCACTGACTTTAACAAGATTTATGCAAATAGAGCCGCAGGAGGTGAGAGATCACTGCTGGCAGCATTAGCACTCGCTTGTGTGCCTCCAAAAAGAAGCACCTCCAAAGTCCCTTTAAGGCAATTCGCTCAGCGGCCATCTAGGTAACGCTTCTGGGCAGCTTTTTTCTCATCTAAGTAATGTCTGAATAAAAGTATTAATTTCTGCTTTAATTCATTTCTAAGGGCCCTCTGTATAATATAGTTATTTACGGTTTAATTCATAATGTCCCACCACTTAACATGCGGCGGATAAATGTTTTTCAAATTTTAAGAGCAGTTTTTTTTTAAGTATGTTTTTTGTAAGAAATAATAATAAAATATTATATTAATTTTTTTTTTTCAAGAATTGCATTCCTTTAATGATTATTTTCTTCTTAATTATGATATCAGAACAGTTATATCATCCTGACATTTTTGATAAAAAAAAAAATATTTTTTGTTTTTGTGTTTGCATGTATAACTTTGGGAAAAAAATCGATGTCACATCATTGATCCATTGCTCATATTTCGACATTCGCATTATGATTGTACTAAGCAGGATTTTAGTATTACAATGCCACATGTCAGCGAAGACGCAATGTATTCTCCGATGTCTAATTTGCAGAAAAGAGGGGCCGATTACAGCGCCGCTTCATTGCCCAGGAGTCTAGTGCAAATGTCCTTGCCTCCAATGGAGCCTCTCAATGTGAACCCAGCGGGTTCCGAACGCAACCCACACACATCCAAAAGGTTTGCAGCCTCGCTCTTGAACGCCAGCTGCGCTGTACGGTGGATGGCGGAAGCGCTTCTCCGCTGTGGCACGCTAATAAACACAGATCTCACTTAAAGGCAGCTTTAATCAGAGATGCAATTTGTTCATTAGAAAATTACAAACAAGGCCACGGCGCTGACATGAGAGGGCACGATTAGTGCCGCTAATTACCTGATTCTTTCACTCCAGCTGAGATGCGCAGAGGATGATCTCGCCCCCCCACTCCCACGCTAGCTAGCGTTTTTCTTTACTCTCTCACTACACACCCTTGTTTGTGACAAATTAAGGCCAAGTCAAACTATCTCTCCCACAGTGTAGCGGAGGGGGGGTCGTCTTCACATCACATTCTGCTTATCACCCCCCCACCCCCGGCACTTGTCGGGGAGGGCTGATGGGAAAGATGGGCCCATATGCAGATTGGTAGACTGCACTTCATTAGGCTCCTCTTAGCTTTTTTCTATCCCCACGCTTGACAGGGAAAAAGAAGGTGGAAGAGTGAGATGGTGTAGGGGTTTTGGCTGTGGAGGGGGGGGGGGGGGTATAGTGCATTGAGGAGAGAAAAATCCCTTCCCACATCTTATCCTAATGATCTCATTTCAGCACACGGGAGAGCCTGGCTCTAATTGATGTCAAGTGCGTGCTTTCACTGTTAATCAAGAAGATGGCATCAAACGGGCTTCTCGCGGGTCTGAGTACTGATCTGAGGCCCCTTCGTCCACAATACACCGCTGCTGGACTCCAATTATACCAGCCCAGACGGCCGGCAAGACCCTACCTGTTTAATTGGGATAGCGCGGCCACTTCCAATGCTGTCTGCGCGGCCATCCATCCCTTTCTTCTCCCTGTCTGGTTCGCTTCCCTTCCGAGACTGTGGGGGAGAAGACATCATTTTAGTCAAAGGCGAGATAGCTGCTAATTGAGACTTACTTCAGACCAGATCCAGTTTGGAGTGCAGGGCACGCTCTTTACTTCAAAAGTCAAGGGGGTGTGGGAGGGGTCAACTTGACCTTGACGTGACCCCCCCACCCCCACCCCCACCCCCCAACTTCTTGAAAGCAAGACATGTGGTACATGTGCAGGTACACTACTAAAGAGCTTACAAGACCGGAAGAATGGCTGTCAATTTAAACGGGTCACTGATCATATAAAATCTGTATATATATATACATAAAATATATAAAATGTATACATACATATATACATACATATTTATATTCAAAGTTTGACGTTGTAATATTTCGTAATATTTTTGTAATATTTTTGAAAGTCGTCTCACTAGAACATGCTCACCATCGTCATTATCATTACTTATTATTAATGCTTAAAACAGTTGTGCTGCTTAATATTTTGTGGAAATGTGATTCTTTTTTTTTTAAGGTTTCTTTGATGAAACAGAAATCATTTGCAAAATTAAAGCAACCTTGCTGAATAAAAGTATTAAATTCTTAAGTAAATAAAAAAAATTAAAACTTACTTACAATAATCATTTGAACAGAATTGTACATAAAAATAAATATATAAATAAAACAATAAAAAAATATACATTTATCAATTTTATTTGAGTTGATGTTGTATTCACTTTGTAACAAATGCAATTAAATGAACTGATGTTTTTATAGTTTTGTAATTTTACTTATTAAGTTAAGAAACCAATTAACCATTATAATCACGCCTATATGTTTAATGGGAGAGCAGACTAACCGTAAAGAGGTTGGAGCGTCGTTTGGACTGTTTGCGGACGGGTGTAGGGGTGTTGGCAGTTTGGGGTACATCGATGCGCAGTTCCTTCTGACTGGTACTGGGAGTGGAGGGAACGGAAGAAGAGTAATCGCTCAAACTGCCTCCACCATTACTGGTCTGTAACACACACAGAGCGAGAATGACTCAGCAAGAAAAGGAAGAAAATAATCTCACGTTACAAAGAAACACCATAGGCCTCCTTTTTTCTGAGCTTTACCTAAGCCTCTCTAAGCTTGGCTGCACATACACAGGCTCACTTGTACACTGCTAATGAGAAATCAATGAGGACTGAGCCATGCGGAAGAGGATTACTGTCGGCAGGGGGACAAAATATAGATAAAGAAACAGTGAATTTTCCTTGGATTATTCAGAAGACGAGAAAATTGACGAGTAAAATTTGAGTCTTAAACTTAACAAGCTCTCATGTATTTTGAATATTTGAGTGTTTGACAAGCTACAATAAAGTTTTTGTTTTTTTTAAACACCAGTCTGGTTTTGCATGGAAACCAAAAGGGTCAATTTGACTCCAACACAAAAGTTGTAACACAATTTGTCCAGCCTTTCCAAAACACATCCAAACACTTTGAATGCATACTCACAACCCTAAAATAATAAAATCGTTCACAACGTTTCAAGAAATAATTTAACAAGTGTTTCAAATCGAGGTCACAGGTCACAGCCCAACCCAACCGGAAGGTAAAGTGTGTGAGACTCACCTGACTGATATGCACTGCAGACACCGGCGCTGCGCAGACGGAGGAGTGGCTTGGAGAATTGGGCAGTGACTTACAGGGTCCGATTGAGAGTTGTTGTTTCTTCCGGGATGCAACTATTTTCTGAGCCACTGAAATCACAAAGAAATGGAAAAGGTCAGAGGGAGTTAACGCATTATGGAGAAGGACCAACAACAAGTGTGCAGAGAACACAATGCCAGTGTTTAGTCTGTAGTTAGATGGGTAAAGTGGTCTACTTTATTACCCCTCATGAGAGAGAGAGAGAGAGTGTGTGTGTGTGTGTGTGTGTGTGTGTGTGTGTGTGTGTGTGTGTGTGTGTGTGTGTGTGTGTGTGTGTGTGTGTGTGTGTGTGTGTGTGTGTGTGTGTGTGTGTGTGTGGAGAATCGCTAACCCAGGCCGCTCCTAATTTGCCCATCACTCTCCTCCACAGGCAAGCACTCGCCCTGCACTCAAAGCCTCCAAGGCCTATTATTTCAACATTTCCCCTCCCTCGGCCATTTCTCTTTCCCCCCGATGCTCTGCCCGTGCCAGGAAAAGGGCGGTGTCAGTCAATCGCTCGCCTCTGTCCCTATCGATCGGTTGACGGCCCCTGTGGCAATCTGCGCTCGGCCCGCGGAGAAATATTCTACCGCTTCGTCATCTCGCGGCTAACGACATTGATCCCATCATGAGGAGAGAAGCTTACAGAGAACCGCTCATTCTTTAACCCATTAATCCCGTAAAACAGACACACGCTGAGGAAAGAAGTGTAGAGAGTGGCTTTTTATTCCCTCTCAGAACTTAACAGTAACTCTTAAGTTGTGAACTGTCAATGCAAAAATGAAATTCTCTGATTAAACACTCCTCCAAACATAATAGCGAATAGGTTCATTTTCCCTTGAGCACAAAACATTCGCCCTCTAGTGTTCAGAAACTTCCTCGATCCTAAAACTGAAGTGGCTCTCAGGAGGCAGGAGGGAGTTAATGGTCCAAGTGCCCAGAACTCAATTACTCCATTTCCCAATAAATAGGGCCGGCTCTCATTCCGCTGTAAATGAAGTCATTGTTTTAATTGGACCTATTAAACATCTGAGTTTTAATTATGATTACGTCATAAACATTTACCTTCAGGTGAGAGATCAGATCAATGTCCAAGGGCAAACGGCATGCTACTCTGCTAAAAAATTCTCTCGACGCAATCGTCTCATGCTCTCCCTGTCCCATCTGCCGCTCCGAGAGAAAAGCTGTGCAGCTGTGTTTATTTAGACTCGTCGTGACACGCTACCATGCTAATCGGCTAATTATAATCATAAACGAGCAGCTCCTCTCATTTCAACAAATGAGAGGAAAGAGAAGCCGCAACAGCACTATTGTGATTGTAACTGTTACAAACATCCGCAATAAAGCAAAGGAAAAATCTTTTATAAATCTAGGTTAAAACGAGTTCTTAGAAATGCACTCTTTGTGTTCATGTTGATTTTATTTGGTTTTGAAAAACCTAGAATTTTTCAGGAAAGTATAAAATTATAGAATTTTCTAATGATGAATTTTTCTTATCGAATTTTCAAGGAAAGTAAATACATTAATACTGTAATGTTCACCTTGTATGCGTGTACGCACCTTAACTCTTTCCCCGCCAGCAGTTTTCAAAAAAGTTTCTAGCCAGCACCAACATTTTTGATCATTTTCACAAAACTTTATGGCCCAGAGAATATTTTGTTCTATTATATTATATACATTTTTTATCAACACTTGAATGTGGTTAAGTTTCATTTCAAGATCGGACGTGTAGATCATGTCCATCAACACCTAAGCTTGCCAAGTCCTATTGGTTCGACATTTCATTCGGTAACGTTCGTCTGTTTTGATTTATATGTGATTTAATGTTTGATGATCGCTTTAGCTTACATGCAAGTAATGCTTCCATTGCTTGTTTCTGCTGCTTGTTTGCCTGTGTTTTGATCCGGAGATGAAGATGTGTAATAGTCCTCTCAAAGGTAAAACGTAACGGCAGAAAATGCCGTCAAAGGCAGGGAAGCGGTGCATCATAAATGACAGAAAATTCTGTCAATGGCAGGGAAAGCGTTATACATATATTTTTGAATAAAAAAATTCAAAGGTAAAAAGTAATTAAAACACAGTGAATTATGAATTAATAAATATAACCTTCTTGGGGGGTCATATCTGATATTTTAAGAGGCTAATTTACTTTGACCTTTTTTTGAGGGTCTGCAGGGGTTATGTTTTTTGTGTTCACCTGTTTTATGTTTTTTATGTATATATATATATATATATATATATATATATATATATATATATATATATATATATATATATATATATAGAGAGAGAGAGAGAGAGAGAGAGAGAGAGAGAGAGAGAGAGAGAGAGAGAGAGAGAGAGAGGGAGAGAGAGAGAGAGAGTGAGAGAGAGAGAGAGAGAGACAGTTTTTACTTTTTTTGTAAAAACATTTTCAAACTATTTTTTTACTTTTATCCTTTTAATGAGGCTTTTTCATCTTGATATAATGGCAGTTGTATGACACTGACATTTTTACTTTATGCCCCTCAAACATAAAAATTTTAATTCAGAAATGAAGAACACGCTCATTATAGAAACAGTGCATTCAAGTCACTGTGTGCGCGCGTTAAATAGACCGATAGGAATTTAAATGAATAGATTTGTACAAAAAAAAGAGCATAATGTCATTGACCCTTATGCTAACAGCAATGCAGCTCACAAACCCGCAGTGGCCTGCATGAAAACACTTAACTCTGTTATCACCCAGAATCTTCGAGAGAGCTTTATAATGACCATTCATAATGAGTCAAGCCATTTAAGTATTATTGGACAATAGCACTGCAGGAGCATGGAGGTGGTGAGAGATATATGTCCACAGATCCCTCTCCAGACACCCCTGCTGTATTTTACTTTAAGTGTTAAGAGCAGTTATGATAAGACTGGGTTAAATATTTAAACTGCACAGCTAATACAATTTAACTTTGACTATCAATCTTGGCTCCCCTGTGAGAGGCAGCCATTTATCCTGCCGGAAACATCTCCCGTTTGATCAGATTTATGGCAGGAGGTCTGAGAAGCAGAGGCAGAGCATCATAGAGTAGGACCATTCACTCCACTGGAGCTGCTCTTTTTCTTCCCATTTTAGAGGATTGTGCCTTCTATTAAAGCCAATAAGAATATTCTCGGCCATACGATACATTGATGACATTTGTCAGTAGTTATTTATACATTTGCAACACTGCTATTGCTTTTGCAAATCCTTTTAGAATACATTTCTGCTGTAATTGGGACACAGTGCACATCAATAGTCAGGTTACTTTCCACATATATACAAATTTCGTAAACTGTGATATGAATAACATTTCCACAATGCACATAAAAACAAATGTTTATTCAGTAAGTAGACATGAGCATAAACTATTTAGAAAACACTTTATTAATTCATGGGGCTTTTTTAATTTGCATCTAGGACTTTATTTGGTAATTTAATCTAAGAGGAAAATATTATCGGACTAATATCAGTAATTTTTGTTGTTTAAAAGTCAAAAAATATAAGAGAATGGAATACGCTGGAAAATTCGCTGGAATACACGTACATTAACAGAAAAATAAACAAATTAACAAACACATCCCAATTAATCAGAATTATTAATAATGTTTTTGTCAGTCAAGATTATGAAATACTTTCTGACAGAGTACAGTTCTTAATGCATTAAACACAGAACTTCTTTCGCAGAGATCACTGATTTCCACACAGATGTAATTATTTAGATGTTTATAAGCGAAATAAAGGTTATATAATAAATGTTATTATAATTTCGAGTTTAAGATGAGTGGATCAATTTAAAAGCTGCATACGGTGGCCATGGAGCACTTCCATCAATCCGGTGGAAAACGTTATAAACGTTTTATTTCCAAAAATGCACTCATTCATGGATGTTTTATCCAATTCATGTACGTCTTTATTTGAACATGACTTGGCAGTTTACGTGACTCTGTGAGTTTTTGTCTATTTTTTAGTGCCAAGTTACCAGTGAATCCGATATTTAAAAAAGAAAAAACGATACTAGATTATGTAAAAATGCTTAAATATCATGAAATATATTGGTAAAACCGATTGTTGGTCGATCTCTAAATGCAAAGGTGTAAATCGCAGCTCTTTCGCACTTGACGTTTCAAATCAAGGTTGTATCATGCATTGTTACACCAGTAGGTGGCAACAAGTGACTTAACAAATGTATGTGTCAAAGAATCATTCATTCAAACGCTGATTCATGCAGTAATGAAACAAGTGAAGTCTTAATGAGTGAGTCATTGAATTATTCATTCAAACTTTTTTTATTAATTCAAATTAAATAAATATTTTTAATAGACTTCTGTTTAGTTGCCTTTTCAGAATCGTGATCTCTATTTTTTTTTTTTTTTAAAAACATGATTCTCATTTGTGACCCTGGACCACAATACCAGTCACATGGGAATTTTTTTTCTTCACATTTTTAGTCACAATTATTTTAAAAATTGAGATTTATACATCATCTGAAAGCTGAATGAATAAGCTTCCCATTGATGTATAGTTTGTTAGGATAGGACAATATTTGGCCGAGATAATGTCCCGAAAATCTGAGAAAACGAGGGTGAAAATCTGGAATCTGAGGGTGCAAAAAAAAAAATCATAACATGGAGAAAAACGCTTTTAAAAGTTGTCCATTTATGTTCGCGATTGTGCTGCATTCACTCACAAAAATACATGTTTTATATATTAATGGTAGGAAACTTACAAAAATATCTTCATGTTACATGATCTTTACTTAATATCCATATGATCTTTTGGCATAAAAGAAAAATCGATAATTTTGACCAATACAATGTATTGTTGGCTATTGCCACAAATATACCCGTGCGACGTGTGACTGGTTTTGTGATCCAGGGTCACATTTTATTCAGAATCGTGCAGCTCTACTATTAATTCACAACCATTATCTTGCTCTAATTTATTGGCCATGTTGCTGTGTTTATTTATTCACTCAATTACACTACCTTGAGGCCAACAGATCAGAGAACCCTGCTGAACAAAGACCCGGACCCCCGACTCCGCAACACAGGCTGTGACCTCTCTTCTAAACGCTGAGCTGATACAACAGACTGACCTTTATCCTCGACCCCCAGAGAGAAATGAGCAAACAGAAAAAGAGACCACAACGTGCAAAGAGAGAATGGACTGAACAGGTAGGTCAGTCTAAATAAAGACACAGGTAAGTTTATCAGGCTGCTGTCAGAGCGGTTAGTAGCAGTGTGCTATAAATATTAGCTAATGAGTTGAAGGAGAGCAGGGCAGATGAACCACCCGCCAGGAATCTTGTATAAAGGTCGAAGAGCTCCTGCACTTACTGTTCAGTAATTAGACCTGCTATACAAGACAAAATACACACTCGAGTAAACAGACTCGCATCCACACAAAACCCCAAGCGCTTACGTGCTGCATGCAGGGAATTAAGCCACAGGTGTAACAGTGATAGTTATGACACGCTGACAGCTTTTTTCACTCTGTCACCATCACAAATGTGCACAGCAAAACTGATCTGATTGGACAGCTGCGAGTCCTGACTTGGTCCTCGTGTAGATGCGAGAGAACTGTAGTGTTTTCTCTGCCCAAATGAAGACTGTCCTGAGGACTGTGATAAAATACACTGAAATTACAGGGAAAAAATTAACCATCCCAGTGCAATATCCCAGACAAAACAAAAGAATATATATATATATATATATTTTTTTTTTATTATTATTTTTTCATATATGCGTATATTCACACACACTTTTTACATATCTAAAATTCATTTACAGTATCATGAACTAACGATGAACAACATTTTATCGCATTTATTATTCTACACTTCTGTTAGGGTTTGGGATCAGTACGTTTTCTCAAATAATTAATACTTTTATTTAACAAGGACACATTAAAGTAACAAATATTCTATTTAGAGTAAATAATGTTCCTTTGAACTTTCTTTTCATCAAAGAATAAATAAAAAAAGGATCATAGTTTCCACAAATATATTAACCAGCACAACTGTTTTCAACATTGATAAGATATGTTTCTTGAGCAGCAAATTAGCATATTATAATGATTTCTGAAGGATCACGTGACATTGAAAACTGAAGTAATGTCTGCTGAAAATACACATCACAGGAATAAATTATTTTAAAATGTGTACAATTTTTTTTAATAACATTTCACAATATTACTGTTCTGCTGTATTGTTGATCAAATAAATGTACGTTTGATGAGCATAAGAGACTACTTAGAATTTTTTTTTTTTTAAATGAGCCCAAGATTTTGAACTGTATTGTATGTTAATAAATACATTATAGTTCATGTTGAATTCTTCTTCATTCATAATATATTAAGTAATGTTAATTTATACATCTCCTCAACATCAAAAATACATTAGTATATGAAGAAATTAACATTAATCAAGATTAATACAGGCTAGTTTGTTACACCCAACTAAAGTTAATTAAATGAACGTTATTGTAAAATAACATGAGACTAAGAGGAAGAAACCCTGGTTCTCAAAACCACTAGGTCACACACGTTGTGAACGAGTTGCCGATCCACAGAATCCCAGGACTGACAGTAGCAGATGAATTGTAAGGATGAAGTTATCAAAATAAACAAATCAAAAGTTAATTTAAGCAAAAATGATTGCAGCCTCAAACCAATGTGTAAGAGTTAAAGAGCTTGCACGTTAAAAATATAAGCACAACAATTGAAACTATATTTTGGACATTTATAATCAAAATGGTATTGTTTGTCTATTAGCAAATATTCTACAAATAACCCACATGTGCCATCATGGTCCTCTCAACACCTTTTTGGTGACAATTTTAAAACAGCAACAACAACTTAACTAATAACTCCAATACGAAATATATGACATTAACAATGAAAGTAATGGTCAAACCACATGGCCCTATGAAAGAGATTAAGATATAAATAGTGAGAATGAAAAAGAGAGAGGAAGTGCACAGCAGACCTCGTTAGCTGTTAGCGTACGCTAACAAAGCTCTACATCCTCACTCTGACAATGTGACAAGCCAGCGCGCGCGAGGGGAAGGATGGGGGGGGGGGGGTAATTAGGATAATTTAATTAGCACGCTGATGGACGCAGGCTGGGGAACTGTCAGGACCCCTTTCCTCAACCCAAGTACCAAAGACAAACACATACACACACTCTGTAGGCAAAGAAATACACACGCACCCACGTCCAGAAGCGCACTAAGAACCGTGGATTCAATTTAAACAGTGGCCGCATATAATAAAGCACAAAAATAAAATAAAATAAAAAAATACTACTCGGGTAAACCCTCAGCTGACCCTGACAGAATAAATTGCCTCACTTTATTTCTCCAATGGCAATCTCGTAAACACTTTGTTACATAAATCTAATGCAGATAACTAGTGCACCAATTATTTTTAATGGTTAATGTTCTTGTTATTTGCGTGTTGGCATCTCTATGATTCTGGGAAAGCAATGCAACTCGCTCGCCTGCATTATTTGATTTATGGCAATTCAGGTCATTATATTACTGCATGCTCAACCAAAGACAATTATCATTTATTACAGGCAAAAGGCCATGAGGAGCTTGAGCCCTGTTCTTAAACATGAGCAAACTTGTACAGTATATAGACTTTTGTCCCATTAGGAATTATGAATTTCGAGTGAGTAATAATTGATTGTGACAGAAAGTAACCCAAGGTGATCAAACATGCATAAAACTGCGGCGCAAATCAATGGGCATGATGCTTTATAAAAAAAATATATAAACAATTTTCCTGATAAACTGCACTTACATTAATACTCCGCTGAATCTCTCAAATCAATCGAGAAAACAAACAAATCAGAACTGCTTCAAGAATAATTGACCTGGTACAATAGTGTATCACAATATTTAATTCACGTTGAAAAATTAAGTAACAAAATAAAAAGTCTGAAAAAATATATTTGACTTTTATTTTAATTTTATATGATGATAATAAGAAGAAAGAATGATGACATGTTGTTAAATGATGTTATGTTATATATTAACCTATATTATATTATATTACAATACATTATATTAAATTGTATTTTAACAAAGCCAGATAGGATCATTTTCTTTCATTAAATACTAGAATGACAAACACAAAAATATACATTGTTCCAGTGTGATGATTATGGAGTCAAACAGACTTAAGTTCCATCCATACTGTTTCTAATTTGAGATGATCTTAAATATCAACAGCTATTGTCCAGTTCCCTCACTGAATCATACAGGGCCCGTAAATATGCAGTGAGCCAATGATTAAAACTCTTTCATTATTGTCACATGAGTAGTAATGACAAAAATAGGCCCAAATCAAGCAAACAAAATGGAATGAGTAGCACACACACACACACACACACACAGCTCTGGGTCGTTGCTATGCTATCAATGCGCAACAAAACATTAAAATAATCATTTTGGTACTCATCAATAAATTCCACTACAGTGGATAATTAGAATGCATGATTAATTGAGGATAATGAAATGAGAGATGCGAAGAGACAGCGTCAGTAATGATCAGGAATTTAGCCTTTTCTTGCTCTCATTTAGCGCTGCTGATGAGCTTGGCCATCACACAGACATGCAGCCACTCTTTTTACACACACAGTTCAATTACAGCAGTCTTGGCTGCAGCCAACAGTGTAATAATTAAGAAGATAATGGCTGAGCGTTTAGAGTGTAAATCTCCCTCCTGGACGGAGCACTGAACGCTTCAGCCTTGAAGAGCTGCGTGCATCTGCCGCACAGCCACACACACACATCTGCATGTCCAAATACACAAAACCCACATGCAAACAACACAGACATACAAACACAACAGAGTTACATAGAACAACACAAACATCACAACGACAAACATTCACTGTATATCAATATGGAAGAGCGACTTCAGGGAAATGTTAGAAATAGTGTCGCTTTGAATGAATGGTTTTATTGGATTTCCATTTCTTTTCTCAATAATCTCTCATGTTTCCTCAGGTCTATACAATTGATGCTTGTAGCTGGCAAGATCAACTTTGTACGCATTGTTTCTAATGGCCCCTTCCACCATCCCTTCATCGCATCTCAAACCAAGCCTTGCTACAGCAGTCATACAGCTCTCCCAGCTCTACACATGATGGGTTCACTTTACCAGGCCCAAAAATGTCTTCTTTCTTGTTCCTCGGTGAGGACAGAAGAACCATTTACATTCCAACAACTTAAAAAATACCTGAAAGGTTCACTACTGAGGACTAACACTCACATTGAAGTGTTCATAAATATATGTAATACAAGTTGTATATTTAGGGTGTGTTCACACTTGCCAGGTTTGGTTAGATTAAAACAGACTCTGGTTCTGCTAGTGTGGTTGCTCTGTCAGTGTGGTTCATTTGAATAAGTGTGAATGCTGCCATCCGAACCCTGGTGCGCACCAAACAAGCGGACCAAGATCCCTGGAAAGGTGGGTCTCGGCCCGCTTCCAAATGAAATCTGGTGCGAAATATGAACGCAACACAGACCAAAGACATCTAAATGAACCAAAAGGTGGATGTCACGTCACAAGATGCGAAAATTCTCAAGCATACTTGTTTTTTTTCCCTCGTCTTTAGAGCTAAGTTGCCCATTACAGTTCAGTACAGGCGCCGGAACCGCGTCTCCATGCAGATCTTCGTTTGTGTGCAACAGAGGAATTCCTGCCGCTGTTTTGACTCCTTTACACATTTTATAAGCTCTTCACACGTTCTCAGTTGGTAAAATAACATCATCTGATTCAGTATGCACATACATGAGCATATAAGCCCAGCACACAGCATTGTACACATACATATACATCATATAAGCAGTTTGTTGTTGTTGTTTTGTATCCTTATGTTCAGTGTTAAAAAAAATGACAGTGTGAATGCTAAGCGAACCTGGACTAAATGTATTATTTTCTTTTTTGGTCCAGACCAAAAGAACCAAACTACAAGTGTGAACAAACCCTTAAAATGTTTGTATTTAATGCTACCATGTGTAGTTCGTCAAAGTGGCTCCAGCAGTCAATGTATTTTTGGTTCTCTCAAATCGAGATAAGAAAGAATTACTTAATTCCTGTGACTTTAAAAATATCCTTTTAATTCCTTATATATCAAAACATTATATTTACTTCACCTGTAATTAGGGATGTGCTGGTTAAGAAAAAAAAATTGGGGGTGGTAAGCTTTTTACATGCTTTAAAAGGAGAATACAGGAAAATAAGTAATCCTGTGAAAGATTACAAATTAAAATAACTGTTCTCTATTTCAATTTATTTTAAAATATAATTTATTCAAGTGAGGGCAAAGCTGAATTTTCAGCATCATTACTCCAGTCTTCAGTGTCACATGACATGACATTTTCTTTTAAACTGCATTTATTTGAAATAGTATCCATGTCAAAGTATTTACTGTCTCTAATATCTCCTTGCTGAATAAAAGAGTTTCTTTCAAACACCTGACCCCAAACTTTGAAACCATATATACTTTTTAATGTGGTGAAGTTGATACAAAAGTAATAGTTTGCTGGCTGTAGTGATGTTACTTCGAATTTGAATTAATTAATTGGGAATTTCTTGTTTAAAAACAGGTTTCCTTTTTCAACTTCATATTTTGCATTATAACTTTATGATACAAGTAGTTTACATAATATGCACTCAAAAACACTTGAAAGCTATTTTTAAAACATAACAAAAAAAGCCCATCCCAGCATGATAATATATGTAGTATAAACAGACTACAAACAAAATTCCAATTCTCCAACAAGGAAAACCCATAAGCACATCCAAAAAATCTCCTGAAATGAGCCTCATTTCTTAACGTCTTGTGCCCCCTAGAGCACAGATCTCACAACTTCATTCTCACTTTATCGTCCTAGAATATTTTGTTCTCACTGATCTCAACAGTTTAGTGAGCAAATAAACAAAACAACTTCCAAAACGTTTACTGAAGCACATAAATCATGCTTTTCCCAAAGTGCCCAAGCAAACGTCATCACACAGAACACCTCAGCTATCTCTATACCACACAGAGCCACGCAAGACGAGATGGGCCATTTAGCTTGTAATTAAGAGCCGATTAAGCCAGATTGAGCCAGCTATTCAACAGCAAAGTCACCTTGCACTTTCTGCCTCCATTTTCTTATGCTGTAACCTACATCATGTGAAAGTAACTGTTATCCAAGCATGCACTGTGACCACTGGTGCTGCAAACAATCTGATCTAACAGAGGTGACGTACAATTGACACTCTTGAACACTGAATTAAAACCACCATTGATGACCTTTTCTTTGTTTAGGTGTTTAAACTTTTATTTGACAACTTTTCCACTAAATTCAAATAATTTAAACACCTAAAGCTCACATGTTAACCTATTTACGACAGTATGAAGAGACTCACCATCCTGGAAGACACGCTCCACATTGAGGCCGTACGTAGCACAGGTCTCGTAATACGTGCACCTCTTCAGGTCGTTGGACAGTTTGCGAGCGCGTGTGTCGTCGATGACACGAGGGTTAGCTGCACTGATTGCATCTGTGAATAGATAGGATGAGACAAAAGTTTTTAAACTAACACTGGTGAAAATAATTCATGTTTAAGAAAATCCTTTCATCGAATGTGAGAGGCTTCAAATGCATCCAATTATCTTGTGGAGATATTTAAGAACAATCTACCATTGGTTATAGTGTGGCACCCCCTAGTGGTCATATACTGAAAACACAAGTAGTGTATAATAGGGTAGCATTTTTTCATTACTTAATATTTTAAATATATATATATTTGTGTTTAAAAGTTTGGGGTAAGACTTTAAAAAAAAATCAGGAAATTTATATTTTTATCCAGCAATTGATCAAAAGTTGTAGTAAAATATTTATATTTTTACAAAAGATTTGTTGTTGCTGTTTTTAACCCTGAAAAAAACTATAGTTTTTCCATAAAACTAATAAGTAAGAAATGTGAGAAATGATCATGTGACACCGAAGACCAGAGTAATGGCTGATGATATTCCGCTGTGCCATCACAGTAGTCATGCACCCAACGCCGAATTCGGAAAAGGACGGAAAATGAATATGGAGTCCCTAGAGGGACACGATTAGGCTTACTGCAGTAAACGGATAAATTACAGTACATCAGATTTCACTTATGTGAAGATAGTAAGGACAAATGGCTGAAAAGACTGAGTGTCATTGACGAATATCAAATCTTAAAATGTGTGGTCAGTACCGCCACTCATTATAAACAGAGTATGCAAGATCACGAATTCAAAAGTGAAAGTAAGAAGCTAGTGTGCATTTAAAATCAATTTAGTGGCTCCCTGATGCCCACAAATTATATACAATACAATTACCCAAATATATAATTGTGGAACTATATAATCTGTAGAATCCATTCAATTCGTTCTGAATGGGCTTCGGGCACATCCCTATATCACAGGATACTGTATTGTTTTAAAATATCTTAAAGCTGCAGTCCTATAGCAGTTAATAAACAGAACTGCATGCGTCTTGTGGAAGAACATTGTAGCCGGAGTTACTTCTCTCTGTTTTTGTCTATGACGAGTCACGCAGAACCAGTCTGAACATAAACACTTATTATAGGTGTACCGTAGTGATTGAGGATAAGACAAAAACACAGTTTAGAAAATGGATTCATGAGTTACTCGCTCATTATAGAATAATTGTATTCTTTAAATTAAATTTCAAACAAAAAAAGTTACGGACTGCAGCTTTAAGGCGAGATACGGCAGGCAAAAACAGGATTTTTTTCACTGGTCAATTTTGAGATTTTGGGATATTTGTCTTAAATAACATCTCTTCTTTCAGACTTGTGGTGAAAAAAAGTCTGAAATACACATTTAGGTCTTTATTTTACTACACATTGTCTGTTTGCGTCTGTAGACTTCACTTAATTCATCAAAAGTTGGCGTTCTAAATCATCCTGCTGCTCCTTGATAGCTTCCTGCACCCTGTCATCACACACACCGTTAGAAAGCGCTCTCTCTCTCTGTACAATGCTGTCGGATCCAAATATGGTCATTTCCTTTTTATCAGCAACCAATGTGAAAATAAAAGGGGGATTTAACTCTAAATGCGCAATCTCATTGGCTGATGCCAATTCTCAGTGACTTTTCTCTCATAGTCCAAGTCCGAAATCTCCACTTCAGTAGCGCCTATACACCAAACTTTCCAGTCTTGTACCTAGTTATATTATGAAGACATTTACAGAGGGATTTGTAAATATATTATTCCTAGCCTGATTTATATAACATTTTATTAAAAAAAACATGGCGAAAATCAATTTAAGGCTATTGACAGTATATTCTGATTTACAGGATAACAAAAGTAGATATCCATAAATCCCTCTGTAATTGTTTCCCCATCTAATATGTGAACACTATGAAAAAGTTATTTTAAACCTGGCTTTATTCAATACTCAGATTTAATTTTTTTTTCAAATATATGCAAATTAGCACATATTTCATTGATTTAATTTAAATTACAGAAAAATTATAATACATCTCATCTTAATGTAGGTAATCAACTGGGAAAGTTTAATGGTTATATCTGCTAGTTAAAATTTTTACCCTATTCACCTGTAGTGTCTCCCCTTAAAATAGAAAAACTTTAAATTATAATAATATTTCACAATATTACGGGTTTTTTTTATAACTTAATGCATCTGAGCTGTTTGTGTGAACCGTAATAATAATTAAAAACTGACCAAACAAACCCATGAAAATAATTAAAGAAATTCTGTCTAGTCATACTGTGGTCTTTAAATTTGTTGGCAAACCATTAAAAAATAAGGCCATGGAATTTGAGTGTGAGTTGTTGTCATATGATCTATTTTGTCTTTCCTAGTGTGCCTACACTTACCCTGAGTTCCCACAAGCACCAGGGGCACCTCTGCTGTGTTGCGGTAGTTGGCCATGCGACTATAGTAGTGGTAGACCGTCTGAAAGCTGATCTCATCTTCCAGACTGAACACAAATATCACCGCATCCACCCACAATGCAAACTGAGAGAGAATGATTGAGAGAGTAGGAACAATTTAGAAAGTGAGAGAGAGAAATATTCTTCAAGTAACTGTTAAAAATAGGTTGCACTCATATTTCATTTCATCATAGAATCGTAGGCGGTCTCATTCCGCTCCCCATTCCCTGCGATGTGATTATTGTGAATGTGAACTTTTGTACTAGCAAGGGCTTTGAACCATGACACATTGGGACACAGATGACTATTACCTCCGAAATGATTAAAAAAACATACATTAAATTACAGGGGTATTTATCAATTATCAACAACATTGCCATTGCCAAATAATAATATTAGATGAAAAACAAATATTATAAATGTCAAGAGTCAACTTAAATAAGTTGAAGCATTACAATTATTAACTGAAATAAAAATAAATTAAACCAAAATACAATTAAATAAATTAAAAACTATCAAATTACAAAAGCACATGACGAAATAACTAAAACAATTTAAATTAAAATGAACAAACTAAAAATATTAAAATAATTCATGTAATTTTTTTTTTTCGCCATTTTTTTTTTTAAGATGAAACATACCACTTACCTTTTAGGGACAGAAAAATAAGGCTTTGTCGGTATGTCTTCATATATTTTCATACTTTTTGAGAGACTTAACATTGAGTAAGTGAATCCATGGAGCAACCAATGCTCACAGGATTAATATGGTTAAAAGTCTACAGTGCACTTACTGAACTGGAAGTGGATTGAGACGCACCATAAAATTAATATTTCACCGACCATGAGAAAGCAGCCAAGTGACTTCCTGTTTGCATTTTATGACTAACAGAAAATCAGTTGGTCTAAATAAACGTGATCAACCTCATGTAAACTCTTTTACATCATTGAATTTCCACTCAAGCGGCTCTGTAAAACAAAACTAATCTATTGTTTTAGCTATGCCACCCACAGTTCAGCACAACATTGTGAATCAGAACATCCGCTGTACTTCCTACCTGAGCCTCCGGAGGTCCCCCTTCATCCCGGATTAGGAGGAGGTAACTTTGTCCATCCACCACCATCTCCTTTTTAAAACGCCCTCCTGTCCAACAGAAGCAGTCATTCAATTTAAAGAGCCTGATGATGCCAATACATTTACTACTTCTAAAATGAGATGATTGGTGGACTGTTGATTGACTTGACGGAGAAGGGTGTGTGTATCATCTGGTTATTTTCTAATTACTTTATTGGGTAAATAATTTGATCTACAAATCACAGGTTAATATTCAAAAAGCGACTACTGTAACAATTCATTAAATAAATGATGCGCTACACTGCTTTTTTGCAACTTCTCTCCATTATAATTCTATTCTTCCAGTGAAAACTGCAAAGGATTTCAAGTTTTGGTATTCCTGTATACGGTTGAATTTTTTATATTCATACAGAATCTCTTTTTTATTCCCAAAGAGCTGATTCGAAATGAACAAGCTTGGTCAATTTAGTGAATCAAAATCACACAGCATAGAACACACTGTGTCATGTTGTGCTTCACGCTCGTAAAATGTGCTCACGCTCAGTGTACTTACTGACTGCTTGTTCATATGACAATGGCTGTTTCTCAATTGAACGCAAAATAATGTAAAGAGCAGACTTGCGCTCTTGTGGAGACCAGTCTTAACAGGCTACCTTGAAAGAACGAACTCTGAAGGACACGAGGACATCTTTGTGAGAGTTGAGATGTGCTGGGAACTGACCGTTCAGGACGTAATAGGCAGTAGGACAGCACCATCCAATGCACAATAAATAAATCACAGATGTCAACCTATTCAAATATTTAATTATTGCTTGATATCTTTTTGTTTTACATGAGTATGTGTAAATGAGTTTGTACTGTATGGTTGTAATGGTTACGTTTTATTAACTTTAAGCTTCTTGTAAACATGCCTATTAATAAGTACTGAAGACTTTCCCCAGGTATTTATAACTTTTATTGAACTGTTCAGGAACTATTATTCACAAGTTAGTATATTGATTAAATCCAATCAATGAAAATGATTGAAATAAAGTTGTTTAAAATGTAATCAACTAATTTCTTTTTATCATTAGTATTTTCCACTCAACAACTAGTTGAGCTTTCCCCTCAGAAGAAAAAAATGTGGTTCATTAATATAATATATTGACAATCCCAGTTTATGCCAAGTAAATAAAACAAAAAGTTTGAAAAAGCAGCTTTGTTGTCATATTATCAGAATATACCAGAGGAAAATATCACACTGTATCTTGAACGAGGAGCCTTTGAATATTGTGTTGGACAATTGTGCTGGCCAATTCAAAAGAAAGTTAAGAACCACTGGTCAAAACCTTATTAACATGAGTTCTTCTCACAATATAATATGCAGCCTGTTTTCTGCCCACAGGGTTCAGCCAAAAAAAAAGTATTTGAACCCATGGAGTAATTAGGTGTCAACTAAAACAATTTGTCTGACGATAGAGAATGTTAAAGGTCAAAACGTCCTATCTGAGGTGAGACAGCAGGGGTCAGAGATCAGAGTATTCTCTCCATCTTTCTCTCAGGGGTAGAGGGGAGAGTGACTGCTGGTTGGTTTGCTGAAACATAAGAGGATCAGAGGGGATTCCTGGAGGTGTTAGAGGGTCTTCTCAACCTTATCGAAGCTCTACATGGCTAATCGGCTTGTGTGCCGAAGGTCTGAGAGAGCCTCACTCTCACTTCATATCCTGGACATTCCATGGTCATCTGGAGATATGGCCACTCGACTATTCTCTATTAAACTTTCACCCTTCACCTCTGACCTCCAACTATGTATCACCATGATAACCAGCAAAGACGATCAATCATACACAGAGAGATATAAGATGGACCAATAACTGGTTTAACCAATATTTTAAATATTTATACTATTTTACTTGATTTTTTTTAATCATGGTCTAACAGGGAACAGAGGTGTTCAAGAAAAATAACTAATTTAAAAGCAGTAATCATGTCAAATTGTCAATAAAATTGTTTTTTTTCTTTTATGCTCAAGTAATATGTTAGAGGAATTGTATATTTTGATTGTTCCTAGCCAGTGGTTCTCAATTTTTTAATCATGCCTCCCTTTAAACCTTCTTTAAACTCCACTTCTGGCACACTTTGAGAAACAGGGTTCTAATCTTAGGATTATTCACAGGGTGGGGGTCACAATGGGCTACTAAGGGAACATTTCTGAAGAAAAGGTCTTAATATTGACATATTTACAAAAATATCACAATATTGTGAAAAGCACTATACAAATCAATTTTAATAATTATTTAAAATATTTGTATATATGTACTAACCACATTTTCTAGATAATATTTTTATTATTTATTTTGACTTCAATATATCAAAGCAAATAATTTTTATTTTGAAACAAAATATTGTCTTAATAATAATCACACTATTTTACCACACACAGTATAAAATATTGTTTTTAGTAGGGGGCCTTGGCAATGAGATCATAGTTTGGGTCATGATTTACTAATAAGTGTACCAAAAAAAAAAAAAAATGTTAACTAAAATTATTATTAAATATCAGTTCTGCATTTCAGTAATCAGACTGCAGCAAATAATCATTATCTCTACAAAAGTTAAGTTATTACACTGAAGGGAAGATATTCAAAATACAGTTATAGCCTCCGTTTCCATTCTCTCTCTGTCTGGATAAAGTGTTTAAACTCTGCTCTTCTGCTGAACCAAACATGGGGAATAAAATGAAAGCCAAAGTGCATGCGCTGTACAAAAGTCGGGAGGTTGAAAAAGAAGATTGGGTTAGTCTGTTCGGGTATGGCGGTACGGCTGGAGGGGACGACAAGCTTTTCCATAATGACACTGTTTGACTGTTTGTGCTATAAAGGAAGAGGAAGAGGACCAGCGTCAGGACAGCTAATACTCAGCATATAGTCTGGACCCAGTTATTTATATATTTGTTGAAAACAGAGCGAGAGAGAAGTGCACAGTGAGTGAAAGATACACACCCATCTGTTAATTACACTCTGGGTTCTTTCTCCATGGATTTGACGTCAGTTGAGTAAAAACACGCTTGAGTTTCATGTCTCTGATAGCTCATCTCGACAAACTCGTGTGAAAAGAAAAGTTTTTGATAGAACGAAAGGTGCAACAACAGTTTGACATCCAGTCTTGATGCACAGTCACCTATCACGCTTAGTGCAGTGGTGTCATTGGTGGTTCATCAAGGAAATGAATGAAATGGAAGATGGCAAAACTACAGTGGCATCATGAGAGGAGTGGAGTGGAACCTCCTGTTCTGTGGCTTGATCTGTTTAAAGCTTTGTGCTGAGTAAAGAAGAGGCTGTGTGGAATAGATACGTCTCTACTTCAAGACTTTAAATATCATGCAGATTGTTTGTGAACAAAATGCATCTAAATGGAAACATGACGAAGAATGTGCTGTTATACAAGCCACAGAGGGGAGAGTCCACCTGTTCAACTCTCTTGCACTACAAAAGACCATCCCCAAGAATAAAATATCAGACGTTGAAAAAGAGCAAATAGTTACCTGCGTCCACGTCAGCTAGTTAAAGAAGAGACCAAGGAAAGAGAGAATAAACAAAACTCAAATCAAAAAGCAGCCAAGCTAAACATGCAGTCACAGTTAAGAAATTAAACACAGCAGGACAAAGAGAGAAAGAAAGAGAGAGAGAGAGAGAGAGAGAGAGAGAGAGAGAGAGAGAGAGAGAGAGAGAGAGAGACAGAGAGAGAAAGAAGCATAACTTTCATTCATTCATCACAATCTTTTCTAATGTCAAGGGGCTTCTGTGAGTATGTGTGTACCTGAACAGATCAAACAAATCTGTCCTGAGGACACGGCCAGGTCAATACAGCTGAAAGGGGCACATACTATCGCACACGCTCATGTAATGCATGCCAGCTGAGCATTGAGGTCAATGACGCAACTCGCAATCTATAAGTTTGTTTAAAAATACATTCCAAATGCAATTCACTCATTCAAACATTTGTGTATCCGATTGGAATCTGATCTTTTTTAAGATTATTGACTGTCCACAGTTTATCGCAACTGTTCAGATCCGAAGTGTGTGTCCCATGCCGCTCTTTCACTTTCCGGAATATCTGCATTGATTTATATGGCAATGACGTTGCGTTTGGTAGGTATACTCCAAAAACAACAACAGGGGTTTGCAATACAGATGTTGTCTTATTTACAACATGACAGTTAGTAGCCGCTGCGCTGGAAGAAACGTAGGAGGCTAGTATAACCAGCTTTATTCCGTGCTGTCGACTCCGTCGTTTTCAAAAAATGTCTGTTATATTGTCATTTTCTGCTCGTCCGGCACTTTGCAACAGTTTTGTTGTGCAATTTCTGCAGCGACTGTCAGTATGTTTCCTATAAAAAGTCTGACATTTACGTTTTACGTGTCATGAGACGTCACATAATCCACGCAAAATCCGATCAGACCAGTCAGACTGAAACGGATTTCCAGAAATGTGATTTGAATAGGATTTCGAACCACATATGAATGTAGCTTTAAAAGCATTTATTTTAGCCGTTCACACTTTTTTGCACAAAAAATCAAATGGATTGGACTGTGACAGTGAACATAGCCTAAGTATCAGGATCATAAGTCCTGATCATAATAAAGAAAAAAATATATATATTGAATAAAATCATTAGTAGTTAGGCAAAATCTTTTATTATTATTTCTTAGAGAAAAGCAGTGAGGCATTGTTAAAATATTTACATTAAAAAAAAACTATTGTGTGCCAAACCAAAGTCATGTGGTGCAACCAACATGCAGAAGCCTGCAGGGGACAAACAAACAAGCAAAACAGGAAATTAAATAATTGAGAGGAGCTCTATAGACCTTCATGACTGTGTGACAAGGTCAGGATGTCTCCTTAAATATTACATAATTAGACCTTTTTATGACAACGCAAGGTTTTAACCCTTTCACGCGTAAGTTTAAAATATTCTAACTGACTCCCCAGCGTGAGTTTTTCAAGGCGACCGTTATTTAGAACCTGTCACTTTAATGTTACCATGGTGACACGCATCATTGCTTGTCACGTGACACAGGGCAACATAGCGCTGAAAGAATTATGATCTGCTTTAATGTAATTTTTCCTTATTTATTCAAAATATTCACAAATGTATTAGCTATAGCATGCAAGTGGAAGTGTCTCATTCACGGTGCCATGCTGGTGGAATGATCTGCCCACCCTCATCCGGAATGCAGTATCCCTGACAGCATTCAAAAGACAACTGAAAACTCATCTCTTCCGTGAGCATTTAACATTTATAAAAAAATAAAAATAAAAAAAAACTCTCCTTTTCCTTTAAATCCCTGCTTATCTGGCTTATGCTACTCCGAGCAATATCTGAACTTTGTATTTTGAGCACTTCTTGCGTTGTTTTTGTCTCTTAACGATGACTCGCTTGGTTTAATCCTCAGTTTTAAGTCGCTTTGGATAAAAGCGTCTGCTAAATGACTAAATGTATGTAAATGTAAATATTTTGTTGTTTAAACAACTTTATAACAATCGCATTAGTTGAGCTTTATGCGTGATGGGCGGCGCCATGTTGGTTTGTGCCACAGCTCTGAGAATCGGATCTGTTGGATTTACAACACGGCAATTTCACCACTAATCACAAAATACATGAAAGTAAGTGGCCGGTGAACTGGGAAAAGAATAGGGCAACATGTAAAGCTACTTACACAATGTGTATCTAACATGAATAAAACGTGTCGTCTTATTATAATGGAAAGGATTATTATTGCCGCTTCCATAGACATTAGTGTGTATTTTACAAACTCAAAATCATTGTTTTGCTAGTACTTGTGTATTTAAATGTCTGAAACCTAAAATAAACATTATGTGGTTGAAAACACTGAATAGTTGTGATATGTAAGCACTGAGCGCGTCCGTCTCTGGCTCAGCACCAGCCAACGAGCGAAAGCACGTTTGAATTTAGCAGTTGATCACGTGATGCACTGACCATTCTAATCACACCGGTGTGATCGTACGCTCCAGGGACCAGCCAAGACTGATCACACCGGTGTGATAGTACGCTCCAGGGACCAGCCAAGACTGATCACACCGGTGTGATAGTACGCTCCAGGGACCAGCCAAGACTGATCACACCGGTGTGATAGTACGTGCGAAAGAGTTTGGCACATGGTCTGCCTCCATAAAAAAAGTTGTCATTTGTGAAAATGTGATATTTATGAATGAATCATTTAAGATATTTGTAAAAACACTGACACACATCCTAGGTATAAGGAAAATATTACTTTTTACTTAAAGGTTACACCACATGGCATTTTTAGTTAGATTAATTTAAACCTTTCTTGAAAAGTTTCTAAGAACTTGGCACACGTGAGATTTTTTTTAAATATTTTCATTTGCCACTGACCCATTTAACAAAAAGATAAAGCATGCAGAGTAGGAATGGGTGAGGAGGGTGAACCAGTTAACTAGATTTAATGGTTTGCAGGGTAAAACCCCATTTGGAAAAGATATTTTACATTGATATGTGTTGTTTTTTTCCCATACCAGAGGGACTGGTCTGCACAATTACACCAAACTGCTGATCCCAGCAGAGCTGCATTTCTAAATCAAACATGATTGTGGCGGCATGAGCAAAAACGCAGTTATTTACACATATAGGGGTGCTGGGTTTTGAAATGGTAAAGGCTGGGTCTGTGTCAAGACCACAAATCCTGTAGGGATTTTTCTTCCTTCTTGTGTAAACATACACACACACAGTCAAACAATTGGCCTTGTGATAATATCTCTTAATGAGTTCTGAGAATGTGTCTATTCATGTAGTATGTGTGCTAGAAGTGAGGGACAGAGCAAAACCCATGCGGCCGCCTGCTTTCTTTTCAGAGTGCTCTGTAAAAATCTGCTCCAGCTCTATTTAGTGGTTTTGAGGTTGGGGTTACTCTACCAAAGCTAGGAAACACTATTTTTAAACCCAGAATAGTGTTACTTCAAAAAAGAAGAGTAGGAAAACATTTTAGGGGCATGGTAGTTTTACTGGGATCTAATTTTGGACATTCAAATCAGTTTTCTGTTGCGGATATGGGACATAACGTCACAGCAAGTTTGAGTTTAGAGGCACTTCTAACATAAGATGACGTGCTGGCTTCAAACGTGAACAATTCAACCGTGTCGCTTAAGCTTAGCAAGGCACACACTTCAACGGTCTCTGATGTCGCACTAAGTTTCTTTTGGCACTCTGTACTATAATCCACTGCAGCAAACAGGCAATTGACATTTCTGAGGGTTTTTTCTTGCAGGGTGATTTCCTGGTTGACCGCTGGTATGCAGTGGCTTGAGTTTTATACGATGAAGTGCAAAGGAGAGGACGAGACATGATTAGTGCCCGTCGGTCCACCAAACTCCCTCTCCTGTGACCCTCAGGCATTCAGATTACTGCAGTTAGGCCCAATTGTACTAAACGCTGCTTAAACAAATTTCGATCTTTAAAGAAAACCCCTGATTTTTAAATGAATACCTAAACTACAAACCCTGCTTTGTGAAGCAGCCATTTGAAAGGCCAGTTTAACATGACTACATAATAACAGTCATAAAGGACATGAAATATTGACACGGGGAGCTTTTGAAAGTAGATCCTCGCTCGGGGAAGAGAGCATATTGTGGTGGTCTGGCGGCGTGCCTTGAATGTTCTCAATTATACATGGGGAGTATGGCAGAGTCCTCCGGCACAACTGTATCGTACTAACAGCAGGTGTGCGGAGAAGGAGAATAAGAGAAGGAGAAAGCTGAAAGTAGAAATAAGAAGTGTGTCTAGCCTATGCTTCGGTAGTACTGAAAACAGAGATAGTAAAGTCTTTCAAAAGCATCAAAGGGAGTACTATAAACTGTGCTAATAATATCGCTTGTGCACAAGATGAATACTTTTTAAAATCTAAGAGTAAAAAGGCTTTTAAAGGGTCTCCGTATTTCACCATTTGAAGCTACCTACCTTCAGGACTTTCTTCCTGCACATAAGTCCCTGTGAGATACCGGTGAACCAGTGCAGACTTCCCACTGGCCAAGTTACCCACAATGCCCTGCACACAAACAAACACAGTATTATTAGGGGTCCCTTACTATGTGATACTTTGGTTTGTAAATAAACTGTCTCAGATTATACATAGTCCTAATAATCATAATTCCATGGGGTGATTCCAGGACTAAACAGTTCACATGGTTTTACAACCTTTGCTGAGTGAGTGCTGAGCATCTAAATGCTTTAACAAAATAAAGTTTTATTAGAACTAACAGGTTTTATTTTTTATCCTTTTTGTTGAGAAGACCACATTAAAACTCATCAAGCCTTTGTTACACATTTTTTCTTCTTTTCAAATAGCTTCTATATATTGTATTGTTTTATCCTTGAAATCTGATATTTTAGAAATTATAAAAAGAAATTATATAAAAAGAAACATTTAATTAAATTTTTCAAAAAGTTTCGACTTTCTCACGATTGTAGTCATTAACACCACATTAAGCAATACTTTTACCCTTATAATGTTTTTTTCCTAATTTCCTAAAGTAATTTTACTTGTTTTCCAAGGAAGAAATATGAGATGTTATGTTAAAAGAAAAAGTAAAATTGAGGTAAATAAGGTAACTTAATATGGCTATTTCCAAACAAGCTGTACTTTCTTTTAATTATCAAAATGTATTAAAATATTGTTTATTTGTACTTTTGGATTCATTAAATGATAACTATAGGACTTTAGCCTCAGCAAGACATGTCAGCCATTTTATTTTAAAACTGGTACAATGTCATTTTTACCCTCATAATTTTCCAGAAAGTTATCAAGCAAGACATAATTTGAGATGTAGAGGAAATGACACTGTGGAGGGAATGAATGTATACGTCTATTATTAGTGAATCGACAAATCTACTTAGTGTAAAAAGAGAGTTTATTTTCTAAGAAACACTGAATTCGACCTGATCGAAGCCGTTTTGAGGTGACGAGCATGCAACACTAATGTAACAATTAAATGATGCAAATAAAAGCTTCAATTACGAGCATTACATAACATCAGTGACTGGACTCACCACTTTGAGCTCCGGTACTGCGCGACTGAGCGTCCATTCCTGACTGTTGACAAAAGCATCTGTAACAGAAAAAGAGATCATCATAAATGTGGTCATCCACATCAGTTCACACTTATTTAAAGAACAGTTCTAGATGTGCGACTCCCTGATCAAAACAAAAAGCAGATGAAAAGCAAAGTCAAACAGACCAAAGGAACAAAATCCTTTCCATTGACACTAATCCAAAATAAACAATTCACAACAGCACAAAACATATTTGTGTATATTTTAGGTCTTTTTTTTTTTTTCCAGCAGAGCGAATATCCAATGTGTTAATTACAGCCCATGATGCGTTCACGGCCCCCACGCTCAGCTGCTCGACACGTTTCACATTACAAAAGAACAATAGTGGCTGCAGGTGCACAGTGGGCTCAAACGCTCAGAGGACATCTAAGAGACCAGCAAATAAGCCTGCAAATCCATGACCCTAGCTTCGTCAGCTTCACAGATGAGGCTTAAGCCTATTCCCTAGACTAAAGTGCATGTTTGAGCTGTCTTAACTGAAAGCAACTTGCAATGACATATCTTAAAATATATCAGTGCCATTGTTTTGCCTCAAGATTCACACCAGTAAAGTTTTTTTTTCTTTTTTCTAAGGGACATTTATAAAAGCCACTTAAATGTCCTAATTAAACTAAGGCCTAATCCCGGCTTAATCTAAGCCCTGTCGGTGAAACCAGGCCCAGAAGTGTTGTCAAGCTTATGTATGGTGAGATTCAGGTCATGACATTACATAAGAAAATGATAAATAATGCTATATATGCTAGTTTGGTGTATTAGATTCTTAGGCTCTGTTCCAAAGCCCTTGTTCCTGTTGCTCTAACATTAGAGCATGGCATTAGTAGACTGGAAGTTCAAAGCCACAGATTCATTGATTAATGAAACACGGCTCTGTGTTGTTTGGAGAGAAGACTCACAACAGTTCTGCTGTGGTTTTATTATAACTATTATTTCATGCAAACAATATTGACAATACCGTTTAAAATGTAGGTCACTTAGTGATTTTATACAACCATTCAACAAACAAAAATATATTGTCACATTTGCAATCATGTGGAATCTTGGGTGGAAAAAATTCTTGCTCGTATAATATATTATCAACAGTAAAAACAAGGACTTACAGAGTGTTTCTGTTTCAAAGACGTTTGAGTCTTAAATCGATCTCTATGCACAGTTTGTGTCTCTATATTTGTTCTTCATGCTAGCAAGTGCTAAAACCCCACTTTTAAAAATATACATTGTTATAGAGAATGGCAGTAATGTAGCGCAATTTGCTAAAACAGCAGACTCTGCATGCAATCTATCATATTCACGCTGCTTGTGTGTGTGCAGTCAGTTTTGACTACAAAAGATGAGGGAATTTGAATGGATGTCATGTATTTGACCTTTTACGCCACTACCATTTTCCTGACTTTACACTGTATGAAATACATTAGTGTTATTTTAAGGTGGGGTAGAATTAAATGAACGGAAAAACTCAGCATTGTGTTCGTGTACCCCCTCTATCACCTCACATACCCCCATTTGGGAACCACTGTACTAGAGACATTGCTATTAAGCAGGGGCTCAGGATCCACTAGGGGGCCTCAGAAAACAGACCGCTAAGGGACTTCAGCATAACAAAGACAAAACAAGCTTTGCAATAAGATAACAAGATTTTAGGTCTAAAATAACAAAACATCAATATATTAATTATTTAAATCCTCTCTCTCAATAACCAGGATTCCCACAGCCTTGAAAAAAATCGATATATATTATGAGGAAGCCAAAAAAATTATTTCTAGATGTCAGAAGTTATGTAAATTAACAAAATCTTAAAAATGGGCCTGCAGGGCCTTGGAATATTTTTGTAGAAAGGGGTGGTTTAGTCAAAAGTTGAGAAAACCACTGCAGAGTGTAGTTAGCATGTTGCTATGCTAACAATGTGATTAATTAAATACAGAACACACACAAATGCTAGTAGTTCTATTTAGGCTGCACCATCTATAGCAATACCTATATTAATTGAAATAAGCATATTCACAAATCATTTGTCTTAACCTGTCCACCATCTTGGATGAATTTGAGCCTTGTCTTAGAAAGGATACATGTAATACTGCCTTGCAGTTTTCAGATTGAGAGAGTGCATATAATCTCTTAAAATGTTGTCCAGCTGGGCAGCTCACTAGATTTATTTTGGAACAATTCTTTGTTCTTTGTGTTTCTACCTTCATGCACAAAGCAATGGGTGCTATGCTGCCATCATCTATTCACTGATGTCAGATAACAACAGTCTATAATTTCTCAAGAGACCCATACTAAACGCACATTAATGCTAACATATATGCATAACCCTTGGGGATTGTCTCCATTGGCACTTTTTGATAAGCTAGCAGATGAAGTATAGAAAGAAAGCAAGAGCCTTTGGGGGGTTGCTTCATATATTCCACTGGGTGACCCACAAAAGGCCACAGTGTCTGAAATCTGAGAAAGGTTAACACAATCTGCTACCCACAACTGACTGGGCGTTAAAGGAAAAATAAGGACTGATTGTACATTTGATGTTGCAATCACATTCATATTGTTTTTAAGAGATTGGACTTATTTGATCTCTTTCCTCCAATGGACATGGAGTGCACAGATGGAACCGGTATGACCGCTGTGTCTGAGATACTGTGACTCATTCAAAACGACAATCCGTAACATCACAGGAGACGTGATGGGAGTGACAGACCGGTGATGATCCATTATAGCCAAAGCCCTTGTCATCCTTCTCACCTCTTCAATTTAAATAGACTTGCTAGATGCTTTCTCATTATGGAAGTCACAAGCATGGTTATTTATAAAGCTTAGTGCAGTCTCGATAAAAAATATTAATAAAAGACATTGCGAGAGCTTTTAAAGAAAATCTTTTATATATATATATATATATATATATATATATATATATATATATATATATATATATATATATATATATTTAGCTATTTGAGTTGCCGTAGTTTGCTGTAGTTCTCAAAAAATGATGGGTAATGTAGTCTTCTGATGAGCGCCAGAGGTAACAAAACCCCAGTGTTACAGTAAATAACACAAAGAACTTTCCGTCTGTGTGTCGTGTGTGATAAGGCTATATAATAACACACCCCCACTCAACAAACCAATCGGACAGGGTCAAAAAAATGCACATGGAAGTGTCCATCCAGTACAGATGCAAGCTGACTTGGTAAATTTGGAAATTATATGCATATGGTTGCAAATACTTGGGGGGAAAACATGAAACGACACGGAAACGTACTTCTGTAAATGGACAGCAAGCAAGGCTTTTGACAGATATGCAACATCGCAGCTCCCCTTCGGATTAATTGATTGCTTTTCAAATTAAATGATGCGAAGATTATCACAAAGTAAGACAAGGTAAGGCTATATTGTTAGTTCGTTGTGAGTGATGAATATGCGCGAATAGACATTGAGAAGGTACAGTAAAAAAAGAACAGCATAAACCTACAACAAACAAACAAATTAAGTCCAAGTCAAGTCACAAACGAGTTCAAGTCACAAGTCTTATTTTTTGCAACTTAAGTGCGACTCAAGCCCAAATAGCAGACTCGAGTTTCCATATCTGCTAGTCAGTCATAGTTAACGAAATCTAAAATAAACTAAATAAAAACTTTAAATGAAATAAAAATACAAAACAACTGGGAAAAACAAACTAAACTAAAATGCATTATGACTCAAATAAAATAGCAATATATTAGAGTTTGGTACGTTATAACATAAAAACACTAAACTGTGCTAAAAATGTAATGCCATTAAACTTTTTAAAATTATATCAGTTAATTAACTTAAGTGTCTAAAAATACTCAAATTAAACAAACAAAGACTAAAACTGAAACTAGAAAAAGACCTGATCATATGAACATATTGTATACCTAGGTAAAACAATTCTTGCAAGTGGACCTCTTCTGCGTTTGATTGTGTAGGAATCACACAGTTACCTCAGCAAGATGCCAATCACATCTTTAAGTTTGTGAAAGTCATAAATGACATAAAAATCAAGAAACAGCCAAGGTATTCCAGCAGGTGGGCTAATGAAGGAGTGTGTGTGTGTCCTGTGCGAGGCTCATGTGCCTATTTTAAATGCTCTTATGTATTTGTTTATATGTGTATGTAGGGTGAGTCTCTCATTTCACTCAACGTTGATTCTTTGCAGTCAGTTTCCCATGACCTGCCTGGACCCTCCACCCCCTCGCTGTAAGCTGACCGATTACAGAAGCGGACTTCCTCCACCCACTCTGTGCGTTGGGCAGAAAATGACGATGTGATGGAAAGAACAGAATAATGAGATAAAAAGACGTTTACTGGAAGTCCATCAATTTACAATAATTCTACATAATGTTATCAGGGTTGTCGTCCTGGAGTCTTTGATGGCCTGACCCAGATCAGGTCCTTTTATATAGCTCAGCTTTCCTCCTTTCACCCTCACGTTATAAACGTACAGCTTGAGTGTCTGCTGTATCATTAAAATCCCACACAGCCAATGTAAGCATCCTGAGGGGACTTGGAGAACTAGGCCAGAGCAGCCCAACATCGACAGCATGAAGCTCCAGCAAAGATTCAATTAGGATTTATGAAAGCGGAACTAACACACAAAGCCCAATAACGAATGTGTCGGGACTCGGTTAGCGTGCAACAATTAGCCATTTCACAGCACTCAAGGCGCACTTGGCGCAAGTCACAACTCCCAAGGACATCCATCATCATTCGGTCATGGCGTAATTCTCTCATGAAGCTGCATTTCCTCTTCTGCAGAACAGTGAGAGTATGTAATTTCTCTGGTATGAGATCTAAATTGCTTGGTTATATCTGGTCTCATCTATATTCATCTAGAGCCAGAATTTTGACAGTCATCAAAGTCTGATACATTTTGCAGCTTATTTTGGCCAAGAACTGGCCTAATTAGAACGGAAGTCGTCGTCAGTTTGGAGCTTATGATTTTGAAAAGCTCTCTCCATATGTGCTAGCATTAGAGTGGTTACCAGTGTTTCATGCACCGCTTTCACCCAAGCTCCAGGTAGAATGAGCATTTGCAGTCAGTGTACAGCAAAATACTGACAAGAAATCATTTTACTGTTGAGTTTTTTATATATATTTAATAATATATAAAATAGTTTGACCACTGTAGTCTGTTTCATGAGCAAATTACTCTTATGAGCTGCTTATTTGAATGAATCATTACCGGTTAGTATCAGTCTCACAAATAGGATAACACAGTGTTCACACCAGTATAAACTTGTGACAATACATAGGACTAAACTTATTTGCATCAGGGAACCACTATCAATATGGGGGACAGGTTAAACTGTAAAAAAAAAAAAATTCTGACTGGATTCCGTGATTCTGTCCACATTGTGGAAATCTTTGGGTTTAATGAAAGCTGCATGGAGAAATCTTTCACCCTCATATTAAATTTCAGTCCCTGTGGATTGCTATTGGAATGACTGGATGTCGCCAAAGAAAACTCTCCAAAAAACATGCGACCATGCTTTCATGAGCCAAACAACATTGGAGTCCATTGACTTCTATTGTTTTGACCAAAAAAAAAAACAGACATTTCTCAAAATATCTCTTTTGACGTTCCACAGACGAAACTCACTTTCCAAACTCACTTTTGGAACTACATGAGTAAATTATAGAATTAAAATTTTGGGGTGAACTCTCTCTTTAAAACCTTACACAGTGAGTGAACAGTTGAGGGTGTGCTTTCTGAGCTTAACACTGGGCTATATCTGTCTGATTCAACATGAAATTGTAAAGTAAAATGCTGACAAGTTCAGGTCAAAGATGGGCCATATTAGAATTGAAAATGAGGAAATTACACAGACAAAAAAGGCACACATAGCGCTTATCCAATTGCTTCTAGGCTTGTAAAGAACACAGTGAGAGGCAGTGAAGTGCACGTGGAGTCAGTGTTCTGTGGAGCCTCAGTTTAATTCAATTAACTGTCAGAAACATGACTTACTGCTGTACACTCAGATCATTTGACGGAAAACACTAGATAACCTCACTCTCTCTCTCCGTTCCACTCACTTGCCACTCCTCATCTCAATCTCTCTCATTTAATTCCCACCTCACCCCATCATTCCCTCCAGACACTGAGGACAGCATGTTTCACCTCCTCATTCACTGCATCTCCCGAAATAGCTTCCTGAACACAAAGCCACGTTCCCCAGCAGTTTTTACGAAAACACACAAACTAACTTTCAAAGATTCTCTCTCTCTCTCCAATTCCCACAATCAAACATCATCTTCAACAGCAAAACAAAAAACAGCAAATAACTGTATTCTGGCAATATGCATATGCTGGTCATTGACCTCAATAGAGTGAATGGAAAAACTCCAGTCTGTCGCCCCCCACTGCTCTTCTGACATACTGGGCTGCATTGTTGCCCCTCAGTTGGGCTGCACTGGGGCTACTGATGGCTCACCCATGTGCCACTGCTCCCTTGACATCACTCTGAAACAGGATGTTGTTACAGCTGCTTCCTGTTTTCCTAGGAGGGGCCTCGATTTTCCATCTTCCCCAGTGTTCCCAGTGCAGCAAGGTCGCTGTGGTACCAGCTCAATGACCTGCATGCTGGAGTCACTGCTGTGGCTAAATCAATGTGCTGCCACACACAAATTGAACCAGTTCAGTGACTTGCTAGTCCCCTTCGGCACTATTATCATGATCATGAAAACTAAATGCTAATGCTTCCATGCACTGACTGACACAATGCCAAAACTCAATGTTGAGGAATATTCTTAGTTCAATGTAAGTTCATCTCCACCGACATTATCACTTAATGCTAATTACCACAAAAATTCATTTTTGATTTTCTTTCATTTGTTTATAAAAAAGAAGGGTTACAATGAGGCACTTACGTGAAACAAAATGGGAAAAAAAAGAAACAAATCTTTTCTGAGTTAAAGCAACACCACATAGTTTGTCAACCTTCATAATATATTTCCAAGACCCTTGTGATGGTACATCGACTTACAATAGGTTGAATGACATGTCTGCCATAGTCTGACGGGGTCTGTATCGCTTTTACTGGCACTACGGAACTTCAGGGTTCGGGTAGTAACCCGAGCACAAAAAGAACTACAAAATTCGACTGCTTTACGGCATTCCTCACTTCCCCCACCACCACCCACTTCCTCAAATTCGGATGTGAGAGCCCAACTAGCGTTTGTTTGCCGGCTGGTATAGCGTCTGTATGTTGTTGTCATGGCCCAAGCAGCAACTAATACGAAGAAGGCAAAGGTTTTGTCGGAGGAGACTAGGAAGAGAAAGAGGGAGAGTGATAAAATCAAAGGCCAGACGAAGATAAATATTGGTCCAGCGTTCGCTCGCTGGCGTGAGCTAAAGGAGGAGGAGAGGTGCCCAACCGATGCTGACCTGGCCGACGATATATGGCTATTACCTATCACACAAACATTGAATTGAATTAGCATATCCATTGTGTAAAACAGTAGCCAATAGGCTACTATAATGACGCTGGCTTGTAAACGTGAGCTACGCGATCTTTTGCCGTTTGAAAAAAAACAAACAAAAAAAACCCATGAAATTATATTCATATGACATGCTGAAATAGGGGTGGCACGATACACCTTTTTTGCCTCTGATACCGATTCCGATACCTGGGATTCAGTATTGGCCAATACCGAGTACTGATCCAATACTAAAATTATAATAAAAAACAGTGCCGAATTACCTAATAAACTGTATCTGTATGCCTCACTGTGGGGAAGAGACTGTGATTTTTCTTTTGTGAAAGGCATCAAGCTCGACTTAAACATTATTTTCCGAATTTTGTAAAACAATATACAGACAAAATATATACTATATAATTAAAAGACATATCTTTTAAATTTTAAGTGCAACTTTTTAATGAAGCAGCAATGTATGATAGATTGGACAGAACAACTAAGGCTATCAATAAACTGCCACTGCGCAAAATTATTGTAATATGAAAGGCTCCAATTCAGAGCAGCACGAAACACTTATGCACATCACATGCGAAGAATGATATGCTCGAAGCAACATGGAGTCACGGCGCGCAGTGCTTCACATTGAAAAGTTCAAAGCACAAAGGGAAGATATTTATTTATTTATTCATTCAATAGTTTGAGGCCGATACCCGATCCGGAAAATATTGGCAGTATCGGAGCAATACCGATACTGAGTAATGGATCGGCGCACCCCTAAAATATATGCCACTGTACCTGGGATGAGGACATTTCACACGCAACGCAGGCAGTCTGCCCAAGACGTAAGAAGTCCTTCTGGAGAGTTCGGGGTTATCGGCTTGTCAACAAATGCACGTGTATCTCCTGGTGTAACCATGACAGATTTTACTGTTTCAGGACAATACTGTTTCCCAACTGTAGGGGGACCCCGAGAGCAAAAGTTGTATGGTGTTGCTTTAAGTTTCATCCCATTTTACAACTTTGCTTTTGCATTTTACATGATTCCAATTTACTCCCATTGTAAGTGCCTCACTTACTGAAGCCTTGATTGTTGCTTTAAAAAAAAAACAACAACATGCAATATTGATCCATATGTATATGAATAAAAACCTATATTAAATCGGTTCATCATTTAAAGCAATCAGGACTTTGATTAAACCGCCCGATTCACATAGATTACTTTTACCTTGTAATGCTTGCAAATGTTTTATGCTTTTTGAAGCTTACAAATTTGGTTGCATGGATTTTCAGTTGATGGACAAAACGTGCAAGAGAATTAAGATTTAAAAATATATTTGGAACAAAATGAGCGTGAATTTTTATTTTTTGGGTGAACCAACTCTTGCACTTGAACTGAACCCAGAATATTCCTTTTTAGCTGATGTTGCTGTCGTTATTTATAAACTACAAAAAGGACCATCACTTGTCTAAAACAATCTGTATTCAACTTCCTCAGTACTAACCATATGGTCTCCTGCAATGCACCAAGCTTCACAAGTTTCCTGACTCAGTAAGACATTGTAAATGCACATAAACCTGCAACACGTGCACATCATGTGCTGAGAAAGCAGAAGAAAAGCTGAGTCGGTGTCCTAGATTTAACAAGCTACATAAGGTGAACATGCAAGATTCCATGCTTTAAATTTATCCACACACACTGTGACAATATCTACTATGCTCACGCTGTGTTTCTGGGTGTCACCTCTGCAAAAACAGCAGGAGATAAGTGTGTTTAGCAGAATGTGTCTGCTCTTCATCAAAATGACACAGAGGAAGAGAGAGAGGAAGAGGGTTGAGGGAAAAAGACACAGCAAGTGATGGAATAAGCAGGGGTGATATTTTCAAGTTGTGTTAGATAAATTATCCAGTGTAGCACAGTTGAACATGTGTTCTGTGTCCTGGCTGCCTCTGCCTGTCAGAAGCACAGTCTGTTCTCTCCAGGGATTTGTCCGTAAAAACCAGTCCCTCCATTCTTTCTCGATTCCGCAATCACTCAAAATAACGCTAAATCAACAAAATGTCAATTGTTTTGCGATCCTGAATAATTTGCCATTTTACTGCAAAATAATCAAAAAAATTATAAAGTCTCACAAAAATATTCATTATAATCATTATCCCTAATTTACTTGTAATGCATTATTTTTACGAGGATACAGATGTCATGAATGTTACGAGGATACAGATGTCATGAATGTTGTGTCGTCAGTCTGTGTGAAACGTAGCAAAAGCGAACCTTTCTGCTGTCTCACATAAGCGCCATGGTCCGGACGAAGCGATTAAACATTAGATAGTACAAAAAAATAAGTGATTAAAAGCGCAACATACCGCCAAAGAGAACTCATACTGACTGTTGACAGACTGGCTGCAGTTTCCGTGCGTGCGCTTGCCACCTGTAAGTGTGCGAGTACCGAATTGTGTTCTCTTTCTAGGTTTATTGTGCGTGAACGGTAAAATACACAATTGTGTTAAAATATTCATCTTGGCGGTTATGTCTTAAAGTCCACCTGTAGTCATTAATTGTATCCCTTAAAACTCATCTTTGATCACCAAAATTACATTTAAAGCAGCACTATGCAACTTTTCTACCTTAACCGAAGAGCTTCGGAGTCATTGGAATGGTTATATTACATTTTTCGGGTTGAATGGTGGTCGTCTCGCACCCCCCCATCGCATGTGAGCGGAAAAAAACACACTTGCAACTTTGAGCCGGCGGGCCGCCGGCCGCAGCATCAGGAAGTGTAGCGTGATATCAGGTCTCGTGATGTAACAAATTGCTTTACTGTAAAAAAGATCTGATAAAATTAGCATCAAACAGAAATAACCCGGCGCCGTATACATGTGGTGTTCAAGGAGCACATACAATACAGACTGCTGACAGTTCAACAGCGCACAGGTAAAAAAGTTGAGTAGTTCTGCTTTAAAAAAAAAAAAAAAGTGAAAAAAAGTTCTTCATGCCTTAAAATAGCTTGAATGTACCTCTACACCCTTATTTCATTTAATAAGATATTCATAAGATTTATGAATATGATACCTAGTCCTGCCTCCACTCACACCAGCTTAGAGATTCACTTGGTCAACTTACTGAAGTAAACGCTGAACAATGGTATCGCTCTTTACAACGTCGGACACATAACGGTAATTTATATGATTAGCCTTTTGCTTGACCTTGTTATCAAACAGCTAATAGTGTGTTGCTAATGTTACTATATTTATAATATACATCGCTATATTACTAAGTCTATATTTAATTTATATCGATAGAAAAATATACCGGGATAACCTGGCTTCTCTTGAGACTTCACTGCTTCAGAGCGGCCATAGTTAATGATATGCTTAAGTACGCTTGCGCGTACGTGATTGGTTACAAGGTAGTTTGTGACGTCAGAAACACCAGCGATTTTAAACCACGTTTTTGAGACTGTCTTTGGTTCACCGCAGTTTTATAGAGAAAATACTCAAGCAATGTTGTTGAGCTGAATTTTGCACATGGTTAGTCTTAAAGCACATTAAAAACACCACATAGACATATAAACAACATTAAAAGCTTGATTTTCACCACAGGGGGACTTAAAGTGAACTAACAGTTTGGGGGAAAATCCTTTGGGGGAAAAAAAACAGTTTGGGACGTGTGTCAGTATTGGCTCTGCGCGTTCCTGTAGGTCTTAAAGTGAAAGCAATATGATATACCTTATATATATATGCTGCTGTATGCATCAGTGTTAAACAACAACAGAAAAAAACCACTTGTGCTTATAGCACTGTTTGTATCTGTATTTTTAAAGGGATAGTTCACCCAAAAATGAACATTTTGTCATTTACTTGCCCTCAAGTTGTTCCTTTAAAATATTTTTTTTTGTGTTCAACAAAAGAAAAAAAACTTGAAAGAACTTTGGTAATCAAACAGTTGACAGTAGCCATTGACTTCTATAGTAGGAAAAAAAAAAATAGTATGAAAGTCAACGGCGACAGTAAACTGACTAGTTACCAAAATTCTTTAAAATATCTTTTGTGTTCAACAGAATAAATAAGGAATCACAATCATGGGACACATACATTTCATGCTTGAAAGTTCTTATTCTCATGCACAGCACAGTAAACAAGATGCACACTGACTGAAACTTACTAGGAATGAAAGCCACAGAATTGCCTCTGATACTAGGTAATTATAGACACTTATTCTATTTCTATTGGTAGGTCAGAGCAAAAATACTGTTGTATGGCTATAGAGAATATTTAGAAAATCTGGAGGCTGCACAAACCGAAGAACAGACATAGGGGTATAGCGGTTGTAATTACTCACATTTCGGTTTGTATCACGGTTTTAGGGTCTCGTTTCGGTACGTTCAAGAAAAATAGGGAGACTTAAATAAAAAATAAATAAAATGAGAACACATAAATCAAAGGAATAGCACAAATAAATATATAGCAAAGATTAAAAAAAAAGGGTATATATTTCAGGTATTTGAATAATCAAATGTAAAATAACACTACTTAAGCCCTATTCGCACGGGATTAGTATTATCTGGGGACCACGTGGGATTTAGAAATTACCCCCCACATCTGAATTTCGTGTGGCGCATTCGCACGGGATAATAGAAACCTGTGATTTTACTCAAATTTACTGACTTATCTCCCAGATATGACGTCAATAGGCTATTGCTTGGAAAAGTCTTGCCGTTATTATTGGTCTAGCTGTATGATATATGAAAACAGAATAATGTTCCTTACCGGATGCTGCTATACATGTCATTCATCTCCATCTAATCATTCTTTTTGTTTTTGCTCTTCTGATGATTTTCAGCTTTCTCTTTCTGCAAATTTTGTAGTTGGTGCTAGCGACATGACCCAGCACCTAAAATACTATCAAAACACTCCAACGCAGCCTCCATTCTTCGCGAAAGATGGATAAAAAGGTGGGCATGAAACAAAAACCTTGAAAAAATTATATATGATCCCGCCAAATCACAGAGATGCCGATTCGCACAGGACTAATATTACCACAGGACGTCGGTGTTCGGCGAAATATGGTCATTTGCGGGGGAATTTTTACTTTACAAATTATGGACATGGCCGATTCGCACGGGAATAATAACACAGACAACCTCCGCAATTATTACAAATGACTAGAAGTCACCAGATAATACTTGTGTAAATTAAACAAAGATTAATCCTTATTTAAAATTGCAAAAGTTATTCAGTCAAGAGCAGTGAGTGATGTATTTGCCTTTTGTTGTATGATTAACATTAAAACACAAACAGCAGCAGGAATATCAGGATAATGCACAGATCCAATACTGATCTTTCTTGACTGCTTACGTTCACTTAAGACATGCACAACTATGTTTGCATATTAAGATGGCCATGTTCACATGATTTTCCATTCAAGCATAAGACGACTTGAAAAGAAAATCAATTTAGTGTTCATGTGCTGAGACGTGTGGGTGTTTCAGATGAGTGCGCACATTAACGTCTTACATAGCGCACACACAAAACTTCTCACATACTTCTTGCGCATCTTCTTGTGCATAATTGTTTCAATTAGAATGGTTTAAAAATACGTGCAAATGATAAACTTTTGTGACGATGCAGCACTGGCCCAATCAGGACAGTGACTGTTCCGTCAACTGTCCCGAGCATCTTTCACAGGCCATCCCGCATTTCTTATTGTTGAGCACTGCCCAGCGCTTTCATTATTGTTTTGTGCCTGTCTGAATTAGCACTCAGTGCTTGTTTAAACAAAGATGGCAATGTGTGCTGTTTTGGTTTAACCTGCATTCACGAGCCATCAACACCAGTGCATACGGCTTGCATCAATACTTGCATCGAACAACCGTTTTTTGGACGGGTAAATGTAATGTATTTTTTCAGATCTTTATATCTAATGGATAAAATAATCTTGCACATTTGACATACGAACATGACCATAAAACACGGAAAATAACGCAGAGAGCATAAGGTTTCGTTTCTGTTCTAATAGTCGCAAGACCACGCAGAGCGCTATTGAGTGCGTGTTAGAAAGGTGTGTCGGGAATGGAGAGAGAACACTGAAGATGAAAAACCTACCAAGCACAAACTCTACTTTGGTCACCAGCTGTGGCAAGCAGGGCGGAGCCAAGAGCCGTGTTGGCGAAGCCAAAAGCCGTGAGGGCGGCACAAGGCCAGTGGCGTGATTGATAAGGAGCGCCGCACCGCACCGGACTCGTATCTCACGGAGGAGCTACGGGAGCATAAAAGGAGGAACGAAAACAGTGAAGGATGACAGAGGACCAGGCCTGGACTACGCTGTGTTTTTTTATGTGTGTGCAGCAGTCGTCCGTGAGAGGCTGCCGCTTTACTTACATTTCGTTTTTGTTTATTTTATAAACACAGGTTTCCCGCCACCTCCTTCCCTGAACAACTAACCTTGTAACACCAGCCAACAGCCAAGTTTAAATCCTGTCTGGCTAGCGCGCTTCCCATAATGTTTACACATTAAGTAAATAGTCAGAGAGTAGGAGGTCTTTGGTGACTGTTAAAATGCATTCTGCCACAGGAGTGTCTACACTACAAAAGCAATTCGGTCGAATGCGTTTTCGACTACCTCTAGAAATTGTTAGAAAGTGGACAAGCTCAAAACTTTTCAGACCCTGTTTACACCTGTATTTAGAGTCGTCCACTTGTGATCCGATCGACCAAAACGCATCTTAATATCAGGTGTAAACAGGGATTTGATCAAAGTTGATAGAAATGAACTATCCAAAATGCTTGTGACAAACGTTTTTTCCTGTTATGTGTGCAAAGACTTTTGCAACAAACATCTGCAATGAAGTTTATAATAAGTTACTTGAGCAGAAATGTGGTGTTAAACAAAAACTGATGCATAGGAGGAGAGATGTAAATATAATGCATTTACCACTTCCTGTGCAGTATTTACATTCTGTAGTCTGTGATGTGGTCTGCTGAAAACATAGCAGCACCACTGTGAGGGAAAAAGAGAGGAAAATAGCCGTACTGCCATAATTCTGTCTCCGACAGCCTGCACTGCTGGCACAGTTTCTGCATTGCTCCTTCCGCTTTATTCTTTCCCTCGCTGCTTCTATTATTATACTGTGGCCACCTTTGAGTCAGCGCTGTCAAGTAGGACAAACATCACAGGATACAGAACACTAGAGGTAAAGTAAAAAGACAACACACCAACAAAGCACCTGATTCAGGACCAAAGCAACTACGAAAAACATGCCAAAATACACAAGGAAATCATTTTCAGCTTATCTTATTTTCCGAATCCTACATGCAAATTTGCAAAAACTGTCTCCATTTCTGCAAGAGCAGTGTTGACAGTGATATGTACATTTGATCCTTTTGTTTTAAAGGCAAATTTCACGCAATAATTTCATTAATTACTCACCCTCATGTCGTTCCAAACCCTTAAGATTTTAGCTCATCTTCAAAACACAAATGAAGATCTTAATGAAATCTGAGTGCTTTCTGTCCCTCCATTGACAGCTACACAACTGACATTTTGACGCTTCGAAAAGTTCATAAATAGATCGTAAAACTAATCCAAATGAATTTAGTGGTTTAGTCCAAAATTTTATGGAAACATGATTGCTTGATGAACAGATTGAATTTTGGCTTTTATTCACATTATAAACATTAATTTATTCATACTTACACATCAGTTGGAAGCTCAGCTATGTTCGCTTGATGTGCAAGAACCAATGATGTTCATTCTCGTGTCTTACGCACAAGCCCTGAAAAGTGAAGCCAAAGCGTCTTGATTGCCCCCCCGGTGGCTGGTCCCTGTATAGGTCATAACCCCCCCGCCTTCCAGTGAAGTCTAATGGACGCGATGGAAACTAAACAATCAAATTACACTTCAAATACATTTTTTCCAAAGATGTTTTCTGTTATTTTAGGTAGTTTTTATTACGCTGATGTAAGTTTAAGTGTTCTTTTTTTTTTTAAATAAGTTTGGTCTTAGTTATTTCATGTTTTAAAAACGTGAATGTGACGTCATAGTTGGCAGCTGTGTGATTGACAGCTTCTCTAAATGAGGAACCAACAGACTTTTGGGGGATTTTCAGTAGGAGATTGGCGCTTCAACTAATTTCTACATGTCCACAACTGTTCATTTGACACTGACACAATGAGTTGCTCTGCAGTAAACTTTGTAGTAACCTTTTCTGAAGGAGTGTGGGCTGGACCTTGATATCGCGGCTTTACTTCCGAAGTAGAAGCAGATCCAAAGTCAGCGCAAGATGTCAGCGCCATATTAAGACTTTTGCGGCTTCACTTTTCAACAATGGAAGAGAATGAAGGGGCGTCATCCATCCTTTTTTTACTGTCTATGGTTACGCAGCACGTTTGAGCTTCCTCAAGAACCAATGAGGTTAATTCTCATGTGTTACACAGCACGTTCGAGCTTCTACAAGAACCAATGAGGCTCATTCTCGTGTGTTACACAGCACGTTCGAGCTCCTACAAGAACCAATGAGGCTCATTCTCGTGTGTTACAAGTTAAAAGAGGTAGCTGAGAATGTGATTCTTGCTAATAAATAAATATAACAAACAAAATCCTGGCGTTACGTACAAAAAAAAAAGTTCTCTTTCAACCTGTTTTATAATGCAATACACCACATATGATAAAAGCTTCAGCAATTACAAGGATATAAAAATCTTGCCCAAATGCCTATTATGCACCTGGGTGATGATATCCTTTTACCACTCTTGGAGAACACATTCATCATTTTTTTCTGTTTACAAACTTGAGGAACGACTGGAGCCAGACATGGAAATTTACTCTTATTGTGTTTCATGGTTTTTGCACCCAAACCCACACAATACAAGCAGAAACTGCTTGATAACCAGCTGATAAACTTTCATCTTAAATGTAAATTCTGCAAGATACAGACAGCGAAACTGAGATGCCGAGATTGTTTTTACACAGCTCTTCCAGTTACAATGGAATTAACAACCTTTAGCTTAAGAATGCTGCTACCCATCTGATGGAAAAAAGCCACCCACGTTCAATGCACCATTAACTTGCAGGACTATTATCATAGTTACAGTCAAGATATCATTACAGATGACACAGTCAGAGTGCCATTATTACAGAAGATCAGATGAGAGCCTGATAAACCAAGCATACGCAAAATGCTTCTCCGCCCTTCATTGTTTTGACTGAAAGCAAGACAATGGATATAAAAATGAAGCAGTGATACAACGACAATGGGAGGGTGCGCAAGCAAAATGCACAAGACAAAACAATCTGGTCGGCCCTGTAAATGTTGTTGGAACGTCCCCGCAAACGGAACATTCTGGAAATGAAATTCCTACAGTAGGACTGAGCCGCACGCTGCATGCTGCAATTCACATTGCAATTAAGCTGTCGAGTGGAGTGCTATTTAACACAACAAGATCAATAGGGTTTCATTGACAAAACAAAGGAAATGTGAAAAGAAGTGAAACTCAGCTGTGTTATGAAAGGTTAAGCTGCTGTAAATGCTCAATCACACCAAACCCTTGTGGAGCTCACAACAATGCAGATTACATACATGCACAAACGTATACATAAGCTCCACCACAATGTCAGGAAACAAAAACAAATGAATAGAGAAGAGACAGTAAAGAGACACTTGGCAGCCTCCAAACAACCCATTGCAACCACTAGGATTCACACAATATCGGTCCAAGTCAGTGGTGTTCTGTTACCACAGATGTGTCGTTGTCTCTGGATCTGACTACCAGCATGAGCTTTAGACCAACTGCTAGCAACTCTTGGTCCCTTGTTGGGCTGCACAAAAAACAATAAAGATTCAATTTACAACACCTAATAGTGAAAAGTGTAGATCACAGAGCTCCGTTAAGGCCTACTTCAGTTGCTGCAATATTTTCTATTAAGTTTGGGGTTTTTTTTGGGGGGGGGGGGGGGGGGATAAAAAGTTTTTTTTTTTTTAAATAAATAAGAAATGTTTATTGAGCACCAAATCAACATAAAGTATCATGTAGGGCTGCGCAATTAATAATAAACTGAGATAAACTGATTTTCAATTAAAATGTTGGCTTCCAATGATTATGAAAACAAGCTAATCGAAGCCGCATTCCGTCCAGTACACCTTCCTTTCATTCACAGCGGCGTGCTTCGTTCATCCCTAAAAGTCAAAACTTAACATCCAAATCAGTCAAGTAGGTGAGTGTTGTAAAATGCAGTCTACTGTTGCTAAACTGCAGGATGTGTTTGACATTAAAGAGTTATTTAAAGTGCATTAAGCTGCAAAAGTGTATTGGATCCGTGCATTGGCTCTTAAAGTGACAGAAGCCTAATATACCTGCAATCTGTCATTAATGATAATCAAACAACAAATGACAAAAGTTATTCAGTCAAGATCACCGAGTGATTTTCCTAAGTAGCATTAATAAGTATTAGCCTAATCTATATTCAATGTGTATGGTAAAACTATGCAGTGTTGTTTTACATTTCATTATTTTTTGTTGTAGGCTATTGTAAGCTATTATTAGTACTGTTAGTACATCTTCCTGAAAAACTTAAAACTGTTTATTTTATTTGTATTTTCATGCTATTGTATATATACTGTCCGTTTTGTAATTAGTTTCTTTGTTCATATTGTATTGCTGACTGTTTGCTGGTCTTATGTAATTATTTTGAGGACCTAAATTATCTAACATTAGTTAACCTTGATTAGTTTTTACTGAAGTATCACTAATTGTAAAATTTCTCTATTTAAAAATACTCATATCGTGAAATAAAACTTTAAATCACATCACACCACGTATAATCGTGTTAAATAACCGTGATTTCAATATTGACCAATAGTAATCGTGATTGAGAGAAGCCCTAAGAGCATGTGACACTGAAGACTGGAGTAATGGTTGCAAAAAATTCAGCTTTGCCAGTGCAAGAATAAATTACACAAAATTATATAAAAATAGATTTTTTTATAAAATAGAAATTATCTTAAATTGTATTTTTTTTTCTCCAATAAATGCAGCCTTAGTAAGCACAAGTGCCCTCTTTCAAAAACATTAATAAAATCAAACATTAATAATACCAACCCATATATTTAAACAGTGGTGTATCCTATTTATGTGTGCAGTGGTTGAGCATTGTATAGGTCATATTAAGGTCAGGTGAACATGAAACAAGACAAATTATACAGGGCTTTAACAACATTTTGCTCTAAAGAAGCATTTGACAGACAGGAATATGAAAAGTCCCTTTTGAAGGAGTGGAAAGAGCCAATTTCAAACAAAGCAGGAATACAGAGAATTGAATTTCAAAAGTACACATGGTCCCACCTCTGTGACATTCTCGTCAATGGATTAAAGCAAAAGTTCTCCTTTCACATTGAAATGGATTGATTTCAATTTTGAAAAGTACTTTTGCACATCCCGAGACGACGGAGGGACTGCAAACCTGCAAGACTGCCAATTAGCTCACACTGAACTGCAGGGATAGTCTCAGACAGACAATCAGAAAATAGAAAGCTATGATTTGCAATTTTGCATGATGATTACAAGAATCCACAAGCACCTGTCTCTCCAATAATCCCCATGAAACTTTCTAAACCACTAACACACTCTTACGGGTTCCAGTGTGCCATCACTCATGGAGGAGAGCATTAACAAGAACCACAGTCACGGCAGGAGTCTGAGAGGCGGGTGGGAAGGTCTGTTGCAAGGCCAAGATGCCAAGGCGCCATTTCCGTGCCGCTGCTCTGTGCCAGCTTGCGGTGTTTAATGGCAAGATGAAAGCTAATATGAGCAGGAGAGGAAACTAGTGAAAGGAAATGAAAATTAGAAAAACCTGAAAATGCGCAGTATGTAAACACAACAATATTGAGGAAAATAAGTATTTGAACACCCTGCTATTTTGCAAGTTCTCCCACTTAGAAACCATGGAGGGGTCTGAAATTGTCATCGTATGTGCATGTCCACTGTGAGAGACAATCTAAAAAAAAATATCCAGAAACCACAATATATGATTTTTTAACTATTTATTTGTATGATACAGCTGCAAATAAGTTTTTAAACACCTGTCTATCAGCAAGAATTCTGACCCTCAAAGACCTGTTAGTCTGCCCTTTAAAATGCCCACCTCCACTCCATTTATTATCCTAAATTAGATGCACCTGTTTGAGGTCATTAGCTGCATAAAGACACCTGTCCACCCCATACAATCAGTAAGAATCCAACTATTAACATGGCCAAGACCAAAGAGCTGCCCAAAGACACTAGAGACAAAATTGTACACCTCAACCAGGCTGGAAAGGGCTACGGGGAAATTGCCAAGCAGCTTGGTGAAAAAAGGTCCACTGTTGGAGCAATCATTAGAAAATGGAAGAAGCTAAACATGACTGTCAATCTCCCTCGGACTGGGGCTCCATGCAAGATCTCACCTCGTGGGGTCTCAATGATCCTAAGAAAGGTGAGAAATCAGCCCAGAACTACACGGGAGGAGCTGGTCAATGACCTGAAAAGAGCTGGGACCACCGTTTCCAAGGTTACTGTTGGTAATACACTACGACGTTATGGTTTGAAATCATGCATGGCATGGAAGGTTCCCCTGCTTAAACCAGCACATGTCAAGTCCCGTCTTAAGTTTGCCAATGACCATTTGGATGATCCAGAGGAGTCATGGGAGAAAGTCATGTGGTCAGATGAGACCAAAATAGAACTTTTTGGTCATAATTCCACTCACCGTGTTTGGAGGAAGAAGAATGATGAGTGCCTTTCTAAAAACACCATCCCTACTGTGAAGCATGAGGGTGGTAGCATCATGCTTTGGGGGTGTTTTTCTGCACATGGGACAGGGCGACTGCACTGTATTAAGGAGAGGATGACCGGAGCCATGTATTGCAAGATTTTGGGGAACAACCTCCTTCCCTCAGTTAGAGCATTGAAGATGGGTCAAGGCTAGGTCTTCCAACTTGAAAAGGTTTGCACACAGCCAGGATAACCAAGGAGTGGCTCTGTAAGAAGCATATCAAGGTTCTGGCGTGGCCAAGACCTAAACCCAATAGAGAATCTTTGGAGGGAGCTCAAACTCCGTGTTTCTCAGCGACAGCCCAGAAACCTGACTGATCTAGAGAAGATCTGTGTGGAGGAGTGGGCCAAAATCCCTCCTGCAGTGTGTGCAAACCTGGTGAAAAACTACAGGAAACATTTGACCTCTGTAATTGCAAACAAAGGCTACTGTACCAAATCTTAACATTAATTTTCTCAGGTGTTCAAATACTTATTTGCAGCTGTATCGTAGAAATAAATAGTTAAAAAATCATACATTGTGATTTCTGGATTTTTTTTTTTTTTTAGATTAGGTCTCTCACAGTGGACATGCACCTACGATGACAATTTCAGACCGCTCCATGATTTCTAAGTGGGAGAACTTGCAAAATAGCACGGTGTTCAAATACTTATTTTCCTCACTGTATGTGGCAGTATAAAATCGTGTTTTTTCTTCATGTAATCAATGCCCAGCAAACAACTATACCTCCAGGGTCCAAAACAAAGCAAAGCAGCCATGACATTAATCATCAAATACAGACACACTGCTGTCAGGAACAATCACACTCACAGTGACCGAAGGAACAGTTTGTTAAGAGTGCCTGCCATTATCTAGGCCTTTTCTTTTTCATGAGTGAGGTGAAGAGGTGAAGGGTGGCGGTACAAGACGGGGTTTTCCAGGACATGCAACAATGGCAATCCGACACATCCTTAGACAACAAACTCAAACACAGAGCGCCTCATGTCCTCAACTCAGAGACGGCTTCACCTGAGACTGCACTCTCCATCAGTCAGTAAATAAATCTAGTTTAAAACGTGTGCCAAGATCTTAGAAATGTTTTTTTTTGTCTTTGTATTATCCAATGTACATAAAATGTCTTTTTTTTTTACGATTTAATGACTGTAAAGATCATGTGGTGTAACCAAGTAAAATATAATAACAAATTTCTCTTATACATTGAATATATGTGAGTACACATAATATTAACAATTATTTTCAAGTATTCAAAAAAAATGTCATGTATTTGTTATTAATTTAAATTATTAACTAGCTAACTTTGTCTTGTAATAAAAAGGATAAATTATTTATATTAAAAGACTCCAGGGGGTTTTGCACGTTGGTTGCAACATGACTTGTTGAAGTTGAATATTTTGCAAATATTAATACCCAGTTTTATTCATTTCATAATCAACAACTTTTTCATAATCAAACAAGGTTTTTTCTTCGTTATGATATCAGAAAATCTGCATCACCCCCGCCATATTTTATGCACCCTGCAAAAACAGATAGATATGACAAAAAACGAGTAACATACTATTCGTTTGACAAATACCATATAGTAAAGGAAGTACACAGTCATATGTATACTCATACATACTTTACATAGTAGATGCAGGGATAAAAACACAAATGTTTAATAATTGCAGAATAAAGAAACAGAGCGGGATCCAAATATGAAAAAGAAAGAGAGAGAACATGTAAAGCGAGACAGAAAGCACCCAAACAGCAGGTTAAGCGACGGCAGACCCCTGCTGAGGTCTCAGGCCAAACCTTGACTCACAGATTAATGAAATAATTATACAAAACTTTAATTGCTCTGTGTTCCGTGAAAAATTATCAATTTTACTGCACGCTGCATACATAATGAGAAGTGTACACACAGACACACTTGCATTGTGTGGGTGAGGGTCGGGCCCATATCCTGAGGGCAGCTTGTATTTAAGAAGTGTGCGGCAGTGGGGGGAGGTGTGCGTGTCTGACGGTGGGTTAACGAGAGACTGACGATGACAAATAGTCACTGGCTTCTCCCCTCTCTTCTCAAAAATGGCATCAAACCCATAACCACTCATTCATTCATCCCTCTCAAACCTTGCTGGCTGCTATTCATTTCTCATTGTGCTCTCAGCAGAAGGGTTACAAGAGATCACATTTGTTTATACATAAGTCAAAATGCAATTTTACTTGAATATGTGAATAATAATCATCCTCGACCATATGCAAATAAGCAACTCCCTTCTTCACGCATACACAATTAAGCTTCCCCCACATTCAATGGTGTTGCCACCGACACTCTTCGAACAAAGAGCCCAAAAATTAAGTTTCAATCAGAGCAATTAAGGTCAACTTCATCATCTCAATGAAACTGTTACCAGTGTATTCACAGTCAAGACTCATATTCCTGTTTGAAGGGAGGATGTTTTCAATTTTGTATAAACTACAGATGATGCCTAAGTAACTTGTCTGACTGGTTATTTTACAGTCTCCAAGATAAACATCAGAACATTTGGGGGAAACCCCTCAGAAACTTGCAATATCCTGTGAACAGGCCATTAGTTCTTTCTATGGTCCATGAAACTTAAAAAAAAAAAAAAAAGAAGCATTTTATACAATTAAATTAGAAAATTCTGTTGAAAATCTGCTGACAAATTACAACTTCCATGTTCAACAACAAATGGTGGAAGAAAACAATTTGAATATTCATGTTTGCTTAAAGCCACGCCCTGCACACATGCGCCACACGCCATAGTTCCGGCTGACTTCTTGTTCCACAGTGTCTCCCGAAAGCGAGACTTATCGCCATGAATAGCTTTCATCAGTTAGCCGCCTGCAGCTGTTGATCCGGCCTATTGTCAGCTAAACAATAGCCAAACAAACAGTGGATATCACCAGCCTCAAGGGTCACTGCAGCACCCGGAGGAGAGAAGGGAGCCAGGGCAATCCTTCAGTTAATTGTAACAGCCCCAACAAGAGAGAAAATGGTAACGGGTCATTGAAACTCCACTGGAACACCACCCAGAATTACCCCATCCCCCACATTTCTGTTATCGGGTCCCATCGTTATCCGGCCTCTTTCCATCTGAGTGTGGGATGTTTTTCTTCTAATGCTGGGCAAAATCATGTTTCTAAATGTTTGTAAATTCATCCTCATCAATCAGTCACACTGAGTGTTTGTGTTCGCCAGCTGTTTGCTATCAATTGTGGCGAGTGCGGTTTTGCACAAGCTGTTGATTGACAGCTCATGGAGGGCAACCAGGGTAGCAACCAGCCAGCTGTATCTAAAATCTCAGCAATACCACGGAAATCTTTCATTGGTTGCTCCTGCAAGTCTCGTTTACCAAGGTCAAAACTGAACCAGTGGTTGGGGCAAAAATGCCACACAAAAATGACAAACTAGCTATCTAATATGACAATTAAATGATATTTAAAATCTGGGGGCAAAGATTACCCTGTTGTTAATTCCTATGTTTTTAAACCTGATAAAATATTCGAGGCCTATCTACTTATAATTTATTATGGGTTTAGTATGTCTGCAGAGACCATAGAGACCTAAAGTGGCTTTCAGATATCGTCTATTTGCTGTCTCAGAGGCAAGTATTGTATACATAAGAGTGTGCACACTGTGTGAATTCCTACAGTCGAGAGTCCTTGCACAAAACATACAGAAGCAGTGGATCACGGATTGACTGTACTACCTGGTGAGTTCCAATGGCAATCACAATAACTTTTGTGCAATTCTTAGCATTTGAAAACATGTTCGAGGCAGATCGCAAACAACTCAGAATTCATACACTCTGAATTACATGCTGTCGGTACCTGAAACATTAGAGAACGTTTAAAAATGATCAGAAGCAAGTGACTTGGCTCTGCTAGCAATAACACTGTGAGTCAGGATCATATTAAAAATTCAACATTTTTCACATGATTTCCAGCAGAAAAATAGAGTAGGCTAAACTAACTTGTACACAAGTCATTTGTAATTGAAAGATGCATAAAACACTCACAACGCATTGATTATATCAATCAACTGTGATGGTAACCAGAAGAGAGCTGAGATTTGAGATCAAAATAATTTTAACAGAGCATTTGCTGGGATACCTTATCAATTATTTACAGTTGTTACAATTATTTAAATTGACGTTATAGATAACAGCCATAATTATATAAATATAATGTGTTTATTGACTGAAGTATGAGATACATTCACTGCTTTAATTAAGAAAAAAATCCCTGAAAATCAATTACAAGTGATTTCCAACCAGAGTGAAGAAATTAACCTAGAAAGATTTCCATGTCAAAGAAGGAGGAGCCCACCAATTACACAATCGCCATGGACAGTTTAAAGGCGTTTAACAGTCAGCTTAAAGTTTTCTAGAAGGTTTGCAATGGCAAAACTACCTTCTTTTTTGCCAGAATTTGTTTTTTTACCTCATACCTCAATTACCTCATACGTGTTAGATGTTCGATTCCACTCAAAGGGGTCAATGAGGATATTTGTTCTGAACCAGCACATTACAAAAAGGTCTTCATGCAGACCATGTTCTCTTGGGCTGGCAAAAGGAACTCTGCAAAGATGCTTCTGAAAAAGCAAGTGAATCATTCATGAGAGTCATAAAGGCAGGCACTTTAAAAGTCGTCCACTGGAAATGCTCCTTGTACAGTAAGGCCATTGTGACCGCTGATAGTGAACAGGCAGACATCAAGACATCTGCTAGTGGCCAATCAGGGTCAATGTGACCATAATCTACCAGGCAAAGATCCAGATCCAAGCATGGAAAGCTTGCAGATAGATACAGCAGCCAAAGACAGGAAGAACGGGACCAAGAGAATGAGAAAACAGAGTTGCAGGATGGACAATGGCAGAAATGCTTGGCTCAGTGGAAAGCCAATGGCTCTATGGGAAGGAATGTGTAGAAAATGAGCTCATTGGCAGGATTAGAAGGGAGATGATGACAGAGAAGCGAGAATTAACACACATAACACCCACCTGTACAAGCAGTAATAACCTGACTGTGGCTTAAAAGAGGATGTGACCTCTTCAAAAGGTGAACAAAAACACAAAGAGAGCAATATCTACCTAGATGCACACAAAAAAGGCTGCAGGCTGCACACAAAACATACAACGTAACAAGCGTAGTCTGGTTGACGGGTAATAAAAACTATTCCTGATTTCCAAAACAATAGACTCTAATGAACATTCTTTTAATAAAAAGTTAAAAATATGAATCATTTAATACAGTACCATAGAATTTCTTTCATCGGTAAGCAAAATGGACATTATAATTGAAATATGAATCAGAATCAAGTAAAACTGAATTAGAAAGCCTGAATCGATACCTAGCCCTACTGACCTGCTCATACTGTTGCTTCCACCTTTGTCTTCTGCCTTTTTGGAAAATGCACATATGGGCGCAGAGTTACAAAAACTGGGCTGCACGTGCACAGTCCACACACACACACCTATTGGTGACAAAATTAGCAGCAAACAGAAAACGAATATATACTTTGGCTTCAACCTTTCTCTTTGTCCTGCTTCAATGAATGTTTCTAGCTGTTGGGCAATCTGGGTTAAAACTTTTGTTATGTTTACAGGGTTTTGCTTTAGGACGCCCTTTGGTTACATTCATTGAATCAATTCTTGTAGGGTCAAGACTCACCTTGATCACCTGGGAGCATCTCACCCGCTTATAAAGACGCAGTTTTTACAAAAAAAAAATCAACAAAACTGACTGGAAGTTCACTTCAGTAGGATAAGTAGAGGTCAAAAGCAGTCTGACCACTAAGTACACCTGTGTACAACATCGAAAGACAAGACAGGACACTGATAATGTAAAAGGCATGGAGATAAACAGAAAACTCTACACTAAGCTCACGTCTCTTGTCCTCTCCTTCGATTATCTTGCTCATAGACTACCTGAACAGGTGACACCTGCAGCAAAGCAATGCCATGCCAACTGCTCTCCCACACACAGAACCATGAATTCTTAAAGTCACACAAGATGCTCTGAATCCACGCCACAGAAATGCTTTGGTGTTGCTATCTGTACTGTGCAGCTGCAACACACACTGGGAAAACATGCAGATGTGGCCTAATTCCTTGGCACAAGGGCCCTGGCATGCACTTCCAGGGATGAAGAACATGGGCATGAGAGGTGGCAGACCACAGCTGTCCTTCTCTGCAGAGGTGACAGACACAACACTGGGTAGCCGTGCTGAGATCAGAAAAGAGACTGAGCTTAAAAGTATGCACCTAGAGTTTGTGCACAATGCAGTGACTAAATGAAATGATGATGCACTCTCTACTTTCTTATAATTCAATAAAGGCCAAAAATATCAACTTATCTGGTCATAAATGTGAGAACATTCCACTTTCTATGGAATTATCAACACTGGCCATTACTAACAAAAATTAACTGGGTTCTAGTAACCTAGATATTATATTTTAATCAGTTAAAAGTACTAAACACCATTTTTGATAAACAAAATAAAAAACTTTATATAAAATAAATAAATGCAAAATAATGCAAATTAATTAAACAAAACTAATTTGACCATATTGAATTATTTACTGATGCAATTATTGTTTATTTTTTATTTCAGAATTATTACATATTTATCATTCACATTCGCTCATTAATTAATTTATTCTTATATATGATCTTCAATATTTATGCATTTGACACTCAACAAAAGTGACTTACAGTGCATTTGGTCGGCATTTAGGTACATGAGGTATTCATTTTTTGTTTCTGAGGAAACCCATGATCTTGGTTTTGATAGTGGTTTTGAATGCTCAGTTAAGCTGTAGGACTGCTACAATAAACAGATTTTTCTGCTGGGAACAAGATGTGAACAGCTGTCTTTTTCTCTATCTCTCCTCACCTCTACATCTATTTTCCAAACTCTTGGGCAGCCAAATCTCAGCTGGCACACCCAGGCGGGCTTCCCCCACCTCCAGTTTCACATTCCCAGGCAAAGTCTCACCGCTCCGTCCCTCTCTTCCTTTATTTTCCATTTCAGGCCCAGATAACAGGACAGAGAACAAGCAAACAACCATGGAAAAGACTCAACAAAAAACAAAATACAAGAGTTTTCCACTATGACCCCTCACAACACCCACACACGCAGACAGACAGATAGGCAAAAACTCCTATAGGTTCCTATGCAAAACAGCAACTGAAAAAGGCTCTGTGTGTGAGGGATATGATTACTACAGGACAAGTCTTGCAGTTTAACTAACAAAAGAAATCCTTATCCAACATTTCTATAGCAATATAACATTAGTCAATTTTCTTTTCATCCAATATTGTTTTGTCAGACAATAATAGTTTTTTAATAGTATTTTTTTTAAGTATACAATAACCAATATGCAGAACAGATTTTTAATTATTTAATTTCTTCTACTTGCCCCAATATTGACTAAATGATCATTATACAATAACAACATAATATTTATTATTATAAATTATATATAAAATAGGGATGGGACGATTACAGGTTTCACTATAAACCACTATAAAATGTACTGACGGTTAGTATTATCGTTTAAAATTGAATTATCATTGAAACCGTGTTTGATTATCGCGATTTTAATAACTCACTATAAATCCTGTCCACAGCCTGACCCAAGCGCAAAGGTTTTTTTTTTTTTTTGGTTTTTTTTTTTAGAAGGAATGGCAGAAGGCAGTGACCGTGCTCAGGAGATTTTTCAGCCTTTTAAGAGGACCAAATCTGAGGTGTGGTCATATTTTGGCTTTTACAGAAGTCCTGAGGGAAACTTAATCGAGGATGGTCACCGTCTGCAGAACATGCACAAAAAAAAGCCTCTGCAATAGGGGGAAACACTTCAAATCTGCCGATCATCTCGTGTGACCATCTGTTGTATAGCCAACGCAAGGCAAGTTAACTTGACCTCAATACCAAAACTACATCTGGGAAATAATTGGGCACAAAATGTTATTTTGAGTCGAAATATTTTATCTCACTCACTTGAAATAAACACGAAGCTTCCGCGAAGAAAAGTTCGAAGCAAGTGGCTTTGAGCCAAAGACGAACGAACACGTTCAAACAAGACGATTAAGAGTGACATTTAAGAGATAATAATGTATATTAATTGTACACTTATTATACCGATTTTTTTTACCACATAATTATGGGCACAAATTGAATTGAGATTAATGTTTTAAATACAGCGTACAAAATTCATCCAGACAAGATGATCACAACAATATTATCAAACTCTGTAAACAATAAATCATCTCTGATTTCATTTTCAATTCAATAAAAAAATGGAGAGATGTCAAGATGGCAAGTTGTATTTGAATGAACTGAGAGAGCACGTGATACATGGATGTGCGCTGTGTTATAATGCGTTGCTATTGACGACGGTCATTATAAGAAAGGAAATGCCACAGAATAGAATCTTGCTTTAAAAAGTGCATAGAGCTGCTTGTTTTATTTTTTGTTTATTGATTTTCAAATATAAAACTTGTTGAAATGTTTTCAGTGTGAGCATAAGTTATTTTTGAACACTTTCATCTCGTTTTAACAAAACCGTGATAATATTAATAATCACGATCATTTTGGTCACTATAATCGTGATACAAAATTTTCATACCGTCTCACCCCTAATATAAAATGTGCCAAACAGTTCGAGAACAGACAAAAACAGGGAACCTGCACAGAAAGCGTATCAGTGGAAAAGGAGAATGCCTTTCTGATCTTAAGAAGAGGTGTATAAGTGCTAACCGTGAACTAAAGTGTTGTGAGGTCAGATGGAGGACAGGGAACTAATGTCTGCCTGATTCATCCAGTATGGGAACGGAGCTCTGTGATCAACATGATCACATTCATCTGTACACTACACACACAGCTGTCTAACCACATCTAATAACAGCTACTGAAGGTCTCACACACGCACAACATAACCCCCAATATAAAATTCTAACTAATGATCACGACAATGGTCACAAACAGTGCTGCAAACAGAGGCGAAAACTCCCTCCCGCTGTTTAGCATCTGGTTGCCTCCGAGCATGTGGCACAGCTCTAATTTATCCTCTCTCTGACACAAACACACACACACTGACCTTAATACCAGCTTGGATCACATCAGAGTCTAAAAGAGTATCAACACTCAGAGAGAAGACGACACGTAATCTGCTTCCGGACACTCAGTAGTCTTCATAAAGCTTGCTCTTCCTTCACACAGATCTCTCTGTGCTGTGTCTCACACACACAAGCAGGTGTGTATTCAGACACAGCATGCGTTTAATGGGATCGTGCTGTGGTGGGTAATGAACCTCAGAATGGGATGCATTTGTGATTCATAAAGACCCTGCTGATCCATATACTAGACACTTAATTAACCTAAACGGGAGAGAGAGAGCTCTCAGAGAGAGGTGGAGACAAAAGAACACTTCCTCATAACCTGTGATCACTATCACAGCATTAGATCGGACTATTTCACTAGATTCCAACAACTAGAACCAAATTTTATGGCATTACCAAATTCAGATAAATTAAATTATATTTTGGGAGAAAACTCCAGCTCAATCATAACAGCAGCAAAGTATGTAACAGCCTGCCACAAACTACGAGTCAGCCAGTGGACAAAACTAAAGTCTGAATGTTGGTTCAAAAGTGTTTTTGTATTGTTTTATTTTGATATATAAATGTATTCATCCATTTGTTCACTGATTAATTTTATTGATTATTTGTTCATTGCCTATGTAATGGCCAATGCTTTGGCAATACTGTACAAGTCATGCCAATAAAGCTCATTTGAATTGAATTGAATTGAATTGAGAGAGAGAGAGAGAGAGAGAGAGAGAGAGAGAGAGAGAGAGAGAGAGAGAGAGAGAGAGAGAGAGAGAGAGAGAGAGAGAGAGAGAGAGAGAGAGAGAGAGAGAGAGAGAGAGAGAGAGAGAGAGAGAGAGAGAGAGAGAGAGAGAGAGAGAGAGAGAGAGAGAGAGAGAGAGATACTTCTGTGCATATTGCTGCATGCAAAAACACAGCACAACTAGTCTGATTCACAAGCAAATGACTCATGAACTCAGGAGTAAGAAGCTTTAATTAATCAGACCTCTCTTTTCTTTATTGCCCATCCATAATATTAACACTACAAATTCCATAATTCTTCTGTAATAGAATTTTAATCATTCCATTACCAATATTTGCCATTTTTTAATTATCAGCATCAGCCTTTTATTAGGACAGTGCTGGAAACTCACAGGAGCTCCCTTTCCTAGTCCTCATTTGTTTACTGTCTTTGTTAAACAGTTTTGTCTAATAATTGAAATGTAATTGCTATAGTATTATTTTTTCATATATTGCCGACATTAAGTAAAAACACATCTGTAGATAAGTCTTTGAATTTCTATTAAATATTTAATGGCATGAACCAGGCAAACTTCAGCACACAAACTCACCAGTTTACAGAGTACACTGTTGGCTACTGTTTACTTAAACAACGTTTTTGAGAATAACATTTTTTACAGATTGATCTATCATGTTCAAATTAATTTACACATTTTCAAATGTATTCTTTGTAACTTATGTAAATTAAATACAAATTTACATCACAGATAGTTGCACGTGTTATTAACTAATTTTACATTAGTAATAGAAATAATGTGATATAGGACAATATCAGTTTTATATTGGCCATCCTGCTCTCCAAGATATAGGCTTCAGCCACGAAGAAAATACATGTCAACCACTAATTAATTCCCATGACTTTTCAGGCTTGTAAATCACATTTTTAAAATTCCATGATATTTATCAATGAACATCTGAAAACGGATTAATGTACATACTCATTATTTGTTAATATTACCTTTTGAAAGTGTTATTGTAGTTATTATTATTCTGCAGTTATTTGCATTTCATGCAGCAACCTTTCGGCAATACAAAATGTAAAGTTGTCTGTCATGCAAATAAAGCTCAACAAACTGAATTAGACAAAAAAAATGAAAAAACAAGATGGGGAAAAGGGGGGGGGGGGTATATGCATTGCTTCAGGTATATCTATGTTTGTGTTCTCTTCATCCCTCATCAGAGAGAATAGCATATAGTTAGTGAAGGCACATGTGCGTGAGTATTTGTGTAGTGTCCATGCTCCACTGGTCAGGTCAGTATTACTGCCTACAGCTATAACAGTCTTTCTCCCTCCGTCACACACACACACAATACACACACTACTACTAACATCTGAATGTGCATCACTAAAACTCACAGAAGCGACACTCATTGTAAACATTGCTCCTTTCTGTGACCCCGTCAAATATGGAGAATTTGAACCTCAAAGGTAAGAGGCATTAAACTACTTCATTAAACTTTAAGGATGCTGTGCATAACAACGGCAGCTCTAACTACCACATTGCGGATGCAGGCAGAGACTGACCGACAAAACACAGACTGCAGGATGAGTGCATCCGAGTTTCAGACGCGGTCCACTCCACCCCCCATCCCTGCTCACTCGGTTAGGGCTCGTTATTTTTACACAGCTTCCGCAGTGGTACGAAGCCAAGAGTGGCCACAAAGGACTACTCCAAAATGTACACGCACACTTGCACGGTGTCCTAGCCAATATGATGGGATAAGATTCCAGCGAACAAGCGATTAGTCTGGCCAGACCAGATGCAACACGACTACGAGATGTGACAAAATCAATCTAAAATCAGCCAATCAGAAGAGAGTGTGGGTGGGATCTCTTTGCAAACGCACTGCACTCAGAACAACATAGATAAGTACCATAATTCATAGAAACTGCACCATTTTAACATTATTCAAAATAAAGAGTGAGTGACTGAAACAATCTTGTTCTTGATTACCTTATTTTCAAGAACTAAGGTGAATTATCCGTTATACTTTCAGTATGGCTATAAACGCAAAGAGTTTATTCAAACTCGCATTAAATTATTTTAACATAAAGTCCCCTGTAGTCAATAATTGTATCCCTGAAAACTCATCTTTGATCACCAAAATTATTTTTCCTTGAAAAAAAATTATTCATGCCTTAAAATAGCTTGATTTCACCACAGGGGGACTTTAAATAAAGTACATAACATAATCAATCTCCTTCAATTTCATGGTCATACTTTGTATGTTGTTGTACCAACCACAACATTGCAGAAATATTAACGGGTTCCAAAACCGCTGTTGTGGCTGGTTAGGACAAAAACTTTGATTAACATGGAAAAGACACCTTTAACATGTCTCATGGCATCATGTCTGGTTAGGACACGGTGTAAGTACAACTTTCTAATGTAGCTCAAGATGATGCAGGTTTGAGTCTGACCAGCAGTGAGTCCCTCCCTGCTTTTCCAAGTTGCTCTTTGCTATGTCTATATGCCTGTCCAAATCATGTGTCAACACTCCACCTTCTAAGAACACAGACCCTCTCACACACACAATAATTCACTACTTTTGCCCAATCTTTCTTTACTTCCTACTCCCGTGCCGCATGGGAAACAAAAGCTACATTTAGTCTGTCCCTGCTGTGTCTTTGTTCTGGAGTGGATGTTCTACAGAACACTGCAATGATGACAGCTGCATGGATACAGTACAACTCAACCATCCATCTCTGGCTGCAATCCACAGTTGCATTTCTTTCACATTATATCTTTCTCTGTATCAGAACAATGTACCATTAAAAAGGAACCAGAGCCAAAGGATTTTCATGACTTTCGGTTCTTCTAATGATTCCTGAATGTGGATTCTTCCACTGATGAGGACAGGTCACGGTACAGAAATATTTCAATGGTTTCTTGCAATAGAATTCAGCAGCACTACAAAACATACAATACAACCAGTGTAGGCCAATTCTTGAACGAATGACTCTTAAGGCCTGTTCACACCAAGAAGATTGGTCAATGCAATGCAATCAGAACGGCTGATGAAAACATGTAAATATTTTTTGACTTTCTTCCATACAGGATTTTCACGCCAAACAACATGTGTTGGTGTGAACAGGAATCAAAAACATACATTGCAAAAATTAAAGTCTGATTCCCGAATGAAGTTCTCTTTCGAATCTGTTCTTTTAAATGCAAACCCATTTTACAATCACTGTATAAAATTGATTTCTTCTTAGTTATTTCTGCTCAGTTAAAATCATGAATGACTGCTGAGGGCATTAAATGTAATACGAATTGCATATATCCCTAACCCTAAAAAAAATAAAAAAAAATAAAAAAAAATCAGAGCAGTGTCTGACTCAGTCAGACAATGACTGTCTGAAAAAAGACGTTCCAACTTCTGTCTATGAGTGAGTGTATAAGACAGTCTGCTTCCATTCCACTGTCAGACACTAGTCCCATGAGAAGCTCAAGCTATGCTCTTATCACATCCAGCATGTCACAGTTCCACACGCAACTGGAATTACTTCTGCATGGCTGTAGATGTAGGTCACACACACACACACACACACACAACCCCACCCACTCATACCTGACACCAATAGATGGCTCATGTTGAGGGTGAAGCAGATAGAGACAGTTCAGACCCTCCAGCCATCCCATAATATACAATGTCTTAATATACAATATTGTCCAGTCTACAAACAGTGAATACCTGAGCAGAAAACTGAAACGGACACCCAAGTGATCACACTGTTCCAGAGGAAATTGAGAGTGAGTTCTACTTAAACACCCAATGACTGAAAAAAAAAACCTGCCATCCATTACTTCCTCTAGACACTTCAACATGGGAGCATCAATGATATGGGGTAATACAACTTCTGCTTTTCTTAAGCATTAGATTAAGAGTTCTGTGAACAGAGGTCTGAAATATTAAAGTCCCCCTGTGGTGTAAATCAAGTTTTTAAAGCTGCAGTCCTTAACTTTTTTGGGTTAAAAATTATCCATAATAATTTGAGCAATAGCATATAGCCAGTGTTCAAAACTATCTGCTTGCCGTAGCTTGATTCAAAACGGTAAGCTTGTAATAATATTTTTAATTCCAGTGGTACCGGTGAATTTCCGCTTGAAATTCGAGCATGCCTTTGCGTCATTACGTCACATCTGTACACATAAAGAAGGAGTCTCGGCTAGTAGGCTATATTGCGTGTGAGGATGTTGGAGGTGGAGATTTATAGCCTTTTCTCACAGCACTAGATATAATTAAACTTTTCAATTTGATGGCGGATCCAGAAAGGTTCAAACGACAATCACCAGTGACAACTGGAGATTCACCCGATTGTAAAATGCAAAAGACTTCGGAGTAGTTACAGAAAAAAAGAGAGACTGCAACCGACCCATGCGAAAACAATCATAAATATCGTAAGGGCTTTTGAAAGGTGGCATGAACTCAGCGTTTTGAAGGGGTTCAAAACGAACGCAGAGACGGTTATTTTTTCTTCTGGACAGGTTAGACATTTCAATGGTTAAATTATGTAACAGTAGAGCACTTTTCGCTTAATTCATACAGTTACGGAGTACTGAACTACAGGTAGCCCTAATACACATTAAATGTAGTCACGCAATGCTGATGTTGTTAACATTAACAATTTGAGAACAAAGTATAATTTGCACGGTTTGACGTGATATGATAAGTGATCGTTAGATTTAATCAGCGCAATTTACTGCAATGCTTTTTTCCCCTTAGTTGGTCAGAACAAAAGTGGATGTTACTTACTTGTTCAGATGACATTTTCCAGTGAAAATTCTTATGTTGGTCATACTTCCAAAAAGTATAATCTGTGATTCCGAATGACAGTATCCACACCAGCGCGGTGACTGACAGCCGCACATTCTCCTCAAAATATTGTATTAATCCGCGTTGTGCCGTGCCGAGGCACAACCCACGTAAAGTTGATTATTCCGCGAATAACTGCAATTGCAGTTTTCGAACAGAGATGGCGACAAAGAGGAAAAGCTATGGACTGCAGCTTTAATTTTGTTTATGTCTATGTGGTGTTTTTAATGTGCTTTAAGACAAACCATGTGCAAATTCATAAGTCAACACTATTGCTGAATATTTTCTCCTTAAACCTGCAGTGAACCAAAGACAGTCTCAAAAACATGGTTTGAAATCACTGGTGTTTCTGAACGTCACAAACTACTTTGTAACCAATCACGTCAACGTGTGATCGTCAATGAGTGGATCTCTGAGCTGGTGTGAGGCAGGGCTGATGTGCATATTCATTTAACACATATTATAAATTAGGCATGAGTGTAGAGTTAGATTCAAGCTATTTAAAGGCTTGAATTTTTCGAGCAAAAAACTTTAAATGTGTCATTTTGGTGATCAAAGATGAGTTAAGGAATACAATTGACTACAGGGGACTTTAAAGTTGCCATAAAAACCAAAACTGCCCCTTTTACTTCATTAATACGCATTTCTGCTTTTATTATGAATGATTGAATGCTGTACATTCAAGCTGTAGGACAGTAAGTGTTGTATGAGGGCAACAGTCGCCTATAAATGTATCCATATGCAGGACCCACCTGGGAATATCCCCTGCAGGACTATAGAACGCTGACATTGCAGTGCCATCTCATATCCTGCTCACCAGAGCCAAGTGAATGAAAGTCATACCCCATCCGGCTGCAAGCTAACACAGCAATGCTAACTGAACTGAAATTAACAAATGACTCCAAAGTTGCATGGCGAGGAAACGTCAGAGCTACGTCCACACAGGCTGAGTCATGAAACAAGCAACTGACTAAAAATAAACCTCAAAGGAGGCAGGTGTGTTCTAATGCGTCATAGTTTTGCTATAAAAGCAAAAAAGAAACCCATCCTACAAATGCAATCAATCAGAAATTTTTACTTTATGATTTTTGTTCAAACTAATGACAGGAATCAAACCAATAAACTAATTTCACAAAAAAAGTGATACTGTAAAATAAACTTATAATCAATTAACATACATTGCTGGTAAGCCCTCAGAGACACCCAAAAATGTAATAACTGTCATAACTTAGTTCCCTTGTGTCATTCCAAACCTGTAGTTCCTATTATGTGGAAAACAGAAGATTTGATCTGAATTCTCGAAGAACTTTAAAGAATATTCTGGCCACTCACTTCATAATAATTAAAGAGAATAAGTATTGGTACATAATTCACAGTGTTCTGAGAACATACTGAAACGGTTATTATTCATTACCATCCCTCCATATGTGTACATTTTGTATGAAGCCATTTAACATATCAACCTTGAATTACTTGCTTAAGGAGTGACAAATATTAGACAACAACAATTGATGGATTGGTGCATCATTGAACAGGTCTAGGTAAAGCTGCTCATTTAAAAAGGAAACATGATACTGTTCTAATGTAAGATTATAATCTAATTGGCAAGAATGTGTTTCTTCTAAAGAGTCCGGAATGCCTCTGGAATGTGAGGAATGTGGAAACGGCCAAGGTGCTGTGTCACCACAGAGACATTAAAGGTTTTACTACATGCCGTGTTAAGGGCATTAGTGCTGACCTGATCATTAACACCGTCCTGAAATAACTCCCTCTCTGACACAAATGTAAAAAAATATATATTTCCAATTTAATTCATACCTGCATCAGCATCATCTTACATATTTCAAAATGTAATACTTTACAAACAGAGAGGAACTGTCCAAAACCCTTTTCCTTTTGGGTTTAATATCCTGTCTAAGTTTGACCATTCATCAATCTCCACAGGAACTGACAGTATGACAAAGATGACAAGGTTTTCAAAAATTGCAGTATTTTTAGGGTTGTCAAAGTAACAATCTTAAGATTTCAATTAAATTTGTTTAAAATTATTTCAAAATCATGAAAATTGTATTCTACTGAAAACTCTAGTTTTTAACAGGTAAGAAATATGTGATTTTATTATTATTTTTAAGGATTATCTAACATTATCTAACATTTTACAGAAAAAAAATAGTCAACTCAACACCAAATAATTATTTGCTATAGTCAATTTTTTAATTTTGGGGATTTTTTATTTATTTATAGTATGACTGTTAACAACTGTATAATTCAGTCTTTATAATTTAATTGCATAGCTGCAATTATATTTTAGGAAGGGGATCATAATGTAAAGGGATGAAAAGATTGAAACCTCTTAACCAAAAGGCCTGTTTTACAGAGAGTGGCAATCTGTCTTTCAGTAGGATCTGTTCACCTCACAGACATTAGATGGTGTGGTAATTCATTAAAATCTCTATGAAATAGTATCTACCAGCAGCTCTACATTACCAAGTCAAGTCAAGTATATTTATATAGCGCTTTTCACAATATAAATTGTATCAAAGCAGCTTCACAGTATCAATCAAATAACAATATTTGTTTCTTAGTGAAAAAAAAAAAACATCCACGATTGGTACGGCTGATCAATGGTATTAATGCTTGGGTAATTAATTTGAATATCCCCATATTACCATATTAGTGACAGGAGAGGGTGGTGGCCTTCTATCTCCAGTAACAGGGAGAGTGAGATAATGCCTTCAGAACAACAGCGAAGGAGGTATAAATGTGAATAGTGCAATCCCTTTACATTACCTCCAGCCATCAAAAAGAAAAGACAAATGGGAGAAATAATCACTCTGACATTGTGCATTGCCAGCAAAATGAACAGAGCAGGCTAACAGAATGGATACAGCACTGAATGAGGTTTTTTTTACATTCACGGTTCAAGAATGTAAACACTCACCGTTGCAAACAAGGCTGCCAGATCTCAGAGTAAGCTGCAAGCATGCAGCATAATGAAACACAAACACAGGCGGCCTGCAGAGCGCCATCTAAACATCACCTTCCTGGCCAAAACAAACATGCATCCCTCTAGCCTGTCCTAGGACCACAAAAGCAAACAGAGCATCCTCCTGCCTAATAACATGTGAAGTAGAAAAAAAATAGCAGAGAGAAGAAAAACAGCTATTACCGTCCGGTTGGCATCCATTAACACTCTCACTGCTGGACTGCGAGTAGCCCATTTCAGATCTGCGGTGAGTTCCCAGCAGGCCGTTCTTCCGGAGAGCTCGATTACCGGGGCTGCTAAGCGGCGTGGACGTCCCATCTCGCTTTGAGAAGATACCGCTGAAAAATCTAATAAGTTTACGTTCCTGCCCGCTGGAACGGGAGCCCGTCCCTCTAATAAATCCCTCCTTGTCCACCAAAGATTTATCCGACATCTTGAGAAGATCACTGTTGTCCAATGTGCGATTCTTGCCCTTCATCCTTTCCCTGCGGCCCGGCTCCATCAAAGAGTCAGTTTTGCTCAGAACCTCACCCACATCCAAAGTGTTTCGCTTCTCAGAGGACTCTGACTCCGCAAACATCATGTTTTGCAGAACCGCGCCGGATTGGGCCTGACTCTCCTCTCCGTTCCGGCCGATGCAGCCCGAGCTGCTGTGGTGCTTCTCTTTGGAGAGGGCCCGTATGCGGATCAACTCTCCACCCGTCCAGTGGCGAAAGCTGAAACTTCTCCGCAGCAGGCTTGGGTGCTTCTTCGCCGGAGGGGTTTGAGGCGCAGGCTTGGGTGACTTCCCATTCCCTTTAGCCAGCAACGAGGAGATGCAGCTCTCCTTGGCCGTCCTGCCACCCTTGGCCTCCCCAGACATCTCATCTGACCACGTACTGACAGTCTCCTCTGTGCTCCGGGAGGTCTTGAGGACTTTCTTTCTAATGCCTGTTTCTCCTTCATTAGCAGCAGTAGCGCTGCAGATTTCTCCACTCTCTGCATCACGTTTCAATCTGTCACTTTCAGCTATATCTTCTGCCCTTTTCTGCACTGGTGCTCCATTTTCCTTTCTCTGTCCATTCTCTGGCAGGATGCACGTTTCATTTAATTCTCTCTCTTTAAGTGAATGCTGCGCCCTCCTTGAGATTTTCAACCTGCCCAACTCAAGATGTCCAGTACTAAAAGTCCTGAAGTTCCTCATGTACGAGTTTGTAGAAAAATCGTCCGTCTCGTCCTCCACTTCTTTAAGTTCTTCCAGAGCAGAGCTCCGCGGAGGCTCAGAGACCCCCTCCCGCCGGTACGCGCTCACTTTAGGGTTCTCCAGCCGCCGGTGCGCCGAGCCTCCGCCATCCTGCAGGTTTTCTTTCTTCACTAAAGTCAAAGATATCCGGTACACGGTTTTTCTTTGTGGCGTACCCCGCTCCATCCTTTCCGGATAATTAGAATCAAGTAAGTACATTCTTCAGAAAGCAAATCCAAATCAATTAATTAACGTCAAATACGTTTCTAGTGTGATTCCACCCACAGTTGGTGATTACCAGAGCACATAATAATAATAATAATACCAACTAAACAATACAAATCTTAGCTCTCTGTTGAAAAAGTTGTTTTTTACAAAATCGCTGCGGTGTACAAAATCCAAATAAATGTCCCTTTGCTGTCCCGGTGCGTTCTGACTACTTGCGCTTTCAAAAAAGGATCCTCAAGTCACCTAAACGTCCAATGCAAAGCCCGTCATCATGTTCACAGAGAAGTAAAGTCCGGCTTCAAATTCCTGCTTCCCGCTGCGAGGCTTGTCTGTCTGGGGGGAAATGTTATTGCAACACTGTCCTCCTAAAGCAGAAGAGTGTGGTCTTCCCTATTGTGCCCGTGCATCCCCCGCCGCGCAGCCAGCTTGCACCCTTTACACAGGACCGGTCGCGCCTTTGTTTCCCGCCGCGGTGCGTTCCTACTCTCATTCAAATGTAACATGCACGACCCGAAGCTCGCAGAACGGGAGTCCCGGGAAACGAGACAGACAGCCGCAACAGCTACGGATCCATACCCGTCTCTCACCTCAATCAGCCCCGTGTGCTCCGTATCCACACAAATCATCCAGTTAGAGCAGAAGGAAAACCCGGAACGGATTACTCCACAACGCATTCCACACTAGTGATATTACATGCGACTTGCATCATTTAATAGTCATACGGAGAAAAGGCAATACATCGATATAAAATGCAAGCATTATACATTAAATAAGCATGCTAAAAACTCATCTAACCCAATATTTTGTAGCTACCTGTTTATTATTGATGCACGAGAGCAATATCAAACACGTTGTAGGTCTACTTAAAATCCTGCACGCATGTGTTATAAAGTAGTAAACCTATCTGGAGACAAAAAGTTGTGATTCATAAATGTAACTGCTATGCAAGCGAGTGTATTTGCTTTGGTGTGTCAAGAAAAACAGTAAATATGAGTTTGAAGTGAATCTTCTACGCTGGATGATCCACTCCGGGACACCGCGTTATCTAGCGGACGCGCGGGGGTGGGGTTTCTGCTTCTCTGTCCATCAAAACCTTTAAACCCACTCGGGCTCACACAAGAAAGAAGAAGCGTGCAACGATGCACAAAGTAGTTTATCTGTGCATATGTTATCGCTTTAAACTGTGTATATTCACGAATATTGTTAGCAAAAGGTTGTTTTATTGATGCAAGCCACTAAATTAGGGCTAAAAAGAAGCATCAATGTGTGTAGGAACATTTTAATTTATAAAATTGATTTGGTTTACTTAATTGGTATTTAATTGGTATTATTATTATTATTATTATTATATTATATTATATTTTAGGCCTATATATTAAGCGTTTTCTCAGATCGGATATCTGATTGATCAAAACGATTCCATTTACACCTGGTCACATAAATGTGTTTTTGCTAAACGGATAGAAATCCGATCTTCAATTCCCGCGCTATACAGATTTAATGGAGTTCACGTCACCGAAAGTAACAGATATGAGCTGCATTTTATTGATCATCAGCTAAAATTTCTGAATCAAAGACCGCGATAAGAGAGAGCGGCAACAGCCCTGGTAAGATCATTTCGGTTCTTTAATTTTAATGAAGATGATTGTGTTTTAAGCTCTGCGACTTGATTTTCGATAGTTTGCGCGCTGGCTTGATGAATAGATGCTCTTCTGCGTGATGCAGTAGCGTCGTCATATCTGGCTATAGCTTGACACATAGCCTATAACACGCTCTCACACGTTTATTGTTTGCATTTTTGGGAGGAGTAAAATTTACGTGGTTTCAACAACCAGATGCGTTTACACTTGTCCAGTTTCGTCTGGAATGCGGCCCAGACCACCTCCTGAAGTGGTTTGAGCGACCGGATTCAAATCCGTCTTGAATGCGTTTCGGAGGGCATGCACCTGGTCTTTTCAAGATCGGATCCGATCACAGAAAACGCATGAAGTGGCCAGGTGTAAACAGATTGCAGTGATGCATGCCAAGGTGAAAAATGACTTGAATTAATACTGAAAATAGGTTAAAATGAATGTTAAAGGAGTGCCCCCTAAAAGCACAAGTGGCCCCTGCCTGGCCACCCAATTACTGTGGTCTAGAACCGCCACTGTATGTATATGTATATGTATATGTATGCATATATACAAATGTTTATTACAACGGTTCACAGCACTTTCACATACTAAAAAATCCATATATTCTCTCAATGCATATAGTATGACGTGATGGTATAAAACAGAATAGTATGGACTAATCACATCATGTTTCATAAGCAGTCAGAACACACTTGAGGTCGAGGAGCGCTTTCATCTGCCCTCAGGCCACCTCTCCACCCCCCCCCCCCCCCCCCCCCCCCCTCTCTGAGGAGGAGGGATGTGTGGGTGTGGAAGATTACCCCTCTTATCTCGCCGCTCAAATCCCTGTATTCCTTTCGCCTTCAATCCAGGCCCGACATTTGAGGAATCTTCACAGAGATTTGGGCGGATTAGAAGCAGCTCATTAGGATCCATTCTGTACAGCTTTTCTCACCATCACCTCTCCCGTCCTCCCCATAACTCCGCAATGGAGCCCCACCTGCCTCTGTGAAGCTTCCATCTACTCCAGCAGTCTTCATCTACTCCCCTGTCCAAAGACCCAATTTTGTTCATCTTAATACAAGATACAGAGATACAAGTTGTGAAACTTGTTTTGTCAAAACCATACAAGTTATTAACATTAATCCAGTGACTGGAATAGTTTCAATATGTGCAAATGTATGTATATACATATACACTTATACATAAAAAATTCATAATTATAATAAGCTTTTGGGAGTCGCACCACATGACACTTTACAACATGAACTACTGTGTACTTATCTTGGCATAAAAGGTAAAAAAAAACGTTTAAACGTATTGCCTTTGACGCACATAAATCATAAAACTATATGAAAAAAAAAATTGTGCATGTTGGTTTTACCAAAGTTGTGACACTCAAATATTAATATTTAAGTAGTGAAGGTTAAAAAAAAAAAACTTAGAATAAAAGTAATAAAAAAATAATAAAAATGTCAACATTTTGTAGAACACTTAAAAACATGATCATCTTAGAAGAGGTGTATTCAAGTCAAATATTTTTGAATAAATGAATCGACAGGACATGTCAGCTTCATTGACATAGACCCACACACACGATACACCAAACGTGATCCGGTTCCTTCATATTGCTCTGATCGTAGGACTTCAAAACTCTGCACTAGCGAGGCTATAGAAAATCAGTTTAGGCAAATTACACACTCTATACAAGAAGTCCGACTTCAAACAAGCCTCGCCCTTTCATCACTTCCACAGGACTGTCATAAAGAGATGCAAGCTTAAAAGCCTAGGTATGCACTTAAACGCTCTTGATGCAACATCGCCCTTCATGTGCTCTATCGTCAAAGTGACTGCATGACTTCATACCTCCTGAATACTTTAACACAGAGAATGGAATATAAAGTAGGCACATATGAAATATATAACAGAAACCTGCTTGATGTGCACCTCTATCTTCACAATCATATGCAGTTGAATAAAAATGACGATGGGGTACAGTTATTTCGAAAGGCATGTGGCACCGCTGGCGACCCAGGAGCTTGACTGATTGCAGAAACATTCTCCAGTGTAGGATTTCCCACTGAATGTCATGAAATAAAATGAGCACCGCTTGCCTTACACTAGTTACAACCACTGAGAATTTGCCTAACGCGTCTTCAAAACATGCATAATTCAACTGCATCAAATTAAATTTCAAAATCAGTTTCTTATATAAATGCACAAACTGTAAGATCATGCTTGCAAATGTAGAGCATTGGGTATCTATAAGAGTTGGATACCTACAGCCAACAATGTCTTGAGTGTTCTGGGTCTGTTTTTTCTTACTCCTTTTTTTATTCATGGCCAAGAAAAACACAGGATTGGGATAATTGCCGCGCAGACCATGAAAGCTGCTTTAATGAAATTATGTTTCGAGATCCCTGGACTGAAGAGGATGTTCCGTGAAGAACCACCTGTCTTCTCAGCAGGCCAAAAGAGCCCACACCGTTTTAGTGAGCTCTGCGAGTGCCTTGGACTTCAAATGTACTACACAAGTAAATCTCCCACATTCACCATAAAACCACAGCTTTGTATAGCAAAAACCATAGAGTATTAAATGTGTGAAATTTCAATTAGTGATGCACGATGTTAAACATTTTGGCCATGGCAAATATGATAAACTACTTTCATATTATGGTCGATAACCAATAAATGGTCAATATTACAACTTTAGACCATTTTAATAAATAAATTAATAATAAAAACAAACTCAAAATCAAGCTTAAAAAGTCAAAACTGAAATCAATGCTGATTTTAAGTGAATTTAGGCATTGTAACAATTAACAGTTTTATGATTATTTGCTAAAGAATACATTGAAGGTGTTATTGTAAAATCAGTACTTCACTGCTGGCAAAATGGACTTTCAATCAAACTTGGCTACCTATACAGTAAAAAGGCGGAAAAAAAATGTATTGGTGCTAACTGATTAGAGAAAACAGAGAAAATGGGCTGTTATCTTCTGTTGTGTGCTAAAAAGGCAGGAAAAATGCAACACCCATAATGCATAGGGCATGTTGCTGAGTCAAATACTTTGCTATAGTAGGAAATACTTCTTAGCAAACTTTCAGTCATAATAGTGTCGACTTGTATTGTTCCCGGGTGCAAGACTTCAAAGAGTAAACGTTTAGCGGGACTGAGTTACTTCCAATGCGCTGTAGGCAGGAGCTAAAGGCTGCAAAGAATCATAAACATGGAGAAAACGGTGACGAAAATCTGAAAAACCTCAGTGTTTCTAGATAATATTTCAAACTGGATGACCACGAACAGTGTTTTAGGCCAAATTGAGGTTCTTTCAGTTCCACCCAAACCCTCGAAGCAAAATCCCATCACGTAAGAAAACTTTTTTTTATTTATTTTTTTTTATTTCACCTTTATTTAACTAGGTTAATCGGTTGAGAACAAGTTCTCATTTGCAACCGCGACCTGGCCAAGACAAGACTAAAAGTGCAAGGCAACATAAAATTACACGTTGTGTACAACATTCAAGTGTATAATCACACATACAAATTTTCAGGTTCAATTAAAATGCGGAACAGATTACAAAAATTAAAAATAAATTTGAAGTAATAAATGAGAACACAAGCAGTATAGCTGGAGGATAGATATCCTGAGATAGCATGACTAACATGGTGCGGTGTATGTTATTTCAAACATAGCTGTTCAGCTTGCCATAATATTCCAATTTTACAATAACGTTTAAAAAGTAGACAATGTACAATATATTTTTGGTTAACCTACTCGTATAATAACTGTTCTGTTAACAACCCTCTGTCGATCAGACTGTCCGTGGGAGAGAATACAAAAAAGGGGATTTAATTCTGTATTCTTCACGAAAGCCAAGAGGCTGTCAAAAGTATTTTTCTTACTTTGACAAACAAACGTGAATATCTAGCTTCAGATAACACGGAGAATGAGTAAACGTTGTTTATTTACATATAATACCGACATTGTAACAATACAAAGAGGTTGAAAATCGGCGAAGGTAAACTTTAAATAATTAGTGATTTTAAAGTTGAACTTTAAGTTAGCTTTAGATGATGCCAAAGGTATACCATTCAAAAGTATAGGGTCAATTTGATTTTAAAAAATCCTGTAAAATATTACTTCAATTTAGAATAACTTGAAAATATTTTTTTTTTCCCTGTGATGGCAAAGTTAAATTTTCAGCAGCCATTACACTTCAGAGTTTATAAGGCTAATTGAAAATAGCGTACCACCCACACCAAACCTGACCCTAAACCCATCGATAGTGTTCACAAAAGCAATGTGAGGAAAAAAAACAGCTTTCTTTGAAGAACAGCATTTTTTTAATAGAATCTTTTGTAATGTGTTGTAGTCTTTACTTATCAATTTAATGCATCCTTAATTCAATTGAATAATTAAATACATTCCAAAAAATATTTTTTATAGTATTTTTGAAATGTAAAAATAGGTGAAATTGGTATACATATTTAAATATACAATATCAACCAATACCAATGAATGAAAAAAAAAAATGTAACCCTACAAAACACCAAATAGCTAAATCATCAGAGTCGAATAGAAACAAAGGCAAATAGCATTGAAACGTTTTGTATATTTTGACACAGTAGAAGCAGTTGAACAAGGAGCCCATAAAACAAAGAACATCCAACAAACTACAACATAGAACTGAAAAGAATGTACTATTCTGATTTGAGATCTGATAGAACTATGACGTGCCGAGGGCCAACTTAACCTTCAAGGAAGGATCCCAGAGCAAGGTGGGTGGACAGACAGAAAGAAAATAAAAAGAAACCGAGATGGAAGGAACAGTGAGGGATGTAAAAAACATGCTGACTTTAGCAGGTGTTCTCTTGGAAGGGTTGGCAAGACTCACAGGGGAGAGACTTTCATCTGAGATAAAAGGCTCAGGTGGAAAAGAGCCATGTTTATTGCTGCGCTCCAGTGGCAGGGTGTCGACAGGCCCCATGATTGGCGGGTTCCATCACTCCTGCATCACGTAAGACCCCGAATACAGACCACAGAGCTTCACAGGTGCAGCCCGCACAGAATCTCTGGTCCATGTTATTAGCTAAAGCTTATTAGCTAAAGCTTAAAAGGAAAAGCACAAGCTCTCAATGGGAATGAGCGAGAGAACTGGTCCATGTCTTGATCACTCGTTTACCAACAAAGAAACACTTGACAGAAAGAGAAAACATATCATCGTTTAACTGATAGAAGCTAAAGTGCAGTCCACAAGTTGTCTGCGACTGCTTCCATATGTTTCATAGGTTCTGGTTAAGAACAGTTCTGTTCTGCAGTTGTGTACTTACAATATCCCAAAAGTTCCCAGAGATTTTTAATTTCAGAGAAATTCCTTACTAGCTTACTGCTACAAACTAACACATAGAAGAACTGAAATACAGTTTAGTGTTTATAGTGTAGACTAAGTGAAACAGCGCTGCGTTACCTCACAAGTTTCATTTGTCTAATAAACTGACCAGTTTAAGTAGTAATGGTAGAAAGAAATGTCCTTATTCCTTTATATCCGCGGCACTCGTGAGTGGCGCTGATATCTGTCTCTCATTAGCAATCGTGCCCTGCTTCATACCACAATCATGTTTAAAACATCAATGTATTCACTCATCCATAAACATTATTAGATACATAAAAAAAACGCAATTTAATATATTATTTAATACATAATAAAATGTGACATTTGTTAATAGGAAACATTATTATACAATATATGAATACATTAATTATATAATAAAACATAAGTTATATATAACAAATATAAAATCTCCAATTATTTGAGTTATTTAAAAATGTTCACAAAAGTTTTCTAATAAACTGAAATTTTGCCTCTGCAATACAGGTTTATGTTGTTTTTTTAATATATAAGATTTATTAATATATGTAAAAAGGAAACGTGTGTGTGTGTGTGTGTTTCCTAATAACAAATTTTAATAAATATTTATTTAAAAAAAACATACCCGTATAACGTATATTATAATTATACACAATATTACATTATTTATATATTAAAATATTATATAATAAATAATATAATATATAAAACATATAATGTTAAATACAAATATATTAAGTCCAATTATATTAATTATTTAAACAATTTTTATCAATAAAGTTCATATTTTGTGTTAATAGTAAACATATATACTTATACATATTTAAATGAATACAATTTATTATAATAAATACAATTTATAATAACATAATTTCACTTTTTATATTTATATTTAATAATTAACAAATTACCTGGTTACAGACTGTGAATCTTAATCCAAGAAGAAAAAAATAATACCAACTATTTTATTTAATGCTAAAGTCAGTTGTCAACTGAAATCCTTGTAGGTGCACACCACCTGCTGGCTCAGTGAGGAAAGCCTTTGAGAAACCTCTTTGTAAAGTAATATAATATAAGTGTCATGACCTGATTAGCATAATCTATTCTTTACATTTTATAAAAAGGAGAAGGAAACCACCCACAGTGTTCAGTGGCTGCGGATGAGAAAGAGTGTTTATTGGCCATGGAAAAACAATCAAAACTTGACAATGTATCTGTGTTTTTTGCAGAAAAAGCTAATAAAGAGCTAATTCCAGAAGAAATCCACTGCCCCGCAGTCTGCTTTCATGCTGTAGGTCTGAACTATAATAAGCTTGTCATGACCATGAAACCACTAGAAGCCGTTTATTACAATAAAATCAATAGTAGCTCCAAACTGAGTTCAGAAGACTTACAGCATACATAAGTCAATGGAAAACGTGTCCACAGCGGCAACAAGAAAGAAAAAAAAGTGCAAAAGCGACATAAGCAGCCTGTCTGTCACATGACTGTCAACATAGGACACTTTACCTGAGGGCAGATTTTACTTTCAGGCCTTTCATCAACCTTGACGCTACAGTTCAGGAACTGAAACAAAATGGTGGTGAGAGACTCATTCTATGTTAGCATTTTTGCACATCACTGCTAAAATGGAGATCAGAAAACCAGCAAAGCCAAAAGGGAATTGACACTGCAGTGGAATATAAAAGACATTCTCGTGCTTTCTACGTTCAAAAAAGAAGCGCACCCTCAGTTGCAGCTTCCCTCCTACGCATCGACACACGCTCACACACTCTCCGCATTTCATTAAATATGAATCGCAGCCCATGCAACACAGCAGAAACGCTTGGCTTTTCAGTGTCAGCTCACGCAAACCCGTTAAAAAACTTTAAACGGGGCTTGTTTAGACATTAAAAGACAGTTATGAAGCCACCAACAGAGCTGTGATGGAGCTGATGCGGGGATGCTGGGATAGAGGAGTTTGAACAGTGAATAAGGTGCGTTTGAGCAGCTCTCACTCTCTCTTTGATGCAGACAGAGATTGAAAGAGCGAAGCACCACGCTGCCTTTCATCCCCCCCATGCGGCTGTGGAAAATGGGTCAGTTAGCAGAGAGTACAGACCCCTGCTGGAATACACACACGCACACACTGGCATATGGGCATGAATGTAGGTACACAATTCACACAAAACCACAATTTAAAAAAAAAAATACAAAAGGGATTAAGATTTGTGCAATGCCTCGCAAGCTATAAATAGTCAAAGAACAGATCAAAACATGATACTAAACTAAAGGAAATGCAGATAATACTATCCATTACATATACTGTATGAACATTAGATAATGCTAAGAATGACAGATAATATTAAAAACACAGGAAAATCAGATAACACTAAGCATAGGAATAGAAGCTCGTAACAGGACGAGACAGCATAATGCTAAACATATGAACATCCGATAACACTAGAAGAACAGCAGAAATTACTAACATTCCCACAACATTACAGACACCTAGTTTCGTATTATTGCTCAACAATTTGGAGGTTGCGTTCACACTGTCAGTCCGAATCTGATTATTTGTGTAGCCGATTGGAATCTGATCTGAATGACTGAGTCTCACAATGTGTGTCGCAAATGCTCAGATCTGATTTGTGTATCCTGTGGTGCTCTTTCATTTTCTGGAAAATCTGAATTGTTTTTTTAATGGCGTCACAATGACGTTGTGTTGGTATGCCAAAAAACAACAACAACATGGAGGGTTTAACATGTTTTCTTACATCATGACAATGTTATTCCCTGGTGCTGGCTCTGCCGGTCTCAATTCAAAGAGGTGTGTAGACCAGGCCGACTAGTAGTATTTCTGCTCGACCTGCACTTTGCAACAGCACAACCTTGTTTCTGCATTTATTTTACTACAACAACGTCTGACATGTTTGGGCCGTGACACGCCAAGCCGGCGGTGGGCCGTCGGTGAGCCTCTGTCGTGCTAGTTTCTGCGGTGTTCCACGCGTCGGCGGCGGTTCACCCAATAAAGCATGTTGAATCAGCGTCGGGGCCGTCAGTGAGAGAGATCACTTTGATTGGCTGTTCAGTTTAGCGAACGAGTCAGTTCATGAGAATAAAAGTGACGAAAGTGAGCAAAGAAGTCAAGACGGCACAGACAGAAGGCTGTTCTAATTTTACATCATCTCACCTGAACATTTTAATACGCTAATATTGTCATCATAACAACATGAGCCGCATAGAATGAAGAAAGTGATCAACATGAGTTATAGTGAAAATGGTAAACAAGCGCTGCTTTGTTTATGATTTGGATATCTGCACTATTTTCAGTTTCCTTTTTGAATGATAAATTATAAATAATGATAAATGATAGACTATTGATACCTGCTGATATAAACAGTAATTTACTTACGCGCAGGCATAGAACACACATGCTAGTTGGCAGTCTGCTGTAGTCTTTGCGGTGTGTTCAAGCGCAGCTTTTTGGCCCAGACGCAGCTGACGTGAGGCGACAACAGTCTGCTGTGTTACAGCCTTTTATGTTTTACGTGGCTTAAAAAAAGGACTTAGAAAAGCTACACGAATTCAGAGCAGAGCTGATCAGACTGAAACGGATTTCCAGAAATGTGATTTGAATAGGATTTCAAGTTAGCTTGAAACTAATTTGTGATGTTTATATTTGTTTTTTTTGACACTTGCAATCGGAAATGCACAAAAATCAAAATAACAGGCTAAAATCTTTAAGGAAATAACATTTACTAAGACAGGTGTTTTTTTTGTTTGTTTTTTTACATTGTGTAGTAAGCAGTCATTACAAAACAAGATTCCAGCATTATAAATTTGTTTGATTATCACACTATTTATTATTCAGTGTGGACAATCAAAAATCACAACAAATAAGAGAATAATAATAACTTTATAAACTGTAATCACTAGCTCCCGGTAACATCCGTCTGTCTGCAGAGAGTTCCGGCGTATGACGTATGCATAGCGTAAGCTTAGGTGAGAGTAGACGCCTCTCGCGGTTCAAACAAATAGGGCTGGGCAACAAACTCAAGCCTCTCTGACATTTCTCTTTAAAAATTCTCCTTTTAGACTTCTTATTCGTGACTGGTGTTTTGTTTTGCTCTATCCTCTGTGCGTCTGCATTCGTCAATACGCCACGAGTCGGTGTCTGAGGTCACTCTTCCGCCGGAACTAGACTTAGACTAGACTTATAAAGTTATAAATATGGATATATGTATAACAAAAACGCATTGCTTCGCTTCAGAAGGCCTTTATTAACCTCCTGGAGCTGTATGGATTACTTTTAAGATTGATGGATGCACCTTTTTTTGGCTTCAAAATCTCAGTTACTATTCACTCCCAATTATAAAGCCTTGAAGAGCCAAGACATTATTTATTATAACTCCGATTGTGTTCAGCTGAAAGAAACTCATATACATCTAGGACGGCTTGAGGGAGAGTAAATTATGGGGTAATTTTATTGTTGGGTGAACTACCCCTTTAAGTAACCCTGCATCCTCCCTAGAAGTTTTCTAGGGCTCTTTCTACTAGAGAACCATAGCTCAAAAAGAGAATACATTTGATTGATTTAAATAAATAAAACATCTCTTACCTGTGAGGATCCCGACAAGGAAGCCAAGATTACATAAAAGAGAAAGAAAAACATTCATTAGTGTACGATATTTATACTGTACACAAAACATTTATAAAACAACATTTAAGACACAATTTGCTTGCTATGCCAGGCTAAAAGTCAAACTAGGTCTTAATATAGTGATCAAAAGTAGCTATGTTTCCATTCACCTATTTTTATGCACATTTTGGGATATTGCATTAACTGCTGGATGGAAACACCAATATACACAAATTCTAAAAACGTATGTGCTTAACTGAGTATAACTAAAAAAACATGCGCATAAACTATGATGAAAACACATTTACCGAATAACTTCCTCGATGCGCATCAGAAAAGACGTGACGGCATAAATGGACCAACCAGAGGACCGATCTCGTTGCATCTGAAATGCTGTGTTGGTCATTCTGAAATGCCTAAAGCAAAGTCTGTCGTAAAAGTGGTTCGGTATAATTCCCTGCCACAACTGTCTTCCGCGAGGCATCCGCCTCAAAAAGCAAGTTAACATGACCGTGTTTATTGCGTTTCATCTGCGCGCTCTGGGGGTTATATATTACATTATTATATATAGTGGCTTCTCCTACTGCATCAACTTCCATTTTTCTTAATTTATCAGGAAGAGACGATTTTGTCTCTTTTTGACTGACTGGATGGAAACGGTGCTTTGCAAATGTTTTATGCAATATTCCAATTCTGCGCATAAGTTACATTCACAATTTGTGTCTGTTTATAGGAGCTTTGAGGTCAGCTCAAGGGCTTCAGACTAGCATTTGAGTCATGTTGTTACATTGATGCGTTAATTATTCATGAGCCATGTAGTTTCAATGTGGCATTTAGCACACACATTACATATTCATGAGCAGGTGGAGGAAGTGCTTGAGTACAGAGGCCAAGTTCACAAACACACTTCTGCCCATGACTAAAAGAGCATATCACAGTGCAAGATCTGATCCTGCTCTGCTTATCCAACGAAGTTGAATCAGACTGTAAATGTGTGTTTTTCTCTAATATTGGTAATCTTTTCAGAACTGCACAGCCGCACTGCCAACCTAAAAGTGGGGCAGGAACAGAATGCCATTTCCTATCAGAGTGGCAGTGCAGGCAGCAGCTGAGCAAAGACCCCCCTGGGCATCCCTGCAGTGCTCCTGCCTTCCTCCAGCCTTAATCACCCTTCACAGATCACACCATATGCTCATTCTGCCTCTCAAGCCACCTTCCAAGAACAACCTGCCTAAAAAACATCCTGAACTCACTCATGGTTCACGTTCAACCTCAGCTGTACACTGCCAAAATACTGACTCAGCTCTCACGCTCTAGAATTTGAATCTTGTGCAAGTTTACACATAAGAAGATATGATAAAAGAAATGTAATCGGCCTAATAATTAAAGGGCTGCACAATTAATCAAAATATAGCCTAAAATCAAATTTGCTGTATGACCGTGTGCAATTATTAAGTCCAGTTGACACCAAGACAATTTTTTTTTGTGCAAAAAAAAGGTTATTTTATTTTATTTGCCATTAATGTGTCAATTTAGGCAGACAAGCATTTGCATGTGTTCAATTTGATAGAATTTTTACAGAGAGGTGTTCTAATTGATTTTTTACATTGCATTGCGAAGAAACCTGGACAACCGATAGTCACGCTTTTGGTCACATGCTCAGAGCAGCTGCTGCTATATAAAACTACACATTTTTGGCAATTCCCCCCTTTCATTTCTGACCCGGCACAAAAGACACCAAATTAGAAATAAGTTATTGTATTGGAAGCAGGAAGCTTTATATCAAATCATATTAATGATGTTAACAAATAAATCAGACAATGCACCGCCAATTTAGTGATATCACCGCAGCTGTGGTCTTGACAAATATCCTGAGTCCTCTTAGGGGCCATTTAACACGGTTTCAAAGTGCACGTTTTTGAAACCGATACCATTATCGTCTCGCTTATAAACTACAAAAGTGCAAATTTGTGTGTACACTGACGTCATGCACATGCGTATGCGTATTACGTGCTCAGTCTATAGGTGCGTAGTGTTTCTTTACAAAGTGACATCGCCAACTACTGGCCTGGCAGCATAATACAACGTTTTTAGTCATTTTCGCAGATCCACATTGACAAAAACTTTTCCATTTTTAGTACATCATTGTCGTGTTATGTACCTTTAGTCTGTGACCAAGACCTTCAAAAAAAGACCAGTCTCGAGTACAACAACACAAACAAACAGACTATTTTGTTAAGTGACAACGAATAGCAGAGAAAGAAACCGAAACTGCCTCTAGTCTCTAATCTTGCATTTGATAAACAGCACAGATAATACAAATTCGTAACAACTGTTTGAAAACATTTAAATACTGTTTGACTTCCTTTCTTCTCCGTGACAAGTGGTGTCAGAAAGAAAGAAAAAAAGTTATATAGTGCCTTGTCTCCAGGAGTAACCAGGATATCTGCTTTTCTAAAACCAATGTGCTTTTAGAAAAGGAGAAAAACTCGGTTCCTCCAGGAAAGAAAGCAATACAACTTTTTGTTTGTAAGAAATTGAATGCATGTTCATTTAGCCCACCTGACTAACGCATTGCACATTTACGCATTGGTCTGAATAGACAAATCACATGCAAAAATCAGACAAAATGTTCATGTCAAACATTCGTGTCAGTGTGAACTGGCAACTCAAGAGGATGATATCTGAATAAATATATAGTCCTCAGAATTACTCTATCATCTATTCCATGTGTTATGGATAAAAAAATGTATGTTAAAAAAATTGCATTATTACCAAAACATTTAATAAAAAGAAAAATTTTTTTTTTAAAACATAACATGGTTATTGATTCGAGACAGAAAAGGATATAACAGCGTGTAGCCAGATATGGAATAATGGTTATAATGATTTACAAACATGTCACATACTGAAATCAAATGCCTTTCATTGCTTATCTGTCAAAAAAGCCTAGATGTTTTTAGAACACCTTAAAAAAACTTAGTTTAATGTACTTACAGTGTAGATTGGTTAAGTTTCGCGGTAGCTTCAGGGTTAGTACCTAGTTATTACCCAGGTTAGTGTCATTACTACAATAAGTACATAGTATGTTAATGAGAAACAGGACTGTAAAATAAAAGTGCAACCGTTGTTGTTATTATTGTATGAAAAAACAAGCATCAGTGGCAAGTTTGTAGTTTTTACATCTGATTCAACATGATAGCTGATGTCTCCGTAGTAGCAATGTAAGATACAAAATAAAATAAAATGTTTATCCTATTGCAATTCAAATTCCATATTTGTCAATAAATCAAGGCTGTTTTTTTTGTTTTTTGCCAGATTATGCATATTATAAATCTGTTTGTTTGCCATCAACAACAACATTAAAATGGCTTGCTGAACCAGTTTCTAGTCTAATTCAAACAGTTTTGCTTGAAAAAAATAAAAATAAAAAAAGCTTTCAAAACACTAACAGTGTTAAGTGTAAGTGCTACAGATGCCACCCTGGCCGGGCGACGGAGAGGACGAGGGGCTGACGAGGTGATGCAGGAAGTAGGATTAAGCCTCTTGACGTGGTCACGATTTAAAGAGGATTTGGCCAGCTGTACAACGCACAGCTGATCTGACATTGAGCATTAGATTTAGACCAGATATCCTAAGCTACAGCCCAAATCCCTGACAAGAAACCATCCTCAGGATCTGAAGTGGAAGTGCTTCCTTCTAGGAATGGAACTGAAAAGTAATATGCATTTAGCAGACATTTCTAAATTGAAATCACGTCAATTATATTGAAAAATAGTACATATGAATTGAATTAGAACATCCATGTCAGTAATGTCAGGGTGAATCTGTGAAACCGGCCACTCTGAACAAACAGTCGAGCCTGCTGCAGGGCACTCAATATGCTGATGCCATCTAGCTGTCGCTACACAACACAGCTCCGTCACAGATGTTATGGACAAAAGCCAAGCTTCAATTCATCTCCTTTAAATCCATCTGCACACCAGTGGCCCGACTTCCTTCTGTCAACAGATAGATGGCAAGCATTACCAATCTAACAATAATGTTTCAAATTCAGGATTGCATATAAACATGGGGCCGTTTGAGTGAGTTTGGAGCCTATAATTACACTGCGTCCTGCGGCATTGCTGCTTATTCCATCTAAAAACGCCAACGTTAACGCCAGAAAACAACTTGCTCCATTTCATTCTTTAAAAAAAAAAACAGTTTTGACTGAATCTCTTGGGTATTTGTTGCTAAATCAGAAAAGCTTTACAGAACATTGCATAGCAATTAACAGTAGATTTCTGTAAATAGCATGACTTTCAGTAAACGCTGTTCATAAAGTGGTCAAATTAATTGGACTGGAACGAAGTGACATTGCAAAATGGGAAATGCAGGATTAAATAAAGGGATTAAAAACTGTAAATAGTAATAAGTAATAAACATACATACTCTTACATATTAAATGTGTGTACACATCTTATTGTATGAATATTTCAAATTTCAGATATATGTGTTCAAATTTAGTGTTATAATTCATAAATATAAAATGTTTGGGAGGTTGCACCTAATGACATCTGATATTTTAAAATGAGCGCCATATAATTGACCCACTATCTAGACTATCTACCCACTAATGCTAGAATGATTTGTATCAAACTTGTTGCAAAGTAGCTATTTTTACTGATACATGTTTATTTGGGATGTTTTTTATGTTTTATTATGTTTTTATTTGGGATACTTTAATCCGTAATAATTGTTTAAAGAGTTGGAAGAACAAAGAGCTACGGTAGGACTGGTGAGTAATGTTTTAAATGCCGGGTTAAGCGAAGAGTCAGTTGGCTTATGGTTTGAATCAGGCATATTATATTACAGAGACATCTAAAATTTGGTAAACACTGATCTAAATTATTTACGCAGGGAGTAGAAAATCCAATTATTTTTGCACAAAAGTCAACAGTGTTGGCTATGCAATCGCAGTTGAATTATTCAAATGTTCTAGATAAGAGAGCGCACAAAAAACATGGAGGCAAGAGGAAGTGCTTGGTGTTCAGAAAAACAGGACATTAAGTTGGCTGAACTCCATCAGATTCCTTTAGAACACAGGAAGCCTTTCAAGATGTCAGCGATGCAAGCTGGCAGTGGGTTTTTCCTCAAAATATGTCTATAAATCACATGAAATGAAACATCATAGAACAAAACAGATATTTTTATACAGACCGCTCACCCCATCTCATGCACACCTGGACAAGGTGCTGTTCATATTTAATCGTATCAGAAATTAGCGGTCTTATAGCTTGTTTTCATAATTGTTTTTAACTTGTCACTACATCTTAAAAATTACTGCACTCATAGCATAAGACACAATGTGTGTATAGACCAACAGTTGTGTAATGTTGACTACCAAGATTACTAAGAATCTGGGGCCGGTTGCACCAACTTAGCCTAGTTGTTGCATAAATGAGCACTCTGCAAACTTACACATAATTATTTGACTTTTCTACACTTATTTACACATAAGAGTGAGACCATTGTGAATACCAGACTCCTCAGTACAAAACTGATAAAAAGATGTGACTAAGTAGTGTGTGCATCACCCTGTGTAACTCCTTATGCATGTCATGTCAAAACAAAACATTTTACATTTTAATTTTCATAGTTTGTTCATTAGTTTATACAATACCATTCAAAACTGTTTTTGAAAGAAGCCTCTGATACTCACCAAGGCTAAATATAAAACAAAACAGTAAAAATATGTTAAATATAATTAAAAAATATTTTGTAAAATGTAATTTATTCCTGTGGTGAATTTTCATTTCAGAAGCTATTGCTCCAGTCTTCAGTGTCACATAATTCTTCAGACATCATTGTAATATGCTGATTTGGTCCTCAATAAATTATTCTTATTATTCTCAATGTTGAAAAGAGTTGTGCTGCTTAATATTTTTGTGGAAACCATAATACATTTTTTTTCTGAATTATTTTAGGAATATAAACTTTTTTGAGAGACACTTATTAGTAATGATGTAAACGTCTTTACTGTCATAATTTTAGGTTTCTTAATATTTACTTATTTTATTTCATGATTGCTTATATAACTTCGGTTAACACATTTGCCAGGCTTCTTTTTGGATCAATATAAGGTAAGTCATATGCGACTCAGGGCTCTAGCAAAGTTTGCAAGGGTGCGACTAAAACATTTCCTAGGTCGCACCGGTGCACCTAACATCCTCACATCCGCTGCCTCTCCACAGTTGAGTGCTTGTTCTCCTTTGTCGCATCTCACACTCATGGGTGGATCATATCGTGGTCTAAACCAATCAGAGACAGAGATGGGGCGGGTCTTTGCCTCTGAATGGCTGTGGTCCCGATATTCCTGTAGGCCTACACCGCTCCGTGCTGTGTGATTGAAATTGCAACCTGAGCACCGGTTTACACTATCAGTGAAATGTGACCCAATTCCGATTTTTTGCTCATATGTGACAGATCGGATGTGTTCTATGACCGTGTAGCCTAAACAGGAAAAAACGCATGTATTCGGATATTTCGAGATCAGTTTCAGGCCTCGTTCATATGTGGAAATAAATCAGATATGTGCCAATGCATCATGTAAACAGGCAGATCGGATTTTCTGAGGCATTAGGCAGCGTATCTGCGGTTTAATGACGAGAGCAACCCCGACGCGCATCTGCAAAGGGCCGGATGACGAAACGTTGTGTCGTCGTAGGAGAGGAATGTGGACAAACGTTGACAACATATAAAAGTTTGGCTTGCTCATCCTAAAATTTCGGACCCACTGCTCCTCATTAATCTCATGAAGTTGCGTCTATAGCACGAATTTTATTTATCATACCATTTAAGCCAAAAATATTGCGTGCATTTAATAGGCACTTTATGGCATGCAATACGCACGTTTACAGTGCGTATCATATGCACGCAAAAACTATTTTGGCGTATAAATGGCACGAGACATAAAATTCGTGCTATAGATACGCACTTTCATGAGATCGTGTTGTATGTTCCCACCAGTCCTGAGATCTCTCTCGCCGTGCGTTCGTCCATCTGTGCAAGAACCCCCTTTAAACATGCGCGATGTTTCATATCTATGTCAAGTGTAAACGCATGAGTCGGATATAGGCAACAAATCAGAATTGGTCACCAAGACCTACAGTGTAAACGATCCAACGGCAATCCGCATCAGCCAAATAAACGCAAGAAAACAGACGACGAACAATGAAAAGAAATAGACACAGAGTTTTTTCTTTAAGAAAAGTAGGCCCAACACTCTCCCCATCAATGCTCAGACAACAGCCCAGACATGGAGTTACTTCAGCCATCAGTTCACGGAAGCACTTTTAAACAGTAGCACTTTCTATTTCTATATCTATTTTGAAATGTTTTATTTTGCTTAAAATGTTTTAGTTTGGCAGCTCAGTGAAGCACTTTAAGCATTTTTTTAAAGAGTTGTATTTTTATATACAGTATAATTGTGCTTCAAATAAAAAAAAAAAGTATTTACCTACACCTTATTCTTGTTTAAAATCATTTAAATAATATATATGAATGTATGGAGCGTGATAAAAAGGTGACCTTGAAATTGTGCCGTAAAAAGGCGACGTGGGCTGAGGAAAAATTTGGGTGCACCTAAATTTTGTGCTGGTGCAACTTAATAAAAAAATTAGGCGCACCAGTGCAACCAAGGCAAAAAGTTAGTCTGGAGCCCTGCGACTACATTTTACTTTATGGAGATGGTTCCTAACTAACTAACTAACTATCACTAATCTGCACTTTATTTCCCAACTTAAGAAAGACTTTACAGACGGCTGGTGCGACCTTTCCCTTGTGTCCATGCGTGTTCCATTTTATGAATGCAGAGATTTATGTCATAAAGAGTTTAAAAGAAAATGTCCTGAACTCATCTCAAAGAGCTGCTTATCTCAAAGTCCTTTCCACATTCTTTTGGGAAAAACAGCAAACAAAACAATGACATCCACTGTGTTAAGAGCCCTCCACATCAGCCGTCACGGAAGCCCAACACCCACAAAGAGTAAAGGCTTTATTGAAGAGACTTTCACTCTCATTAAGCAGCTGTCAGTCTTGTGTCTGGTCCTCCCATTAAACAAAGCTCCTCACTCACACTCGAGACCCAGACGTTCTGAATGTTCACAGAATTCCACTGTCACCTATATAAACACACCCAATGGATACCGAACGGGACGCCAACAGAACCTGACACAGGCAATGGTGTGCTTGCTAAATGAGACCGCTGTAGGAAGAACAAGAATGAATAATGGGAAGCACGGCTGGAGAGAATGAGAGGGCAAGGAAGGATAAAGAAAAGTGTCAGATATTCTATTTGTCAAAGAGAGAGAAAGAATGTAATAAGGAAGAAGCTGACAGTGAGAGGAAGAACAGCATCCTATGTAAACACACACATACTCCTGCCCTCGAGACATTCAGATCAGATCATTAGGGAGCTAGGAGGCAATTTTTTGTGTGTGTGTGTGTGTGTGTGAGTGTGAGAGAGAGAGAGAGAGAGAGAGAGAGAGAGAGAGAGAGAGAGAGAGAGAGAGAGAGAGAGAGTGAGAGAGTGAGTGAGAGAGAGAGTGAGAGAGTGAGTGAGAGAGTGAGTGAGAGAGTGAGTGAGAGAGTGAGTGAGAGAGTGAGTGAGAGAGTGAGTGAGAGAGTGAGTGAGAGAGAGAGTGAGAGAGTGAGAGAGTGAGAGAGTGAGTGAGAGAGAGAGGGAGTAAGAGAGAGAGAGAGAAAGAGAAAGAGATGTTATGTCTCTCCATTGACAGCCTAGCAATTTTTGCAAGTTTGTGAGATTTTTTCATTTGTTTAGCAATAAAGATTAAATATATTTGAAGAGGTTATAAGATGCTTTTTCATGTTTTTCTTTTGTTATAGTGTGTGGTGTATGTGCTTGTGCATGTATAAGGAAAGTTACAAAGCTCATAGTCTGCCACAAAACGAATTTATTCTATCTAACAGAGAACACTAAACCAGACCTAAAACACCTCCTTAAAGTCCAGATGTTACTTCTGTAAACCTCTACATCACAATTTGAAATTAGCATAATGCCCACCCAAAGGCATATGCAAAGAAAGAAGAATTGGATATATATATATATATATATATATATATATATATATATATATATATATATATTTTTTTTTTTATACTAAAATATATTATTATTAAAATATATTATATTAATATATATATATTATATATATAAAATATATATTAAAAATACATTATGAACTAAATTACAAAAATAAGTTGTTTAAAGCATTTCTAAAAGGATGTTGATTTTTAAAAGGCAGCTGTCTGACTCCGAGATGGCGAATGAGAACATGGTTTGTGTAACATTAGCAACACATTATTAGCGGTTTGATAAAGATAATCAAGCAACAGGCTGATCATATTAATTACGCTATGTGTCCGACGTTGTAGAAAGCGATAAATGAAACGCATTACCATTCTGATACATCGACGATCCTGAATGAGTGAGTGGAGGGTGCAAATCTTGATTTGCATATTCATGAATCCATACTGCATGAAGCAAGGATGCAGTAGATAACATTCAAGCTGTTTTGAGGCATGAATAATATAGTTTAATAGTTTAAATATGTAATTTCTGACATAATAGTTTTAAGGGATTTATTGGCTACAGGGGGACTTTAAATAATACTTATTACGGGGGAAATATCATTTGCTTCTATGTTTTATGCAAGTTAGTAATATAATATTAATATAATCAAATAACAAATCCCCTAGGCACCCAAGTAGTGAACCACATGTGTAAACTGCTTTTTATGTTATGTTAATTGTATGTTAGATAATTGTTTATCTAACAGATCTCACACCAAAAAACGCGATTTCATTGTACCATATTAATGTGTATATTACAGAAATCTCCAAAAAACTCTGTTTTGAAGATCAGTATCTTCAACATAATTATTTATAAGAACACTAAGTGATTCATAAACAATTTACACTGTTATTAAACATTAATGCTACAAGGTTAGGGACCAAACAACCTACAATACACACACACAGATTTTTTCAGTGCACCAACAAATTTAGGCTAATAACTGCAAATTGGCCGGGCCCCACGCTCCGCAGTAGAACCCTGGTTCAGCGGTGTATCAACATGAGAGATGTGGCGCCGTCTTTTAGCATGCACAAATAATGGGAGACGGGCGCCTGCAGCAAAACTGAGAACCACTGATTCACTCAGCATGTGTAAACAGGCAAAACAACCACGTATCACAGAAAAAGAAAGGGTCAGATTCCACATCAAAACAACCATGCACTTTGTGTTTTATAAAACAGTTTTGTGAACACAAGAAGCCTTAATGTATCCAAACTTGCAAACTCAGGGGACGAAGAGCAGAGGCTGATCGGATGGCAAGACAAATAAACGGAGAACAAAATGAATACAGTGATGTGAATATCTATAGGTTTTCATACTTGTGCATTAATCTATACTGCTGAGAGAAATCAGAGCTCACTGCCGCCACATAGTGGTGTGAATTCGCTACTACGTATCATAACAGAGGCTGCTTTTGTGCTGCATATTTTGAAGACCACATATCTCATTTGTATTCATACTAACAGTGTGTCCTTACAAGTCTATAAATACACCCATGAAGACACACACAGGAATTAGAGGGTTTTGATTTCATATTATGATGCGTTTGGAGCAAAATTGGGAAGCCGCAGTGATAGGGATGGGTACCGAAAACCGGTATTAAACGGGCCCCGGAGCTGAATTTTGAAAGACCGCTGGGTCGATAAGCTCAGACGTTATCGGTCCTACTGTCGGTACTGGAGAAATTAAGAAAATAGCTACACGTGCAAGACATTATCTTGCTAATTTAATCTCGCTAGCCACTTCTATATATATAATAATATTGAAGCATTTGTCTGTGATGCATTTTTGCTAAAGAGAGAGTGTGAGTGTGTGTGTGAGAGAGAGAGAGAGAGTGTGAGTGTGTGTGTGAGAAAGAGAGTGAGAGAGAGTGTGAGTGTGTGTGTGAGAAAGAGAGTGAGAGAGAGAGAGAGTGAGTGTGAGAGAGAGAGAGAGAGAGAGAGAGAGAGAGAGAGAGAGAGAGAGAGATCTTTCAAGTGGAGCGCGCACAACACAACAACCCTGCTTAATGAGTGATGAGGACAGAACTAAACATTTAAACGCCTTTTTTTGTAAATAAATAAAAAAACAAATGCACAAATACATTGTCATTATGAAGTTCGTGTTCCAACATCCTAGTTCCCACAAACTCTTGCCCCTGTTTTCTTTTAAAAATGGTTTTGCAAGGCTGTTTATTAGCAGATTTTGCATATTTTTTAACATGTTTACCTTAAGGACAAATAAAATAATATCATACCATCGAAATTCCATATGTATATCACAATTTTAAACTATTTTTGGAATGAAATAAGTCTGTCCCCAGGTTTTCCATCATTTCCACTTCCCTCAACAAAATCCACCCTAATACTGTACATCCACCTTTAATATTTTATTTACTTGGTAACCATGGAAATATTAGTGAAAGGACATATTAGTTGAAGATGAAACTTCAGGCACATGTGCTCTTCAGCACAAGAACATAAATCAAGGTAACTCAAGCTTTTATACAGAGTATTTTTATTCAGCGTCATTTCCATCTGGGCTGTAGTTCGTTACTGCAGAAAAACTGCTAAAATGTCATTTTCACCTCCGAGAAATTACAGGCGTAGCTTTGGACATAACATACATGCCGTTTTTGTGTTCTATTTGTGTTCTCATGACATATTTGTGCTTTTGGACTGAGAACTTTATATATCACCATTCCAGTACACTGTATATTTATATTTAAGATGCCGAAGTCCGTGGCCAAGAAGTCGCAGGAATACAGGGACAGAATAAAAGCTGATCCAGTTAAATATAAACAGAAATGAGAAAAAGACAGGGAAAGATATCGCAGGAAAAAGGAAAGAGGAAGAGGAAAAGAAAACCGTGGAAGATCAATCAGCGAAACCGGCGACGACGTATAGCCACTGTAAACCGCAGGTTGTGACCTTCCCGAAGGAAGGATCGGTTGCCCTCTCACAAGGCCCACCAGCACAGCACAGCACAACACATCCACCAATGTGCTGCAGCGCATTGAAGAAGTCAATGACGGCCTGACTGGAAACTGGTGTGTCGTCATATATGATGGAGATGCATTTCCAGGCATCATCCAGGAGGTGGATGCAACTGACAGCTGTGGTACAATGAGTGTAGGCAGTAATCGGTTCTTCTGGCCAATGCGTGATGACGTAATCTGGTACGAAGCAGACAATGTTCTTGGTTTCATCCCTGAGCCTACGCCAGTAACTAAACGCTATATTCAAATCAATGCTACTGCCTAGCAGGAAATCTGCCAGATATTTGATAAGTAACTGCTCCAGTCATTTGATAGGTTAGAAAATTGCAATGAGTTGAGTCGATTTGACACACATTAACTCAAACAATCCATATACATAATGTATATGATGGTTATCTGTTCTGAATGTATATGATCTGTTTTGTATTTTTGCTAAAGAGTGGTCCACACTCCCACAAGGTTATGGTTGATGAATATAATATGTTATAACATTTTTTTTTTACTGTTGTTGTTTATGTAAAACATGTTAGGCTATGTAAAAACAGGCTAGACATAACTATGTGGTTATGGCTAAGATGTTACACTTGTGTGTTTCTAACCGTTCCTGATGGTAGCATTTTAATGTCTAATGCACACAGCGTGATTGATAAGCTGGGGCATTCCATGCATTTTTATGTTTCATGCACACAGACACTATGACACTGCATTCAGTCTCTCTATCACACACACACACACACGCTTTTTTTAATTAAATTAATGTTTTGAGCAGGTTCATATAATTTGCATATCGTTTGTATAGTACAGAAACAATCTTTCCACCATAAACCATCATTTCCACCACTTTCCACCACTACACAGCTTTTGAGAAAAAAAGAAAAGAAAACCAATGATGTGGATCTAAATGTATTTTAAATCATGTATTAATAGTTCATTACTTACAATATATGTGTGAGTGTCTTTAAAAATAAACATAGACCTGAGCAAAAAAGAAATGCTGTAGGCAAAAACCCAACTCGTGGCAACTCATTGCATTTGGCAACTTAAATGTATTAAGCAATAAAAGTGTATTAAGTTCATGAAGTATTAACATTTTGTCACATGTCTGTCCTGTCTTGTGATGCACATGGGTGTTTTGTTATTTTGAGCCATGTGCTCTTGTCATTGTTTGATCCCTCCCCCTTGTTATCTGATTATTGGTTTATTTACTCCACCTGTCTGTCTCGTTACCCTCCTTTGTTTGCCTCCCTATTTAGTCTTCCTGTGTTTGCTGATGTGCTCGTTCGTTGTATTTGTTACGCGTGTTGTATTCTGTGCCTGTTCCTGCCCTGCCTCGTCTGTTTTTGGAATTAGATTTGGTTTGTTTATTTTATGTTTTGTCTTATTAAAATACTTCTTCTCTGCACCTGAATCCACTGAATTCTTCCCGGTCCCACCGTGTCACATTTATTTTGTTACATGATTAGGTAGCCACTGATGTTGTTTACGGATCAATAATCGTATATATTCAGTTTTACAATATTGTAATAAAATACATAAATTGAAAAGTGGTGGAAATGACATCTTTGAAACCGCTCTTCAGAAAAACTGTTAAAAATAATAATATTCCATGGAATTCTAAAACTGCCCACTGTTATATTGTGTTAGAAGACAAATTAATGAAGCTAGGAAGATTGTTTTAATTGTGTTTTAAGAGAAATAATTTTCCATAAGCTCACAGTGCCAAAAGTGCTCCTAGTTGGAGAATCACCATGTGTCAAAATGACTGTCTTGGAGATTCACTTAAACAGTTTATTCACTTAAAAACAGTGTATGTCTTAAATGGGCATAAATAGTTGGGAGAAAATATGATGTGTAATAATGATTAGATCTGTATTTGGTCTTAGAGGCAGCAGTCTAATAAACGATTGCTCCATTAATGTGAATCAAACAACAACAGGCATAGAGAAAATCAGTCATGAATAATTTTGGCTTTAATCTATGACTATGCAGTGTTATTTTACATTTGATTATTTTATTAGATGTCTTTTTAGCCCATATTACTCACCTGAAATTAAAACACTGGTTATATAATTTGTATATTTGTCTTATTGTATACTTTCTTTGTTTGACCATGTGTTTGTGCTTTGTTTTTGGTGTCCTATGTCTTCTGTAGAACACAAAAGCCAGCACCCTTCTGCATAACATACATGTTTTATTTGTTTAGTTAAAGCTTTGCTTTTTATTTTGCTATTAATATTTAGTTTACATTTCAAAATATAAAGCAATATTAATTATGTTCTAAATATTTTCCCCCTTTTTTTAATATAAACCGATAAGAACCGATAAGAATACCGTTAAAGTACCGGATCGATAAGCAGTATAGAGTAGTAATACCATTAAAACCTTAACAATACCCATCCCTACGCAGTAACATGCTTATTGCAGTAAGGGATCTTATTCTTTGAACACTATGTCTGTACCTAACATACAGTATGAAACTGCTGAAATATTATTGTGAAACTTTTGAGCTTTGCACGTCACCAAAAAAAAAAAAAATCCAATACACCCATAGAAATGTATTTTGCATTTGACGTACAACAGTGGTCCAAACTTACTGTAGCGTGTGCACTGGGGTATTCTAAATGATTATCAGAATAACAACAATTGTATGTGAACGGGAGTGAGGAGGTCTGCTCGTGTCACGTAAACATCTTACTGCAATTAAGCCCTTACTCTGAAAATTGGAGAGAGAGAAAAAAACGGACATAAACTGAAATTTTCACAGACTTTGACAAATAGAAATAACGACTCCCTGAACAAAGGGGGTTCACAATAAAATTAGCAGTCAGATCTGCCTCCCTATCAGTCCTCATGCCTCTACAGCAGGTCTATAGCACGTTCCCACAAGTGATCAGGGACACTGGACATTTCTCCTGGTGTTTTTCAAAATTAGTAGAAAAGACAGTTTAGTGTCCTAAGTGCTCCACAGGTGCATGTGTAATAATTGTTTATGGGTCACTGAACAACCATGAAAAACACTATTTAAACCCTTTCCAATATTCGGATTTTACACAGGATACACAAAGTATCCTGAAATATTTTTTTGCTGATACAGTGTGTGTATATATATATTCAGATTTATAATCTTGCGATTAGATTTGATTCCGATTCTATTTGATTTAGATTATTAATACTAGGTGCAGTACATGGCAAATTTTCTACTAATGCTGTAAACTATACAGGAAGTCAGTTGGTACTACATTACTATAATATTAAAGTTTTTTTTATAATAATAAAGTCAATACCAACTATATACCGGTAATTATATAATTATGTTTCTACTCCAATTCATTTTTCGAAATATAAACATTTCAATGGTCACTGTCATAACTTCATGACTTATAATTTGTCAAACATCAAATATTGAAGAACAGTAAAAGAATGAATGAATATGGTTCATATATTTAGCAAAATGCTCCTCTCTAGAGTTAACTGTTCTAATATTATGGTTTATGGTTACTGAATGGCTTTTCTGGTAAATGTAACATTATTTACAAGCCGTTTTATTGACACCTTTCCACTTAATGAGCATGACATGATTGAGATTGACATGTGACAGAAGAATTTTGGTAAGCTGTACTGTATCTTTTAGAGTACCTTTTTGCAATGAAACGATTTTGCACTGTAACTAGAAGTACAGCAGAAGAGATGATCAGTTCAGACTTTGTTTCATATAAAAACAGTAACACAAACTTATTGCAATTTATTGGATAGGAGATGCACTACGATTTCCCGTTCATTAATCAACTGAAAATAGCATTGACTAAAAGATCATTTTTTGGGATTTAAGAATCGATATTGGTTCATAAAAATAAGAATCAATTAATATTGAGAAATCAATGTTTTTACCCAGCCCTTCTTTTAAGCATACAGAAGAAAAAAGAATTTTTAGACAAACAAAAACATCATGACGACACAAATAACGGCTTCACAATCACACAGCACAAATAGCATGAGGTTGCAAGAGGCTGTTACTCTCGTTTCTATTCTAAGTGATGGACGGCATGATGGACAGACACAGGTATGCATGAAAACAAGCACGCACAGGCCAGAACAATTCTAAATGACACAGGCCAGGCAGTCAAAGAGTCAGGCAGGCAAGGCAGAGAGCTCCAGGATGTCTGAAGCTGATAGACACTGACATAAATGCTTCACACAGACTGCAGACACACAAGAAAGGAAGGTTGATGCCACTGTGGTCAAGTCAATGAGCATGAGAGATCATGTGAATGTGTGTGAATGAGTATAAGTGGGCTTTCACACTGGGTACAGAACAACAGAATTCAAGTCCCATACATTCTCTCTCATTGAATAGGCTGATAAACGTCACAAAGGAATGAAAATTGGCCCTGGACCCATAACATGACCTTAACATGACCCTGTTAACTTTCTGCCAGATGTTGTAACAACATCATTCTCCATTTGGTTATTCAAAATCAAACATGTATTCTGACCAGCACATTTTTTTAAGCAACATGTATATTGCTAATATGTCATCATGGTATCGTTTATAGCTATATATACTATAGTGATATATATTTTGTGTGACACCAGCATTTTGGATCATTTTCCTGTCTGCTGCCTTTGACATCATAGCTCAGGATAGTCACTACTAGTGAAAGTTTTGGGACTATGTGAGTTTTTGTGGTGCTATGAGTGAGTCAGCGTTGTCATAACATCATTTCCTTGCAGTTCCACAGTGATTCGTCATATGGTGATTGACAAAAAATTTATAGATTCTCCTGGTCGCGAACAGCATTTTAAGTTGATTTTAAAATCTATACACCAACTTGTATTTTGTTTTTAAAAACAATAGCTTGGATTGAACTATATTCATACCAATACATGTGCTATGGACAACTTTAAATGTTAAGTGCAATTTGTAAAAAATAATAATAATAATAATAATATATATATATATATATACAGTTGGAAATACTAGACTGTACATTAGTCTATACATGTATTTGCAAGATTACGTCCTGTAAACCTTTCAACAAAGCACAACCTAATTAATATGAACTTCCAAATTAATAAATTGACTAAATTAATAAAGTTATAATCATAAATTAAAATAACTCTACATGAAAATGCTAAAAACAAAAAAAAAGTAAACAAATAATATTTATTTCCCCTTCAATAGAACAGTTCAATAATACGGTATTCTGTTTCAGTAATAACACAATAATTATATTATAAAAAGAGAGAGAACCACTGCTCTACACTGAAAGCAGATATTTGTGAACTCAATAGGAACATGTTTTTGGGCAAGAAAAGAGTCCCATTTAGTGCAGAGAAACAGCACAGGGTTCTGCGAGCCTGAAAGGAGAATAATCACGGGTCTGTGCTTACAGCAAACCTACGTCTCCTGGGAGGATGAACAGCCAGATGCGATTTACAGCATAATTCAATTGCATACTGTATTTTAGGTCACAAAGGGCGACTAAACTCATTCCTCTACACAGATCTCCAAAGCACTCAAGACAGCCCTCTAATGTCTCGCCCCCTCCTGCGCACGTCCTTCTCAATTTTTCTCCACTGCTTTGGCTCTATCCCTTTTTAAAAGTGAAACTGTGATGTGTATCTAGCAAACAATGTGCCATTTCACCGTTTTCCTCAGACAGAGAGATACAGAGAAGTGCCACAGCAACAATGTCTGAACACACACAGAAACCTTGCCACCTGCGAGTCCATTCAGTTTCCTAACAAAGATCAGAGAGAGAAAAAACGAGCTCTACAAAAACCAAGAAATTCTCAGGATAAAAATCACATCCTCAGTCTTTTCCCTCCACTCATGTTTAGACAAGAATGATGCAAGCAGAATTTAATTATTCACAGGGGTCAGAAGGAAATGCTGAGCTGGTCAGCAAATTGAGTTAAGAAACATGATGCATGTGACACAAGCACTGCTTCAATGTGTCTCTGTGAGAGAGGCAGGGAACTGGACTGCACCAGAGATTTTATTCCGAGGAGGAGGAGGAAGAAGGGGAGGAAGAGGAGGAGGAGGAGGAGGAGGAGGAGGAGGAGATGTCAACCTCCTCCGGCTGTATTGCTGGAAAAAAACAGTCAACAAGGCTCAAATTGGATAAAACCATATAATGGCTTCCCTGAAATGCTTTCTTTCAAACGAATGGCCTCTGGTCTCCCTGCTAGCTATTAAGGCCCTTTCATAGCAAACGCAATGTGAAAAAAGTTAAAAGAATCAGATGTATGGTCTATTTACACCTAAAGCAAAAGAGTAAAAAAAAACAAAAAAGGAAAATTCACACGATAAAACAGATGGAGCAATGCACTCTGCTCTACCATACAGCTATCAGAAGCAAGTTTAACGCTCTAATTTAATAAATAAAAACAATAAAAAATAAAAATAGAAAACAGACACGACCTTGTACTAAAGTGAAGCCATTAGTATAGTGAATTTTGATCATCAAGGTCAGCAGCAAAAACATTGTGAAATAAAGCGAGATTAAATCCATAAAGTGTCTCTGTCTTTCAGTGAATCACTGGTGCTATCTTCTGGTAGCTGTGTACTATAGCAGGGCACTGAAGCCACCATTTAATTTACCGATTCCGAAACCCCTCTGCGTATCAGCCGATGTCGATATGATACCTGTGGAGGTTTTTTTTTTTTTTTTTAGAATATCTACATCTCACTGTGTAGAAGTAATGATCATTCTTTTGTGTGTCAAACAGCCCAGTGAATACACACTATTTTATTATTACAAAAGGCACATACATACACATACATATATATATATATATATATATATATATATATATATATATATATACACACACACACACACACACACATATATATATACAAACAGTATAAATCACAGGCTAAAACGAAAATATATTATAAGCCCGGCGGATAATTCAGTAGCAAAATAAACAGTAATTCTATAGAATTTTTATTTTTACTGCTAAATCTGGTTAAATGTTAACAAAATAACTATTACACACTAATATTTGTATTCTTATAAACTATTATTTGGTGATAAATAGTACAAAATAAACATACTATTAAAGTACAAGTTGTTTATTTGGTGCATATAGCGCAGTTTTTTAATAGGGCAACAGATATGATAGAAAAGATGGAACAATTAAATAGGCTAAATATGTAATCATTTTTGTTAATTCATGTGCTCTCATAACCTTTAATTAAAATAACTTCCCCTCCCACTTGCAGTGACATCTCTTCTCTTTCTCTGATGAATTGTTTACTTCAAACGAGATCGACCATAAGCAAACCACAATGATCCAATCAAATCCCGATGGACAAAATCAAGTCCTGCTCTACATTTTTTTTTTCTTGTTCGAGAAGCTGTTTCACAATTATATAAAGTTGTGGTCAGAATTATTGGCACCCCTGGTAAATATGATCAAAGATGACTAAAAATATATCTGCATTGTTTATCCTTTTGAACTTTAATAAAATCAAAATGCACAAAAATCTAGCCTTTCATTGAAGTGAAAGAATTGAAAGTGGGGAAAAAAATAAATAAATAAACACACTTTATGAAATGTTTTTCTCCAAAACACATTGGCCATCATTATTGGCACCGCAACTTTTTTTACGCGTAAAATATCTCTTAAATATATTCCCATTAATATTTACATTTAACACACCAGGGTGACTAGGAGCATGAAATTGTCTAACTATGACTTCTTGTTCCACAGGAGTAAAAATACAAGGAAACACAAAGAACAAATACCCTAAATCATTCATCACACTGAGTAAAACCAAAGAATATAGTTCTGATGTGCAGCAAAATATTGTTGAGCTCCACAAAAGAGAAAGTGTCTGTAAGACAATAGCTAAAGCATTGAAAATTCACATTTCCACCATCAGGGCAATAATTAAGAAGTTCCAATCAAATAAAGATGTTACAAATCTGCCTGGAAGAGGACGTGTATCTATATTGTCTTAATGCACAGTGAGGAGGAAAGTTTGAGTGCCAAAGAGTCTCCAAGGGTCACAGATGGAGAATTGCAGAGATCCGTTGAGTCTTTTTGTGGTAAGCACATCAGCACATTTTGTTTGGGAGGGTTTCAAGAAAAATCATCATCGCTCCTCCAAAAATAAACTCCAGCATATTCAGTTGTCAGATACAACTGGAACTTCAAATGGGGCCGGCTTCTATCAGATGAAGAAAAAAAAAAAAGAGCTTTTTGGCAGCAAACCCACCAAATGGGTTTGGTGCAAACAGGGATAAAAAGTACCCCATGCCTATGGTTAAATATATTGCTGGATCTTTAATGCTGTGGGCCTATGTTTTTGCTGGAGGTCCTTGACATCTTGTTCAGATACATGGCATCATGGATTCTAGCAAATACCAACAGATAGTAAAAAACGGGCCATGTTTGGATCTTCCATCAGGACAATGATCCAAAACAAACATCAAAATGAATCTTCTGCCATGGCCATCCCAGTCCCTGACCTGAACCCTATAGAAAATGAGTGGGCTGAACTGAAGAGAAGCAGCGCCAACATGGATATGGGAATCTGAAGGATCTGGAGAGATTCTGTATGGAGGAATGGTCTCTGATCTCTTGTCAGGTGTTCTCCAAACTCATCAGGCATTATAGAAGAAGACTCAGAGCTGTTATCTTGGCAAAAGGAGATTGCAAAAAAAGTATTTGATAAATGGGTGCCAATAATTATGGCCATCGTGCTTTGGAGAAAAGTATGTATTTCATAATGTGATTTATCCCCCACCTTTTTTTTTTGCGGATTTATGACAGACAGATGGCGGACAGAAAGACTGACGGGCGATTGGGAGACGCCGTCAAACGTACTGACAGTCATATCACAAATTGAAAGTGCAGCAAGAGATGTACCCTCAGCACACAAAGATGACAGGCTCTCAGACAGGCGCTCTCAAACAAGCACAACTGAATGACTGACTCGAGAGGGGAGATGGCGTCATCCTGCGTCACCAGACCACTCACACACCCCCTCCCTCAAAAGTGAGTCACTGTTGTTCCTGAGAAAACTCTCGCCAAGTCAGCAAAGTGATAGCAGCCAGCAAAGTGGAGGGGGAGAGGAGAGAAAGGGGAGTTTTGGACCTTCAAATTGCAGAGCGCTGAGGAATTTACAGAGCCAGTTTTGGCTGTCAGAAAACAGAACCGGGGCCTGAAACCCTGAAATGCAGTTCTGAAAGTGGGGGCAGATCTCCTCCTGAAATGCCTCATATGGAGAGGGGACTAGTAGTTTTAATGCCCATCCTAAATGTTATAATTAACCTAAATGATTGAGTATCTCATGCAGACCTGCTTTATTCAGTTCTTGCCTGTAATTTTACTCAAAAGGAGAAGAAAGTTTCATCTCTTTCACTTGAGTTCTGCAAAAGAAAAAAATGCATACAGGTTTGTGTCTGCAAGTGCTCACGTCTGCATTTGCATAATTTCGTTATGTTTCTTGCCTTAAGATTAAGCACGGGCGGGTTTTGTTTTTGTCAATCAGTATTTTTTCAATGGCAGTGATCCTGTAGTGTGTTCCGGAGTTTCTGTCGGTGGTTTGGAATCTAAACTAGCAATGAGCACCATGAATGATTCTCTCAAGTCGGTTCCATCCAATAAACTAAGCAAAACTGTCTAAATCAGTTCAATCATTTAAACATCATTTAGTCTGTACATGCATTTGGCATGACAAAACTATAACACAATAAAAAGCAAGTACAAAAAATACAGGATGAAGAGAAATATTTACCTAAAATCTAATCAAATCTAAGCTGAAATACATCTGAATGTTTGCTATTGATTCGACCATTTTCATTAAGATCAACACCTGCATGCATAGCTTCTGAACGACTTGGGTAAAGGCATTTTCCAAACAAAATCATTAAAATACTAAATGAAATAGCACTTAATACCGCAAATTACTACTTTTATTTGGACATGTAGCACACACACAGTGTACATACCATTTGGTACTTGAATCTAATAAGCAGAAGCTAAAATATAGTTCAACTCATTTTAAACCTTATTGTAGTACTTAGGGGAAGACTGGTTTTCACAAGGTCTATTTTTTATCTATACAATAACTGACATTTCATGGAAATGTGGTGTAATGAAAATAAAAAATTATGCAAGTTTTGATTAAAAATGTGTTTTCTAGATATTCCCAACTGTCATCCGAACATGTGTGTTGTGGCTTGTTTTCGTTTTGTTGTTAACTTATGTTTGCTTCTTAAATTTTGTTGTGTTGTGCACTACTGAGCCACCGTAGTTTAACACCATAAGTACACTGCAAGTAAGCAGTGTGATGCAACAATAAAACTAGACTCTTCTGACAGTGCACATGCAGTATAGACAGCCTTGTAATAAGAGCGTGCCCTAGTTTTGCCACACCTTTCCTGTTGCTTCATGTAAGACACACCATTTGCTAGTCTATTTAATATTTAAATCTCTTTCTATTAGTTGTTACACATACACTAAAGAACATTTCGCAAACTGAGCAGCTTATTATTGATTTCCATGAGTATATTAGTGTGTTTAGTTAAGGCACTTCCTGTAGTATGGGAATAATAATAGCGTGAAACAGGATACTGCACATTCACTCTGAACTCATCAAGCATCCAATGAGCTGTTGATGCACAAATACCCACAATACTGTGCAGACATGCAGACCCTGGAGGGAGAGGTTTTACTCCCAGAGCAACACTTTTGAATGGCTAATCTACCACTGAGAGCTTTGAGAACAGCTTCAACTCAAAATGAGATAATAGGGGTGTAACAATACATTTATGGCACAATTTGGTTTGATACTGATCTCACGATGCAATACTCATGATGATACTATGCCAAAAGAGTTCAAATGGTGTTTTTTTAATTACTACTAGGATATATAATAACTAAACGGTTAACAAAAAGTACACTGCTTAAAATGATAAATTTGATATTTCATCAGGAATGTATTTGAATAGGCTCTGCATGCACAGGGTAATAATGAAACCAGAATAGAAATAGCCCTATTCATGATTCGGCTTAACTAAAAATATAGAATTATATTAAAACATATGCTTGCACTCTGTCCCTGACTACATTTAAAATGTTTTTTTTTGTGTGTTTTTAAAATGTGTTTTATTTTAAATGTATTAATAATATTAATGAATAAACATGGAGGCTCAAATGTGTGACCTTCTGGGTTTACCATATTTGATGCTAAATTCAAAAAAGTTTGGTAACTATACATAGGCCTAATGTAAATTATTGGCCTCGCAATCCAACCCTCAACAATGCGAGTAAATTACTCGCATATGAGACCAAATTTCATGCTAGGCAGCTAAAAAATATCTTTAATTAGACAATGGCTAGTAAACTATGATTTCACTTACCTGTCATTAAGAGGCCAAACATAAATTTAGCTCAGATATAATTTCATTGCCTGCTGAGCACCATCGCTTGACAGAGCGCCCTCTGTCGCTTTCACTCACACTCAATGTGAGAGAAAGAGAGAGGCTTATAGAATTGACAAGCTAGATCTAAATGCAGGACTGCCAAGAGTTGACGGAACTGTCACTGTCCCGATCGGGCCAGTGCTGCATCGTCATAAAAGTTTTTCATTTGCATGTGTTTTCAAGCCATTCCAATTAAAACATTCAAGCACAAAACTTAATTCGGTACTTATTAATAATTTTGTCAGCACGCGAATACTGAATTGAGTTCCCTTTCACGTCTTCCTGCGCTTGAACTGACAATATCACAAAATTATGTCAAAATGCCCATCTTGGCTAGTATCTTACTAAACATAACCAGCTATGTCTTAAGTGAACAAAAACAGTTGACATAACCGATAACTTATTTTATTACAAACGGTTTACTTTAATAATGTTAAATATTTTTTCATTTGTTTTATTCTTGCATTCCATGTAAAAAGTCTGGTGAGTAAAATACAAAATTTACTAGCCAATAGCGACTCGAGCTTCAGTGTGTCCATAGAGGGTTGCTATCCACTCTATTGTTGCATTTTTTGTAATGCAATATATTGTGACAATATATTGCTACACCCCTAGTGCTAATGTCTTCCTGAGAAACTCTACAAATAGAATCAAATTCGAAATGCAATCATTTTCACCATACAACAAGGGAACTGTTGTTTTACACTCAACATCACAATTTAGGATACAGTGAATTAACTTTTGATTAACTCGATGGTTCAAACAGGCAAGTTTTTGGTTAGTAGTCTTTAACCATTAGGCTATACTACCCACATATTCAAAACAGTACTATAATGAACTGAACATACATATTACTACTATAAATAATATCACACCGTAACTTTTGATCATTTTTAAAAGATGAAATCAAAATTTAAGGATTAGTCCATTTCTGTTAATGTAGTCCAACAAGATGACTAAAACTTTTAGTAATTTGAAAGGGGAGTATCTAAGTTAATGCAAAGTTAAATATGCATAACATTTTTTATTACATCACACTGTGCATGCAAAATTGGACAAATTATTAGCTGAATTGCAAGTGTGTTTGAATTTTGAATTTTGCAAGTGCGTTTGACCACAGCAGGCACATGCGTCTCAACTTTAACACAAGCTCTTTCTGGCAATATATCACCATCAATCAGTGCTTACGTAATTAAACCTGGATCATTTCACATGCAAGCTGCTTTTCTCCATAATCAAAACTTTGGTTATCAGTGCATCCCAATATCAAACCATTTTATGGAATCTAATAAATACTGTACACATTAATAATACAATAATAATAATACATTGTACACCTTCAGGCCTTTCTTATCATATTTACGTTTTGTTACTACATCTCTCGCTCTGTGAGAAGATGGCTATCATTACTAGAGGTTGACCGATACTGGATTTTACCGATACCGATATTTAGGTTTGACCGTACTTACCGATAACCGATTATTCAACCGATATTTTTTTAAATGGATACAGGGATTAAAAACAAACATAACACTCCAAGAAAAAAAGTGCTGAACTGAAATGTGCTAAATGAAATAAATATATTAATATGAATAAAATGAGAAGTTGTACAGAACGAACTCTACAGAAAATAATTTAAACATTTAAATATTACAGGTCAAATGTGTGTTTTTTAGCTAGAACCCAGAAGCATAGCCATGTGTAAATTTCAAAGGTAACACTTTGCAAGTCCCATTTGTTAACAAGGATGTATTTGCTAGCTTTCATGAACTATATGCATTATGCAATATACATTTTTACTGCATGTATGAATATTTGATCAATACAATTGAACCTTGATCATTCTTGTTAGTTCATAGTACATTAAGGTAATAACAGAAAATAAAAAAATAAACTCAATTTAAAATGTATAAGTAAATGTTGAAATTAAAAAACTAACAATGAATGACACTTCTACAACATTTATTAACCATATTTAATGATAAAATTGTAATCTTATTGTAAAGTGTTACCATTTCATATGATTCATGCTTAAAGAAGATGGCCATATTTAAATATCTGCAAAGGCCAGATCATTAAAATTACATAAATGTAGACCTATTACAGGAACAGTCTCTCACTTTTTTTGCTTCTATTTTAGAACACTTGATGATTATCTATTCAAAATAACAATATGTACTGTAGTGATACAAAAGAACTGAAATCGATTGCGTTTTCGTTTATGATTCTGTCAGCTGAACATGAACATATCAATGTTGAGAAAGCAATCACGTCACTAGCTTTAAATGTATAACTTTGCCAGCTAATGAATGCATAAAAGTGACCAGCTGGATTTAAACTAATACAAATAGAGGGTAACAATTGTGACAAAAAACATTTGGGTCAAGTCTGTGTGTGTTTTTGTCACATTGCTTTAATCGCTTGAGGCAGCCGTGTCTGTTATTCCTCTCAGACTCGACGGCAAACTTCTGTTCTTTCTCTGCTGATGCAGCATCTCGTCAACAAATTAATTACTTTATAATGATATGGCAATATGTACTTTAGTGTTCTGTATTTATACCGTTTCACTGTCTGTGTTTTAAATGCGCATCAAGTGTCAGCGCTCTCTGTGCAGCTTGTAATCTCCATGCTCGTGCTGCCTCACATGTTAACGTAAACAACTCAGCCAGTGAAAGTTTGATATCCTATAGAGGGCGCTCTCACTCTGTATAATGCCAGCAGTATCTTCAGCGCTCTCCTACTGTGTAATGACTGCGCACACTTCTCAGCCGCTCCAGCAACGGACGCAACCCGGAAAAACTATCGGTGTGGATTGTTGCCGATAACGATAGTTCCACCAATCAACTATCGGCACCGATATATTAACCCCTGTGGGTTAAACGGTCGACCTCGAATCATTACATGGCAAGTCCTTCACTTCATTACTACACATTAAACAGCCTCAACAAAAACCCAGATATGCAATTGAAACATCTAGCTTCCCCCTCAGGCCTCCCACGCAAATTTTTGGCACGCAACTTATGTATTTTTAAAACGTCTCCGGAAAGTTGTGATACTGTGATAATGCTACACCGCTGGATCTCTTTTCAACAAGACCGCCATTGCTGCACCAAATCATAATGTGACCCTTTTATATGAAAACTCCTCAAGTACACTTGACAAGTGCTGGAACAAGTGAAGTAAAAGGAGGACTGGAGTGTTTTGGTGCAATTCCCAGTCAGCAAAGATGACCTAGAACCAGAGCCGCCCGCAGGCAGATGCATCCACAGGGGTTAATTAGCCCAGCTCGAGCACCATGGCAACCCCAACACACCTGAGCACTGTGTGTGTGTGTGTGTGTGTGTGTGTGTTGCACACTCATCCCTCTCAGTGCCAGCTTGTCCACACTAAACGGCTTAAATAGAAATTCTATATTTTGATGCCAGGGGAGCAAGTCTACAGCTGACTAAACATCAGTGGTGAATTTCCAGAAACGGAATCTCTAACTACAGATGAGATGGATTAGTGCAGGCTTTTTGCTTCACATTACATTATTTACATTCTGTTTACCCGAGAAAGCATGACCTACTGAACCCAACGACTTAATCGCAACGATGGATAACGCAAGCCTCTCCCAGCGGTTCCCTCACCTTTGTAATCAAGATGCGAGCAACATGCCAAGACAAAAGCATGACCTCTATAGCTCACTTGTATTTTTTTGGTTTGTTTTTTAGTGAGGGCAGATCTCTCCACAATTTTTCAAATTTTAAACGCTGTCTGTAAAGGGAAGGGTTCGGTGTTGCGTTAGGGGGTAGAAAATAAAGGTGTATTGAAGCTTAATTGGGGTAGAGGAAAGTTTATTGTATAAATAATTTGTTAAATTGCGGCATCAGATTGCCAGTCAAGTCCAAAGCAAGACACAAACTCATAGCAATGTGTCATGGTAACGACAATATAAATAAACAAGAATTTGAGATTTGCTATATGGTATGCATTGCTTTAAGTGAGTACATATGTGCGCATTGTATTGTGCTGGTGCCACTGTATTGAAAGTAAAGAACAGTTCCTTTATCGGACTGAATGTTCCAGTAGTACAGGTTGCAGGAAGGTTGAAATGAATTCAAGACATATTATACTGTTTATCTACACAAAATATGAAAACATCTTGGTCGACGCTCACAGGCTGTGTTAGCACACACACTCTCGAGGTGTAGCAGAAGACATTAATTACTCCACTAACATTGAAAGCGGGGTCTAGAACTGGCAGATGGTGACCTAACACAAGAGGACGGTCCTGAAGGAAAGTGCCATTGATTTTCCCCTTCCTTTCTAAGCAGGGGCCAGATGGGAACAGTGCCCCTTATTGACGCAACACTTCCACTTTCAATGCCAATTCAGCCAGCGAGCTTCACCCATTGTAAGGAGGCAACCCCAAGATGTAGTGACAGAGGCTCAAATAATCCATTTGTTTTCCTCACCGAGGTGGGGGTTGGGTGGTTGCCGATGGCTTGATTGCAGATACCAGTCTTTTAACTTTAAAAGACCAGGTAACGTTGTGCTTCCACCGCTCTACTGAAATTAGAGCAGGCGTAGCAAGTGTGCAACTGGAGTATTCCCTTACTCTGACTGAGGCTTCCCCACAAACCACTGCATCACCAACAAATGATGCCCAACAACACGGCTAGTCAGACAAAACAAATGTACCCTAGGCAGTTATGATGAATGAATAACAGAACTATTTTAATTTGTATCAGCGAATATAGGACACAACATAAATTGACCCCATTATGCAAATTCCTACAGAAGAAACAAAGCATCATTTTTCTACAATGTCTTTAAGCTAGAAAGGTATTTTTAAATGTACAACAGATGGAGAAGCGTAATTATTTTAAGGCCAAGTGACAAAAAAAATTAATGGGAAATTCCAGTTTTAAAAAACAACAACAAACAACTGGAAAAAAGACAGACTCAAACTAATTTAATTTCCCAGTTCACCTCAAAGGTGGGGCATTACAGGCTGTGGAAAATCTCAACTGTAGCCTATTCAAAGATGAAGAGCTACTACAGCTGTGGATGCTAACATTTTGAAATTTGTTAAAGTATCAATGACCTGAAGTGCATTAATTTGTTTTGGGGTTTTTTAAACAGTAAAAATCAATGTATACATATATGGCTTACATATATTCTATAATGAGATTATTTCTGCATTAAATTTCATTTTGATGTTCATAAATTTAAGAGTGTCCTAATGTCATAATAAAGAAAACATATTTTTTGAAAACCCTGACAAGAAAATATAAAGTAGGTTGGGATAATATATTTTAATTAATAATTTATAATTCATTATAATATTTTTAAATATTATTTAGAAATATAAACATACAAATCTGCTTCAATACTTCACTACAACATTCAGAACAATGAAAGGTGACAAGGACGGTTAGGTGGTAAAATGTCATTTGGTGTGAAAGAATGATATTTACTTGCAAATTATGACATTTTTGTACACATCTTAATCTAAATAGATTCTTTTATTATTATTTGTACTCTCACATGTATTCAAGGAGTAAGGTAAACATTTTACTTGGTTACATTACATAACATTTTTATAGTCAATCAATTCTGAAAAATAATGTATTGGTCTAATGTGACTAAGACAAAGTGACTGACAGCAAAGCCACCGGGACAGGTTGCAGCTGGGGGACATCCACTCGACCCACAACAGAGCGATCAATGCTGAGGAAGTGACATCACTGCCCTGGAGACATTAATGGGGGGAAGCAGCACAGTGAGCAGCAGGAAGGCCACAGCTCAGGAGGCTATTTCTGCCTCCCTGAGATCTGAATCAGAGCACCGCTATTGTTTTGGTTGGTGTCTGCCCCCTGACCAGTAAGATGAGCGATATCAGGAGAACGAGGGCCAGAAGATGCTGCTACTTCTGCTGTGCTCAAGCTCTGACTGTCTTTAAATACAGAAAAACAAAGTCCTGCCTCACTCCAGTCATGCGAAGGAGCCTTTTCAACCTTGAGAAGTGACCCCATTAAACTTTTTCTTATGGATAAGGCTGATAGTAAACAATAACAATGTGAAAACCAGAATGGCCTACATGTGTAATTAAATCCACCTGTGTTTAAAATGTTCTGTTTTAATGTAAATGTTTCATATTTGATTAAGTAAGAATTCGATTTTGATTCATATTTGAATTACCATCTTAAATAAGTCTGTTTTCCCTGGCTGGCTACAGTGTTCTGTTCTGAGCACGGACAATTAATTCATGCTGGGTGTTTTTAGTTTAGTGAACTTTACAGGAACAATAGGAATGAATGAAGCTATTCATATATTATAATGTTATTATTATAATGTGAAATTGTACTGGTATTGGTACCACCTACATGAATTTTGGTAGAAACAAACATATTTTGTCCTGTAAAAAAAAACAAATTTTCTCATGTTTTGTCTTTTTTATATTTCAAAATAAAACCAATGCAATGCCGTTTTTTTTATTATTATTTGATGAATAGAGAATGTGAAGATGAAGAATACAGCATTTATTTGAATCAAATAGAAAGTCCTTTGTAACATCATAAATGCCTTTTTGATAATATGTCAAACATAATGCATTCTTATTGAGTAAAAGACTCAGCTACTCTAAGGTCACCATGAAACCAAAACTGACTATTCTTATTTTTATGGAATATTGCATCAATTATTTATCAGTGCACAATTATTTTTTTATTCGTGTGCCCTCATAATCTTTAAACAAAATAACTTCCTTTAGCAGCAGAACATAGCAATAGCAAAATAGCAAACCACATGAATCCAACGATCCAATCAATTACCAATGGACAAAATCAAGTCCCGCCCAACATTGTTTTCTTGTTCAAGAATCCGCTTCACTTGGATACGTCACAACAGGGAAGAAAAGACTATAGCAACTTCCGTTTTATGCTGGTTTCATCAAGGTTCATTTTGGTGCCAAACATATGAATGGTAGTAGTAGGCTCTATTACGGTCACTTCCCCTACAGTCATAGAAGAGAGTCCTGGCTACATTATTTTCTGTTTGCAGCTGTTCCAACATCCCTGACAGCATACTCACCCACAAAACACTGCACCACACTGACACCGCAAGATCTAAATCACTAACTTACAAATGAGGTCATGTCAAAACATGGGGCGGTACCAATTCACAACCATTCCAGTCCAATAAAGAAAAGAAGAGCACAGGGGAATTAAGCATTTGTATCGCCGTGTGAGGTCATCAAACAGGTGAATCATATGGTGTGGTATTACAAACAGAATTCAGCTTTAGGTCTGGGTGAGCTGCTCTCTGCTCTTCTGACAAGAGATACAAACCCAACCCATCAGCAGAGTGCGTAGGCATGCAGAGGACAAAATGACAACAAAGCCCTGTGTCTCTAGAGACATTACATCACCAGCGTCCCAAATCACTGCGACGGTCTGGTATTTCCTATATGATGATCTTCAGAGACAGTAGTGACAAGGTTTCACATTGGCTCCAATTCTCTAGTCGAACCAATATCACTTCACTGGCAAACTAGATCTACATATATATATATATATATATATATATATATATATATATATATATATATATATATATATATATATATATATATATTTATAAAGGGGTAACAGTAAATTGAACATTACTTAACTTGCAATTGTATTACTTGCAATTCAGTTGCAAATGAGAAAAATCTCAGATTCAAATTGCCCCATAAATGCACATTCTACAGACAAAAAGTAAGAGGGAGAAAAGGCATCTTTGCGGTCTTTCAGCCATTTCCATCTTTGAAATGGCTAAACACTGCAAACTGATGGTGGCCATGTAGTTTCCAGCTGCTTTAGATCATCTCAAAAGCTAAAACATGAAAAAGTGAAATTCCTAAAATTAATTCAATTTAATTTGTACAAATTACATTTTTACTTTGTACTGTAGCACAGAGAGTGCTTGGACCCCATTTAATCACCAAGCATGATCGCAAACAATATGGTCAAGAATCATGTTTGGATTCATTAAAGTTTGTAAGTTTCAGATTTAGTAGCAGCAAATGGCAAACGTGGCCACGTGAAGGAAGAGTGGCTGTATGACGCGGCCATTCAAGCAGAATTTCACATTGGAGTGTGCGCATGGTAGCTAGATTGAGAAAATTAAGTAAAACACTGGTTAGCAATGCAAGAAAATGGAAATGTATAAAATATTATTTAAAAAAAAACATTTTCAGGACAAATAATCAGCAGGGAAAATATTGTGACGATTATTTTCAATTAAAGCAGAAATCGCTATCACTATTAAAATACAATTAATCGTGCAGGCCTAGCATTTTACGCACAGTGTTTTTGCACAAATCATTATAGCCATATATAATTGGCTCAATTGTGATTATGAGGTGCATTGAGTAATGAAATTCATAGACATACAATAAACATACATTTGTCTACAGCAAGGTGGAACAAAAATGTAATGATCAGCATAACCACATTATACATTAAAGGCAAAAGAGGAATCAAGTTACTTCCATCTAGAGTGCCTGCTGATGGATTTCCCTACAAAACTGGACAGACAGGTGGATCTTCCTCCAGCTCATAAGAATACAGCAGTTTTAAACAATCTAACACAACTGACTCTTTTAATCAGAAACGCTGTTACACCTGACACTTCCTCCAGTGTCGAATGTCCTTTGAGAACTAGGTTAGTCTATATGAGGAGGGTGGGCTAAAAGAGTTTCCCATTACTGCACAGTAAGAAGTGAATATTTTCCACTTCCAGTTTCACAAGGATAGACAGAAAAACTTGTGTTGCCCTAGAGAACGTCAGTGCAGAAAAGATTCTTGGTTATTTATGAGTAATGCATTTCTGGATAATGCAGATGAGAGTGGAGATACTAATTACATGTAACAATACTCCAATATCTTGTCATTTAAATGCCCAATCTTGATATTTTTCTTATCATCTGGCATCTGGTCTATTATCTGAAAAGAATGCAGAAACAGATGCAAGGCTCAAACCGGAATGAGACAGAAAACCATTGTGAATCACCCAGCACATTTTTTCAGAGGGCACGGGTGCACAGGTCTGCTGAAAGGATGACAATGTGGAGTGATAAAAGCAGTTAGAGGGGGATGAGGGTGTTGTTTTCGCTTTAGACTGGAAAGAACAAATCGCTATTCAGCTGAGAACTTTTGCTCACTCACCACCCACACTGAGAAAGAAAATGATAAACCGAGGGAGTGAGAGGGAAAGAGATGGAGAGAGAGCTGATCTAGACTCGAGACTCTTTACAGCTTTGCCTGTGGCCGTGTTTCATCTCTTTCCTTTGAAAGTGGCTCAACTTCCTCTACTGCCTTCTACTACCACCAAAGAAAAAAAGGCCCTTGGGACTGACCCATCATGATATTTTGTCCCACTTACTGCTAGAGAACCAAAACCCCAAAAGATGTAACATCCTAGTTTTGAGAACAGCAAAACACCTTGAAAAATCAGCTCTATATTAATCCAGATACATTTGAAAATGTATATTTTTTCTGCATTTCACTGTTTATCCTGCAAAAGCAGAGCTTTCAGAAAATGCGCTCCAAAACGGATACATTTAAAAATGCCATTTTCACATAATAGTGAACCGTGAAGATGAAGGTATTCGAAACAATGGCATTTTTCTTCATGTGACGCATATTGTACCAACACTCAGAAACAAATATGCAAAAAACAGCTTGCCCCCCATTAAAGTGGAAATGAAGCAGTCAGTCAAGTTAACATTATTTAGTAACTGAATTTTCCATTCTAATAAAAAAATGTCTAAACTAAAAAGATATTGAGATATAAAAGATATAAACTAAAAGTTATAGCATTTGTATCAATAGTGCTTCCATCTTGCAGTACTACAAAGTGACGTCACAGGGTTGGTTGGCTCCGTTGGATTAATGAGGATTGCTACAGTTTCGATTCTGTTCTTTGATTTTTCTGCTTAATTATAATATATATTAGTCATAATATATACCAAGTAGATGGCCAAAAGAGGGCTCTAGTGCTATTTTGCGAGACAATTCCGGGTTGATAAAAAAAAAAAATAGGCGAAGAAAAATAATTCAGGACTCCGAAGGAAAAGTTGGTTAAAAACTGTATTGCACAATATGCTAAAAGATCAAAAAAGATGGCAAGGAAGATGAATGGATTATGGATAAAGGTTGAAGATTAGGCTATCCAACGTATGGAGTCCTGATGATTGGTAAATGTGGAATCATAAATATTTATTTTGTGGTTTGTATCAGCTTTGATCTCTGTATGTTGTGGAATGACAAATGGATGTTTATAATGGTCGTGGTTAATTTTAATTTCTGACAGTCATTTTGGCTACATGTTGTATAGCCAAGTAGAACTATGAAAACCTTGAGGCAGTGGGTCTTGTGTTTGAATGCCTTATCGGGAGGCGAAGCAGTAAATGTTCTCCGTTTCAGCTGCAGTTTATGAAAATGGAATCTTCATTGTCCTTTGCTTTAACACTGTAAAAATTATTTTTGCATCCATGAGCAATTCAATAGTGGCCTCCCTTATGTCTTCTGATGTTTCCATCTTTCACTGTTTCCATCTTTCACTGTCCTCCACTGTCGGTCTTTAACGGTCTCTCTACCGTTGAGTCTGTTGAACTCAGGCAAGACAACCAAGTGACCAACCCAGTGACGTCATAGGTCGTAGTACTGCAAGATGGAGGCGCCCTTGCTACAGAAGCTACAACAAAAGGTTTAAAAAAAAAACTTTAAAAAATCTGGCACCCCACCCCCCCAACAGTAAGAGAGAATTTCTGATCTGTTATAAACTTTTTTTTTTAGCAGCATCTCACAAGCTTATATGATGATATGATATATAATATATAAAATATATTCCTATTTAGTATGTTAAATATTGCAGTTTGGACATTTTCATTGATTATACTGGGTTTGTAAAAGTTTATGAAATTGGCAGGATATCTTTACTTGGGGCATTTGGAAACAAAGCTTGCCTATATTTCCAAATGTAATGGCATGCATCTCTGATGATTATATAGCCTAGTCCTTGTGTTGAAAAGAAAACAGATTAAACACACTCGCTACAGACACACCCATTAGCGTTGCCAGTGGCACTAAGTAGAGTTTTGCCACTGTAGTGGACACGCACCGTTAGTTTCTTGTACCCACACTTTGAGAACCATTTTAAGAGTACATATTAAGATGAGGTACAAAATTGTCCTTTTAAGGGAACTGTCCAAGTGACAAGCTGTTGTACACCTAAGGGTAAAATGTTTGCACATTTTTCTGAAAGTGAATAGATATCTATGGTTATACCGGCATGTGTAAGCTATGTGCTATTCACTTGCACAGTGTAGCTAAAGATAAATGTCACTTTGCAAAAACTTCTTATTATATTCCTGCAAAGATGACAGAAAATTTACTTGCAATTTCTGTCCTGTATCAAAACATTAGGGCAATTACATTTTAGACCATACATGGAATGTCGACCAATACGTGGTGGGATATTTTCCTAATAAAATGATCGTGGCAGAAGAATAATGTGAGAACATTATTATGTCTGGTCATTTCAGTGAGCTTTTTTTTAAGTTTTACACATGCACATTAAGAGGATTTTTAATTTTAGTGCAGACAAGAGACTTTTGGAAAACACTAGTGTGGACGGAGAGAGTTTTGAAATGAAAATGCCATTTTCAAATGTGTCTGGAATTGATTCATGTAGACGTAGCCTATGTGGGAATCAGTGAAGGTCAAGTAATCTACTTACTCTCATAACTAGAAGAGACAGTTACTGCCCCTAATCTGCCTCTTTATTGTTTATGTTCAGAACCCCACTGAGCCCTTTAATTCAACTGTACTGGTAGCTTGTTAATCCCTGAACCCAGTCTAGACTTTGCAAGCTTTTCAACATATGCCCCCCCCCCCCCCATATGCTGCCCCGTTCCCCTCTCCTAACTATAGTCTCTACGGCATTGTTTCAGGGCCTCCTAATTAAATATAAACAGATATATGGTCTCCTTGCAGCCATTGCTCTGGTTAACATTCTACTGCACCAAATGCTTAGTTCAATTTGAGTAAAATACTGACCACAGTGGGTGACAGCTCTGAGAAACGCAAAAGAGATGGACAAAATCTTTAATGTGCCAGACAGACAGACTGGCCATAAAAGCAGAGTGTGACTCAGCAGTAGGATGAGAGATGTAATTTTAAGGTAAGACCAATCTGACAGTACAACCTTGTTGCCATTCCATGGGGTGACGCACGCTCCTCTGTACGCATTTAATGAACTATATGGATGGTTGTGACTACATCTCCCTAATGGTTCCCTCCGCACAGATTGGATGGGAGGGGCTGTATTTCTGACATTTGCATGTTGCTCCGACCTCTCATTTGGAGGGGGTATGTTGAAAAGCACCGTTGCCCTAGCACAAGAACCCCAGCCATTAGATCTGCCAGATATTTCCTATAGCTAACAATCCCAACAGGGAAACTGTACTGCATTGCAAAAAATGGACAGTCTTGGGGATAGGCTTTCCACAGAAAATTTCGACTAGAGAACAGAACTATGAACTATGAGTCCGCTTGTAATCAATGTTTCTTATTCTATTTTCTGGCTTTTTTTAGCTACTTTTATTGGCAAATTAGGAGGGAAAAAATGTCTGCAAATAGCAATTATGGGGCCAAGCACCGGTGCCATCCTCCTTTTTGACATTTTGCTACCATATTTACCGCTGTGTTATACGGAAACGGCTGCGATGGATGAACTGCTATAGGAGTGAAATTCAAAACGGCTTTGAACAACACACCAAATTGGTAAAACTGCTATTTTATGACAAATGTAATAACTGAGGAACAATGGGTATCTATCAACTTTGTGTGGCCAATAAAGTATGAAATTAGGTAGAAGTTTTCGAAAATTATATAAAATTCAAAATGTGGTCAACTATATTTGGCAGATATTGATGCAATTCACACTAAAAAAAGAATACGAGGAATAATTATTTGTAGTGCTGGGTGGTATACCCAAAAATTGATATCTCTGTATTTTTGAAAGGTATTACGGTTTCACGGTACATGGCGGTATTTTTCCCCCCACACGCATTAATGGGTGTTAACCACATTTTCTACTGATTGAGAGAGGAAATACTGCAGTAGATTGCCAGCAGCCATATCACCCTGTAGCCCAAGACTGGTTTCCCATTGAAGCTAAGCAGGGTTGAGCCAGCTCAGTACCTGGATGGGAGACCTCCTGGGAAAACCAGGTTCCTACTGGAGGAGGTGTTAGTGAGGCCAGCAGGGGGCGCTGACCCTGTGGTCTGTGTGGGTCCTAACGCCCCAGTATGGTGACGGGGTCACTCACTATACTGTCAAAGAGCACCGTCCTTCGGATGAGACGTTAAACTTTGAAATGTGCAGTGCTCATGTTTATTCAACGATGTTAAAGCCTTTTGGAAAATCTACTTGTGGCGGGCAGTGTTGATTTTGTGAACCAATGTAGGGAAACACTAATATAATTTGACAGCTATCAATTATAGTTTAGCCTATCCATCGTCACCATCATGCTCAGTAACACATACAGCAGTGCCCTCACCACAGTGCAAGTGAAAAGGAACCCTCTCAAACAGTGTTGTGCCGCGCCAAGTTCCGAACGTTATTTAAGCGACATGCACCGATATTTCGTTATATTAAAAATTCATATCATAACAAAAATAAACACCGGTATTCGATATGATATGAACCGGTATACCGCCCTGCACTAATTATTTGTAGGCTATTCAGTCAAAAGTTACCAGCAAATGAAAGGTCAAATTTCAAATGTCGGTGGCAATAGAGTAGACATTACAGATTCAAAACTTGGTCTGGACACTTTTCATACTTTCCCCAAGCAATGTACCAAATTTAACAACAATACTCCAAATTCACATAAGACATTTTCCATAATTTTTTTTGCCACATTTTTTGGCCATTACATCACAAATGCTGGATAAAACATATGCAAATAACATGCTCACAAAAGCACATACGCTCACGTTTGCCTTGACCGAATATAAAATCAATATGGAATCAAAACTGATCACCATTTACTTTAATACTTGTATATGATTGTGCCTAATAGTTTTCTGAATTTTAGATTTTCAGAACGTCTGTTTTATCCAACATTCATACAACTCTTCTTTTCTATGCACAAGCTACACTATTCATTCTTATAAATGTCATGCCCTTTATGCAAAAAACAGAGAGGCCAGAGTGTCGCCAATATGCGTGTCTCTGGGATCACAAACATGCCTTGCAGAGAGAGCGATCTGCTTAGGCTCAGACCAAACCGTCCCTGATGTGTCAGCGGGCGTCTTGTGTAAAATGAAGAACACACCAATGTAAATGCAATACAAGCCTAATATCTGAAGACAGACGTGCTTCAGATCACAGGGTGTGTTAAGTATCGCTTTTCAGCTCAGATTTGCCATCTGTTAAACTAGAGGGTCAGTGAGTAGTTAATGAAAGTGGCATCTAAGTAGACATTTAATCCACCTTTACACATCAAATTCCTAAATCCTGATTATTCTGCAGATTGTTTTCGGGATATTCCGATTTTTTGCATTAAATTCACTACCAAGTACACATAGCTAGTAATGAGTTAGTTAGCACTTAGCTAACATGATTAGTAAAACACTGCAAGACCAGAAGTTAAACAGTTTTGACAACAAAACAAACATAACTTCTATCAAGTTCTGCTTTTAGAATGCCAACTTTGACTCATGACCACATGCAACATAACATGTAGGTCAATGATGCCTTTAAATGTCAGGAATTATAAGTAACTATAGCAAGATTGTATTCACTATTGAGTCCACTAAGCAAGTAAACACTCCATTCCCAAGTCTGTCTTGTTTTTTAGGAATTGGACAGGCCGGGGTCTGTCGAGGGGGTGTGCTATGGGAGTGACAGTTTTGTCTATGTCAGGCTGATCCATGTGCATGTCTCAGCAAGTCAAGAACCATTTTACTTTCATTGAAAGAGGTCAAAGATTCATACATCAGCTTTGAAAGAGACATGTCACTGACCACACACAGCCAAGAGCCCACTTATTCATTACCAAAACACTCACTGCAATCTAGTGGAACACCGAGTTTCATTTCAAGCACAATGCAGTTTCTCATTTTGCCATTACATAACCTACTGGCAAAACTGACAGCATTTGCATGTGTGTGTAAAAACCATGATGAATATCTCTTAACTACAGTGTTTAAAAAAATGACAGGGCATTAAACCTCACAGGCCATGACAGCCACTCTCCCACCACCCTGCAAAGAAATCTTCATGCAAACCATATACACACTACCTTCAATCCTCTACAAGTAGCAAGAATGAAATCTGCATCTAACACAAACCATCAATGATCCCTTGTGACAGTACAGATCTTATTCAGAGTAAGTTACATTACATTTTCACAAATTAACTGAGGCTGTGACTGGCAGATCAAAGGGTTGTACTGTTGTATATCTAAGTGCCAATCAAATACTATACAACCTATCGAACAGACTGTAAATGTACCTAGTTATATATAAAAATTACATATGTGAAATCTCTGGCTGACTAAAATCGGATCATCTCTGTTTAAAGTTTGACTCAAACCTCTCGCGCGCTTACAATGACAAAATCTGAAATCTCAGATGTCTTGAAGACAATGGTTTAAAAAACAACTACAACAAACCATAAAACAAGATTTACTACCTCTCATTTCTAGAAGCCAAAGGTCCAAAACTTTTTCTTAGATTGAAAAGAAAGTGCACTCGTCATGTGAAGAGAGAAAACGAATCACCCTTTGGAGTGGCTTGATTAGTAATGTCATTATAATATAATACTCATTGTGTATTTTTTTTAATGACACTGGGAGTGGACACAGATTTCATAAAAGTGTCATGCTATAATGCAGGTTTGTCGTCCCATCCCATTTTCGTTGCCACCAAACATGCAATTAAAGATTCTGAAAACTGGCTCTTGAAGGAGATTCAAATGCCCTTGTCCTTACCTTCGATGGCAATGACGTGCTCTCGGATCTGGTTCTGCAGCAGTGGATCCTCCACCCGCTCCAGCAGCTCGTAGATGGAGTAGATGTTCGGATGGACGGACTCGAACCTCTGGATCTCAGCTCTGATCGCAGCTGAGTTCGCCAGGTGCTGCTGATAATTCATGTTTGCAATGTGATCTCTTCCAAAGGAACCCGATATGCAATTATCTAAAGAGTGTTTGCAGGTGATTTAGGGACACTGGTGTGCTGCAAACACAGGAGTGAGATCAGATGTCCACATGAGGTCTGAGGTCAGCTCTTAAAGATTTTGGTCAAAGCCAAAACTGCAAATGATCCCAAATGTACACTGGGTATATAGGATAAAATCACAGATGACAGCTAAACTAACTAATGATTAGGCGTTAAACCACCTAACACTTCATGCGAGCCTACCATCTAGCAGCGGCTTTGATATCAGTGCATGTAATATTTGAGTACATGTGTAGGCTACTAAAACAGAAGTCCAGACGCTGGAGGGAGCGCTGCAGCTGTCCGGATTGAAAATCCCAGGATACAGTCATATGCCCCATATCCTCGTAAATACAGCGTAAAAACAAAGAAGCTCCACCAAATCACCACGCATCGTCATTACGGACTATAATAGGCAAGTGAAGGCCATCTCAGGTCTACAGTCCGAGGCGAGAAGAGTCCACATGGTCGACTCTGGCTGTGTGCTTCATACACACTGACCAGTTTCAGCGGCAAAAAGGGGTGAGACGAAGATAAATGATTAAAACTCAAACTCGCCGAGAAACTAGTTCGCACAAACGAACTGGACACGGTATGTCTGCTGTGTTCCCAGCACAGTCAACTCGCTCTATCCTGTTGTTCACTTCGGCTCATGCTGACATTACAACCAATGATATACTTTCTGCGGTCTCGATGCGAAACCACAAAACCATAGGGGTGCGCCAAGCTCAACGAGATACTATCGCCGGGGTTTTCGGGTATCTCTCTTGTTTTATCCGCAAAGATGGGTGCATTCCCTTTTCTCTCGCACTAAGGTCCGTCCCGTCTGTATCCTCTCAAACATCATTGCGCCTGCTCCTTCCTTTGGACGCTTCCTACTGGAAAAACGTCGGCGCTTCGGGGCCGTCGTCAAGGTCGTAGCTGCGCTAATTCTGCGCAGTCCGTTGTTATAAAAGCGCATAGCCGACAGGTCGCCACACACTGGATGGGGGCGCTATGGTGCCCTTATCTTTCCCGGCCTGAACACATGTGTTGTCTGATTAGTGGACCCTGTAAACCATAAGAATGACTTGTTGGTCTCAGTTCTGCGACACACTCGGATATGACCTCATAGTCTTATGATAACATGGGTGTGACCGTGTGACCATTACGCTATGCAGGTTTGGTTTTTACTGGTGAACTGACATGGGCTTATCTATGCTACCCCTTGTACAATATGCAGATTTTTGCATACTAGATATATCTCTTGGCATAATGGGGAGAGTGAGGGAGTGAGTGTGTGTGCGCTACATGTGTGTGTGGTCCTGATATACCCTTTCTTTTACTGTATATGCGTATACCCTACGCCTACGTTATGGGGACAAAATGTCCCCACAAAGATGTCAATGTCCAAAATCCTCGTCCTTGTGGGGACATTTTTGGGTAAACAGCTTAAAAATTATATTAAGAGATGTTTTTTTGAAAATGTAAAAATGTAGAAAGTTTTCTGTGATGATAGATTTAGGGGTTGTTTTAGGGTTAGGGGATATAATATAGCCTACTGTTTGTACAGTAAAAATGTGTTAAGGTGTCATTAAAATACCAAAGCAATTAAACTGTGTTTTGACAATTTAGTTCAATAATTGAATAACCAAAACAAAGCAGTATTCCAGTATAAGACATTTATTTAAAAGGTAAATTTATTCTGACTTATGCATGATTATACATATTTAATTGTGCATATTTTAATTGAAGATATGTCATAGTTATTAAATTGGATGATTTCACTAATTTAACCTATAGTTTTAATAGTAAAGACATCTAAAATATATAAAACTCATGGATTCACTGAATAATAACCATATTAATTACAGTAAATATTTAAAAAAATAACACTTCAGTATTGTAATTATTGCTGTATTTGACATAATTGTTTGTTTTTGTGTTTTTTCTTTCATTTATCTGTTGCCCTTATTAAAATAAGTATACTTCAAGTTCATTTTATTAAGTATACTTAAGTAAAGTTCAAGAATATATTTAAGGACCTATGTAAGAATAGCCCACTAATCTCAATGTACTAGTATACTTGTAGGTTTACTATATCAATACTAGCCAACTTGGAACTAAATTAGCCCACTTTTTAGTGTATAAAAGTATACGGCACTATATACTTTAAGTGTAACAGTAGTAAACCTTGAGCACAACAACTAAGTTTTTTGTTTGTAATTACTAACTACTATATAGTTTACCAGGTAGCACATTTTTTAATTTATGAAATTACACTTTGAAGTATACTCTAAGTAAACTTGTTTAGTAATTTAATACTGTAAGTTTGCTTTAAAGTTAACTTAACATCAAGCGTTTTTATTTTTAGTTGCCAGCCAGCTCCAGCTTTTTTGATTATTTTCACAAAACTGTCATGGCCCTAAGAATATTTTGTTGTATAATATCTGATCGGAGCTTCTATGGAGCTAGCTTTTTATAAATTAAAAAAAAAAAACTCCCTTTTTTTTGCGTCTATCGCTTGTTTCTCCTTCACCTGTGTTTTAATCCGGAGATTCAATACTCTTTCAGAAGATGGGTAATAGTGTCCCTTACCATTTAACAGTGAGAAAATATCTAGCTGTAAATTCCATTAATGGCAGGGTTAAGTAGATTTAAAGTAAATCCATATGTACACTACCAGTAGACAACACAAATTCACATACTCAAAATTAAGAACTTATCTATGATCTCTATAAATTAATATTTTTAAACATTATAAGTTTATGAGACACTATGAAAAACTATGAGAAAAAAATATATTTAATAGGCTACTCAATAAAAAGAGTATAAACACAAATGCAAGCCAAGTATACTTAGACTACTTAATTATCATTTTAAGTACATCTCGATCAAAAGATTGAGTATAGGCCAAATTAGACGTTTCTGTCAGTATAGTCAAGTATGGGCTACTTAAGTGTAATTTTAAGTATTTCTGAGAAGTAACAAAGTATAACATAAAAAGTCTGAAACAGCCATTCATTGTGTTGAGATAAGCTTTTGAGATATTGTATCTATGTTCAAGAGAAAGAATTAAGGTGGGGATGGGTGTCATCTTGCTTCAAGGCCATCTTATCCCATCTTACCCTGGTCTTGATGATAAAAAATGTTTTTCTAATTTTCACAAAATGAGTAATTTATTTAAATTCAATGGGATTGATCGTGCTTCTAACGATACTTAAGACCTTTAACAACTTTAAATGTTCTTGTCCATTCTCTGAACAAATGCCAACATACTGGATTTATTGAAAGAAAAAAAAACGTTTCAGTGCCATCTGTATCTAATTCTGATAAAGTGTACTGTTGGTAAATGTCTGGCACATCTGAATTCTATTAGCCTCCATTTTACTCAATGGCCTCTTCTATCCTGATTCCATCCACCAGTAGGGAATGAACTATTCCATTCCGTTTCCTTCCACTAGTTGTTGCTTTTATGCAGCATTCACGGTTCCCCACTGCAAAGTGTGTCTCGGTTCCATTCTCTGTAAACTCCCCCTGCACACAGAAATCAATATAAACATATGCATGTAATAAGCACAAGTCATGGGAATGCTGTGCAACGATTAAGATGGTGTTTCATTTCCACAGTGGTCACTGGTCACACAACTGCTCCATTAGCTGACGCGACTCAGACTTAATGGACCAAGGTGTATATCTTTCATACATCTAAAGGCCTGTGCCAGTGTGAACTGCAGGATTAAAAGTTCTCACCATGGTCTCCATTTTCTGTCCATTGCACCATACATCCATAGTGTCTTTCTCTGAAACAGAAAAAAACACATAATGGTTCGCTAATGTTGTCTTAATTGTCTTAACTTCAGAGATTACAGTTAAACTGTCTGATGCCTTCCAAATCAGAGGATCACTTTTCTTTAATAATAATTAAGACTAGATAATTTAGTCTATAAGGGTTTTCAAACTGATGCTTCAGAGCCCCGATGAGCCCCTTGTGAAAACCCCCTAAAGTATAGCTATATATTTTCATGTAAAAGAGGCCTATAACTGTCCAATAAGTTGACCTTTTTTATCTGCTGACCCCTTAATTTGAAAATTAGTTAATTAGTCATTATCTTCATACACTGTGGATATAAATGACCTTGAGAAGAATAAGGGCTTTCAGAAAAACATAAAGAACATCATTTTGCATCATAAATCAAGAGGGATGTTTTCACTGTGAATCTTACCTAGAACTATCCTGTAATCAGCATCATCCAGTTTTAACACCCATGTTTTGGAAATCTTTGATCGGTTGTCCAAAAATGTTTTGAGACTTTTTCCGTTGATCTCCAGAGTGTACTCATAGGAAAATCCAGTGACCGCCTCAATATGTATGGTTGCTTTTGTGTCTGTACTCCCAACAGGGAATGTTTCTTTGCCCACCAGTTTGAACAGCCAATCCCTCCTCAACACCTCCTTAAAAACAAGACTTGATAAGACTTATTCTAATGATTTTATATGATCTCATCCATCTATATTAGAAATTATACTATTATCTAAATGAATAAATTCAAGATACAAATATTATATAGAAATATAAAAACTTGAATAAAAATAAAAATATAGAAAACATGCTTCTGGTTTTATATAGCATACTCATATTCTGTGTATTCTATAAATTTTTATTTTCATTCAAGTTTTTTTTCATTATTGTATTTATATTATATACTTTTTGTGTTATATATATACATATATAAATAACACAAAAAGTATAGGCTATATGTATATATGTATACACACACACCTACACACACACTCACACACATCATTATGACAATAATATAACACAATGCTATAGCCTATAGTATAATAATAAATAAATAAATACAAATTTGACTAGATCTCACCGTCCCATTAATGTAAATGACCCGTTTTCCTGTTGTTGTTCCATGTTCAAACTCAATTCGGTAAAACCCATCACTTAGCGACACATCCCACGTTCCCACAATGTCTCCGGACATTCTGTAGGCCCACTAAGATCCACACAACCCAAGCACTCTATACTATGTTTATTTCTCTGTAATGTTTTAGCCTGAGCCTGGTCATAATAGCCATCGTCATGTGTAATGGCTGATTAGATCTCTGTATATTCTTGAGGAGGTTGCCATCCTGTGCTCGCTCAGCAGCGAGTGCATTAGTGTAAGAGGCTTAACTCATCAAGCAGAGAGTTATTGAGGATGTTCGTGTGCAAAGAAGCACAGTTTTACTTCAAGCACATTTAAAAAGACAATAGGTTTAAGAGTAAAAAAAATGAAATGAAATGAAATGTTAAAGCGAGTAGTTTCCCCCCTTTTTGGATCCTCTCTGGTACCAATAGATGGCAGTCCTCTCTCTCTCTCTCTCTCTCTCTCTCTCTCTCTCTATCTCTCTCTCTCTCTCTCTCTCTCTCTCCTTTATGAAATATTCTTGACCTATAAATATTTTCTAGATCCTAATGATTTTAAAAATAAATAAAGTTTTTTTTTCTTTTTAGGCCTACGTTGAAACCAGAAGCAAATGATTACATGACAAAAAATACATAGCCTATTACGTATATGTGATCAATAAAGTTTAGTATTTAATCTTTAAAAAATGACATATAAATCCCTTCACAACCCTATTTTATGCAATGTTGTGCAATATGATGCAGTGCAAAGTTGATGTAGAACACATTAGCAAGGCAGGCACGCCATTAACATATCAGAAGAGAGTGGGCGTGGTCAATCTGGCTGCGAGCCCCGCTTGTTGAGAACTTTCTCCAGATCTCAGTCAGTGCCTGGAGCTCAGAGAGCATTGAGAAGTATTGGACACGATGAACGTTGGCTGAGGCTCTTTTCACGCCATTCTTTAAAGGATACAGAAATTTGACAAAGTGTTGTGGAGTTCTGCCTGATGTCTTTCTTGGAAACTACTTGACGTAGGCTAACTGAATATTATAATGAGGGAATGCATACGGAATAATGCATTTCTCGCAATAATTTGACAAACTCATTCGCTTTGGATTATGACATTATATTTTTCCCTCGAAGACGTGTCGGAATTACTTTAAGTTGTTTTCTTTATATATATTTTACGCAGTTTTTCTAAGTATTAATCTGTCTTTTGTTTACTATTAATGTAACACGATTGAGCAGGAATGCAGGGTTAGTTTGTGTGTCGCTGCTGTTGGATCAAATTACCCAAACCTTTTCGCCTATTCAATGTTATCATTTTTGGAGTGATTTATATTTATGTTGTAGTCATATTATCAGTATTATTGCAATGAAAAATCACCAGGTACATGTAATTTTGTTTACTCTGACGTGGATTCAAGCATCAGAATTGGTCCTGGATTACACAGGATCAGAGGGAGGAAATGCACAATTAGGATCAAACACTTTTGTCAAAAAGTACACAAATGATGTGCAGTCTAGAAGATTTGCACAGTTATCCACCTCTGGAAACACACGTATACTCAGGAAACGTCAAAATGACCAGAATGTGGAGTCCTCACGACCCCCAGCCAGGAGGGTCCCGAAAGGGCAAAGACAAGTTCCATACAGGAAACCCAGTGTGACTGACAGCATTCCTGCTCAAGAAGCTATTTTGCAATCCACTCCATTGGGCACAACTATCTCCATAAACATCCTGGCTGGTTTTGCAGGTAAAAAACGTGTTCTGGTCATTTCAGCTCCCAATGACTCTGATGGCTATTACAGGTTAATGATGAACTTGCTCAAGCCCGACGTGTACTGTGAGATGGCAGACAGACACATGCAGCAGATTATAATGTTCCATGAAAAGGGGAAGATGGGAGGCAAGGTGAGCCGTGTTAACAATCAGGGATCTCTGGTGGAGGAGCCATTGGATCCAGCCCTGGTGCCCAGACTGATGGGCTTCCTGAAGCTGGAGGATGGTAAGTTTGGGAGGGTGCTTCTAAGAAAGACCCTTCAGGTAGAGGAAAGATACCCATACCCTGTTCAGCTGGAGGCAATTTATGAAGCTATAGACCAGACTCCTATGCGTAGACTGGAGAAGGCCAGGCAAAAGGGCTTTGTGCAAAAGTGCAAGACCGCTGGAGTTGAGGGCCAGGTAGTGCAGTCTGTTGGCTCAAATGCAGTTGGTTTGCAGCCACAGGTGAACACGACAAAAAATACAGGGCGACACAGGGTGAGACTAGTCCCTCAGCCCACCCAGATAACTTGGGCACAAATATCAACTACCATCAGTACCACTACAATGACTACAACCAAAAAACTTACACCAACAACTACCTTGAAAACTACAACCGCAACACCTCCAACTACAACTACTGTAACAACAACAGCACCTACTACCACCTTTTTTCCCTCAACAACACCTACTATTACCACAAATGCACCCTCCACAGTGGTGCAAACGCATCCACACACAACCGTACCCTGGAACACAGCTGTGCCCAACTCTGAGCGGGTCTACCGGCCCACACTACGAAACCGTCTGAGGGACACAGATACTCGTCTTGCTGTTACCTCTAACTTCTACAAAAAACATAAAGGAAAACACACGCAAAAGATTTCAACTGCAATCTCACCAACACAAACATTCACACACAAGGGCGAACTGCCTGTGGTAAAACATGGATGGAGTGAAAAGCTTAGTCAGCACACAAGAGAACGAGACACACGGAGGCCCACTGCTAATAAACCAGAGACAGAACTTATTACCACTCAAAAGGAGAAAACTAAAGCTGACAGTGCTGACCGGAGGAAGAAGGTGGAGAGACCTGAAAAGCCTTTTAAAAAGATACCTGGAGGGAGAAAAGGCCCAAAAGTGACAAATGTCAGTGTTCAAATAAAAAACGCTGTGCAAAAGCCAAACGTCTTTGAAGAAAGGGCTGTTGTGGACCAGGCAGCCAATTCCAAGAAATCGTTAGAAACTTTTTTGAGTTACTTTCAGAGAAAACGACGGCTCATAGTACGTATTGTATCTATTAGACACATGGAAACAGTTACAGAGATATAGCTTAGGGCTCAACAATAAGGATGACCCGTTGTGAGAGAGTTTCGGGCCAGTTGTCGAAACTGTCAAATGTCCAATGGGTCATTTTTCTTAATTTTTTTTAATCATTACTGATTACTCATCACCAAACTTTTTCTGAAATTTGGTGACATGGAATTGTTTATCGACTTTTTAAACTCATCAGATAGATAGATAATGTATAATGTTTATCTATTACTGCAATGTGTGAACACTTTTTAAAAAATGTAAAGGTCAGTGAAAATGTGTGAACATTTTTAATAATTTTCAAATTAATATTAGATAATAAATGTAAATATTACACATTTAAAATGAAAAATAGATAAATGTATACATTTAAATGAATACTTTTGCATTTATTTAAGAAACCTTCGGAAAAAACCTTACTGTTGAGCCCTCTTAAAAATAAAGGTTCTCTATGGCATCTATAATTCCAATATCTATTGAACTTTTCTATGCACAAAAGGTTCTTAAAATGTTCTTCAAACTAAGAAAAAAAAGGTTAATTTAAGAACTGTTTACTGAAAGGATCTCCAAAATATGAACCCTCCTTTTTGAAATCTTTATTTTCTCATTATGTTCCTGAAAATGAAGAAGCATTTTGGTTCATTAAAGCACTGAATCGATGTCTAAAAATGTTGGGTGTTTTATTAATCTTCTGCAGGTAATAACTTCTCCAGATGAGCAGAATCATATGTACAGTGAACAGAGGGATGAGTACCTGGAGCAAGTGTGTGATATGGCCCTGCGTAAAATCTCCATCATCAGTATCTTTGGGCCCCACACAAACAGTACCATGACGATTGAACACTACCAGACAGGTCAGTGCTGCTTACAGTCTTTGTGTGTTTGTAACATGTCAAAATGTCCTCATTCTTTTTTTAACAGAACAGGATAAGCCCTTACAAGGCCTGGCGGACAGTGATCTCATCAACCAGGACCTCATCACTGCATTTCGGAAACATTTCGGGATGATTTATAATGATTTCAACATGTTGCTGACTGACTTTGACATGAAAGTCAAGGTGTGTCGTAAAAAAAACTTTTGTTAGTGTATATGAGATGTAGATGTAATCGTTTCTGATCTAATTTTATTACTCAAAATGATGCATTCCTTGTTTTCACAGCAACGATATGAAGTCCCGATTGTTATGCAAGCTGTGTTTGATTACATTGACACATTGTCAACTCGCATTAAAGAGATAGAACAGCAGAGGAAACTTGCGGTTATGTGCAAGAAAGAAGACAAATCAAGATCTCTAGAGGACTTCCTATCTAGGTTCGAAATAACCAGTGTCAGTGTCTGAATTTATCATTTCTGTAATGCATTAACGTGAGGAATAATGCTCATCTGCATGCTTTCTCATGTCATTGTCTTTTAAGATTCCGTTGGAGGCGGAGACTGTTTGTAATATCCACCCCTAATGATGAAGAATGGGCCTATCAGCAACAACTCTACGTCATTAATAGCCAAGCTTGTAATCTAGGTGAGATCATTTGGATAAACCTTAGTGTCAGTTTTAAGAACTATCTTCCACTGTGAAATAAACATGTGCTTTTAAATGTGAATGTACTACTAGCGCTATACTTGCAGTAGACTACAAAATGCTATAGACAAATATCCAGAAGTATGCAAAATGAGAAATGTTCAATTTCACAATCTCTAGTGTATGGTCAGTGTTTTTCAACTCCAGTCCTCAGGAACTACCTCCAAAAAATGTGTCTCCCTGTTTAAAACACTAAGGGGCAATTTACACACCATTTTCAACTAAAAACAGAATACTTTTTTTATGTGTTTTGGCAGTTCATTTACATGACAATGGTGTTTTGGGGGCCTGAAAAAGAGTAAACTTTTGTAAATGGGATTCAGAGTGCAAGTGTGATTCATAACGATACCGTTATTATCTCTGTGTAAGCTACAAAAACACAATTTGTGAAAATAGTGACGTCTTGCGTAAAAATACGCATATGCACAGTTTTCTGATGTTGGTTAATGGTCAAATGACATGTAGATTAAATAACAGATTAAATATTTGAACATTTTCCAGAAAATGATTTATTTTTATTTGAAAAATGATTTATATACTGGGCTGCACAACTATTGCAATTGTTTTGTCATATATTTGTCATATATTTTGTCATATATTGTCCACTGTTATAATTTTAACAGTGATATGACATTTATCTCATATGAAAACATTTCATATTTCTGCTGCTTTGGGGGTCTTTATTATTATTATTATTATTATTTGTTGTAGTAGTAGTTTTAACTCTTATAAAAATCGAGACAAATATATTACTGCTGATTTTTTATTATTATTATAAAAATTAATGTTGTTTTACACTATTTCAAGTGTCAGCGAGTGGTTACAAATAATGAAAATGAAGTGCAGGATTTAGTCACGGCAGTTGACTGCTCAGGCAAAATCTTCAGAAACAGAAACAGAACAATCTACGTAAATAAGGGTCTGTTTACCAACACCGTTTTAAACTAAAAACGTAAAACTTTTTATGCATTTTTGCCATTTATTTACACGACAACAGTGTTTTGGTTAGCTGAAAATGCAAACTTTTGAAAACAGTCTCCGAGTAAACAACAAAAACGCAAATCTCTGAAAACGATGACGTCATGCGCATTTGGGAAACCCTGTATTATATGTAACCTAAAATGTAAAAGACCTCAATGGTCATAATATAGTTCAGACAACACACACTATAAAATGATTTCTAGGATTTGTAATAAGCCAGTGGAATCTTTTAATTTGTCATTAGTAGAATTGTTCATGACACAGTGTAAAACCAGCCAATCTGAGAATGTACTAGATTAAGAAAAAACAGGAAAGTTGAGACTATGTGACAACGCACTCAAACTATCAATATAAGTATTTTTTTGTGAACTGTATAGAAAACTCTCTAAGAGCTTTGCTATAGCAACATCACTACCACTTCAAAACAGACACTTTTTGTTTTCAGAAATTCCATGTTAAGCATTTGTAAACAAATTTTGGGGTCCGGTCCGGTCAACACCCTATGCGATAATGTCAACAGCTGTGATTTGTTTGGACGTTCCAATCAAAAATGCATGACTTAAGTGCATTCTACACTATCTGGATGTCTTCACCTTCAAACAAACCCATAATTCCAATTTGACAACTAACATAAAAAATCTATTTGCACTAGGAAATCATCAAGTCAGATGCCAGAGGATTCTCCAGAGAGCTGCCCGCTTATAGAAATGCACATATGGTATTGATACTTGTCTTTTAATTGGAACCAGCTCTTATGTGCACAAGAGCCCTCAATCACAAATGGCTCTGAGGAATGGCATTAATAAAAATAGGATGACGCAGTCCATTTACAACTCTTTTGTTAGCTATTTTGGAAGTAGGAACATTTTTAGGAATCTTTCTCTGCATTCTTTACAATCCAGGAGGACCTGTGTATGTTTGAGTCGTGCGTAGCGATCCAACAGAGACCACTTCCTCTCTGGGGCATGACAGCTTGATTGATGGCCTCATAAACGAAGGCCCATTTTAGAACAAAAAAACAACAACAGATATTTTAATGCAAATCACATGCATGTTTCCGAGAACATCTCTGCGAAAATTCTGCTGAATCCAGTGTCCTACATTATGAGTCACCTTTTGTTGTTTATATGTTTAGTCTTTCTTTTCCCCCCAAATTCACAGGGCTGCGTCACATATCTGTACTGAAAATTGCTGGAAAAACGCTGGATGACATGAGTGGAGTCCTGGAGCTTTACCCCATAAATGGTGAGATTAGCGACTCGTTTCACAGTGAACAAAACTCACACACTTGTATTGCTGGAATGCTGATGCAGTGCTGTTTTATTATTCAAAGAAAATGAGGAAACTGTGGTTTGTATTGCAGGAAGTGCATCAGTGGACCGCGAGGACCTGTCTGCCTCGCTGGTGCAGGACATCAGAAACTACTTCCAGATCAGCCACGAGTATTTCTCCATGCTGCTTGTTGGGAAAGACGGCAATGTGAAATCTTGGTACCCCTCGCCTATGTGGTCCATGTCAATCATTTACGAGCTGGTCGACTCCATGCAGCTTCGCAGGCAGGAGATGGCCATCCAGCAGTCGCTCGGCATGCGTTGCCCAGAAGACGACTACAGTCACCATGATGGTTACCAAGAGGGCTATCATCGGGGTTACGGTTATTAAGAACAGTGGGAGATGTGCACTCCCTACAGGGAAAAGTGAATAGTTTCAAATGTCAGAAGATTTTGCCTTTGCAGTTTTCTAACTAAACAGTACAATGAGCACCTCATTTTATGTACTGTTTTGTGGAAGCTGATATTTAGATTTGCTCTTGTCAGTGATTTGGTAACACTTTACAATAAGGTTCATTAGTTAGTTCTACAGCATTTATTTATCTAATATCAATTTCAACATTTACTTATACATTATTAAAATCAAAGGTTGTATTTGTTAACATTAGTTAATGCACTGTGAACTAACATGAAGAAACAATGAACAGCTGGATTTTTATTAATTAACAAAGATTAATAAATACTGTAACACGTTTTGTTCATTTTTAGTTCATGTTACTTAATACGTCAACTAATGAACCATATTGTAAAGTGTTACCAATTATTTTAAAGTTCTCTTAATGTTTTTGATTCATGTTTTACAGCTTGAATGTAGGCTACTTGTATGCAGTTTTTTAAAGCTATACTTTTATGAATTTAACAGAAATAAATATTCATTGCTAATAATGTAAAAATCTAAGTTATTTGTTTGATAAATTGAGTCACAAGCGGTCATAAGTAAACATTTTTTTATTCTGGGAACATTTTGTATGGGCTATTTTATCTGGACTTTCTCGACTGCCCTCTACTGGCCATTCAGGGGTAATAAAATATGCTTGTAACTTTAGTTAGGAAGACATTTGGTAAATTAACATTATTTTCATACATTGCCTAATTACATGGATGATTTCAAATGAATATTTAAAAAAAAAAGGGCTAAATGTGTTATTAGTATATGCAATTATGCAATGTGAAACGACATTAAAATCAATTTGTACAGATCTTAAACATGTCACCAAAAGAAATGCACAGATCCACAAAATGTGATCAGGTTATTTTTATTTTATTTTAGAAAACCTCAACAGAAGAATACTTGTAAAGGAACAAAAAGAGCAGCACTAGAAGATCATAATCAGTATCCAACATCATAGAGCACACAACACCTAAAACCAAATGACCTTCCAATATAATAAATATACCTTACACATGTTAATTCCACACACAAAATACCCGCACAACCCTGTTTTGGTCTCAAATTTACACAATACTATATAATAAGACTGAAATATAAAGACAAACAAAAATAAAAAAACAGAAGTACATTAGTTATAACGTTGGCACAATCATGACTTCATTTTTTAGTCCATCAAGACAATCATAAAGCATTTATTGTCGCATTTATTGCATTTTTTTAACATTTAAAATGTTATTTTAAAAAGAAGGCTGAATAGGTAAGATAATATTTCTAATGACAGTGTTACTGCATGTAACTTGTGCACTGCATATTTCTAAAAAAGCTTTCTACAGCGTAGTTTTTCTGTAAAGCTAGACCCTAGATAAAGATTTATAGATCTTTGCTGGTATTTGCAAATACGGTACAATAGATAGTTCAATGCCGCTTTTGGCTGGTCATGGTAAATTATGGCGCCGTTTAGTGTAGTCAATTGAATATTGTGTATATACAAATTGTTACTACTGAATCTTATTATTCTGAGTCTTGATCTAAATAATTAATTTCATTCTGTTGTGTGTAACATGATATATCGAGGACTATAGTGTTCAATAATGTTCTGGTGTTCAAACCCACAGACAAGCTCCCCTTTATCTGTAAATCAAGAAATGTTTTAAAAAAATGTATTAAAACATAGATGGGATGTTCAACAAAGCATAATAATTTAGCAGCACACATTGATACGGTTGCAAACTTGCAATATTATACAACAGTTAGTTCCAGTCCTCAAATTTGATTGATCAAGTGACTTGTTTGATTGAGTATGTGAATCAGTACTTCGTTTGGAACTATTTTCTTAAAATAGACAAAAATAACTAAAATGTTACATCTCTCTTTCTTTACAAAAGCAAGTGATGCTGTTCTGAATCAACAAGGCTTTGGGTGCTTCTCTTTTTTTTGTGTGCATCCCCCCTTTCTTTCCACACGTCCCAACTCCACCCCACTTAGGATTCAAAGGAAGAAAACCAGAAGAGAGGGCGAAGAATCGAAGGAAATATTATTTCAAATGGGAATATTCTTGATCACTCGAGGGTCATCAGCTACGCTAAGGAATCTGCCCTCATGTAGTTGAAGTTTGGTTATTTCAGAAATTCATTAAAAAATAATAATAATAATAAAGTAAGATGGCTTGTTGAAATGTGAGATGTATGGTTTGTTTAAACTGCAAGGTAAAACATAGGTTGAAATGATTGTGACAGATGTGAAGGAGAATGTATATGTGCGTCAGGTTTTCAACAAGAAACACTTCAGCATAAGATACACCTGTGCACACTCGCTCATACCTTGTGCAATTAGAGAAGTGAGATGACGCCCAAGATGGCAAACTTTGATTGGTTTCCATATCAAAGGCTGCAGGAGCGAGGAAACATCGATCTGAGTATTGAGAAACACCTATTGATACTAGATATTCTGAACAGCAGGCTGTCAAAAGAGCCGTCTGTGAGCCAGCTTCAACCAAATGTGATAAAGAAACATTTTATACAGTCAATGAAGAAAACTGTCCAAAGTGTTTTTTTGATGGGAGGCAAAAACTGGGTATAATGGTTCAAAATCTTGAAGTGAACGTGCATTAATTCTGCACACGTGTAAGAAAGATGAAATAGCAGATTCAAAGTAGCGCTTACATCCATAATGTGATTGAACGGGCTAACAGTCTTCACTAGTATTGGCCCAATTCTACTAAAGCTGGTTTCCCAGCTTTTCCCAGCAGGAACTAGGGACTTTGTAGGTACTCGTTTTAACTGCAGGAACCATGGTCTAAATGAAGTTCCGGGTAAAAGTTTCCCCCTCAGAAAGTCCCTGCTTGCGATGTAGTACTTTTTCAAACGTCAGGAAGATGGGTCTTGGGCACTGAACATGCTGATTGGTTGAGTTCATGCCGCATTTGGATTGGTTGACTCCAGCATTTCATTTCAACCACCATTTTTAGTCCTACGTCACCGGACTAATTTGCCTAGCCTTCACAGTACTTTAGACTGCGGTGGAAATGCAGATAGCAACAGGTCTGGGGGAAAAAAAGTTCACGGGACACATTGTTTCGGTGGAAACGCAGCTTAAAATGATAATTCATTATTGCGCCCACTGGACTAGAAATTCAAATAGCTTGAATGAATGTATAAATGTATTTAAATTATTTTTATGAAGGCCCTGTTTTTTTTTATGAACCAACCACAGTTTCTTAGCCCTATTCGGACAGGATTAGTTTTTTACAAGGATACGTAGATGGAGTAATATTTTACCACAGGACGTTAATGGCCAATTCGCTTGGGATAAGAAATCTCAGTAAAACTAGCAGAAGTGGGAGGGGAAACTCGATTTAAACACAGCCATCACCTCCCTGTGGTCATGTGCGTATTACGTTGCTTCATGCAGCACTGCACAAACCGATCGGCGGCTGACTTGAAGCAGTGCATACCGGTTAGAAATTGTGTCTGACTTGAGACAGCGCTGACGCCACGTGACTGTGACATATGCCATCAAAGTACCGCGAGAGCGATTCTAAGGCAGCCGCTGATTCATTCTGCACAGCTTCTCAAGAGCGGCTGCACGAGCTCTGATGATGACACAGCTGTTACACCGCATGACAACGATCACGTGCGTTTCCTTCAGTTCCACTAATGTTCACAAATCTGTTTTTTTATAACAGTAAACACTCTTTTTATGTAATCGCGATGTTATATGGTGTCATGTTTATCAAAACAGAAAAAACGCAGACCACACTTCATAGATAGAAGAGGCTTATGCATACCAGTTAGAAATGTGTCAGTGCGGTCCGCCTTGCTCTGATGTCATGCTGACGTATATCCAAAAACTCAAAAACTTGCAACGGCGAGGCAGCCGTGTCGGATTCTGCAGTCAGGCGCAGTTGCTCTCCACCAAATGCGCTAATCAAAACGATGGGAAACGACTTGATGACGACACAACTTAATGCTCATTGGTTTAACCCCTTAAGTGTCACCCTCCCTTTTTTTGGATAGACATGAAAATGCACAGTCCAAACTTGAATGGTTGTTATTCAAAAATGCTTTGGAATATAAACGTATGATTGGTCTTGTTTTAAAGAAGACATTTGGCAAATTTGTGTAAAAGTGAAATAAATTAAGAGAGTGAAACAGAAAAAGTTTGAATTTATAAAAATGTACAATGTAAAGAGAGATATTCTTGTTGCAAATTGATCAATTACGGCTCCACTGTAATTTATTTTGAAAATCACACCAAATATGAAAACTAGAGATAGTAAGCTTTCAAATGATATATAGTTTGTCACGATTCGTTTAGGTTTAGTACAGGATATTACTGTTTTAAATATGTAATGGCTGTGGGCCCACTGGTGGGCCGGTGACACTTAATTAAACAACGGTGATGTGTTTACTTTTAAAATGTTTGATTTTAAAACTCTGATATCATGTTTTTTTTATGTGTAGCCTATAAATTCTGCGTGAATATTCCTAATCTGTCTGACAGTGCAGGGCAGAAAGCCCTATCCAGCTTGGCTGCACTTTTTTTCACTCCACCCCTCACTGCAGTCGCCTACTCTCAGCAACACTTCAGGCCCGTCTCCGTTTTCAGCTCCTCCCCGTATGCACGCAGCAACTCTCACCAATCGGTTACATCTAGCCGCAGCGGATGTCATGCCTGATATCATATACGCACATTATCAAGCACTTCCATACTTGGAAAAACCGGGGAAAACTACTTTTAAACAGGAAATGACGCCATATGGATAATTTCTCAAATTTTGAGAATTTGGGTGATTTTGTGGTAATAGACTACACACAGCACTTTATTTGAATCGCTGAAATACATTTACAAAAGACAAGTAAACCTCAAGTGTTCTCCGCATACCATTCAGATCAAAAAGGTTGAAAGCAATTGTTAGAGGTTAGAGGTATTTGTGTCTATTACCAACATAATCCAATCAGAATTGAATGAATAAATCGTTCGACCGGACATTTAATACATTAAATACACTTAAAACATTTTAATATAGATTATATGTGTTTGCGCACATGACATCAGGAAGCAACGTAATACCAAGGGGGTAATCCATCAGCTGGAAACTGAAGCTTCCCTTGGGGGCCGCCATTGTAGCAGAGCTTCACCTGCTGTTAGCATTCCATTGACTCGCATTCATTTTGGCGTCACTTTGACAGCGAATAACTTTACATCTGAGGCGTTTAAAGACTATTTGTCCATTATTTATTTCTAAAGAAACACGACAATGTATAAAAGGCTCCATTACCTTGTATCTTACGTTATGGCCCCGTAGAAAAAGTTTTTGTAAAAATAGGCTGTAGGATTACAAATTTATTAAAATGTCTAATTTAGGTTTTATGGTGTTGATATCTGGCCAATCCTGTTTTTCTGTACTGGTCAGATTACAGAAACTCCTGCCCTTCCTGTTCTCATGTCTCCGCGGGTGAGAATGCATGCTGGGCCGGGTTTGAACACCTACTACTTTATTACTGAGCTGGGAATTCCTGTCTCAGTATGAGAAGTCCTGCCCCGTCCTGTTCTCGTGTCTCATGCTGAGCAGGTTCCAAAACCTGTATACCTCATTTACATGCTTTGTTTTCAGAAGTGTCTCCACCTCTAGGTAACCCCTTCCCCTTGTAATGTATATAAACAGTCTGTATTTTAGTTTAGTCAGACTTGGTTAAGACACAAGCTTGGAAGACTACAGCAACGAACAGCTCGTGTTCTCAATAAAGAAACCTTCTTAAGAGATAATTAAGTCTCCTGGTCTTCGCTTCTGAGTTCCTACACTTTAGAAGAAAAAGTTCACAAGAAGGCTAACGATTGTGTCATCATAACCACTCGACTCTGTCGCACAGTAGAGAAATTACCGTATAGACAGGCGGAGAAGTTCGCAGGCAATCGGGGGGACGTGGAGGCATAAAGTCTGATAAAGTCAAGGGAGAAGCCCATAGAGAGTCATTAAGTTGATCCTGCTCCTAGCTCATGGACGGCTCCTGCTCACGCTCTCCGTCTCTGCAAGATTCGGAAGGGAATGATGCAGATTTCTCTTGGCAAAGCTACAAGACTTACAACTGTCAGACAGGTTGCTCACGTCACATCTACGTCGTCAAGCTCAGTTTGAGCCTGCGCAGTACGCTCATTTATCAGGTAGTGAGTGCTTTTCTCCGTTGAAATCTATGGGGTCGCTGTGTCCATTTCTTTTATTGTCTATGCGTAATACGCACATGACGACAGGGAGGCGGTGCGGAAATTTTTTAGAGTTACCCCTCCCACTTCTGCTAGTTTTACTGAGATTTCTTATCCCGTGCGAATTGGCCATTATTATAACAGACGTCCTGTGGTAAAATTACATTACTCCATCTAGGGCTGGGCGATATCACAATAATTTTTTTTATATCAGTCGATATCGATAATTATCACGATAAATGTCAAATCTTTATTTTTTTCAAGTTTAAAGGCAGATTTTTGCTCCTAAGTAAAAGTTGTAGAAACCAGAGCGTTAACTGTGGTTTTAAACTACTCTTTATTGTCAGAACATATGACAAACACTTGCCAAATAGGTGAACATTTCACAATTCTGAGTTAGAACATGCAAATATTTGTCATTTTTCCTTAAAAAAAAAAACTAAATTCTTAGTTTCTGCATGTGCTAATTTTTATTTGGTAAAATGTAATATTCTGACTGTTTGAGTTTTATTAAAATTAACCATTGGTCATCCAGCATCATGCATTTAGATCATGATAACCACAGATAAAACCGGGCATAGCCTACAGCACCTCACTATCATGGCAAAATGTAACTTTATGGTTTCTTTATGGTATTTGTATGAAAAACAGTACCTTAAAAATTATTGAATAATGTAATTAGATTCCATTAGTCCTTTAATACATTGTCTACATTAATAATATAATACAATTCAATATGTATATCCCACATTTCATAGTGCAGTTAATATTAGTAGGCTAACGTTACAGTAAATCCGTGATAAATGATGGGAATTTGTAGATGGAAAAGCTTCTGACTGTATCGTTCCACAGTGTTACTCCTGTGCGTCAGCGCCGTTTCATCTGCCTTTAAACTGGTTTAAATCACTGAGACATTTGTGTTCTTCGCTGAATTTAAGCGCTTCTCACTGGATCTCGTGACCGAGACCGATCAGAGTAAACGCATCTGCTCTAGTGAGCTCACGCTGCCGTTTGGACAGCGGATAAACAGTCTGTGAGGTGCGCAGATGAGTATATTTATATAGCGCTTTTCACAATATAGATTGTATCAAAGCAGCTTCAAATGAGTTTCGTTACGCTTTTGGCGCATAAACATTATCAAACATTTATCGAACTCTTAATATCGTTTTATCGAGAAAAATTATATCGCGATAACTATCGTTATCGTTTTATCGCCCAGCCCTAACTCCATCTACCCGTGTTAACCCCGTCCGAATAGGGCTAATTGTCCGTAATTATTACTGAGATGGCACATTCGAATGGGACTAAAATCACGGAGAAGCTCTGGTAATAATCACTTTACCCCACGTCTCCATGTAAAACTATTCCTGTCGGAATAGGGCTTTAGTTTCAAGTAACAGCCATAAAATAAGGCATCATAATGGTTTCCTTTAAATAAGTGCATTTTGTTCTACACAATCGGTGACCCACAACGGCCACTTACAGTGTATAATTGTGAACTCAGTAATAAGAATCATAATCATCAGTGCTTATAATCTATAAAGCTGGATCAATCAAGTGTGACTGATTTGGAAATGCTGCTTGTCTTTTTTATACATGTATTTATGATTTTTTTTCTGTTCAGTTGGACAGAGGATTCATAACCTTGTGTTTCAAGCCTCTGGAACAGACTCTGTTGTGGGTAATTCATTCTGTCCTCCAGATCTCCTCCTTTTGAACAGTTTATACAGCCCAGCAATGAAGAATATCACTGCTACTGCAGCAAAGTAACTCGCATAGATCAAAAACTGTGGAAAGCAGAAAATTGCACAGGATATTACCAGCTTTCATTAGTGATGCAAAAGCATTATTACTCACTCAGCTGGATTGATGTTGTACTTTACCTGGAGAAAAACGTCCAGGCCCAGTCCGGCAGAATCTACTACAATCACTGTAAGAACCGTCTGCAGTAAGAGTGCAATGAAAGTGTTTACTCCAAAAACCAAAGCATATCGTTTCATGCTTAAGTTAGCAGCAATCTGATACCTGCAATATAAAAAAGACAAATGAATTTGACCTTTCCCAACATCAATTTAAAGTGTTATGCATTTAAATATTTTAACAAGAAAGTATTGTCAAGGTCCAAGTGCACATGGACAACTCGACAAACAGCCAAACGAATTTCAGATAAATTAGCAGAAAGACTAGTTTAGAAGGTAACATCGCTAATCAAAAACTCACTTCAGATTTACGCATAATTATTTGGAGTACTGCCGCAATAAGATTGTGCAAAAATTGAACAAACGTTGACGGATATGGAAAAAGTATGAAAATGGCTAAAAATATAGATGGAAATGGAACCAATGAATGAGTTTGAGCTTTCTTTGATTTAGGAATGCAGTAACAGTGTTTATTCATTCAGCCCATCTTCCAGGGAGTAAATATGCACTTGCTTTGTAATTAATTCTTTCAATCATACAATCAAATGAATCAAGCGTTTTGGAGTTTTTGTTCTTGTTCATTTTGCTGTTGTTACGCCCAGAGCCGTAAGGGTTTGTTGTTGTGCCCAAGCTGTGCTCTGTCTTTTCTCTTTGATGGTTTAACTCCACTCAAACTTCCCTACGCACTTCCCTTCAGAGGAATTCTCAACGCCATTTTCAAGTGTTAAACTTGGTAAAAAAGTGGGTGAGGGAAGTTTATTTGGACAAGACCCACAACCCTTTGATTTTTAACATACTCAATATGTTCACTTTAGACACACGTTCAGACACCATAGACCACAATACACCATGGTTGGGACGTCACAGCAGATCACGCTTAATTTAACCCCACCTCACACAACTCTAGTGTGTATTGGAGTTATTTTGATATTTAACCCCATTTCGTACTTGTAGCTACCTTAAGCTGACTTTTTTTTAACACAATTATAGTTTGTTTTCATCTTCAATTGTTTTTTTGTAATATTTAATATAAATATATTGAATCGATTCCAAGTGATCGAGGGCTTAAGAGTGTTCCATTAAAAACCTATTGCAAGGGTTCAGCCTGTAGTGGGCACTCATGCATCGCAAGCAATGACGTACATCAAAGTGAACTTAATATTGTGCAATATTTTGAAGAATATGGATAACCAAACAGTTTATGGGGCCTCATTGACTTCAAAAGTAGGGGAAAAAAATACTATAAAAGTCAATGGTTGCCCATCAACTGTTTGATTACTGACATTCTTCAAAATATCTTCTTTTGTGTTCAACAGAAAGGAATTCATACAGGTTTGGAACAACTTAAGGGTGAGTGAATGACAAAATTTTCAATTTTGGGTGAACTATCCCTTCAACAGACAGCTCTGTTGCTTAGTTGTCAATCATCTTGACAGTTAAAATCCTCCACATTAAAATAAATTAAATTTCCTCCTGTTTAGGAGAGAAATGTAGTAGCACGCCAGCCATGGGTCATGCAGAGACTCTCCTCATGTGTTTTCAGAACGATGCATTTAAAAGTTAACGACCAAACATATCTTTACAATGCTGTTGCAAATGTGGATAACATTAAGAAAATATGTTTTCATCAGGTTAGATACTGATTATTACAGGGATAGTTCACCCAAAAATGAAAATTATGTCATTAATTACTCACCCTCATGTCGTTCCAAACCCCTCGTTCATCTTCGGAACACAAATTAAGATATTTTGATGAAATCCAATGGCTCAGGGAGATGACTCCATTGACAGAAATTTAATTAAAACTTTGAAGGCCCAGAATGGTAAGAAATATATTGTTAAAATAGTTCATGTGACTAATAGTCCACAGTGGTTCAACCTTACCTTTATTAAGTGACGAGAATACTTTGTGTGCCAAAAAAAAAGAAAAGATCTAGACTATTCAGTCATTTCTTCTCTTCTCTATCAGTCTCCGACGCGCGTTTACGAGAGCACCACGACGCATGCGCGCGATGATGACGAAGGGTTTGGGTTCTTATGGGTTTGGAAAGACATGAGGGGGAGTAATTAATGACAGAATTTAAATTTTTGGGTTAACTTTAATCACTCAAACCCCTTTATCTAAACCTCTCTACTTAACTGTCAGACTTGTACATCCGCCATGTTTGTAGTTTAATACTTTTTTTTGTTTTTTTAGTTATAATCGAATCCCTGTCCAACACGCATGGGTTGTCGGCAATATTAGCCAGTACAGTGTACATGGATCTGCACTTCAGATTCTAACCGGAAAAAGACAATCCGGGTATATTTGGAATACTAATTTCTCCATTTTTCTTTCATCCTCATTTCTTTAGCTGTCATAAGTTCTTAGAACGCTGTGGTCCGAACAAAATGTACCTTCACAAAATTAAAAGTTATCCAGCATAAAGTTCATTTCTAAAGAAAATTGATACATATTGACAGTTTACTTACGTCGCTATGGTGATAAGCAGCATGTAGGTAGCTCTGAAGATAATATAGGCAGTGTAGCAAACCCAGATATTCCTGATGGTGTCCATGAGGCACACACACACTGCAATTACCACAGAGAAAATGCAGAGAGCAAATTCTCCCCACACTGTCCAGGACACTTTCACAAAGCTTACAACAAATGCAGCAAAAGCACCTGGTGGGAAAAAACATAAGTCATTAAAAGTGCCCATATTATGCTCATTTCCAAGTTCATAATTTTATTTTTGGGGTCTACAAAAATACATTTAAATGATTTAAAGGTGGGGTAGGCAATTTCGGAGTGGCTAGCAATAGCGAGTTAGCTTTGAAAGCATAAGATTCCAAAGTCACGCCTCTTCCAAAACACTTGAACGTGCAGTTTGCGCACAGACAGAAATTGAGGCTGGCCTGATTGGCTTATTCCATGCCATTTCTGCTGCACAGTGAAAGTAGTAAAGTCACCTCATCACTGGACCACAGAGATATCTCCATTATATTAGAATTTTCAGCATGACCTGCACATTGACAACATTGGTACTCTGTGGTACGCAGGAACCAGGGTCTAAATTAAGTTCCGGGTAAAAATGCCCCCCTCAGAAAGTGCCTGCTCACTAGGTAGTACTAGTGTTGTCAAAAGACCTGGTACAAAATTTTAACTGTTACGGTACCAGCTTTTCTTAAGTACCGGTGGTACCGATCTATCGGGTTAATCCGGTTCTTGATGCCCTGTCCGAAAGGTGCACAGTTGCGTCCTCTTCATAAAAACACTGAGACATGACGACCGGCAGCGCTGGTAATGCGGTGGCTCTGAATCCACTTGTTGACAAGAAAGGAGGAAAGAGCCACATATGGAAATATTTTGGATTAGGCTAATGTCACGTTGCCACAAGGGCCCGTTCACATAGCGCGTTTTTCGCGGGTGCAAATTCGTTATTTCATATGTAGGCGCGCGGGTGCCAAACTCTTAGCAGGTTTAAAAAGACCTTTTTACATTTAATATGAACGCAACTTCAGATTAAATAAAAGTACAGTCAAGTCAAATAAAACACGTTTTATCTCCTGTATAGTTTGGTAACACTACAATAAGATACCATTCATTAACATTACTTAATGCGTTATCTAACATCAACACATTGAGTGACCAATATATTTTTACAACATCAATTAATGTTTGTGAATGTTATTTAATTCAAAACACTTGATTGTTCATGTTTGTTCACTTCATTCATTGTGCATTAAATAATGTTAACAGAAAACTGTTGATTTTAAAAATGTATTAGTACATTTTTTTAATTAACTGCAAGAACAATAATTGCTACAGTATATACCTAATAATACAATAATAACAACTATTGTTTATTGTCAGGTCATTTTATCTAGTGTTATCTAACAAATGGAATCTTATTGTAAAGTGTTTTTAATACTACAGTTTCCATCTTTGTAACCGTGATATACACTTTAATATAAGTAAATTTAATCTAAATTAAGCTTTGGTACAGAAATTGGTACCGAGAACCGTGGATTTTCACTGGTATTTGCACCGAATACTGAAATTTTGGTACCGTGACAACACTAGGTAGTACTTTTACAAAGTTCAGGAACTTTCGGGGGTGGGACTTGGGCGCTGAACATGCTGATTAGTTGAGGTCATGCCGCATTTTCATTTTAATTTAAAATTGTCGCCTTGCATTCATGTACATTAAGGTGCATGAGCAGTTTAGCATGTTTCATAGCTTACTACAATCATGGCCATAATATCAAACAGGGCTGAAAATATTGCAGCGTCTGTGAGTGCGAGACAGGCTCAGATCACGTCACTGACAAGCTCATATTTGACGAGCATCAGTGACCGCAACGAGCACCGATTTGGCCGTGATCCAGGGGTTGTCATCGCAAACCTTCGAAATCTGTCTGCAACAGCAAACTACAGCCAAAAGTCATCATATGAATGTAGCTTGAAATGGATTCATAAAAATCAGAATTCATGTGATTTTTTTTCCGTTCACACTTGCTAAATATGATCAGATTCCATTGGATTTGCACAAAAATTTGGACTGATAATCTAAACAAGGGAAAAGAAAATCACTTTCCCAACTGTTCTTTGAGGGCAGGCCAAATTAGACAATAGGCGGGCATTTTGCAAATGTGTAACATGTTTATGTAGCTAATGGAAATAATGTCAGGACTAAAAATAAGGCGTTTCAGACAAGCTAAACTCTGCAGGGCGTGGCCCTCCAGGAACTGACTTTGATACCCCTGCACTAAAAGAAAAGTAAAAATAAAAAGCATAGGTGCCCTATTATTGGGAATCAATTTATAAAATTGTGTGTCTATTGTTATTTGATTGTTGCCAGCCTTTTCAGAATTATCAATAAATTCAACAGAACATGCAATACATTTTAGAGTAGAACATGCATAATTTGAGAATGAGCAATAAAATGTATTATAAACCGATAACCATACCAAGCAAGGTAGAAATGGTCTCCACATATCCATTGTAGATCTCAAAATCATTGGAAGGCAAGATTTTCTCCCAAAGTGCTTGAGCGTAATTGATCACCTGGAAGTAACCACACGTGGACAAAGCCCACCACACTGACCAGGCCAGTAGGGTAGAGGAGGAATAACACTGCAGGAAGTCTTCCCAGAGCATTTTGAACACTTCCAGTAATCTACTACTGCTAGTGTTGTCCCTGAGAGTCTGAAAATCAAACAAATGAGTAAAATCAACTCATAGACAGTTATCTGATAAATATGCATATGACTGAACATATCAGTATCTGCAAATATTAGCTTTTTAAATATTTTTTGGTAACACTATTTTACAGTGTCCTTGTTACATGTTACATGTACTTACCATTGTAATAAGAGTAAATTATGCATAATTACATGCAACTAACCCTCAACCAAATACTAATCGTACCCTAACCCTATACAGGGTTCATACACATTTTAACCAATACTTTTCCATGACTTTTAGGCACATTTCCATGACTATGTATTCCTGAAAATATTAATATTACTCAGTAAATATTATTATACTATTACAATTACACTGTAACAATGACACCTTAAAATAAAGTGTAACCATTTTTTTGGACCATTTTAACCATTTTAATGTTTAAAAAAAATAACATTCAGTCATCATTTAAAGACTTTGGTTAAACTTTGAAACACAAATTAATTTGTTTTTAATGAAACCTGAGATGGTTCAGTCCCTTCATTGAAATTCTAGACAACCAAAAATCCAAAAATAAAATAAATTCATATTAATTGAGTATTAATCAAAGTCTTGCAAAGAAATATGATCACTTTATATGAAACACAGATTTAATTTAGGTTTTTATTCACATATACACACATACATCATGTCACATGCTAAAACAAACCTCACTGGTACTCATGCATGCACTTTTGAGCTTCCATATTTACCATATGTGACATGCTCCATGTATAATGTTTTGATAACTGCTTTGATGTCATTTAAATCTGTTCAACATATAAAGCGGTCATATATATTTATAAGATTTGGATTAAACAGCTTGATTCATATAGATCTATTTTACAATGCCTTTATGACCTTTTTGGATCTTGGGTTATCTGGACTATCAATGGAGGGACAGAAACCTCTCAGGATTCAATAAAATTTCTTAATTTGTGTTTCAAACATTAACCACAATATTTTGGGTTTGGAACAACATCAGGGTGAGTAAATGACAGAATTTGCAGTTTTGGGTGAACTATTCCTTTAATAGTAGCAGGTAATACTAGGGCTCATTTTGTTCAAAGATCAGATGTATGGTGCATAATATATACTATTATTATAACATTTAGGCTACAATAATTACATCATACTAGATATCAGTCATAACATAAGAATAATTATCTGAATTCAATTCACATTTATTTGTATAGCGCTTTTCACAATACACATCATTTCAAAGTAGCTTTAGAGAAAATGCTAATTTTGAGTCCACATTACAATTTAGAGTGATCTGTTATCAGAGGTAACTGTCTTAGTTATGAATTTCAGAAATGTATACAAAATCAGTTAGCCAAATTTTTATTTTTAAACAATGTAATAATTTAAGGCAGAAACAATGAGCTCATTGAAGTAATGAATACTTGTTTATTAATTTAAAAGTATATTTTATAGTATATTACATTTTGGAAGAGCATACAAATAAATTGGACACTTTTTTAAATTATATTATCATTACATAAAAACTAGTCTACTCACCGTTCTTTCATCTGTACTAAGCTGCATTTTGGACTCTGGATCCTCTGGCTTGTCGATCAGCTGACCACAGTTCATGGGTTCCAGTACAGCTTCATCCTGAGAGCAGCGCTCTCTCTCATGAAAGAACAGGCTCTTACTGGGCATGGGTAGGAACCAAGGGGCAACAAAAGCTATGCAGGAAGACACCAGTGTGATGACGCTCAAGTAAAAAAGAGGTACCTGGGCTACAGACACCAGAATCTGTCCCATGAGTGAGCCAATGGCCGAGCCCAACAGTGTGACGCTGCGACAAAAACCAGTTACCCTCTGATAATGAGACGGCTCCACAACACTGTAGATGTAGGAGTAGTATGCGACTTCAGTGGCAGTGGCCAAACCGAAAAAGAACTCCAATAACTGCATGGCCCGCACACCCTGGGCCTTCATGAGCATAGCATATGTCACTATGAAGCTGGCCGCCTGGAGAATAAGCACAGGCTTGTAGCGAAGGTAATCCGTGGCCAGGAAAACAGGAAAAAGCAGGACAAGGTAGGAATATGTCCATAATGGATAGATCTCGTTCACAACCTGTGATAAAAGTTAAAGTAGTTAGAAGAGTCAATAATACAGTAGTCAGCATTTGAAGCGGATCAAAAAAGTTCAAAGTTGTCCTAAGACAAGAACGGGTTCAAAACTCCACTTCAAAAGGTGTACTGTAGATAACAGTGTTTATGGTGAAAAGAATAATGTTTTAAAAATCTAGCTTAAAACTCATATGCCACATTTTAAATTTAACACCCAGAAATGTAATGTGGTGTAACCATCAAATAAAAAGTAGTAACATATTTTCCTTACCTTCAATACATGTGAGTGCACACATTTTAAGGAAGTAAATTTAAATATTTACATACAACATAACAGTAACGTCTTTTTTTACAAATATCACAAATTGTTAATTAATTAATATAATTAATTTTGGGGACATTTTACAACCTGAACTAATTCTCTCTATGATATCACTTTCCGTTTCAAGTTCACCGCATGTTGATGGCACACCACATGACCTTGATTTGGCAGGATATAAACATATAAACCTAAAGCTGAGCTGGATTAAAAAAAAAAATGGATGCAAGCTCACAACCTACAATTAGAATTTTTTCAAAAGACACACAAACACTCTCTGAAGCCTAAATAAATTGGGATGCAGCTTTATTTAATGCAGGATTTTGCTTTTGAAAAGAAATTAAGCTTCTAGGATTAGACAAATAGCTGGCAGATTTCCCATCCAGCTGGTGGGAAAGTTGACTTCCAACACCAAAGTATATTCTTTATATTAAATTATTTTTTTCATTCTCTTTAAATGTTCTTCCAAATCGTGCTCAGAGAAGGAAAAATGCAGAATAGGTAGCGTTAACGCACGTGTTTAATTTAATAATACTTTACCATAATGTATTGTATTTCACTCTAATAAAATCGAATGGCTCATTCTATTCTAGCGGTTTCAATGTTGAAACTAGTTGTCGGAGACCTGCCTGCATGTGGTGAAATCTTACATGGTTAACTGCATGCTTTCATAACCTACAGCACATTAACGTACCGCTGTCTCCGTCAGGTTTTTGTCAGGTCCCATCAAAAACGGTGTTAGAAAAGGCTCCAGTGGTCTGTGGCTGGAGAAAAATCCATAAATGCACAGTAAAACGGTGGGATAACGCCATGGTTCAGACATAATCGCTTGCGCCTATTGACCTTAACGCTACAAAGCGAACGATGAAGGGGCATTTTGCAATAACTCTTGCTCACCGTGTTTGACCGGGCGACGACTTCTTTTTCTTGTAGGATTACGGTAGTAGACGCTGCTAAGCGCATTACTGCCCTCTACAGGGCACAGTTTGCACCATATTCTCACGTACAGTTCTGTGTCATGCAAGAACTGAAGAACTGCGTTGGCGATCAGTTCATACTTGTCACGGTGTCCAAACAAAGAAAAAATAGAAAAAGCCTTAACTCCAAGTCCTGCCAGTTTAACAAAGAATAGCTATATTTCTTTCTGCCCTATACTTTCTACATTCCAGGAAAACATGTCCTCCTACTGTCTCAAGACTCACACAAGCCAATATTTTTAAGTGTAAAAATGTTTCACCAAAAAAAGTGAGTAAATCATAGTAAACGTTTTTAGAGTGCACTAAAAAATAAACAACATTTTTTCAAAAAATCCCCAAAGAGCATTACAGAAAGCTTTTTCTCCCATCTGCAAAGTTTTAGTCACTAATGAATATTTATGGTTGGATACAGTGAAAAGGTAATACCACTGAGGCTGAACATTTAACAGGGCTTTGTGAGTGTTGTGGGGTTGCAGGAAGTTGCAAAAGACAAAAGTTATTGGAAGTGTTGAGCAGTATGAGTACCACAATCCAGCTATTGTCACAGTTCCTGGAATGTACATTGTTAATAGAGTGTACCATTTTGTTAGTGGACAAATACGTGATTGTGTTTTTTATTTATTTATTCTTAAAATCAACAAGGCCAATTAGTTAATGAAACACCCAAATGTAGATTTTGTTTATTAAAGCATTGTTTTATAGTTTGCTATAATACAGTTTGATATAGGGTCACATTTGTGGGTCATATACGTCATGAAGGCTGCCTCATTTCAGAAAAGTAGAGAATAGGCCAGACCGGCTTTACGAAAGGACGTCATATTAGTTGTAATATTCGACTTGTTCTGGTTATTGATTATAAAGAAGAAATTGAGTCTGATGCAATTATCTTATTCCTTGATTTTTACCAGTTCCTCTAAGCTCTTTAGAAGCTTTTGGATTCCCATCCAATTTTATTAAAGTTGTCCAAATGTTGTACAAAGATATTGATATAATTTTATAATATAATACCGTATAATTTTAAATTCACTAACATCACCAAGGTTTCCCATTCTTCACGGAATAAGACAGGATTGCCCTTTAAGCCCATTTTTATTTTAATTGGTTGTAGAAACATTATCCATTGATATTTTGCGCAATAATAACTTTGTTGGTCTTAATGTCTTTAACAGAGAGATTCGAATCTCACAATTAGCAGATGACACCACTTTATTCTTAAAAGATAAAGAGCAAGTTTCTCCAGTCTTAACTACAATTCATGCTTTCTCTAATGCAATGAAAATATACCAATTTAAAATGAAGTGAAATATTTGGGGATTCATTACGAAAAATGTAATTAGTAGACAGTTTCTGAAATTTTCTCCACGACTATATCCAAAACAAAATATATTTTTAATATGGCTACAAAAAGATCTCTTTTTATCCAAAGCAGATGGATTATCCAGATGTGTGTACCCTTCCCTGTCTTTAGCTGTAGATAATCACACCGCCAACAATATTGGTAAAGTTTCTCTTGATTTTATTTGGAATAATAAATCTCACAAATTGAAGAAATATATTTTAGCAAACAAAGAGTTAGGGGGGTCTTGAAGTCCTGAACTTTGATGATACTAACAACACATTCAAAATTAATTAATTGTTGAAGAGATGCTTTCTTGGGTCAGATTATATTGTATTTTATCCCTAATAATAAATGTAAAAGGTTAGGTGGGCTTTCTTTTTTGATGAAATGTAATGACTCCACTGGTAAATACCCATTAAATTGGCTAGATTTCATCAACAAGCTCTGTTAGGCTGGAAATTGGTTTACAACCACAACCCCCCCCCCCCCCCCCCCCCCCCCCCCCAAAACCATCTTATGGAATAATTCAAATATTCAAATTAGAAATAGATCAATCTGTTTCAATAAATGGGTCAATAAAAACATGTTTTTTATTGCTGATCTATTCAACTCTAATGGCGATCTGTTATCTTATGCGAGTTTTATGAACAATATGTCCCGTTTAAAGAATTTAACTCTGTTATTAAGGCTATTCAAAGTTGTTTAATATGTCTGATGAAAGCTTCCCTTACCCATGAGTCATGTTCTAAACAACTATCCTTGTTATGTTTGGGTGTTTCGCTTTTAAGTAAAGATTGTAATAATTTTACAATTTATTCGTCAACACTCTCAATCAAGAAACTTATTTACTCCAAAGGGGAAATATGTCTGGGGTTCTATAATAAATAACATTCAATGGAGGAAAACATGTTACTCCATTTAAATATTGCATACCCAATAAATTGAGAGAAGTGTATTTTAAAATTCTGCTAATATTATAATGCGCTTTTGTCTAAATACTGTGATTTAGCTGATACATGCACCTTTATAAGAATGAAAATGAAAACATCTGTCATTAGGTTTTCTCTTGTAATGTTTCATCAATTTTCTGGAATGATTTGAGCTCTTATTGTAAAGTTAATATGAACGATAATATGCATTAAGGATGTCATTTGTCTTTTTGAAAACCCAAATAAATCTTTAGAATCTACAGTTAACTTCCCTATCCTTGTGGCAAAGTTTTACTTTCACAAACAAGGTTTCTTAAGAAAATTCCTACTTTTAAAGATTCCTTATGTGAAGTAAACTATTTAGGCTAATCAAAACATTAAGAATAATTGATAATAGAAAATGTACTTCTTTTTGGAGAAATATGATGAGATCTTTCATGTACCATGATGATTAATATCTGTTTGGTGTTTCTTTTTTCCCAGTTCTTTCCATATTTGTCCTATGATTGTGCAATAATTATTTTACTTGTTTAATGTACATAGTTGGAAATGTTCTAGATTTCTAAGAGATGTTGTAATTTTTTTCTTGCAAAAAAAAGTAAAATAGAGTAGGCCTACCCATTATGTTACAAAGTAAGAAAGAAATTAATGTAGTTTACAACTCATGAGAATAAGTCAATTTTATAATGGTTATTTGTCTGAAATGAGACATCTTCAATGACATATGTGGCTGACAAATGCGGAGCCTTCGAAATGAGAGACAGATTTTTTCTCAATGAAGTTTGTGGTGTGTACTTAGAAGGACCAGAACATTCAGTGTCTTAGATTTGAGCTCCAGGTATAGTGTCTTTGCTCCATGCTAGCAGAAGGTGGTGGTAATGAACTATTTTAGTTGATCCTCCGCCGGAAACAGCAAACGGAAGAGAAGAAATGTGTCTGTTGTTGTTTGGTAGTAACGGACTACACGATATTTGGATTACATAATTAGATTACAAAAACCAAGAGTCTGCAAATAGAATAGGATATATATAAAAAATATTTATTACACGGTTAAATAGTAAATAGCAAAAAAAAAAAAATACTGTTTTTGTTCTTTCGTTTTAAAAGAGCTGACCACGCCGGAGCCTCGTGTGAAGATGGAGCGGGCTCGAACAGCTTTTGACCACTGGATGCACAGACACCACTTCACGTTCAGGGATACAAGAGGGAGAAACATAACCGTTCAGTGCAACCTCTGCCTTCCAAAGATCAACATCTTGTCCACTGCAAGGGACTCTACATCTAATCTAAAGAAGCATTTGGAGGTACATTTGCGTGTTTTCTCAATTTTATTATCCAAAGATTGCTGTTTTATACTGTATAACGTCATGAGTTTGTGGAGCGAATATGCAAAAGTAGATTGTTTTTGGTAGATTCGCGATCGAGTACAGATTAAAGCTTTTGTTATTTCTATATGTGAGTAAAAGGATGCACGAGATGATATTATTTTGTGACTTATAAGTAACATTAGGCACTGCATGGTTTTACAAATGCTTTTCAGGCAAAGTTTCAACCGAAACGTGGGGACAGAATCAACAACAAAAGTGGGAGTGGTTTTGAGTTTGTAGGCAACAATTTTATTCTATCAAAAAGTGTTAAGTTAGATGTTAGGTTAGGTGGTAAATTGGAATTAGTTACCCGCTAGTAATAACGTACAATAGATCCAGTCATGGAAGAAGAAAGCTTCATTTGAAATCGATTTGCGGTTTCGCTACGGTGAGCAGAACTGTTCCTGTTTATGTTTCTACAACGCATTTACTATTCGCAAACTCGTTACGTTAGTTAGTGTCGACTCTAAAATGTAGATACAACGTTTGTAACTCTTTATAAAATGTCATTGACGTAATACGTGTTCATTTGTGAATGAGGGGGTAATACCGCGTGTACGCCTCACGGTTTGTTTATTGTGCTTTACAGAAGGAAAATGCCGCTTGTGTTACAATTATAAGATATCCAACAATTCCATCTTACTGTATGTTTGTAAAATATAGTCTAAAACTTAGAAACATGCAAATCCTCGGTAGTCCCATTTTTTTTTTCAATTGAAAAAAAGAGCAAAAGCTCGTCTGAGAAAATGGCGGACGGCAGCAGTTTCGAAGGTGGGATTGGTCAGTAATGTTTTTAAGGCGGGCTTTCTAGTGATGTATACAACTTTGTAGTAATAGTCCGAAATAGTCCCCTATCCCTTATTTATTGAATATCTTATAATCCACTACATTAGAACGGGTGAATGAAAATTGGAGAGTGAATTCAGAAAACGTTGCTTTATAAAAAAGGAAATGAAACATTCCTTTGCAGAATTGTTCGTATACATTAGTATAAAGTAGGCTATCCCCCTCCCTGTTACTAATACATTCAGTATTCAAATGTTCGTATAGTTAAAGGGATAGTTCACCCAAAAATGAAAATTGTCATCATTTACTCACCCTGAAGTTGTTCCAAACCTGTAATTTCTTTTTTCTGCTGAACACAAAAGATATTTTGAAGAATGCAACCAAACAGTTGATGGGGCCCATTTGGTTTGGTTACCGACATTCTCCAAAATACCTGGGGTTGTGTTCAGCAGAAGAAAGAAATTACAGGTTTGGAACAACTTGAGGGTGAGTAAATGATGACAGAATTTAACTTTTTAGGTGAACTATCCCTTTAAGCATGCATTCTGTAGTAGAGCTGAATGGGATTGAATGAGTGAACTGGGTATTCTCCCTAAATAATGCACAATATATGGGATTGGGGTGAGCTAAATTTCTATATGGCATGGTTTGTGAAATGTTCATTCCTAACAGTATGGTGATTTTTTTATTATTCTTCAAAGCGCTTTATCTGTTCAAACTACTAGCAATGTAATGGTATGACGGTTTTACGGTACACGGTTTTAAATAAAGACGGTTATTGTAACAAGTTAGGGTTTTATTTTGAATAAAACCAAAATAAGAATTTTTTCTATTTACTTTACGTTTAATTAAAAGAGAATCATAAATGTCTAAATTGCGACTTTCTCCTCTTTCATTTAAGTGTCACTCACCTTGCCAGATGCGCAAACGGCAGCACACCGAAATGTCGGAGCCTGAGCCTCTTTTTCTCCCACCCAAGCGGCTGAAGTCCGCTGTCTGGGAATATTTTGGGTATTTAAAAGACCCAGGAGGCACCATCATTGTTGATGGTTATCCAGTTTGTAGAAGTTGTCGGAAAAAAGTGTCGGCACGGTCAGGCAACACTTCAAACATGATGCACCATCTCCGTGACCACCACCCCAAGGAATTTGCAAAGATGAATGTAAGTGACAATACTATAAATCGCCAACTAATAAATTATAGCCCGCCTTTCATAAAATACATAAGCAAATGGAATACACTTCAAGTTTTGAAATGAATAATTTTTTGATAGGTCAACATTTTGTTGATGCATTCTGTAAGCCCTAAATGCAAAAATACTATAGGGCAACATACAAAAAAAAAACATCAAGTGTATAATCGTGTTATATTGTACCGTGAAGATCTCATACCGTTACACTTCTAGCCTAGATCAGCTTGCCTGAAAGCTACTGTCCCGCTTTGTCCAACATGTTAAATGATAGTTCACCCCCCCCAAAAATTGTCATCATTTACTCATCCTGATGTTGTCCCAAACCTGTACAAGTTACTTTTGTCTGTGAAACACAAAAGATATTTTGAAGAATGTTTTGAGTCGGGATGTCATGGAATATTAAGTATCTGCCGATACAGAGTCCCAATCCGATACTTGTAATTTCCTTGTGCTTGGTGTACAACTTCCAGTACAATTAAGTTATTAAAATCAATCTAATGTATGGGCCGTGCAGAGCGTTTCTCGGGGACAGGGACTCAGATGTAAAAAGGGACAAATGCAAATTTCTTTATAAAAATAATAATAATGCAAACAGGTCATTGGACTACACGTATAAAAAAATGAAAATGGGTGTGCCATGGATAAATAATGGAATAGTCTTAAGGGTACGTTTACACGACAACGATACGCTTAAACCGGAGAAATTTTTCCTTTAAGTTTTCCGCGTACATTTTCAAAACGATCCCCTTTCACACGGATCAGTGGAAACGACTAAAAATGCTGTATTCTTCTATAGACACTATATACTGAACACGTAAAACGCATGTGCATGACATCATCATCTTCAGAGATTCACTTTTTTGTTGTTTACAAGGAGACCGGTTTTAAGAACGTGCACTTTGAAAACCGTTTTCAAAAGTTTGCATTTTCAGGCACCCATAAACCTGTTGTCGTGTAAATGAATGGCCAAAACGCATAAACTTTTACGTTTTTAGCTGAAAGCGGTGTCTTGTAAACTGCCCCTAAGCACAGACAATAATGAAATTTAAACCACATTGTTTATGAAAGTAAAATGAGAAAAAAAGTGCTAGTTAATAATGAATTAAGGTTTTTTTTTTTTTTTAAAGAAACATCATAAATTAATATTACTTTTTCAAATAACAGCAGTGCTGTTTGAGCTGCGTTTGCTCAAGCTGAAGAGCTAAATGAACAGTCTTATATGAGATTAATCATACATTTATACAACATAAACATATTATAACTAGGGATGGGAATTGAAAACCGATTCCACTCGAGAACTGGTTCTAAGTTTTATGAACCGTCGATATTGTATGCCCTCAACGTTAACGAGTCCTCTTATCGATGCTCCTACACCAAAGCGAATTTTTGTCCTGCCATAGTCTTATTTGATCGGTGAGTAATGTATACGAACTGCTGCGCTTCGGAGCCAGGCGAAAATATAAACAAGTCTTCACCGTCTCCTGAGCGCTGTCTTGCTCTCTCTCCCTGGCACATATTAATCAAAGTAAATCAGTAAAAGGTCGGAAGACCATAATTTCATGTGGAGCATTCGGATATAATTATTTTCCTGAATTACCGCTGGGTGTGAATTGTGCTAAAATACCTTATCTTCTCTGAAAAGCGTTCCGCACATTCAGCTGACATAAACCACACTTTAAATAAACTAAAAAACCTATTCAGTGATTAAATGTTTTCTGTGTTGACACAGATCTTGTGGGATGTCCTAGCTGCCGGGATAATCACACAACGCGTACACATCCGATAATGACACGACCAATATAACGCAAAATAATTACTCCTTTGAACCGATTCATAATGAATGTTTAAAACAACTGATATTTCCAACACCAAACTCACAAGACATTTGAATCGGTGTATAACTAATCGGTAACACTTTACAATAAAGTTCCATTCATTATATAAATTACATAAAGTACAGTTTGCTTACGCTTTAAAACAAATAAAACCACTTGGGGTTTTTTTGCAGAAAAAGCATATGACTACTTTTTTCCACACATTGCTATCAGGAATCGATAAGAGAATCGTTAAAGAATCGGGTCGATAAGCAGAATCGTCAGTGGCATTGATATTGATAAAATCTTATCAATTCCCATCCCTAATTATAACTTATCTGCACAAAATGATGCGAATGCACAAGTGAACTGTACATGCTAGTCAAAATGTGTGATCCTGTTGTGAATGTCCTCTTCTCGTAACATTGCTGAAGTATGGCAACTAAACACAAATAATTCACAATGTTTTTTAAAAATAGTGTTCTCTTTATAACGTTATGTAGGCTATATGACAGTCCTGTATCTCTCTTGTATCCAAAATATTCCCAAACCACAGATCTTAATTTTTTTTTGTCCTTATCCTGCCCTGAATTCTCCTTACCTTTTTCTTCCATGTCGTTCAGTAGTCCCACTGTGTTCTGTTCTTGCGCTATATTAAGGCATGCTGCATTCAGATTGCACACGGCCATTCACATGTCTAAAAAAATGTGGAAAACGCGAGAAGGGTATAACCGCAACCTGGAGATCTCCAAATGGGGGTGGGAACTCCAAAACAGGGTGGGAGCTCCAAAATAGGGCGTGGCTACCTCTCATTGGCAGATAGGCACATGAGACGCATACACGATTTTAGCGATTTTAGCTAAACTCCAGTTTAGCGCAAACTCCGCACCAAGGCCGATTCTACAGTGCTGATTTCCTACACAATGCTATGCTACAACAAATTCTAACCCCTAAAGCTACCCTACACCTAACTCTAACCTAAACCAGTGAAATAGACTGCATGGCAGTTAATAAGCTTAATAAGCGATATGAGATCGCTGAGCCGGGCAGATCCGTAACTCCCCAACCGGACCTCACTGTCTGTCTGCTCTTGCTAATCAATCATAAGCCGCGTTCTCCATGAAGACAAAAAAGTTTCAGCAAAGGATGAATGGATTTCCAGCCCTTGCATTAGCTCTACTGCTACATATATTTATGGAGACGTGCAATAAAAAACCTGGGCTAGGGCTGCATAACGATTAATCGCGACTAATCGTTTGCAGAATAAACGTTTTTGTTTACATCATATGTGTGTGTACTGTTTAATAATTATGTATATATAAATACACAAACATGCATGTATAATTTTAAGAAAAAATTATTATAATTATTATATATTTATTTATGAAGTATTTATAATTATATATAATATAAATTATATTTAAATAAAATGTATATAAACATGTAAATATTTTTTAAATATATACATGCAGGTGTGTGTATTTATAAATACATAATTATTTTACACAGTAGACACACATGTAAGATGTAAACAAAAACTTTTATTCTGCAAATGATTAGTTGTAAATAATCGTTATACAGCCCTACCCTTTACAGCTATGATCAGCTTTTCGTCCATCTTGGCTGATCTTTCGATGTTGTTATGGAAAGGATGAAGCTGATCGGTTGGTTCTTGTCATATGACCTGCGGTGCGCCTGCAGCATTCTGAAAAGTTTAGATTTTTTCATCTCGCTGCGGTGTAGACGCACGCACCTGAAAAAATGAGTGTCACTGTGCCATTGCTTTCTATTTGAGCATGCATGTTTTGCGTCTACATTTAAAATAACTAACTTGAGCGTGGAAAAGAAGCGACGTGAATGGCCCTTGGGGGCTGGTGGAAAATCGTGCTTTCTGCGGTATAGAAATCACGCATGCTCACATCATGATTTTATTACGATTTCGATTAATTGCACAGCCCTAGCTAGAAGAGACCTCATTGGTTATTGCGTGTCACGCACATTTGAGCTTCTTTTCCTTTTAATGGTGGTTGGCAAACCCACTTGAAGATCCATATAGCCACTTCCTGCGTGACAGCTGACGTAAAATAAAGGATCGGGCTTAGGATAGCCTATACTGAACATATAAAAAAAAAAAAAAAAAAAAAAAGGTTAATCAGCCATGATACTGATCCATAGACGGCTCAGGACAATCACTAGTTTTGACTATACAATTAAAGCCACTGGAGTTCAAAACAGAATTGAGCCCCAATGGCTTTTATTGTATGGATAAAAACAGTTCAAGAAGGACTCGTATCCTTCATAGGATTCATTATTGTTTTCAAGCCTAGAAGAAATAAGTTCCAAAAGTCCTTTTTAAATGAAAAATAATAAATCTTTCATCTTCTAGGGCAAGGCATACCTATTAGTTAATGTTTTAAAGTGTTTCATGTGTCTTGGTTTCACCAAGTTTAAGCAAAGAAAATAAATGTCTTGTTTTAATTTTTCTTTGTCCTCCAGAGAAAGCATTCTGTGCCGTGTAGGAAGAGAATAAGGGATGCACAAAGCAGTGATGGACCAAGCAATTATGGACCAAGCATTTTGGAAAATCAAACCGAAGAATCAGCCGAAGCAAAAGAAGCCAAGGCCGATCCCACCATTTATTATCAAACGCAATCCAGGCTAAATGCACTGGTTTTTAATTTTATTGTGGAGGATGTGCAACCCATTTCAATTCTAGAGCAACCTGGTTTCAGAAAGTTGATTGAAGCATTAAGCAGAGGCAAAAAAGTAATGAGCCGAAACGCTTTTGTCGCCAGGCTTGATGTAGCATTTGATAAAATGAAAGGGGAGATAAAAGCAAAACTCGACAAAGTACAGACATTGTGTACAACTGCTGACATATGGTCGGTGCAGGACAGAAGTTATTTCGGAATGACTTGTCATTGGCTTGAGGACAATCTCGAAAGGAAGTCTGCTGCTCTTGCCTGCACAAGAATCCCTATCAGCTACACTTGTGAAACCATTATAGCTAAAATTCAAGAAACCCACTCTTCCTATAACATTGAGAGCAAAGTTCAGGCCACTGTCACTGACAATGGTAACAATTTCGTGAAAGCTTTTAAAGAGTTCTCATCTGAGGACGACCAAGAAGTGGAGGACAGTCGTTTTGAGGATTTGGGCAGTATTCTTTGTGATGGAGAAATGGGTGGAGACTTCTTTCTGAGTTATTTCTTACCACCCCACCAAAGGTGTGCTGCCCAAACATTGAACTTGATTGCATCAAAGGATCTAGCAGATGCTGTCTCAAAGGGACCGTCTGGTAAATTGCACAGTAGCGCAACTGCAAAATGTGCAGCAATATGGCACAAGACCCATTCCTCTACGGAAGCTACTGAGGCAATGGAATCTATTGCAAAAATGACAATCGCAGTACCTTGCCTGAATAAGTGGAGCTCAGAATATTATGCTGCTAACAAACTGATGTCACTTACTGATTCACAGCTCAACGAATTGACTGAAGCCTTAGGTGTCTCAGGTTTTACGCCTGATGAAACTGCGTATCTCACAGAATATACAGATGTCTTCAAACCAGTGGCTTTTGCCCTTGACCTTTTGCAGGGAGAAGAAAAGTGTTTCCTTGGCATTGTGATACCAACGTTGTTGACCCTCAAAAGGAAGCTCGAGGAGAAGGCAGCAAACACCCGCCTTTTCTCCAAGGTCATTCAGGACACCGTTAAGGCAATTGACTCTGGCTTTAAGCAGGTATTTGACAGTTCTGATGCCAGATTGGCTACAGCCACCATGCCACAATTTAGATTGTGGTGGTTACCAGAAGATGAGAGGGAAGCTCTTCGGGCACAGTTGATCACTGAGGTAGTACAGGTAGACCAAGGGACTGAAGAAACCGAGACCAATGGAGGCTCTGTTCATGAGGATGAATTCTTCTCGTATGGACCTGGAAGTTCTGGCAACAAAAGTGGCAAGAGGGAAGCAGCAGAAGAGGTATGGCTGTATCTCCAGGGCACAAACAAAGATCTGAAATGCCTAAATGAATTTCCAGGTGTGAAAAAAGTGTTCATCAAGTTCAACACAACTTTGCCCTCAAGTTCGCCAGTACAACAGCTCTTCAGCAATGGGGCCAATGCTGTTACCCCAAAAGGAAATCATCTCTCCGATGAACATTTTGAGCGTGTACTCCTTTTACGTTACAACAGCAAAATCACCACTGCTTTGGAGTAATTCATGGAGTAACTTTGCTGATGTTCATTGTAAAATAAACGTAATTTTTTTTCTGTATAGTTCATAGGATATATGTTCTGTCTCCCCCCTACCACCCCCCCAAAATATTACAACTATTCCACACAAATGCATGTGCCACCAAATACAATTTGGAAAACATTTATTTCGTAGTAAATAAATCAGGTAAACAAAGAAATTTGTTACTTTTAAAGTTTGGACTAGTGATTCTAGAGCTGTTCTTAGGACATGGTAGTCATTGAATAATTGAGATGGATAAGATTAGATCTTACTCTAAATTGATATTCAAGTCATGTTCAGGGCTGTTGTAAAATACTTAAAAGCATTACTGTAACCACACATTAATGCGCCAAGTTGCATTGCTTAGCAACTGTAAACAAACTATATCACTTGGTGGAGGAACTGTTTCTGATTCTCATTACTAATAAAAGTGTTTTTGAACATTGGCCTCTCTTATTTAATGGTAAGTGCCATTTTGTGAGAGCAAGAAGACAATTAAAAACACAGTGATTTTACCATGATTATGTGGGTTTTAGGCAGCTAATCTGTGTTTTTACCTGTGGTAAAACCCCACTAACACACAGCCTTAAGGTGTGTATTTCTTTAACTTGTTCTTTTGGGATAGAAGATATGCTTTATATCATTAGAGTACTTCATTGTTTTGACCTTTAATGTTTAAGAAGCTTATTCCAAAGAAATATGTTTGGCTACAGTTAAAAACAACACCTAAGGAGCAATATTTTTTGTACTCCGTAGAGGCCATAATTCATATCACTATGTGAACGAACTTCTGACTCATGCAAGATACTATCATCATACAGAGGTGTCAAACTCAGCTTTTGGAAGGATACAGTCCTGCAGACCAACCCTAATCTAAGAGCAGCTGCCAAAGACCTTGATTAATTGGTTCACTGTTGGAGGTAAAGTCTGCAGGAAGGAGGTCCTCAGGAACAGAGTTTGACATCCCTGATCTTATCCACTCTATTTTGCAATGTGGAAGTGGGTATTTTCTATAAATATTCAAGACTTCTGATTCATAAGCCATTATTGACAAATATTTAAAAAAAGAACAATGTTTGGAAGCAACGTAACATTAAAATCCAGAGGCTGAGCTTCTTTCATAGATCTTTTGTGATGAATAATAAATGAAATTCCCTGAGTCTGATAAAAAAAAAAAACATTTATTACCCAATTTATTAGTTTGCATGATTCACAAGCACTTTAGAACAAGGAGTTTGCCTATATGTGAGATTCATTTTGTTGAAAATTATATCAAACCGGGAAGAGAGTACTTGCAGTTTATGAGAGCTGCCGTATGCAAGAACAGTACTGCGAGCAATACCAGTTATAAGAAACGAACAGGTAATGATCTCTGTGTTACTTCACAATCTGCTAAACATCGCTGAAGATTACATTGCTTGGCAGAACGATTTTTGTTAGTTATAAATTAATCATTTTGTGTTGCTGTTTGCTTATTTTATGCAATATTTGGCAGCTATATGTAGGAACAAACTGAGAAAATCCCTATGTGAAGCTGTGGTTTAAAGTGATTTTAGAATCGCTAAAGTAAAGCTTTATGTGGCTAGTTAGGATTTTTTTAAATGTTTTTAAAAGAAGTCTTATGCTCACAAGGCAGCATTCGTTTTATGAAAAATACAGAGAAAACAAATATTAATATTTATTATAATAATTTAAATATATTTTAATATTCAATATATTCCTGTGATATCAAAACTGAATTTTCAGTAGCCAATAGGCTACTTGTGTACAATCGGATCCAATTAACAGCTCTGTCATTCAATCATATTTTAACAGATCAAACAAAAAAGCAAATCGATGCATGAGGAGAAAAATAAGTTTCTTAAAGTTCCGTAAATTTCCATCGAACCTCCCCCTCCATCCAATCAGATATTAGCCCCGCCAATTCAGCAACTCCTCCCGTGAATGCCTCAGGTGGAACTGTAAGAGTTCTGATGAAAAATTAAACTTTAAAGGGACATTAAGTAAGAATTACTCCCATATAGTGGTGAAATTTTATTTTGCAATTCAAACGAATTGTGCTCTCCAGCGCCTCACGTTTTCAAATGCGTGTTGCATCTACGGTAGCCGTTATGTATCAAAATGCTATGACAGGATGTCTTCTAATAGCACTTTGTCGAGTTTTCCTTCGGGTGAACAGGTTTTTTATTTCAAACAAACTTCAAATTGACACAACGAACAAACGAATGTTACAGTATGAAGTAATGAGTGTCAAAAACTTGAACTATTGTAATTAGTAGTTATGCCTTGTTTACTCGTTATATGTTTTTGAAGTATGTGCATTGTTAGATATCATCATCAGATGATTCAACAGTAGGGAGAGGAAGAAGTAACGTTAGAGGTAGAGGAAGAGGACAGAGAGGCAGTGGATCAGTGGGATCTAGGCGAGGAGGTGGACGAGGAGGAAGAGGAGGAGAGTGAGAGTCAATACAACCACGACAAAGATGCCCGTCAGCTACAAGGGCTAACGTTACAGAATTTATGCTGTATTATTCAATGTGAGGTCACAGTATAAATGATAAATGACAGAAAATATCAGATAACATAAAAATTGAAGTAGACTTAGCTATGCAAACAATGCAAGAACAATCATATGCTCTATTAAAATATACTTGTATCGAATTTCTAGCTTACAAAAGAAACTTTTTTTAGCGCCTTCTCTACTTTACTCATAGCTGCTATTCATCAAAGAGCCTGTTTAACTTTTAACTGTAAATATTCTTCTGTCTATATAATAAAGTAAACAACCAAGCATTTAAAAAAAAACCTTGTAATTAAGACTGTAACATTGATTTACCTGTCGAGGAGAAAGCAGGCAACTTCAGCGTCTCTTTTGAATTCTTTCTCCTGCATTAGCTCTTTACACCGGGAAAAAGCAATCCCGACATTCACTCGTGTTTTTTGTATCCGGTCACGTTTCCTTTTACGATCATTTTTGGTCTGTTTTGGCGAAGGGGATTTCTTATCCAGTGGCTCGGCATAGGTATGGTCCGCCATTAAAAATAAAAGTGACAAGCGCCTCTCACTGCTCTGCTCCTCCGTTTCTGCTGCTTTCAGTTACGTCACGCTGCGGCTCTGAACGAAAACGCGTTGTGGAAACGCGTTGGCGTACTTTTTGTCCCTCTCTGCTATTATAGTTTTTGAAGATGGTGGAACTATGGAAGCCTCCGTGGACTTACCCGTCCCATGTATATAAATATAATAAATTCTTCGTTTACGAGGATAAATCAGATAATTGGCAGAGGTATGTGTACACCATTGGGGACATATTTATGAATAAAAATATTGATTTTAGATTATAAATTACCTAAAAAGTTATAGTCTTTAATCCTTGTAGGCTTTCATGTTTATCGAAAAATAGAATGAAATAAAAAGAACTGAAGGACAGTCGACTCGACTGTATAAATGAAATGAAACGGTGTTATGTATGGATTCGTGAGTGAACACCTATGGAGAAACTTTAATTCAATTGAGTTAATTTAACTGAGGTTCAGGAGCGGGACCACGCCTTAACCAATCACCTAACTTCTCGAAACCTTCTTATCGGGCCGTCCCTTACAGTAGGCTACTGTTTGTCTAGTTCTCTCAAACCCTCCCTTCCCTTCCATCTCTCATCCATTCAAGCACTTTTACCAACCCCTGTTCTCTTCCCTTCCAGGTTGTATCAGGGGGTCCTAATCACTGTACATTAACTGAGATGGGCCGCCGGTGTTCTGACGATTCATGCTACCCATCGAGATTTGCTACTTATATACGCATGTGCAGACTCACAGTTTTTTTTAACAAAAGGTAAATTTACATGTGTTATCAGGTAATTTTCGTTTAAAAAATGCTAACTACCATATTAATATTTGTACGGTCAGCCAGCTGAACAAGAATAACTGAAAGTTTCAGTTTCAAGGAAAGGTGTGCTTTGACAAGTCAAAGATGAATTCTTTTCACACCGTTTTAAAAATAAAAACAGTAGCCTAGTCTACAGTAGGCTATACAGTAGCTACTCATAACTTAGAATTGTATTATAATTGTATTTCATATAATATTAATCTACATTCTGTGATCGATTCGTGCTACTGTAGCATTTTTCGACAAGGCAGCACAAATCGTCAGAACACCGGCGCCAACACCAGACGCCCAGATCAACCTGACTTCCATCCCTTTCCCCCTTCCTCTTCATCCTCTCCCTATTCATCCCTATCTTTCTTCAATAAATAATTCTCTAACATTCATGGTTGTGGCATGGTCCTTGCTCGTGAACGGGCATTTGCTGCGTGACATTGAGTAAATGGGGCCAATCCGTAAGCCTTTCTAGTAGGCCTAATCAGTTTCAAAAGTTTAGCCACATGAGATAATGTGCTTATTAATACGATTTTAGTTAAAAATGACTCACTATGCTTTTCTGTGTAAAGTTATCAAATTTTACAACTTTTTGCACCTGTTTAACCTGTAGAAATACGGTGAAGTCATTGACAGGCTGTTAATAGGATTGCAATTGATCCGTTTATTTGATTGTTCTAGTTCAGGGTTTCCCAAATGGGGGTTCACGAGGGAACTGCGCGTGGAGTTGAGGAAAAGCTGAATAAATGGAATGTGAAATTGTATTAATTAATCCACATAATCCTCTAGTCTAGCTCCTCCGCACCAGACGTCCAGTGAGGAGAAGCGAATGCAATTTGGGCCTAATAGGTGGAGCTAGAATATCCAACCACACCCTAACCCACAACTCTATCCCTCCTCCACCCCATGAGACGTCCAGAGAGGAGGAGCTGGATGTGTTTTGACTCGGAGTAGCACTTGAAGCAGGGTCGGGCCTGGTTTGTATGGGAGACCGCTTGAGAATACCAGGTGATATGGCTTTTGCTTTATCTTCACTACTCAGCTAATACACTTCATTGGTCGGCTCTGACAGCTTTTACTTTATCCTTTCAAATTCAATTGTTTCATTTATTTTCTTTCATTTTTCATTTTCACTGTAGGAGGCGATCGTCAAGCTTTTTTTCTCTCCGTCTACATCTCAGCGCTTGTTCTTTTGTAACCACTCCTCGTCAGCTTCAAGTAAAACAGGTTCCCAAACTTTACCAGCTGATCCCTAATATTTAAATAATTCAACACACATTCGCATGTTCACGGTTTTCTGATGTAGGTAACGGTCACATGAGGACATGCAAGTAAACAGATGACATATTGCTTTTTTTTTCTCTTTCAAAATTGGTTTTATTTTAACCCTTTCATGCATGAATTATGATAACCTCAGTCAGGATTTTTTTTCCTATGTGTTTTTATTGCTCTTAGGGCATGAAAAACAAGATTTGATTTTTTTTTTTAAACAAAATTTTCAAAGAGATTTTCAGATGTCCACTTGAGTGGACAGTATGCATTTAAGGTTTAAACTGAAGAGATACTGTATTAAACCTAATACAATAATCAAACAGATAAAGTATGTGTATTAGTTATGTGTATAACAAACTAATCATTACAATTATATCAAATCATGTGAAAACTAAAATATATATAAAAAAAATATAAATCCAAAATATTGCAAAGACAATTGACCTTCATACAAGTTGCACTTCGTGTATCTTTGATATCAGAACATGAGGACGTGATTCCATCAGAATTGTCTACAGCCTGTCAAGGTACAACAGTGGAAACCACTCAGATGCTCCCTCCAGTGTGCCAGAGTATGTCAATTTACCCTTATTAGCTGATAATTCTGATTATGTTAGAGATAGACACATTTCTAGCATAGCCCTCTTCTGAGAAGACCTAGCGATACGGTTTTTTCAATCTCATCTGAAATGAGCAGTGTTGGGGCAGGCATAACGCATTCAGATTACTTTTTTGATGTTACAAGTAAAGTAATGTGTTAAAAGTAACATGCATTACATAATCAGATTTGTTTTAATGTTACGAGTAAAGTAATGTATTACAAGTAATATGCATTACCTAATCAGATTACTTTTTGATCTAACAAGTAATTAATTGCAAGTAATGTGCATTACCTAATTAGATCACTTTTTGTTGTTACGAATAAAGAAACGCATTACAAGTAACATGCATTACGTAATGAGTACTTTTTGATGTTACGAGTAAAGAAACGCATTACAATAACGTGCATTACAAAATCAGATTACTTTTTGATCTAACAAGTAATGCATTAGAAGTAAAATGCATGACGTTATCAGATTACTGTTTGATGTTACGAGTAAGTAAATGCATTACAAGCAACATTCATTCCGTAAACAGATAACTTTTTGATCTAAGTACTGCATTACGTAATTAGATTACTTTTTTGATGAAATGAGTAAAGTAATGCATTACAAGTCACATAAATTATGTAATTACATTACTTTTTTAGATGTCAATGAAAATTACATTCTAATAATACAAATACATTTATTTACAGTAAAAAAAAAGTTACCGCAGATTAAGTATTTTCAAAAACAATATTCACAGTATAAAGTATGAATTGTAGCTGAAATATAGCCATTGATACATGAGGTCCACTATAGTGGACAGATGATAAATCTGAATTTTTTTCCCCCAATCTAAAATCAAAACTTGGAAAATGTTACTGTGATATGACTCATCAGATATTGCTTGATGCTGCAATATTTTTTTTTTTACCTACAAGAGTCTCCTAGTATAGAAGGAATGGGTGGATATTCCAGAGCAACTTGGCATTTCTGACTGACCATTGGCCATCTTGGTTTGGAGGGGGAAAAATCAAAACACAATGGCTTATAACTTGGTTGCAATGTATAGGATGATGCACCAGGATCCACTGAAGAGATTGATGTGCAACTTTGCCATCAAAACCCTTGCAAATTGCTTTTTAAATAGCTGTCCACTGTAGTGACCACTATGCGTGAAAGGGCTAATATTTATATATAGGACTGCGAGTACAGGGCCTATTAATATATTGTTTTAACTCGAATTATAAAAATGAAGATATAAATATATATATATATTGTAACTATCCCGTAAAAAAAAGGAAAAAAAGAATATATGATAGGTCTAATTATCGGCCTAATAATTATTTGATTTTATGCAGCAAGTTACAATTCTAATATTTGTCTAAAGTTCTTTACTTTCAAACTTTTAGATCTTCAAGCTTATAGAAAACAGAACAAAATGGTTTCTTTTTTACGTGAATTGACAACCGAGTCAATTACTTGTAGCTTTTTATAATAAGCTCAGACTCCGGGATTTTCTCCTGATTGTGTCAAGAAAATATTTATACTCAGTATCAGCAACACGGAGCAAAATTACAACAGCCTGGAAATATAATGTATATTTTATCAAGTTTTATCTTATGTTCTTAAACTTTTCTCCTGCAGTCAAATGACCGTGATACCAGCTGGTGTGTTACTGCCGCTTGCATTGGCCACTCAGTCCAGCCAGCTGATATTGAGCTCAGAACACATCACCTATCACCTATCACTCACACTACAAGGATTTGCATTCATTTATTGTTGAGCATCTTTTTATATGACTCAATTCTTTTACATGATCTGTGTTTTATTGAGTTTTACAGTATCTCAAATAAAGTGGTCAAATGACTGTGATCCCGACTTTTGAGATGAATATCTTGAGACTACACTGGATGTGTCCAAGCGAAAGCTGCAAATCCATGGCCACGTACACACTGCAGCTAAACTTGGTTTTGAATTCAGGATCTGAGGAGGAGATCTCCATAAAATCCAATCCCTGTTTATGTGGTAAATCCTTTCTGATAGTTTGGCATGAATTGCCCCATCTGTCCCAATACTTTAAAACGTCATAGAATTAGACCACTTTCTCTCTCTCTGACCACATGTAAATATCAGAAATTTTTATTGAACAACTCAATCTTAATGATGACAAATGTAAAGGGGCAAATTCTATTTCAGTACAAAAAAAAGGGGTCGCAGGACAGGAAACACAGCAGCAGTCGTTTTCTCTAGTCCATTCTGGCCTTCAGGGTGCGTGTGGTAATCTTATCCTTCTCGCTGTGGAATAACCAAAAACAAAAACTCACTGAATTCAACTAGAAATGTAAAAATAAAAAAAAACTTCATAGTCTGAATCTGTACCATGCATTGCTACACTTCAAGAAATCAAACAAAATGAATTACGTCAGGGGTCAACATTTGGTATAACTAAGATTTTTAATGTTAATAAATAAGTCTCTTATACTCACCATGGCTGCATTTTATTTGATCATATTGTTAACAATTACATTTAAAAAAAAACGTTTTCTATATATATATATATATATATTTTTTTTTTAAAGTAATTTATTCTTGTGATGGCAAAGCTGAATTTTCAGCACCATTACTCCAGTCTTCAGTCACGTGATCCTTCAGAAATCATTCTAATATGCTGATTTAGTGCTCAATAATTAATAATGGTTCAATAATATTAATAATTATCAATGTTGAAAACATTGTTTTGCTCCTTAATATTTTTGTGGAAACTGATAATATTTTTTATAGAATTATTTGATGAAGAGAAAGTTAAAAAGAACAGCATTCATTTAAATTGTAAAGACATGTATAATGTTATGAATCAATTTAATTGTCCTGGTTGAATAAAAATATAATTTTTTATTTAAAAAGAAAAAAAGTTTAGGGAAAGTAATATTTTTTTTTCATGGTAGCATCATGGTTTCCATCAAAATATAAAGCAACAAACTGTTTTCAATATTGTTAATAATGTTAAGAAATGTTACTTGAACAGCAAATCAGCATATTAGAATGATTTCTGAAGGTTTCTGAAAATTCAGCTTTGCCATATCAGGAATAAATTAAAAATTTAAATATATTAAAATAGAAAACAGTTGTTTTAAACTGTAATCATATTTTACAATATTACAGTGTTTATGGTCAAATAAATGCAGCCTTGGTAAGCAGATGAGACTTTTCAAAAACATTAAAAAGTTTTAAGTTCAGTAGAAATATGACATTCTTCACATAATGTGTTCCGTGCAGTTTAAAGTCAGTTGATTAAAAGTGAATGATTTTCATACTATAACTACGGTTGATGACATTTGATGATACACTTACATGACATGAACAATGACTCCCATTCCAGACACTGCGTCTCTGTCAACAGCGTTCAGCATGGCCTGTGAGATGGTCTCAAACAAATCGTCCGGTTTCTAGAGAATACAATCAACAGCATCGTCTATGAGACTACCAGGTCTACATCATAAACCAGCCTTCATGTCCAATACAGTGATGCACACAGGTTCTATTCCATTCCACCTACCATGTCAGGTTCCCATAGCGACTCACACATGCCGTACATCTGCTCTGAGCAAGTACCGCTCACAACAAAGTCTTCTGTTACCATTGGGCATCCAATAAGATCAAGGGAGCAGATGAAGGGTTCGAAGGTCTTAGGGTCTAGACCAGCAATCACAGGCTCAATATAGTACGGCCCAAACCTGAGAAAGGGACATGAAAGGTTGGAATTATGTACACAGTGTGCATGGGAATGTTATTTCAGAGAAAGGCAAAGGTGTTAAACATATCAGGGCAGTGTGTCCTGTTCCCTGTGCCTGAAAGCACACCAACAGCACACATTTTCTCTTCCAAAGCAAACACACCTGATTCAACCCATCAGCTCCTTAGTAGAAACGAAATGGATAGATCATTCAAAATGTGTACTGTTGGTGTGCATCCAGAAACAGGGTTGGAAACACTGTCTTAGCATCTTAGATTACTGACATTGCAGTGTATTGCTCTCACCACATCTGCATGTTCACACAAGTGATCAGGGACCCTGGACATCTTTCTTCTGGTGTTTCTCAGAGTCAGTAGAAAAGGACTCTTTAGTGTACTAAGCTATTGTAATTGTGATCTTAAATCATCTGTTATCACCTGTAAGCTGTTAGTGTCTTATGGACCGTTCCACAGGTGCATGTCCAATAATTGTTTATATGGCTCACTGAACAAGTACGAAGAATATAGTTTGACCCTTTCCATTCAAGATCTGAAAAGCTTATTTGGATTTTACAAAATTATCTTTAAATACAATATCCTAATAAAGGGATTTTTTGTATATTTTTATACATGCAAGTCAAAATCAGCTAAGGAGTAATAATAAACAAATGGGTTTAAATTAAATATTTTTGTTATAAGAGACAATAAAAACAACTTTGTGAATCAAAACCACTCCTTTCCTGGTAAAAAATAAATAATAATAATTAACTTGTTTTTTTAATAGTCTGTGACAGTTGAATGGAACATTTTTGACAAGCCAAACTTAATGTCTGAGTAACATGTCATTTATTTAAGCCACAAAATACACTTAATTCCGTAAAATAAGTATAATGAACTACGCAAAAAGCATTTCAAACTTCTCCAGCACGTTTTATAATTACCCAAAATTCAAACATAGTTCATTCATCGCGCAGGTTATCAAAAGCTTGCTCCGGGCGAGGTGAACAGCATTTAAGGAATTCTACGAGCATCTCTACAGATCATAGGTGGGAACGGAAAAACAACCTGGTATTGGATTTCTGTCAAAACTAAATCTCCCTCACCTAAATGATGAGCAGCACACTTTTCTCGATTCTCCAATGGAGTTGAAAGAACTAAAGGAGGCTCTAGAGTCAATGAACACGGGTACGGCCCCTGGTCTGGACGGTTTATCCCCGCGGCTGTATTTGGTTATGGGATCTAATTGAACCACTCCTTCTCAAATCCTTAAACTTTGCAATAGATAGAGGTTGTTTCCACAGAGGTCAGAATATCTTACTGGTTCTGAAAAAAGGAATAATCCCCATTGCTGTTCAAGCTATAGGCCGATTTCTTTAATTAGTACAGATGTCAAGGTATATGCTGAAGTTTTAGCCCAACGTTTAGGAACAGTCGCCAGCTCCCTGATCTCCTATGACCAAACAGAATCTCTCAAGGGACATTTTGCTATGGATAACGCACGACGCCTTCTGAAAAGTATTGACGCATCTGACTTTGTCTAACGAACAGCGCGCTATCCTCTCACTAGAGGCCGAGAAAGCCTTCGACCGGGTCGAGTAGACATACCTATCGTCTGTTTTAACTTGCTTTGGCTCTCGCTTTTTTCAGATGATCCAGATTTTATCTACGAACACCTGCACGAATATCCACAGGTTTATGCTTTTCAAGAGCCTTTCAGTTGAGTAGAGGCACAAGACAAGGTTGCCCATTATCACCATTGCTATTTGCAACTTCATTAGAGGCTCTGGCGCAGGCAATTCATCAGGATCACATAATCTCCTGTCACTACAGGCGGTTCCAAACATTACATTTCTCTTTTTGTGGATGATATCTTACTGTATAAGTCTAACTTTTCCATTTCTCTCCCTGAATGTCTTAGAATATTTAAAGATTTTAGCAATGTGAGTGGCTACAAAATTAACTCAATTAATTTGAATAAAATTAATTAAAAAAAATCTGTATTGATGCCCTTGTCAGCATCGGCCAATACTGCTTTAGTGTCCTCCTCGATTCCAATTAGTAAGACATTTCAATATTTAGGAATTCAGATTTTTCCCACGTTGCAGGATATTGCCAAATAATAAGCAAAATAATAGTTCTTTACTTACTGCTATTCAGTGTTTTGTTCATTGAATGCATTTGCTGTTGACCTACATTTCCCAGCAAATAGTTTTTGTATTTGATGCAAATTAACAGTAACTAGCAAGGAGATAAGTGTGTTATTTACCTCCTCTCATACAGAAGATTGGACACCATGCTCATGAAGGTCTTGGGCTTGATCTGACGACCTTCCTTCAGCTCATACAAGTTCAAGCGGAACTTCAGCCTTTGAGATCTAGAATAAAAGCAAAGGTAAAAGCCAAAAAGTATTAAAGGTGGAATGACAAATGTTGTTTAAAATCATAAGATTATAAATGCATCTAAAATTGAATTCTTACACTGTCTGTACATCTGTGGCAAGACCTGCCAGTCCGATGTAGAGTCGATCTCCCATGGGGAATAACTTCTGGAAGTCGGTGGTAACCAGCTGAGCCTGGACGCCAAACCTCCGGTCTGATGCTATTGCCACACATTCCTTTCCCCGCATCGCCATGACAGCACCTCCATTATATGACATAATAGACTATAGGCAGGAGACAGTATGACTAAGATTAAGACATTTTATATACACTCATATACATTTTTCAAACAGTTATCATATATAATTAAATACTAAAACGTCGTTCTGATGAAAGAATATTGTACCACTAGGAACACAGTTATCCAACTCCACGTCTGAAATGTTTATAAATGATCAAAAAAAGTTCAAACACTTAATTCTCCTTCTAATACCGATACAATTGTGACAGTTATGATATAAAGCACGTCTATGCATAATTAATCCACCATCCATATTTGGCCCAGGCAGCCAAGCGCAACACTGTTAGTTTCGTTTTAAACATAACTCATTCAGCAAATAATTCGGCATTATAGCACTCACTCGATATAAATAAAGCTTTTTGTGCGTGTGGAATACTCATACATATACAACAATGCGTATAGTTTGGAGATTAGGATAAATTATTAAATTATTTAATAACAACTTTCGCACAGTAAAGATGAGAAGGCAAATGAGCTACAGTGCTAATAAATCCGATAGCATTCAACAAACGCACTTAATTCTTCAAACGTATTCACTTACCATGATGACAAATGTAAAGCAAGCACTAAAACGAAGAACTATGTGAAAGATTTGATTGTGTTATGCTGAAAATATAGCTGCAGACCGGGTACCACACAGTGACTACACACTTTCTTTCAAGCGCTGTTAGTTGACCCTGCTCGCGTCACTTCCTTAAGTCGCAACCCTTACAGCGCTCCTGCTGGAGCTGATGTCTCATTAAAACACTTTTCTCCTTACTTTGACATTAAACGTATAAAGAATTAAACTCGTTTCCGAATCGTGCCCATGTAACATATTATATATTTTTTTATTTTTATTGTGATTTATTTGAAATCAGTCACGGAAACCAACAACCAACTAAAACAAGCCTGTTGCAATTAACGATAGGGGGCGCTAAATGCTGTAATTCATTCTTACCCAAAGAGAGGAAGAACAGCAGAAGAAAACAATGTTAAACAAAACAAACAAATAAAATGGGTTCGGAAGAAGGAGTCTTTAAATGCAAGTAGCACGTTTTTTTATGTCAAAATGTATCGGTTTATGATCACCCTGATTTCTTCCAAAAAACGCAATGCTTCAACAATAACATCTAGCGGATATGCTAAAATGTATGTGATTAATTCCCCTTTCAAGTAGTGGTAAAAGGCAAAATATCGTGACCAGTCGTCTCTATGCATTTAGGGACTGATGCCAACACGGCAGATCTGATTGTGTGGAGAGTCAGAAACAACAGTCTGTTTACAGGCAGAAGAAATGCTGCCATTAAAGCCTTCGAGTGAGTAAAACCAGTCCTGACTTTACTGAGTGCTATTATGCCGCCTTCTTCTTACTTATTTGATGCTGTTGATCTGTCCATCTACAGGCTGTATGTGAAAGAGAAACAGCTGGAGGGGAAAGTGACCCCTGCATGGGTTCGAAAGAAGTGGGAGAATCTAAAACAAAAGTATAAGGTGATGACATGCTTTCATTTTTAGCTTGTTTGCAAGTCACATGTCTGCAGAAATCAATTAAATACAATAGAAATACTAATGAATTAGGCTACTTTGCTTGAAAGTAACTGTTAAATTACATGACATTTGTGTCTGGATCTATGGGTGTGAAGTCAAAGACGTCAGGGTACAAGTGTCCCGAAGGAAAAAAAAACGTTATTTTTATTTATTTAAAAAAGTTTACTAAATCAAAATGAGGTATAACCACAACCAAACATGCAAATGTAAATAAATAAATAAATAAACATTAAATTATGTAATAGAGTGTCAGTGTCAAGGTCAGTAATTATCTTAATAAAGTAGTTTTGGTTGTAAAATGTCATGTGCCGCAAGTCCCTCTATTTATTAATTTATGAAAAAAATAATCCATGATAATTGCAAAAATTATAGCCTAAATTATGTAAACTATATATATATATATATATATATATATATAAACATATTTAAACTACTATATATAATGTTGAATATGATGTATAATAATGCAGTTGCTGAATATTTGGTTCTGTCCTGATAATGCCAAATGTCTTATGTTACCAGTAAAAAGTGCCTTACATTATTTTAAACTCATCTAGTCAGTGACAGAGAGCAAGCATATTCATCTAAAATTATTCTGTATTTTCAGCTTCAGAATCATGAATTTTTTTATTCTGGTGACCATTGTCCTGCATTGAGTTACCAGCACCAAGTCCAAGGCTATTCATTTACACCCCCAATGTAATACCAAATTTAGCATTTTAATCAACAGTACATTTTTTGTTCACCTTTTACTACATGTCTTAGAGTATCGTAAAAATATTGTATCGTGATATGTATGAAATCATGACATGAGGGTATCGTTACACCCCTTGTTAAACATTCTTTTTTTTAAATTATGTGCACACTCTCATTCAAGATGCAAGGAAAACATCTTAAAACTTGACTGATAAATTGAAACCTTTCTTGAAAATTATATAAAAGAACTAGAAGAATCAACACCAACATTATAATGGACAACTGATGGGAAGATGGCTAGAATGTCTCAATTTAAATATATTATTGTTATTTAATGACTTTTCTCCCCCCCATCTGCCTTTTTTCAGATGGAAATTGGCAGGTGCTGTGAATTCTGCAAACAATGTGGCAACAAACTTTGCATCAATATTATCTTAAAAATAATTTAAGGAAGTTTTTCAAAACCGTATGAAACCAACATGAATACAAAGAGTACATTTCTAATAACATGGTAGATGTACCTGCAATTCATTTGTCTTTGATTATTTATTGCAGGACCTCAAAAGCCTCAGTATGGTGGGAGGAGACACAGCAATTGCAACCTGGAAGTGGTATGCAATCATGGAGGGTGCACTGAGTGGCGAGATCCCCCTCAACCATTTCATCAAGCCGGACCAAGTGTCCTCATTCGCTCAGGACGCTCCTCCCATCAAGCAGAGAAAGGAAGAGGATTGGTTGATAATCCTGCGGGAGATGGAGAGGAGACAGGAGGAACGAGAGAGGCAAGCGGCGGAGAGGGAGGATGAGAGAGACAGACGGGCTGCAGCGAGAGAAGAAGAGCGAGACCGACGGGCTGCAGAGAGAGAGGTGGAAAGAGATCGACGGGCTGTAGAGAGAGAAGAAATGAGAGAGGGACAGGCGCTGGAGAGGGAGGAGAGGAGGGAACGGGAAATGTTTGCCAGGGAAGACCGGTGGGAGAAAGAGATGCTGGCTAGAGAAGAACGGCAGGAAAGGGAATGGAGAGAAAGAGAGGAGAGGAGAGAAAGAGAAGCTGATGCTAGAGATGAAAGGCTCTTTAAAGTCCTCGAAACATTTGTGGCCAACAAGTAAAACTTACTGATATTTACATTCCAAGAATTGCCTATTTTCTGCTAATAAATTGTTTTGCATCGCCATCATGTGTCTAGCTCTTTTGAATAAAATATAGGTACAACTTTACAATAAGGTTTCATAAGTTGGTTAACTACATTAGTTAACATGAACTAATAATGAACTGCACTTCTACAGCATTTATTAACCGTTGTTAATGTTAATTTCACATTCACTAATACATTATTAAAATCATAATTTGTATTTGTTAACATTAGTTAATGCACTGTGAAGTAACATGAACAAGTAATTAACAACTATATAAAATGAACAAAGATGAACATATACAGTAACAAATGTATGGTCCACGGTTGGTTCACGTTAGTTAGAATACATTAACAAATGAAACCTTATTGTAGTGTTACCAAAAAATAATTAAGTCAGCATTGCTCTTTCACAAATCCAACAAAAACAATTAATTTAGTAATTATACTAATTAAAATAAACCAAGTCATGATTCATTTTTTTATATTGAACAAATCCAACAGATAGCAACACATTAGACGAAAAAACAACATACCCACAAAGCAGCACACACAGAAACAATGCCCGCTGAGGGTATTCAAGTAACACAGGGTTTGCTAGGTTAGGTAACAGGGTGAGACATTCACTGAATCAAGTTTAACATTGAACGTTATGTAGAAGAATTTGTAAGGTATCTGAAAAGATGATTATACTGTATTTTAGAGTCAGATTAAGCAAAGGTTGAGGTAACACTTTATTTTAAGGTACTTGCTATAGTAATAACAGTAAATTATGCATAATTACAAGCAACTAACTCTCAACCAAACCATAACCTTAACACTAAAGTAAGTACATGTAGTTAATTAATATCACTCAGTACTTATTTGAGTAATTACAATATAACAACGTCAACTTACAATAAAGTGTAACCAAAGTTGAATTGGGCTTCAATGAACAAAGGAAACAACATAACATAACATTTCAGGACAACAGCTGGGAAGATGCTTAGAATAATTCTATTTAAATATATTTATTTTATTTAAATACTCTATATTTAATTGCTTTTTTTCCTTATGTCTATTTGAAAATGTGTCTTTGCAAACAAATATTTGGCAACAAACCTGGCATCAATATTATACAAGCATCTTTTTTTTTCCTGAAAATAAAGCATTTATAATATTTGTTCTAAATATCTATTTTTTATATAATCCTCTAAATAAATACTTAAAGAGATGACAAATATTTAGAATACATCTATATAATTACACAATGAGTTTCTGTAGTTAACATATGATTTTCACAGAATACTTCATCTCATTTAATTTAAAATTATGTAATTTATCTCTAAAGACTGAATGGTACAACACAAGTTAATCATCTTTTATTGATTGGCGGAATTAAAGGGATAGTTCACCCAAAAATGAAAATTCTGTCATCATTTATTCACCCTCAAGTTTTAACAAACCTGTATGAATTTCTTTCTTCTGCTGAACACAAAAGATGATATTTTGAGGAATATGGGTAACCAAACAGTTGATGGATCCCATTGACATCCATAGCATGGGAAAATCCAATACTATTGAAGTCAATAGGGCCCATCAAACTGGAGGGTGAGTAAATGACGAATTTAAATTTTTGGGTGAACTATCCCTTTAAGCACAGTGCTTCATAAATACTTCTATTGATTGAAAAGCATGGCACATCAGCTTATTATGTTTTATCTCTTTCCTGTTTGGTCAGAGTTGACAAAAAAAATGTCAAGTTATTCAAGAAATCTGATCAAAGGAGAGCCCTGCCACTTCCTGTTACACTAGCACAGTATTGCACCGTTACATCCCGAAGCTGGACATTCTCAGACGTGAGACTCGTCCAGATCCAGGTCAACAGGGGACAGGAGGAGCGGAGAGCGGGCATGGGGTGTGAGCAGCGAGGTCAGGAGAGGGTTCTCCGTGCCACGGTCCTCTTCTGTACTATTGGAGGTGTCAGTGTTTTGCAGAAGCCCAGAGGTCTCCTCATCCTCCGGACTTTCTCTGATCTGTGTTGGGACCAGCCGGGATGGTGTACTCAGGAGAGGGAGGGGGGGAGGAAGAGGGGAGCAGGCTCTAGAGGTGGAGCTGGAGGCGGCAGAGGGGGTGGGAGACAGACTGCTTCTTACACTCTCCTGATCTTTCCTTTCTTTATTCTCATAGTGAAAAACCTACAGTCAAAATAGAACAAGTGTAAGTCGCTGGATTTAGAGGTATACATTCTATTTTAAAGACACAATGTCTCCACAACAGTCAGAAATGGACTTTTCCAATATTTACCCCCTGGAATTGATTTCCAGGGTTTTTTTTTTGTTGTTGTTGTTTTTTTTTAACCAGTGTAATTATAATAATTTTTATAATTGCCTTATTAAATATATTGTTTTGTCGTTTATGTCAAATACTTGAATATAAATATAACCAAAGTATCTTCCTAACAATATAAATATATATTTGCACCACTTGCAAGTGCACAAATACATGGTGATTAAACATTTAGGTGAGATAACTGTAATAAAAATAAAAAAAAAAAACAGAAATATGACCTCTCATCTCCCCCTGATATTAAAAAGTGAATTCGCCCCCATTTTCCGAAACTTATTTTCCAAACTGACTTTTTGAGGACATTCTACAGTCAAAAAATTTTGTAATCAGCATAGCCCAAAATGTTTAAAATCACAATGTTGTATCGTGGCTTTAAGTATATTGATGATATCATATCATGGTGAATATTATGACAAAAACATTGTCAATTATTGCTCTTGATAATGTAATAATGATTATTATTGTTGATTAATAGAATACATTAAATATATTTTTGTGTGTGGGAACATGTTCTGGCTACACTGCCAAAAGTTAAAGAACCATTTATGAATTACTTTGATAATTATGTATTATAAAATCAAGACTTGACATTGGTTATTTCAGTAGCAAGAAAAACATAACGGTTATACCATACCTGGGAATAAATTATATACAGGAAGCATGATTTCGTAATGCAGCAATTGACACTTTTCATTTAATTCATTTTCACATTTCGCTTTATTGCGACAGAAAACAGATTTAGTAGAGCCTATAACTGAACAGATGCAGTTTCCCCCCTTATCTTGAATCTGGGGGACATTTTATGGCACTTTTACTCCAAGCTACTGTTAATTTCCAACCCATGTCAAGTTCACCCAAACTTTTAATGTATATTTCAAACTAGAGCTTATGAACGTGTAATTTTAAACTAAGAATGTGTGTAACCCAACAACTCATTTGAACACTGTTCTTAATCACACCTGTGGCAATGCTGGTTTGTGCGGGGCAGTTTTGATGCTAGGTGATGAGGACTCCGATGCGGTGGAAGGAGAGTCATGGCTCAGCTTCCCGACCTCTGTGACCCCTGCTAGGCCACTGCTGGGGCTGGCAGTGGCAGTGGGAGATCTGACAGCTCCTTCCTGCTGGGTCTCAGTGAAAGTCACAGACCTCTTTTGGTCACCATGTACTTAGGAAAAAATAAGAAATTCATTAGACACTCTGAGCCTCGTTTGCATTTTTATGCAGACACCTTTAACCAAAGTGACGTACATTGCATTCAAGGTGTACATTATTAGTCCATGTGAATCCATAACATTGAGCTGATGTCATTAACCCTATAAAACCATATTAATTTAATTTGATACATGGCTTTCTAAGGCCTCTACATCATAAATTTGACCAATGCTTTTCCAAAATAACCTTTTTTTTTTATTACCTACTAATTATTTTCTGCCCCCTGGTGGATTATTCAGGCTCTTCAGGAAGTAGAAGAACTTTTAATATTATTTCCATATTTATTGGAATATATTTATTGGAATTTGTATATTGGCGTATTTATTATTTCACTTTTTGCTGGCAATGAAACCCAGACAAAGTATTGCAATATATTGATATCTCAAAATGAATATGAGGTTCATTTAAGCAACTTATAGACATTAGGCATATTTCATTGCTTTATAGAAAAAACACATTGAAAATGTACTAAATTACACAGTAGGTATTTGAGGTATGTTTTTTAAATATACTATGCCCACCACAATATCAAAAAAGTATTATTTTTTATTTAGATTTGGAACTGATATGTATTTTTTTATATATATGCAGCCTGCTCTATCATTATTAAAATCTTCACTACAACAATGTTTTTGCTATCATATACATTTTTTTACATTATTATACATGCTATATATATTTCGTCAAAAGACTCAATAGACAAGATGATTACATCTATTTTCTGGATTATTATTTTATATATCAGGCCTTACAGGGTTAAATATGCCAAATGTTGTGCACATTACATGAAAAATGAAATGAACGCCTATGATGCTAGTCATACAAACACCACGTACCTCTGTCGATTGGTTTATTCTTAGGCTGAACGCTCCTGCGGGTTGTTGAGAGTCTGGCACCCTGACGCCCACGAGACTCGTCCTGCACCCTCGGGATAGACAGCAGGGGTCGCCGTAGCTACAAGACACAGTGCCTTAATTTCATGCCTCAACATGATACACAGAATACAAAAAATCTGAGCTTTATAAATAAGACTGAAAGCTCACCTGCCTAAGTCCTCTCTTCCGACCGAGAGGCGGCTGAATGAGCAGATTCTGCTGTCCTGGTTCACTCTGCACACTGGCAACCCTGCAGAATAAAGCCGAGGGAAAGACACACGAACAGAGCCGATGAGCTTGAACTCCTTGGAGAGCTGAACACAATCCCTGTTAAATCCTCCTAATAAATGGGAGAGTTAAGAGGAAATGTGTCCCTTCCACAAATCCCCCTCAGTCCATAGCCCTCCACCAATCAAACACAGGGACAGGGACGAATCAGAAAAGAATGAATCACAGGTCAGAACCTGCAATGTCATCAACAAAAAAAACAAAGGGGAATAGAGAAGCTGGTATAGCAGTGTGAGCAGGACGTAACCCCCCATTTGAACTAAGCCATTTCTGACAATAAGTGAATTTGTGAGTTTCATAAGATGGCAGATCTTTTTAAACGTCTAATTGTCCACTTTAAACCTGCTAGACCAAACCCCCCCCAGCCCCACAGATTGGCCCCCCAAAGAGGAACTCCAATTTGAGCAGCAAAAAGCCTGAAACATGAGTGGACGCCATGACACCATGAGGCTCACTGGAGATGACATGAGTACCACAGAGTGAGAATACGTAGACGGGCATCATTGTCCCTTGCCGAGAGAGAGAGACAGAAAGAAACAGTGACTTGAAGAGGATGAGAAGAAAAAGAGAGAAGAGATCCTAGTGAGAATTCAAGTTGGATGTGATGAACAGGGAAGGCAGGCCCAGCCCCGGCACACAGACGGTGAGACACTGCACACACAGGGCCGTGACACTGTACCTAGACAGGTTGCCCTCCTCCAGAAGCCCCTGGGATTCATCTAGCACATTGGGTTCACTGTAGAGTTGGGCAGGAAACAAGATTAGGGGAATAATAAGAGAGACATGCAACCCCCCCAGCTGTAGATCAGCCCACTCTTAAAGGGAAAGATAAGGTAAGATTGGATAAATAAGGTTGTTATAGACAGTTTCTGTTGCTTTACATGTTGCTACATGAGCTTTAATTTTGAAGTGGGGTGCTTGTTTACCTGTGACTGGGCAGCATGGTGCTTATGCCTGGTTCAGGCTGAGTGGCGGCTGAGCCTGTGGCGTGACTGGAGAAACGCCGCTGGGAAATGAGCCTGGGGAGGAAAGCTTCTTGCTCACTTACCACGCTGGGGATGCTAATGGAGTCATCTGAAAATGACAGATTAAGAGTTAATATGGATCATTCAGTAATAATAACATCGGCAAGTGCTTCTAAAATTCCTCAGCAGTGAAACCCATACATTTTACATTAAACTTAGCATGCTGCATTAAATCATTTCTAATAACTATTTTATGCAAGGTCACGCTAAATAATTGAGGATTTATGACTGTTTTAAAAGTACATATTTGATTAATATAATCTACATTAAAAGGTAACCAGAAACACTACTTACAATAATACAACTGTATTTTTTATATAATTGCATATTTACTTTTGAGTTGAACATATTAATTTATTTGTAAAACTATATAGTAGCATCTTTCAGTCACCTCCCTGCAAGCTACGCCCATGGTTGTGTTGCTCTAAACCTACATCACTTACTTTCTTTTGAAAAAAAAAAAGAGTTTTTTTTCTCTCCATGCAATTAGCCTACAAACAATTTGGATGGTACATAAAAGCACCATACAAGTAGCCAATTTGGCTTTTGCATTACAGTACGAGTCATATATATATGTCACATATATATTTATGAACAGAGACTGGTCTTTTAAGTCAAATCTTTTCAATCAACAGGTTGAAATAGTTTACAAATAAAGAAAGTTACTGTGGTTTGTAATGACACATGAGTGAGTAAGTGACGGTAAAATTAAAATGTTCTGAGTGAACTAGGCCTTTAAGCAGAAACTAAAGAAGAAGAATTACACACTTTCCTCCTCCTCCTCATCGGTACGACTGAGTGTATCCTGTGAGGGCTGACGTGAGGGTTGGCTCTCCTGCTCCCAGACAGTTCCTGTACCAGTGTTGGAGCGAGACATGGTGGCGAGACTTAACCTGTATGCAGAGGTGGACGTGCCAACAGTACTGATGGAAGTCTTTCCCTGGTATGCTGGAAAAAAAAAAAACAGGGAGAGATAGACAGAAAACATTTTCACGTTACATTTAATCCAAGGTTAATACATTTTTAACCCTGGGTTAAATCCAGTTTTAACCCAGGGTTAAATCTCACAATCTGAATAACCAGGATTAATTACTAATGCAGGAGCAGTGTGGAACATGACAACCCAAGATTACATTAGCCCATGGTTGAGGATGACCCAGGGTTAACAAAGTGTGACAAATCCTGACAGATGGGTAGGTGAACTTTTGATTTATAAGTAATATATCAATTAAGCCAGTATTCACCGGAGCCACTGTGCACAGCCTCTTTCAGGATCTTGAGCTCGTTGCTGAACTCAGCAAACAGAGAGCTCTTGCAGAGGGAACGTGGGATGAAACGACGCTCTAGTTGCTCTGCGATATGGTGACGGGCTGTGATCTCCTCCTGAGACTCAGCCGGTTGGGTCAACAGCTGAAAGTAGAGAAATGAAGACTTGTTCATGAGCATCAGCCTTATGGAAACATGGAAGGAAAGCTGGCAGAAGATAGATCAGAGACAGAAACTAGTGATTGACCGTCATATCACTGGCTGATCTCTTTATAGGAACGACCACCTGAAGGGCAAAACAAGGCTTACTTCTGCTGCCTGACAGTTATTCTTACCAGGTTTGTTTTATCCAAAATGTTGAATAGTTGTTCAATTATTTGCACTAACCAAGCCTTAGGTCAACACTAGGTAACTATAGCTAACATTAGCTAATTAGATCTCATTTTTGCTTTGACAACCATGGTTAGTGCCAACGAACATTAGCAAATAGCATTGCAAAGTTGTGTGGTTGTAATGATAGCTCTCAGAATGTGGTTAGAAGCAGCAAATTCACAGCAAAAAAATCGAGCATTAATTCGATCTGAAACAGATTAATTAAAAACGATGCATCGTACTATGGTAGTAAAGCAGCGAGTTGCGCTGTTGTGCAGGAAACACCCTAGATTGCAAATTCATATAATCTGTACTTTTGTACTTTTTCATGCTGGAAGCAGTATAAGGGGAGGGATTCTGCACAAGCTATGTAAACATTGCAGAGGTTGGTGTTTTAGGGATTGCAAGTGCTCAAAACTTGCAGTTTGTTTACATATCTTTGTTATTCCAACTGTAACTTGAAAGAGATTGAAGATTGAAAATTGACAGGCCTGTGTTGCAGTTCTATGGATGTTTTTCCCTCCAGGTCTCTGCGCAAATACATATCTGCGCTATACATATATATATGTATAGGCCATTGGCATCAGCCATTACAAAACATGTATCGGTCGACCACTAATAGAAACTTCAGAAAGGTAGTGCATACCCTCAAAATCTTACCTTGCACTGTATGAAAGGACGTAGTAGAATGAAGATTGGAATTCGTGTGCGCACTATGAAGTCAATAAAATCCCAAAAAGCCAGACCGCCGACTTTACGCAGGGCCATTTCCTTGACCTGTAGACTCAGCTTGTACCACTGATTACCCAACTGTCGCTCAAAGCAAACTAAGACCACCTTCAGAGCTAGAGAGAGCAGATTTAAAATATCTATATAAAATATAGAAACATTTTTACAATTATTTTTTTCCTTTCTAGGACCAAGTACCAAGATAAGCTGCCTGGCTGGTGGATTCAGCCAATCCCTCTCTACGCAGGTCTTTCCCAGTGTCCCCTGGGGTGGAGCAGTGGGCAGGGGATGCGTCCAGAACAAAGTTCTTACTGCGGGAGGTGCTGATGATGCGTGGAGGTAACAGGATGTTAATGACTGTCTGCAAAAGTAGAAACACCTCCGGTTGTTCCAGATGAGGGCTGTCTATAAAGGGAAAACAAACAAACATATTCTAAATGATATCCAATCGCATTATCTCTTTGAGCACATTTAAGGGGCCATTCACACATGCGTTTTTGCAGTTAAAAATGTGTGAGGCAGGTCAGTGAAAAAAAAACAGAACAAAAAAAAACATGCAAGGTCTAGAGACGGGTTTTCAAAAAGTTGAACATCTTTTAACATGAGCGCCACATTTCTAGATCGGCGTTTCATGCACAAGACACAGGACATGAGAGAAATGGCCAAACACATCCGTCTAACATAGAAAAACAACAGAAAAGCATGTGCAGTGGAATGAAAAAATGTTTTCTGTGTGAGCTGTCCCTAATAGTTCCTGGTTCTGTTTGATCTCTGAGGCAGACCTTTACTTCCTGAGCCCACAGTCAATACAAATGGAATCAAGAGGTTAAGCAGCATGCCCTCTCGTCTCTCCTGATTGGTGAAGGGGGAGATCACATGACTGAGCGGGAAGTCATCCTTTAAAGCCTAGAATTGGAGGAAGATATTCAACATATGCCCATGAATGCAGGCTAAAAAAATATGTCAATGAATTGAAATGCCCATTAGAATTATTGGTTGCACTTTATTTTACAGTACGTGCACTTACGTGTACTAACCAAAGAAAGTACTCGGTAATAAAAGGCAACTACATGGGTTACGGTCAGATTAAGGGTTAGGTTAAGGGTTAGTACCTAGTTATTACCCAGTTCTTGTAATTATTTTACAATCCTTTTCTGCATGCACATACTATGTACTTATAGTAAAGTGCTAACGAAATATCCTTAGGAAGGCATAGATTATACCTGGATCTGCATGGCAACCAAACGCACAACTGCAGTACTGAAGGGAAGCGGAGGAGACAGGTACGGACTCAGATGTAACAAGGGAAGTCCATCTGCCACACTAGACGGCCCAACAACCCCCATCACCTTAACACACAAATATATATGTAAACACACACATATCACACAGAGCATATAATCAGCAACAGGTGTTTGGAACTCACCAGGTTGACACAGACGTTGATTAGAGATCGCAGATGAGGGAGGAAGGAGATGATTGGCTGGCGATGAAGTGTCAAACAAATCCCTTCAATCAGGCTGCTAGCCGCCTCCCATTCCACCTGCCGCCTGCAAAAACAGCACAGAGATATTCATCTCACACACTGACAAGATGGACATCAACCAGGTAATATGTCATGTGCATTAGAAAGTTCTATAAGCGCATGAAAAATTAGCGTGCAAACCTGTGTTTGCAGGAAATTGTGCTCACAAGTTTATCAGAAACTCTTTGATATGCATGAAAAAAAATCTCTGCTAAAAATTTAGAAAATGTAATAGAAAATCTGTAATAAATCGCTTCTGCCATTGGAGAAAATATTTGCACTGATAAACTAAAAATAAATGTAGTCCATTATGCAGAATACTTCTGGTTGTAAGTTTGTAAATGACAACATGCAGTTTAATTGGTGTTTTGTAATTGTAATATTGTAATGTTATATTAAGTATATATATATTGTTTTACAATACAATATTGCACAAACATAACCAAACTAAAAGTATTTACACAAATTACTCAAGCAAGATACAGCATAATTATGCTGTATCTTGCTTGTTTTACAAAATTTAGCCCACTTCAACTTTATTTTAAAACCATAATGGAGACAATGGAAGACAAACACAACACCAAAGCACAAAAGCAGCAGCAGCCATCCACCACATCTCAAAGATCTGATAGCACTGATAATGCCAGCAGAGCTCCACCAGAGCAGACAGAAACACAGATGGTGGAGGGCTAGAGATCAGTGTGAGGACATACCTGGTGCACAGAGCCTGAGGGTGAACGCACCTGAGTGTGGGCATTTTATGAATCTTGTTAAACATGCGGTCCAGCCTCTTCAGAATGAGGATGAGGGCAGGACGAATGGCCTCTGCTGACCAATCGGTAATGGGTAACATCTCTGTAATGTAGCGGCGCAGCCCTCGGCTTTCCATGGTCAGTGTGTCATACGGGGCCAATTTGAGAAGGGAGTGGGCGATTTCTGCCAGTCTGTAGAACATAAAGGGTTAATTTATAGATGCATGGCATGCCATGACTCGCTTGCCCCATAATGCTGTGGAAATTTAATTACTACTGAGTGTTCAAACTTCTTTAGTTAGCTTTTGTTTCACCTCATATGAGACTTGATGTCCAGCAGTTCTAGAGCAGTCACTCTGGGTTCTCCTGCCACGTTCTGCAGGATTTTGAGGCGCGGACCACAGTGCTTGTAGAACTCCGTGCAGATGTTAAGCAGAGACTCGCGAGGGCGACGGAACTCTTCACGGGCGATGCGCTCGTCCAGTTCCTCCCTCAGTATACCCTGACCCTCCTCCAGGAGGTGCAGGTTATCCCTGCAGAGTCAAATTACAGCAATACAGCATGGTGTCAAGTGACCTTCTTCTACAGCAACTGGGTGAAGCAGGAAGCTGACATGAGAATGTTGTTTCGAGTGAACAAAACATAAGATATTCAGTTAAAATGACCCAAATGCAATCATTTGATGAAGGTATCCTTTTTATTTCATGAAATAAAATTGAGGCTGAATGGCACTTATTGCAATGAAACCTGCAAGTGAAACTTGCAAAGTGCCCCCATTATATTATAAAGGGGTCCAGTTTTGTTTTGGAGGTCTCCTACAACAGGTTTACATACATCCAAGGTCAAAATATTTTTTTTATTTGATCATAGTATTAAATAAAGAATTTCAGTTTCTCTAAACTCCTCGTTTCCGAGAACCCACTCTGCTCTGATTGGTCAGATGGCTCAGTCTATTGTGATTGGTCTAAATTGGCTTTAAAACTTTTTTAAAAGTTGGGAAGGAGAAGGGATATGTTCTTTTTTTGTCTCTAAAATGTAAAATTGGACAGTTTCTCTGTGACAATTTATTATTTAGCTCTGATGCCCCAATAAAAAGAAGAAACTTGAGAAATGTCAAACTGTATGGTCGGTCTTCAAACACTGATCACGACTTTATACACTGTGCACCAAAAAACATTATAGTATGAAGAGCATGGTACAGACGCATCATAAGCCAACTATATCTGCCCTGACCTGGTGTTTGGTCCTCCAGACATGGTGTGGTTGGCTGTAGTTGCTCCCTTGTGGCCTTGATCACATCGACTCATCTGAGGTGCGGTCATAGGTCTAGGAATTCAAAATCATGTGATAACACCATAATAAATTATACATGACACAGGGAATATCTAGGACTTCAGAGCAGTGAGTAATTACAGCAAAGGCTTGTGTTCTGGGACTGACCGTGTCAATGCCTCCACGCTATAGAGCAGAGCCTGCAGAGAGGTGGCTAGAGCAGCAATGGCAGCGATCTCATCCCTTGCTGCAGACGCAGACTCCAGAGTCTGTGTGTTACCCTTCATCTTCTGCAGGTAACATGGAACCAAAGCCTCCAGAACCATTAGCATTTGCAGACTGACAAAAGAAACAGAGAAATCAAGTTTATTAAAGGTTGGAATACACTACAGGACCTTTCATATCTTAATGGATTTCTAAATGGTTACAGAGAAAAGAGAATGTGCATCATACACTAAAGTGTTTGATCCTTAGTCATTTAATGTCATTACGAACACAACAACATGCACCTTTTGTTGCTAGCAGACTTCTCATATTCTTCGATACTCCAGTTATCAACCAATAATTATTTAAATGTTGTTGCTGGTAAATGCCTGATAATAAAATGATACTATTTTGTCTAAATCAATTGAAAATAAAAAATAAAAAAATATTTGAATGCAAGTGAATCACATAATTAGGTACCACAACATGAAAAATACAATATTAAACAAATGGATACTCATTTTGAGATGTACTAAGATTACATTTAACAGTGTCATTAAATTAATTATGTTTTGAAAAATTAACTTTACGTCAGCATTAAATAACTTCAAAGATAATCTAACTTTAAAAATGAGGTACATGCACATATATAAGTGTGCTTGCACATGTATGTATATCTAATATTGGACAATATATGTCCAGTATCGATGGGCATCTAATATCTGCTTATAACTGATATGGCACCTATATTATATATATATATATATATATATATATATATATATATATATATATAGATAATCACTAAAGAATTTGATTGAAATCTGCAAAAGACAAACCTGCGGTAGGATTCTGGGGCATAAGCGACCACTGTGACACACAGCTTAATGCCTTCACTTATTGAAAAAGCCAGATCCTCATTACCGTAGCAAAAGTCTGAAACAAGAAAACCCAGAACATATGCAATATGCAACAATAGCCAAGCCGAATAGTGTTCACATAAAACAGAGGACGAGGGTAGACCTGTATCCTCCAGGAGCACTGTGTCCCATCTTACCCAGAGAGCGGAGAGGTTTCTCAGCCTTCACCAGCTCCAGAGCATCCAATGAATCTGCAGTCTCTCCCTCTAAAGATACCAGCAGGTCAAAAAGACACTGTGAAGACACGCCCTTCGAAAGACCAGTACTAGTGCGAGTCTGTAAAAAAGACAGTTCATACATTCAATGTTTAATGATACTGTAATAACACTGTAATAACAGTATCTATAAATCAAGGGTTGTTAAAACCATGAAGCTCTTACAGTGAATTCCAGCAGTGGGGCCACACTAGCAAAGAGCTGCAATATGAATGGTTTACGGTGGAGGATATAGAACTGTCTGCAGCAGAACTCAATCCCTCGACGCAACAGGGGGTTACTCTCATAATCCGCGTATGTCTTCAGTAAAGAAAAGCAGCAGCACAAAAACCGAATAAGCATCATAAAATGAGCAAACATTCCTAAATGAGGAAAACAACTTAATATGCGTGCTGCTAACCTGGAGCATAGTGGGAAGGATCCATTGATACCCGCTGAGAGAGAAGAGGTGGTTGAAGTGTACAGCTGTGTTGATGGCAGTGGCGCTGTATTGCCTGAGGAGGGCACTGTCCTCGGGGTGTAGGAGCAGGGCACCGTTAAACACATTCAGAAATAGCATAATCTCATCACCCCAGGGGTATTCACTGGGCATGCCCAGAAACATCTCCTCCAGCAGTTTGATCCATAGGACCTTGTGTAAAGTGTCCAAACCAAAAAGCTCTTTGCCTGGGAAGGGGATAATATATTGATTTACATATGTTAAAAAATGTGTGCATGTTCACATAACACACATTATAATTAATAAGAACTGTAAAGGAGATTTTCTAAACATGAACTAATATGAACATAATTATTTAAATGTAACCAGGACTGTTAGCGCAAGGGGTATGCCTTTATTTTAAATAACAAAATAAAAATAGAACACAAACAAACTAAATATATTGTTGCGTCCCCAGACCTATTGTGTATGTGTTGCTCTATCTCTCTCTTTTGTCCTGCCCTTTCTTTCACAGGATTGGATGAGAACAAAGTGATCTCCAGATGTGATTGCTGCTAATGGGGCCAAAGGGGCAATAAAATGATCTGGAGTGCCTGAAGAGGGAGCTCTGCTCAACCTGTGATTTCCTGTTGCTCAATTGTGCATGTGCTATTGTGTGTTTGCTACAGTGTGTTGTTACTGCTAGCTTGCTTGTTGATCTGCCTGTTGTGTGCAGTGTTCATTTTGGCTTTGAGTTGATAAGTGGCTGTCAATCTCATTTCCTTCTTGTATATTTTGTAAAGTATTGTAAATAATGGCCCTCATTTATCATTCTTGCGTAGAAATGGGCGTAAGATTATGCTTACACTCCTCTCACCGCCTGATTTATGAAGCTGTGCGTACCTTTGAAATCCTTGATAAATGCCACGGCTGAAAATGATCGTCATTAGAATAACACGCCCCTATATATTCAAGTCTCCGCTTCCCCAACGCCCTCATTTTACGCCATGGACACACGGAAGACGGCAAAGAATAGAAACTTCTCCGACGTGGAGCCGAAATGACCTATTGTCACGGAACGCACGACAACGCCTCCTCCTGGTTTCACTAGATCCCTCTCTCCTGCATAGGGACTTCATTTCCCTAATCACCTCATCATGCTTTCATCAGTCTCACCTATGCACCCTCAGCCACCCTTTATCTGGACTGTTCTGTTCTGTGCCCATTTGTGAAGTATTGTTTTACCCAAACCCTGTCTCAGTTTGTATCTCGTATTTCTCTGTGCTTGGACTTGATCTTTTGTGTTTGAACTTAGACTTGCGAGTTTGACTTCGATTCCGGATTTCCCTTGTCTATTTTGGAGTTTCTGTTGGCTTGTTCTCAGTTTGTTAGCACCTTTAATAAATATCTGCAAATGGATTCGACCGTCTCCGCCTCTACGTCACAGAATACTTCACCACATCAGGATCCAGCAGATTTCAGTCGACTAACCTCTGAGGTATCTAATCAAGCTAATGTTCTCACTGCCCATCAGCAACAGCTGGTAAAATTAACCGCTCTCACAGAGAAGCTCGCAAGAACGGTTCAAACCCTATCGCAGCCAGACGCGACTGCGGTTCAACCTGCTGATCCAGCGGCACCACCTTTCGTGAGTAACAACTCTTCACTACCCAATTTATCTCTCCCGGAAAAATTTGATAGCTCACCCTCATCTTGTAAGGGCTTTCTGTTGCAGTGCAGTTTGTATTTCGACCAACGGCCAGAGTCTTTCTCCACTGATGGAAGCCGCGTGTCCTTCATCTGTTCCCTACTCACGGGTCGAGCTCTGGAATGGGCTACTGCACTCTGGTATGGCGGTCAGCTCTCCTTCCCATCTTATAATGAATTTCTGACTCAATTTAGAGAGGTGTTTGAACACTCAGCGGGAGGAAAGGATCCAGGTGAACTGCTGCTCAAGTTATGCCAGGGAAATTCGACTGCAGCCGACTACATGCTCCCTTTCCGTACCCTGGCTGCCCAAACTGGATGGAGGAAAGAACCTCTTAAGCTCATCTATCGCAAGGGACTTAACCCCAACCTCCAAGGAGAATTGGCATGTCGCGACGACTGTAAAACCCTGAATCAGATTATGGAGCTTGCTATCCGCCTGGACAATTTGTTACGCGCTCAACTCCCACCTCTCAGATCCAGCCTTCCTGAGTATACACTCCCCAGAGCAGAGTCCAAACCTATGCAGATGGGCTACACGCCTCTCCACGGCGGAACGGGAGAGGAGACGCCGCAATCATCTCTGTATGTACTGTGGAGAATCAGGACATCTGCGGGCCTCCTATCCGGTGAATCCAGCTCTCAAGAATTCGACGGCGGTGAGTTCTAATTCCTCTTCTAAACTGTTTACTGTGGAAAGTTTTCTAAAGATTAACGGACAAGATTTTAACATAAAACCCCTGATTGACTCGGGAGCAGCAGGAAACTTTATCGATCTCACTTTTGCCAAAACTCTTCGTGTTTCTCTCTTTGCATGTGAGTCCGGTGTCACGGTAGAAGCCCTTGATGGACGCCCTCTAGGGTCTGGAGAGGTTCAGTACATCACCCAACCCCTCACGCTAGGCTTCGGGAAACAGCACACTGAGACCATCCAATTCTTCACAATTCACTCACCTGGACATCCAGTAATTCTTGGACTTCCATGGCTGGAGAGACATAACCCCCAAATTTCACGGTCGGAGGGGAGAATCTCCCGGTGGTCCGAATTTTGCCAGATCAATTGCAGGGCAGCTGTCCAAGGTACTGAACTTCACAACACTGGGGAGTGGATTTCCTGGAAATTCCCTCTGAATATCATGATCTCGCTCTAGCTTTCAGCGAGACTGAGGCTTCTCAACTTCCTGCTCATTGCGCTGTTGATTGTGCTATCGAGTTTTTACCAGGGGCGGTAATTCCACGCGGAAGAGTTTACCCACTGTCACAACCCGAGACTGAGGCCATGAAGGCGTACATTGACGAACAGCTGGAGAGAGGTTTCATTACTGCCTCGACATCCCCGGCCTCCGCTGGATTCTTTTTCGTCAAGAAGGATGACGGTCTTCGGCCGTGCATAGATTATCGTGGTCTTAACGAGGTAACAGTCAAGTATCGCTATCCTCTTCCTCTAGTCCCAGCAGCTTTGGAGATGCTCCGCACTGCTCGCTATTTTACCAAGCTGAATCGAAGGAATGCATACAACCTGATTCGCATACGGAGTGGGGATGAATGGAAGACGGCATTTTCGACTACATCCGGGAACTATGAATACAGGGTAATGCCTTTCGGCCTGTCCAATAGTCCTTCCGTTTTCCAGGCTTTTGTTAACGAGACTTTTCGGGACATGTTACATCATAAAATTATTGTGTACATTGATGACATTCTGATTTTCTCTGATTCCCTTGAGGAGCATGTTCAAGATGTTCGTGCAGTTCTCAGGCGCCTGATTGAGAATCAACTCTATGCCAAGCTTTCCAAGTGCGAGTTTCATCAGACACGCATCTCCTTCCTGGGTTATGTCATCAGTGCGGACGGTGTCCTTATGGATAACAAGGTCAGAGCAGTGATTAACTGGCCCCAACCATCCTCGGTTAAAGAGCTACAGCGCTTTCTGGGCTTCTCTAACTTTTACCGCAGATTTGTCCGCAATTTCAGTGTGATTGCAGCTCCTCTCACATCTCTGCTTCGAGGGGGAGGTAAATGTTTCAAGTGGACAGCGGTTTGTACCGAGGCCTTTTTGTTGTTTTTTTTACAGTGGGTCATAATATATCATTTATTTTAGTTTGTCAGTGCGTTTTGTGGTGTTAGGAATTGTTTTACTGCGCATTTCCGCACCAACTCAAAACATGCGTACACCACCTCCTGAGCTGGCGTAGGATTTGAGCGTGCCGTACGCCAACGTCCATATTGATAAATCTCAAAGTCACCGTGGTTTTGGGTGTACACTGGAAATTTGGTGTACGCACTTTTGATAAATGAGGGCCATTGTGTCCACATTTGGAAGCTGTACGGGGTGAGTGTCATTTCTTTTGTAAATAGTGTTTTCTCCTGTTTTTCATTAGATAGGGTAATTTATTGTATTTAGTTTATTTCCTTTTGATAGGGAATTTAGATTTTCTGTCAGGAGTTAGTTGGTGTTTGTTTGTTGTTTTGGCCTTTGCTCACCCCTAAAGTTGTGGTTTTATTTGTGGTTCTGTAAATAAAAGTGTACAAAGGATCTTTGGTTTCCAATTCCAGTGTATGTTGCGGCCTCACCCTAGACGGGGTCGTAACAGTATTGACAATTACATTTTTCAAAATTATTTTAAAATGAAATGTAAATGATGCTTAAAATGTTAACTATGTAGGGGTTAATCTCACGGCTAGCTGTGCATTTAACTATTTTAATGCAATACGTGGAGGCAAAGAACTGCCCGAAAAGAAATCGCGAAGTGCATTATAATCGTTTAATGCACAGCTAGCCGTGGATTGCATTGACAATTTAAAGCTGTAATTAATGTTTGCAGCGCAATATTTGACCAGAAGGGTAAAATTGACAGTTACTTATGACTTTCCCTGTTCCTATTTCTCAGCATCTTGTCTTGTAATACTGAATTAGTCAAATTGAGCCGAACTTCTAATAGAATGAATTAAGATGTCTTGGATATATTTTAAGATTATAGTCAACCATTAGATGTTATATTTGCCTATTTTTATGGTTAGAAAGGATTAAAATGAACAGGACTTTGAAATTGTCAGGAAATATTGTAAGATGGATGAATTCATCAGAACTTGCCATATTCTGACTTTTGGCAAACTGACACCACTGGTTAAATGTGTTAGTCTGTTAGTCAAGATTATTAGCTAACGTAAAAGAGGATCAAATAATTTCTCATTTACCTAGAGGCTCATTGAAGAGAGTGAACTCAGCGTCAATGGCAGAGCGAGGAAATGACGGCAGTCGCAGAAGGTCTTCTTGAAGCATGGAGACGTGGGATTGCTTGTGCATGGCAGGCATATGCTGGGTAAGCGAGATGATGAACAAAACTCGGCCAATCTCTTCCAGCTTTCTGGAAAACACCTGAACATTTTTTTTTAACAAATGATTGGTAATTTGTGCTATATTTTTCTTAATTGAAAAAAAAAAACAAATTTATTAAAAAGTTGTACACTATATAGATTCAACAATAGTTTCTAAAGTGACCTTGATCTTACACAAATTCCATTATGTGAACCATTAAATGGTTAATCAAAAATACTTTCTCCCTTGACTGAGATTCAAAAAGCACACCTGTTTCTGAATGAGCTCTTGACCCTTCTCTGGAAGCATATGAACCAGGTTGAGCTGAGGAGATACTGATCTTCTGAAAGGGTAGATGTCTCGCACATAGGTCTGATGTAGAGATGCATACCGAATTTCAGACAAAATACAAACATTCTAGTGTTTACTACCAAGAATATCCAGTATGTATCTTTTGAAATGTCTAGATCTGTTCGAAAACTGCACCTTAGCATAGTGGATAAGGTTCCAACGCTTATCCATTAGAAAATAGTTAGCAGATCGAGCCTCTGGTATATTGAAGAACTCTAAACACTCCTGGAATGAATACAATAAGCAAAAAAAAGGGGAAAGTTTGTTAAATTGTGAAAATATAGCAAGATTGTTTAATAACATGTCCATATTGAACAAATCTACAGCTATTACAATGACCTTTAAAAGAGCTTCAAACTGGGTGTCTTCATGCACTGGTAACTGGGTAGGAATGTCACACTCATGCTGTCCATGAACGACCAGGGTTTTGGTTCCTAGGCACACAATTACAGGTTCAATTATGAACATGAACAGTACACTAGTAAACGTATTTACTGTATGGAGCCTAGCTGAAATATGCAACCTGGCATGGAGGCAGTAACCAGAAGCTTGACCTCACACTGTTCTTTCTTCATAGTCTGTTTAAGGTCTTTGAAAAAGAGCCCTTCTACATAACCCACCACCTCCCACAGAAAGGTCAATGTGGCTGATATGGCATCCATTCCCCACTCACAGGGAGTCCTTACGAAATACATGATCAAGCCCACCTTGGAAATAAATGAGAAAAATATCAGATTTCACATGTCTAGTATGAGACCCAGATCTGCACAATGAGATCCCTGAATCTCCATCCTTCACTCTAAAAGGGTGTCATAATTTACTCACCCTTATGTCATTTCAGACTTTTGTTAATCTTCAAAACAAAAATTATATTAAGTAATGAAATTTGAGAGGTTTCTGTCCCTCCATTGACAGTCCAGGTAACTAAAACTTAGAAGATCCAAAAAGGTTATAAAGGCATCATAAAATAAATCCATATGAATCAAGTGGTTTAATCAAAGTCTTGTAAAGAAATATGATCACCTTTTTATATGATGTACAGATTTAATTTAGGCTTTTATTCACATATAAATACATATAGAGAGCATCACATATGGCAAACATGAAAGCTCAAATGAGAACCAATGAGTTTTTTTTCTAGCATGTAGTGCATGAACAAGCTTCCATGTTTACCATATGTGATGTGCTCTATGTATGTATTTATATGTGAATAAACGCCTGAATTAAATCTGTTCATCATATAAAGCGATCTAATCTCTTCACAAGAATTCATATGGATTTATTTTACGTTTATGAACTTTTTGGATCAATTTTATTCAATGGCAGGACGAAAACCTCTCAGGTTTCATTAAATATTATCTTAATTTTTGTTTTGAAGAATAGACAAATTCTTCTGGGTTTGGAATGAGTAAGTAAATTATGACAATTTTCATTTTGGATAAACTATCCCAAACAAAGATTCTTAAATGGTACTTTGTGTGAAGAACTTTTAACATTTTCTATAATAGAAAAGTGTGCTTTGCACTATAACAAATAATATTATATAAGGTTCCCTATGGCACAAAGAAAAATGGTTTCTGGAATCCAAAATGGCTCTTCTATGGCATTGCTGTAAAACCCCCTTTTGTATTTTTTTCTGGTGGTTGGTTTTCTTTTCTTCATGCTAAAGTCTCACCAGATAGTTGAAAAGAATGTGCGAGGTCTGTGCAGGCAAATCCCCAATGTTAAGAAGAAGTTTCCTCAGCATGTACATCAGCTCATCCTGAGAACAATAACCATGTTTCATAATACAACAGCAAACGTTCATCTTTTATTCTCTGAAAGAAAGACTACTTAAGTGGTCTTACCTGTCTGTTACTGACTGTGAGTTTCTCAAGGAAGTGTCGAAGAACCAATGCTGGATCTTCAATCAGGCAGTTCCACAAGACCTGCTGAGCAACAGCACATACTGTGGAAACACAAAATAAAGTAGTAGTGTGAGGGTCTAAAAGAACAGTGGGTAAAAATGTTCATTAAATGGTTTGTCGGAAGATTCTTCTTTGCCTCTCACCTGCAACTCCATCTTCCCGAACTCCTCCATCTTCCATCAGGTGCACAATGGGCAGCACGGCAGCACATATGCATGGTGGGAAAACAGCCTGGGGTGGCTGCAGCATGTGGTGTGTTGGTGTGAGTTCCGTTGTGTTTTCATCATCTTGTAAGGTAAAACAAACCACATGAATAGCAAACAATAAAATCAATATGATTAATGACTGTACTCCTAAATCTGTTGTAAATATGGAGAAGGTGAACTGGTCGGTAAGTCCAGAACACAGCTTACCTTCTGCACTGACCACTGAGCGAACTGACCACACGGAGCCTCTGCGAAAGGAGTAGTTTCTGTGAGAGTTACTGGAGGCACAGGAAGGGCTGACGGACAGACGACGTGATGTAAGGTTCATCACATCTTCTACTGACAGAGAAGAGGATACCACATAGTACATTTCCACATAGTTAGCTCATCTTTATGAACCTGTTCTGAAAACCCATATTTCAGGATTGATCAATGGGCTTAAAGTGAAATCAGTGTTCAAAATCTAAAGAAGTCATGTCACTCATTGTTTTATTATTTACTTTTTATTATTTAAATTTTTATGAAGTCCATCTATAGATTATATATATTTATTAATTATTTAATTACCACTTTCTACTCTCTTTCTGGCACTTAAAGAGAAAAAAGGCTTGTTTAATTCTAAGACTGTAAATACATTCACATGAGAAGTGTCCATGCGGTATTCACACACAAGCTGTGGGTTTGTTGAGTCTAATTTAGTTTTTAATTGTTCAGTAAACAATCTATGCTCAAACAGTTCAGAAATTAAACCTGGTTAAAACATTTGGTAACACTTTATTTCAAAAGTCCACTTTAGATATTCTACTAACTATAACAAGTAACTTGGCAACTACAAGTCAATTTATTCTCCTAACCCGAACACTAACCTAACAGTCTACTACAGTCTACTAATACTCTAATGAGAGTTAGTTGATATGTAGTTGAAAATGTACTTATTGTTAGTAGAATGTCTAAAGTGTACTTTCGAAATAAAGTGTAACCAAAAATTTCAGCTGCTCATTTCTAATGTTGGGATTCATTATATACAGAGTTGCAGGTATTACAGTGGAATTTGTATAAAGCATTGCTCAAACAGAATTCACTTTCAAACCGAGATGCTATTTCGGGTATCCAAGACCAAGTCCTGTCTACTTGAATGGGGGAATCCTGAAATCTCAATAACTGCTTGTCGAATTCACATTTAAATAACATTTTTCAAATCAGCAACAAATTCTGACATGAACTGTCCCATAAATGTTTAACTAGCATTTTCAGACTGGACCAGCCAATGCGCATTTGCAGCCCAAAGCGTGCGTCTCAAAACACTGACTGTTTCTATGGCTAAAGGAGATTCTGACGGCAGCTGCAGTGATGCTATGACTTTACAAATCATCGACTGTATTGACGATATTGCCAGTTGCACTTTCTCCTATTCATAAGTAAAATGAGGGTGTAATCTTTAAAATGAACCCATTTTTATCACTTTATATTAGGTGTCTTTAACTACTATGCACTTGCATAAAAAAAAGGTACAATGCAATTATTGTGTTCATGTTGTATTGTAAAACACTTTCGCCTCTATTGACTTGGGATACGCGTAAATGTTAGGGACACGTTTAATATGGTTAGGTTCAAGGGTTGGTTAAGGTGTAAGGGAATGGTCAACAGTGTCATTATAGATGTAATTACAGAAATGAATTGCAGATGTACGGTAATTACATGTATTTTTTAAATATAAGTACAGTGTGAAATCATATATGTACACATTAAGTGTATTGTATCAAATGAACAATTTAAATGTTAGTACATAGTAGTTAAAAATATAAAGTGGGACCACTCTTTTATCTGAAAAGATCAGGGAAATTAGATTCCTTATGATATAACTCTAACTAGTACAGCACAGAAATGACACACCCTCTTCTTCCTGCTCGGGCGGGGGACTACATGTAGGCTCATAGCAGGCCTCTTGAGCGATAGGGATGGCCGTGATGATGCTGGCCTCACGACCGAGCCTCCTCTTCTCTTCCTCCTGCTGCATGTTCTTCAGGATGTGCTCTGCCCGTTGGTGAGAGCGAGACACTGCACGTGCCGAGAATGATTTCTGAAATGCACAGGGAGCAGAGAAAGAACTGAATGAGTGGCTAATATCTTCTGTAAAATTTGTGCATGACCATTTTGCTTTAAGACAGGATATGTGTGGTGGGACTAAAACGTACAGACTGATCTTCACTAATTGCATCCGGAACAGTGCCTGCATTAACAGGAACCCATGGAGGGTCAAATATGGGCACACAGGGCATTCCCAGGATAGGAGAGGGCAGTGTGAAGTTAATGCTGGGTGGAGGAATCTATGAAACAACATGCACGCAAAGAGAGAGAGAGACTGAAAAAAGTTTTGATATTGACAATAATGATATTGTAAGGATGTAAAACAAAATGATAACAAAGAAGAACATGCATAGAAATTAGAAGTAGGATACAGCAGTAAATTGCACTGTAAATAGTTTTTCCATCAATAATACCTTAAAAATCTGCTGAGCCCCCTCCTCCATCCGAGGCCACACTTGGTAACGGAATCTCCAGACAGTGTAGAATTTCAAAATGGAGTTAATTCTCTGACATGCTTCCTGGTGCTGAAATTCAGCCATCATCATCTCGGTCACTCCATCGGGCACCTTCACCGCGCACAGCAGGAACAGAGCAGCTGTGTGTGTTTGTATGATAATAATTAATGAATGAAGAGTTCAGATGCAAAAGCCTCTAAGTGCCATTTGAAATTTTGATGGTCAAAAATAGTCATTTAAGTGAAATTACTGAACTTAAATATACAAGCTTGATAAAAATTATCATTCTAGAAGAAAATTTCAAATGGCACTTAGAGGCTTTTGCATCTGAACTCTTCATATATAAAGAGACTCCATTAAAGAAATGGATGGATAAGCATATACCTGCTCCCTTCCAAACCCAAGGGAGTTGTCTTGCTGTCTACATTTTATATATACTGTAGGCAGCAACCTTTTAAGGCAGCATCCGAATCAAAATGTCAACAGTCACGTGTGGCAAACTCTTACAGTTCAAGATTGCAACAAAATTTGATGTTGCTGTATATGATACTCTTATAATTAGCACAATTATAAGAGCAAAATTTGATATTCTTATTTTCAGCACAAAACAGGCATACACGAAACCTAGGTGTCCTAGAATATTTTTAGTTACATTATATGAATAATTTGATTTTATTTGTATAGCACTTATAGAATTGTAACTAATTCATTAAAACTAATTTCTACTGATACTTTCGAAGCACTGAGTATACCTACATAAAATATTGTTAAAATTAAGCTTTAGTCATGTAAAACTTAATTTATAATAACATTTTAAAGTTGGCATGAAAGTGAAGTTGCGGAAGTCTTTTCTTTCCTATTGTGATGTACATCCAAGTGAAACTTCTCGGACAAGAAAAAAATGTATGGTGGATTTTGTCCAACTAGAATTGAATGGATTGTTGTCATTTGCTAGTGCTTTGATTTCATGTGAATTACAGGTTGTCCCGTCCTCGTGCCAATAAACATGTCATTAAAGAAGAGAAGGGATGTCATTGCAAGAGAAAGAGGAATTTATTTTGATTAAAGATTATTAATGCACATGAATAAAAAAAAAAAAGAATGTGCATGGATAAGTTATTTATAATAAATATTGCAAAATTGTTTTGTTTTTTTACATTTAGATATCATGGTGACTTTAATAGTGCCCAAAATACATATTAAGAAGGCTGCCCACTATGGTTTGGAACATGGTCATCAACTTTACAAAATGAAAATTAGTTCTGCAATGCCTTAAATAGAAATAAAATCCTCTAGCTATAAAATGCTGTCACAGAATTATTAGTTAGTTAGCCTTAGAAATGAAACTAGATTCCCCAGCAAGGGAGGAGCCAGACAGACCTGCAGCTGCAGCCATATGCTCATCCACACTCAGCAGGAGCTCCCATGCTGCAGGCAGAATGTCTCCATACATGTCCTCAGTCAGGATAGGGGCTGCTTTTATGAGCAAGGACAGAGGGGCTGGAGACAGGCTCATTACCTAAAAAAACAGAACATAGCATACTTAACACTACTAACTCACAGTCTTTATGCATTTGTAACAATAGCAACAGCTTCTCGGTGTAGTGGACAGAAAGGAGAGACCTGGTTGCGGATGTACTTAAGCATGCCAGTGTCTTTTTTCCCCTCAGCACTGCTGTCAGTGGGGCGTCTTTTCATGGATGGGGTCCGGAGGCAGGATTTGTCTGAACACTGAAACAAAAACAGGTAACACTTTATTTTGATGGTCCCTTTTGAACATTCTGTTGACTATAAAATAACTTTGCAACCACATGTTAACAAACTCTTATTTGAGTGTTAGTAGACTGTCTGCTTAATATCTGCTAACAACTTATTGTGATGGTCCTCCAACACATTCTTCTGACTATAAGTAACTTTGCAACTACATGTCAACTTATTCGAACCCTAACAGTCTACCAATACTTTACTAACACTCTAATGAGAGTTAGTAGACATGTAGGTACAATGTTACATATAGTCAACAGAATGTGTTAAAGGGACCATCAAGAATAAAGTGAAACCCAAAAAGCAATTACATTCTGTTCTTGGGCAAGCTGATCTAAGAGGGCTCAGTTAGGTTGTCCCTGGATACCTTTAGTCAACACATACTCTACAGTTCCAAAGCTCTTGAACTGTATTTACTTAGGTGGAATGAATATCTTTACACTGCAATGACAATTGCATAAATAATGTTAGGAGATTGACTTGTTTTAGTATTCTAAAACATTGTTGTCTTAATAAATTGAATCAATTCAATTCTATGAAAAGGATTGATTCATTCAGGAATGAAGCAAGTGAATGGGTCATTGAATCATTTGCTCAACTGATTCATTCAAAACATGGATTCATTCAGAAACTAAACACCACTGTGAACATTTCTATTGTGGCTTTGTTTAGAACTATTTCTGTTGGTGAAAAATAGAAAAATGAAATTCTGTGTCTAAAATGTAAATTACTTAACTTCTTGTTTATTAAACTGTAAATCATATTGATATTGATGTTATACAACAGTCATACTGTCTGATATTCTGGAAAATATTCTCTTTCTTGCACATGTGAAACTAATCAAGAAAGTTGTTATAAATATAAAAACATGGGGCATTTCTGCACCCATATCTTGGATGTTGAGGGCATTTTTGCCCCAAAGCCCCATTCATTTCCAAACTGCTTACTTTTACTGTAAGGTGAAAATGAGGATCCAGTGACACTCAGTTGTTGCATGTACATTCCTTCAAAAAGCACTTGAGTGTGTTTAGAGTTTTTAGAGGAATTATGTATAAAATTGGAACAAATGCTACATTGTGTCAGCACATTAATTAAACAACAACAACACAAAAATCTAGTTTTATGTTTCTAGAATACTAGTTTGTACTTGGGGAACCCCTCGCACTGAATATTTTTAACCACCTCTTTGCTTTTTTTGGCACGGCCGCTGATATTGCCAGTGGCGCTGTTCTCTTTCAGGCTGTCCACCGTCTCTCCGTATAAAAGTTTGATGGCACGGACGAGTCGAGCGCAGGAACGGCTGTGGTGCTGATAGCAGCGGGGGTGGCAGAATTCCACATGAGTGCAGATGAAACTCTGCTGGTTGCACAGCAGAATCATAATCTGGAAATTGAGAAAGAGGAGCATGAGAAACAAATATCACACACATTTAGTTCACACAGGGAAAAGTCAGAATGCAGGCACTTACGTGCAGCCATGACATGTTGCGATGGTAGTTGTCCTCCACGCCTCCTGTGCTGCCAGGACCTTCAGGTTCAATGCTTGGCTCGCTAGCGCTCCAAGGGCTTCCTAAACAGATAACGCATACACTCATTTTCTCAATGTGTTGTACAGTTTTTCTGTACTTATGTACAGGAAAGCCATTATCTGTATAAGCAAATTTGTATAGTTGCTATTTTCAGCCCGACGCAGTTATCTTTTTCACGTCCTGCGCCACGTTGTTTAAAGAGCAAATGCATTTGCGCCTATTTGTGTCTGAAAACGAGGTGTGTTCAGACGCATTAATGGCGCGTTGCGATTTTGAGGCAACTGAAATAGACTGCGCCATTGACCAACAAAAACCTGATCTAAAGTCAATGGCGCAGATTTTTTTTTGTTATTTAAAGAGCGCATTAGTAATATGAGCCTATAGGCGGGTGCACAACGCGCGTACACAGTGCTTATTACACACACAAGGACGCGCAGCAGCACAAAATAACTAGCCAAATATTAAAAATAAAAGGATTACAATGTAAAACATTAATATTAATATTATGCACATAAAGATATGGAGGAATCCGGCTTGTCCTGTAGATGGTCTGCTTGCGCACTTTAACCTCGCACACCAGCAGATCGGTTTCCTCTCTGGAGACACATTCAGTCTTTCCACTTGCAAATTCCATCATCTAAATAGCAACCCGCCATGGTGCAAGCGCAACTTGGGAAGCTTTTAAAGGGAATGAGAAATAACACTCTGATTGGTTTATTGCACGAAAAACCAAAACACACCCATTACTCATTAAGAGAATAGGGACAACTCTTTTAGACCATGCACCAACCATTTTTCCTGTCATTAAACTAGCAAAAGTTGATTCGGATACGCCCTAAGTGCAATTGCGCAGAGCGCTTTAGACCATGCGCTTAGATTAAATGCGATGTTAAAATAGGGCCCATTTTGTATTTTCACTTATAAAGTTCACACTTTAGTCATATTACCTTTACAACTGACAATTACGTCATAACATGTACGGTTAGATATGTTTATTAAAAACATTACCTTTGTGTTTGTTGGATCAGCCTAGCAAATATTTTTTCTTTTATTTCGTAAAATGTATTATTGACGCCATTATTAATGCCTTTCTAAATAATGTATTCTGCTTTGGCCATCTCCCCAATAACTACATTTACAAATGTAATAATAAAATAACTTCAAATAGGGTCGGAAAAGCATTGTCTGACCTATATCAGTGACAGTATCTCTACTCTGGGAGAGCAGCCGCTCCGAATCCACGTCATTCTCTGACTCAGAGTCCTGTCTGGACATCTTAGTGCTTTTCAGACTCCCTGCTCGGCGGATAGAAGACAAAGAGCCTCCTTTCTTTATTCGGAAACTCCTTGCTCCTTTAATCTGTAGCAAACGAGAGCCACCAATACGGATCTTCCTAATCGGAGCTGGGGAGAGGAGATGAGACAAAATAAAAATTATAAATCATATTTTCAGCCTCTATCAAACATGTACATGCAGACAATTATTCCTTTTTCATTTTACCCAGTGGCTCTTGTGATGATTTCTTCTCCTCACAGCCAGTGTCAGACTTGAGGGTGTGGCTGCTGCTGTTCAAAGAATCGTGTCCATCCTCATCATCCAGGATTCCTGCAAAGCTGATCTTCCTCTCATAGCGGTGACGGCCTAGCTCAGGGTCCAGACGCAAGCGGCAGCTCTCTAGATCCTATAGGAGCCAAAAGACAAGCTTGTTTTGGGAATTGTTAAACTGTGCAATGTAAGGTCTGCTTACTATTCAATCATCAGCCAAGTAAATGCATACACCAGGGATATGCACTATTAAGAACGGAATTGAGAGATTTAAATTAAAAATGTATTTTCTGCATTTGAAATATAGGTCACACTTTAGTTTAGGGTCCAATTCTAACTATTAACTACGACTTTTGCCTCAAACTCCTAATTACTGCTTATAAATAGTTAGTACGGTAGCTGTTAAGTTAGGTATTGGGTAAGATTAGGAATGTAGAATAAGGTCATATAAGTACTAATAAACACCCAATATCCTAGTAATATGCCTACTAATAAGCAACTAGTTAATAGTGAGAATTGGCCACTAAACTAAAGCGTTACCGAAATATGCATTTACATAATATTGAATACATTTTTCTTTTTCCCTTCTAGAGCAAATTTCACAGCACGCTAACGTCACGCTTCACAACATAATAAGCTTATGATAAGTTTAAAATATATTTTTAAAATGTTTGAATTTTCTACAACAAACCTATCGTTTCTCTTCAGAAGACATTGACCTATTAACTAGGGTCATATAGATTACCATTGTTTTTGTTTGAGATTTTTATAAAAAATCTGTAGAAAGAAAGTCTTATACATCATAAGGGTAATGACATATGGGTGAGTAAATGATGAGAGAATTTTTATTTTTGGGTGAACTATCCCTTTAATCGTGTCATAACCATAAATACCAAAACTGACCACAAGGGGCTCTGTTCGGGGTCTGGGGAGACAGGGAAAAGTCTCCCGCAGGAAAGTGGTGATCTCCAGAAGCAGCTGACAAGCAGACATCTTCAGAGCAAAAGGGCAGCCACACTTTGTAGGGTTGACGGTGTCTGTTGAAAGAATCATTAAAAAAAAAACATTAGCTAAATGCCAAAGTATTATATTGGTTTTGAACATCATCTGTTTGTTTAATCTGAATTCATGTCATTTTCACTCTTACTGTCATCCAGATAATCTTCCTCCTCATCCTCCTTTTTCACACGCCTCTTGCTCTCTTCATCATAGATAAAACCCAAGATGTTGGCTGGACTCTCACTGTCTGAATGGCAAATTTCACTCAGCCGAGTGCCTATTGCCTTTTTGAGGATACATATATTAGATGCAGCCAAATGCCACAAATGCATTTCTCAAAAATCCTGTAAGAAGGTTTTCTGCAGGAAAGCCAAAATTTGCATAATTTTCAGATTAATGTGACTCACATCTCCCCACTGGTAAAATTGTTTGGCTGCGTTCCACTGGAGCTTCGTGTTCCTCTTGTTTCCTGCTATAGGCGATCGTCCTCTAGACAGCCCTCTCTTAGTGATGTTCACATGGTGACCTTTCATCCACTCTGGCCAGTTACCACGGTTACAGCGATGCACAAAACGGGCACACTCCAGGAAAAGCGAGGCCCTTGCCACCACAGGGGCTTCCTGGGAAAGACATTAATCAAAATCAACATGACAGTTCCTTATTTTCTCTGAAAGAATCAAAATACTGATCTCAATTTCAAGCTGCAAAAACTTAATAAAGCTAACCACATAACAAAGATCTGAAAAATACATTTCAGTACCCCTTTAAAGGACATAACAGGTTTCAAGTTTTTGGTTATCATTTTATCTCTTTAGTCAAGCAGGTATGCTTCAATGTGACACCATTTTGTATATGGACAGAAGAATCCGAACTGACCAGGTCCAGCGCAGCAGCTAAAATCGAAGCATCTGGTATGGTTCCCGGCTCACAGCAGTTCAACAGGAACTGAAATCTCTTCATCCCCTGTCGGATTGCACCTAGATTCACAATATTCTTATTCTTTATGGCCTCTTGGCTGGCAGCCAAGCGCTCCTGGAATCCATGGCAACCTTGTCGGTGGTACAGAATAGTGTCAGTACAAGGAGTGTATCATCTGACAAGGTTTTAACAACTGAAAAGAGCTGGTGAAATATGCATCTGGTGATATCGAATGAACATGCAAGTCTGTTTTTGTCCTTACAAGATCTACAAATCAAACCATGACTTGTGTATTTCCCCAAATATATATCTAATAACTATTAACTATTAACTTGAAGAGCTGAAGGTTCACGACAACTCTGACAAAGCTGTGGTGGGTCATGGTGCCAGGTCATAGGTCAGAAAACCACAGTTCTTCTTCCAGCGGATGGTTCTGACAAAGATGGACAAACACACAGAGAGCTGGCATGGAAGATGGTAGAGGAGTGTACCAGAAGCACAAGACACGTCAAGTACGGGCACACACACAAACAAACAGAGCGAGTTGTGGGCGGGGGTGGGGGACGGCACCGAGGATTCTACCATCTTTCTCTTCTGTGTGGTGAATCTTGGAAGGGTTCCTCCGACCAGACCGCCATTTACCGAGCCTCTTGAAGAAATTCTCCTCTTCCTCTCGCCCATATTCAATAGCGTTACCCTCCGACAGCTTCACGGCACTGGTGAACTTGACCTGAGATGTACAGGAAACACTCGGATCAAGGACTTGATGTCTATTAAACTAGCGCAAAGACTGGAAGATTTTCTTCCATGAAGAGGTTCAGATTTATTCCCAAGAAAGAAATTAGGAGAGGCAGAAAAATGATATCATTAATGATCACAGTAATGATGAGCAATGGCATAGTTTCTGGTGGGACCTAATGATTATAACCCTCTTTTCCCTCCTTGTGTGTACATGATCATAAAATATTATTTTAATAATAAAATTTTATCAAATAAAATTAATTCATTTGATTTTGTTTTGTGTGTGACTTTGTATAACGTTTTAGTTTAAATAATTTGGTTTTCTTATTCTACAAACAAACAATAATGTTGTAAAATATACAGATATTCAATCATGTATAAATTATAAAAAAGAAATCAGGTCAACTCTTTCTTGGGTGAATGTAATTATGCAGTTTTTTTTGGCTCAGTCTAATCATTTATTCAAAAATGCAATTCATACATACAATGACTGGAATACTCATCTTCTAAGAAAGGTTGGGGCATAAAGTTAAAAATGTCAAGGCAGTGTCATTTTAGTATCAATGATATAACTGTGGAATAGTCTTCCTGTATCTTAACTAATATCCACAGAGTCTGTTTTTAAATCTAAGTTAAAAACCTACCTGTTTTCACTGGCTTACAATTGTCCTTAATTTTAATGATGAATTGTCAAATTGGTGTTTCTGATGTAAACTCCCTTTATCATTTGCTTTGCGGTCTGTCTTGTTTTTAAGATATTTATTCTGTTGAACAGCACAATGGCCAACTACTGTTGCTTTTATTGTGCTATATAAATAAAAGCTGATTGATTGATTGATTGATTGATATACTATTATAGTTTTTTTAATATTTTGAAATATCTAAAATTTTTGTAATTTTGTTTATTACATTTTAGTTTTCAGTTTTAGTTATTTACTTCAACTTCAACTTTAACTGAAATAAAATAAAATATAATATAAAATAACCTAAGTTTATCTTATTCCAGCTAATAATTACACTTCTAATTTTTGCTTAGTTTATTTCAAGTAATGAAAATGTTTTTATTTTATTTAATAACGATAATAACCCTGTGTCAAGGTTATACAATTGCAGTCATATCATAATAGAGAAAATAGCATATTATTATTATTACTATTAGAATTTAGATTTTTTTTTAAACAAAACTGCTGCACTGTTTATTAATATTGGTCAAGTAGTGCAACCAACAAATTCATGTGGTTTATCTAGCATGCAGAAAAATACATATTATATAGCATATAGATAGAGGATCCCTGCGATGAGTCTCTGACAAAATCAGATTATTTTACCTTATAGACATGCTTAGGTTAGTTCTGGTTGAAAATCGTGGTGCAACTCTCCAAAACCTAGTAATATATATGAACTAACAATGCATATATGAACTACCAATACATATTATTTGTAAAATATACTTTTTACCTTGAAAATTGTATATTTTAAATCTTGTTTGAATATAATGATTAAGCAATGAGCAATAAGAGAGAACACTCACATGCATTCAAAGTGTAAGGAAAGTATGTTATTACTTTTTACTTGATGGTAACACCACATGACATTTTATTGAATGTAAATCATTAAATGCAATCTATTCATGGATGCATTTCTAAGAACTTTGCAGATTTTTACAAGATTTTTATTTCTGTGGACACTCTTATTTGTCATTGACCCTCTTAACAAACATCTTACATTAAGATCTACATTACTACACTGTGAATTCAGAGTCCTCACCTTGGAGCTCTGTCTGATAAAGGACAGTCTGTCCACTGAGCTGATGTCCAGTAGGTCCTCGACCCCATCAGCCAGTCCAGATAGAGAGGAGCGTTTTAGCCAGTTACCTGCACCACAGGTTCAATAGTTACATGAAAAAAATAAAATAAAAGTTAATTTAGCATTTTGTTAGCATATTTGAACTCTTGGACCCTTTACATGGAAGTGCAAACAAGCCAAAAGAAATGTAAGAGGGAAGATTTCATGCTGGTTCTTTGGCTCATACAGCTTATACACAAAAATAGACAAAACAACACATTGAATCTCACAACAAGTACATAAAAATGAAAAAAAAAAGATTTATAAAACTTGAATGCATTTTTTTTTTCAAACTAAAGCTTCGATAATGACACTGTAAGATAAGGCTGCATAACTAAAACACAACACACATACGTAACATGGAGACAGTGAGTGGATGGCGAACTTTCCTATGGCATGCTGGTGACAAAAAAGGAAAGAACAGAGAAGTGAATGACTTTTCATAAAATTCACATCCCCAACCCACCAGTGAACCAATCAGAAGTAAAAACTCTTTTTAAAATTCAGTTCACTGGTTTATTTAAAAAAAAAAAAAATCTAATATCAACTTCACATACTCTCATATTAGAAGTACATTTTTCGAAACGTTTACAAACTTACCTATGTATGGCATGCACATTAACACATTTAAGGGAAACCTAAATCTTAATTTGTGTTTCGAAAGATGAATGAAACGACATGAGGTTGAGTAAATGATGACTGAATTTTCATTTTGTGAATCCTCTGTGTATGGAAATTTGAATTTTGTAGTTTTTTGTCTACAGAGAACAAATCACTAAGAATGTGAGTATTCTCCCAATCATGCATATTTGGTATAAGATCATGGTTTTACAATTCAGAAAAATAGAAGAAAAAAAAAAAAATTCTAGTTCGGACTAAATGTATATAGTATATAGAAAGATATAAGTATATAGAAAGATTTACATTGAATTGTTTAGATACATGTATTTACTGTACTTTGCATTTTACATATGATTCATCCGTAAAATGCAAAGTACAGTAAAATCAATGCAAAGTATACACACATGTACAGGAAGCAACTTTATTATGGAATATTATGAAACCTGAATCCTGTTTATACAGCAATTCTGTAATGAAAGAAATTCTGAAAAACTGGGTAATATCCTTATGCTGCTGTTCATCACTGGTATTAATCCTAAGAAAGGGAAGGGCTGATCTCATCCTCTGATCATACTGATCACACTGTTGTTTATCATAGTTAAGACTCTCATTTTCTTTGTCGTCCTATACAAAACAGATAATTAGACAAATCTGGTTCCCTATCAGTTGGTCACTATGACATATGTTGCGACCGACCAATAGGAATCTCGCTAGAGAGGCCAATCTACTTTGAGTAAAACTTAACAAGCCAATGCACATTGCCGTGTAATTATTTGCATCAGCTGCGCAGCCTTGCAGCACGGGTACATAACGAGCAGCAGGTGTGATTGCACTTCAGCTTTTTGCTTCGGAGCCAAGCACTTCGATGCCTCTACATGCCCCTAAACGGCACCGTGGAGCCAGTCACAGGCAGGCCGCCCCGCCCATCCAGGCCCCCGCCATGAAGAGCAGCAAAGCCAGAGGCAAGCGGCCTAGGACGGGTGACCCAGAGATGGAAGGGACTGCTCTCCAGGAGATGATGACCGCATCGCTCCCTCCCCCGGAAAAGAACAAAATCCAGTTTCTTTCATCTCTGGGTCCGAAGAGGGCCCGGAGAGCAGTGGGGGAAGAGAATCATCACCACTCTCATCCGCCTCTTTTATCGCCAGCAGGCAGCAGTATACGGTTCGAGAACGCAACCAAGCCACCTCCTGCACCTCCAGCCGATATGAGGTCAGGGCACTACAGTCCCTACTTCATTGTACCCAAGAAAGGTGGTGGGTTACGCCCAATCTTGGATCTGCGAGTTTTGAATTGGAGCCTCCACAAGCTACCGTTCAAAATGCTCACGCAGAGACACATTTTCAAATGCATCCATCCCAAAGATTGGTTTGCAGCGATCGACCTAAAGGATGCATACTTTCATGTCTCGATTCATCCTTGACACAGGCCGTTTCTACGCTTTGCGTTCGAGGGTCGAGCATATCAGTACAAGGTCCTGCCCTTCGGGCTGTCCCTGTCTCCCCGTGTCTTCACGAAAGTCACGGAGGGGGCCCTTGTTCCCATGAGAGAACTCGCCCCTGCGCAGAGAATCTCTTTTCTCGGTATGGAGTTGGATTCGGTCGCACAGACAGCGCGCCTCACAGAGCAGCGCGCTCAGTCGGTGCTGAACTGCTTGAACACGTTCAAAGGCAAGAGGCGGTAATCCCGCTCGGCTTGCTTCATATAAAACCACTTCAGCACTGGCTTCTCGGCCAAGTTCCCAGATGGGAGTGGCATCACGGCACTCACCGGGTGGCAATCACACCGGCCTGCTGCCAGACCTTCAGCCCGTGGTCAGACCCCTCGTTCCTTCGTGCAGGAGTCCTCTTGGAACAAGTGTCCAGGCATGCTGTGGTGTTCACAGATGCCTCTGCCACCGGCTGGGGTGCCACGTACAATGGGCATGCAGTGTCAGGTGTGTGGACGGCCCCCCAACTGAATTTGCACAATTGCTAGCAGTACATCTCGCTCTGAGCCGCTTGAAAAGGCCAGTACAGGGCAGGGACGTGCTGGTCCGTACAGACAACACTGTGACCATTGCGTACATCAACCGACAAGGTGGTTTGCGCTCCCGTCGCATGTCGCAACTCGCCTGCCATCTCCTCCTCTGGAGTCAGAAGCATCCGAGGTCGCTTCGAGCCATGTATGTCTCCGGCGTGCTCAACCGTGTGGCCGACAAGCTAACAAGCTGTGCTCCCGGGAGAATGGCGACTCCACCCCCAGGTGGTTCAGCTGATCTGGAGAGAGTTCGGGGAGGCTCCAGTAGACCTGTTTGCCTCCTCAGAAACCTCCCACTGCCAGCTGTTTTACTCCCTGACCGAGGGAACACTTGGCACCGACGCACTGGCACACAGCTTACTACGGGGCCTCCGTAAATATGTGTGTCCCCCAGTTAGCCTACTTGCGCAGACACTATGCAAAGTCAGGGAGGACGAGGAGCAGGTCGTTATGGTGGCTCCCTATTGGCCCACCCGGACTTGGTTCCCAGAACTCATGCTCCTCACGACAGTCCTTCCCTGGCCCATTTCTCTGAGGAAGGATCTTCTGACTCAGAGACGGGGCACCCTATGGCACCCGCATCCAGAACTCTGGAAACTCCATGTCTGGTCCCTGGACGGGACGTGGAGGTTCTAGGTGACTTTCCCTCAGAGGTACTTAAAACCATCACTTCAGCACGGGCACCGTCCACGAGACGTGTTTACGCCCTGAAGTGGAACCTGTTCGTCGAGTGGTGATCTTCTCGCCGAGAAGACCCCCGAAGATGTTTCCATGAAGACTCTGCTGCTGATTGCACTGGTCTATGTCAAGAGGGTAGGGGACCTGCAGATATTTTCGGTCGACGAATCGTGCCTAGAGTTCGGGCCAGGTGACAACCACGTTGTAATGAGACCCCAGCCTGGCTATGTGCCCAAGGTTCCTACCACTCACTTCAGGGATCAGGTAGTGAACCTACAAGCACTGCCCCTGGAGGAGGCCCTGGCCCTGGCTTTGCTCTGTCCCGTTCATGCTCTGCATATGTACGTGGACAGAACTCATAGGGTCAGGACCTCAGATCAGCTCTTCGTCTGTTACAGAGGCCAGCAGAAGGGAAAGGCTGTCTCCAAGCAGAGGAGGGCCCATTGGAGAGTGGATGCTATCTCCTTGGCTTACCAAGCTCAAAGCGTGCCCTGCACGCTCGGGTTGCATGCACACTCCACGAGAGGCATTGCTTCATCCTGGGCGCTGGTACGTGGCTCCTCGCTAACAGATATATGTAGAGCTGTGGGCTGGGCGACACCTAGCACGTTCGCTAGATACTATAGCCTACGTGTAGAGCCGGTCTCCTCCCGTATTCTCACCCTAGACGAGTAAAGCACAGAGAGGCCCGGCTCTGTCGGCTTGCTACACCCTACAGTGCACCATTATTCTCTAGCGTGAAAAACCTGTGAGTCCTCCTAACACCCTCGGCCCGGACTTGGCGGAGCATCCGGCACCAGGCCTTATCCGCTGAATCCTTGAGAACCGGATTTAGGCTGGGTCCCATATGTGTGACCCTACGGGGATCCCATATGTGTATATTCTCCACGGCTGCTCCTAACAGAAGCCTGTGTCTTTCCCTTGGGCTAAGTCACCCAGTAATTCATATGTAGTACAACCTTCGGGCTAGTCCATATGTACTCCTTGAGGAAGGTGGCTTCCGCAGAGTTCTCCTTCCTAACAGAAGGGCACGCTTTCCCAGTGTTATCCAATAATCTCACTGTATGGGTTATCACAGAACAACAGTGACAGATACACTCTGTTTAAACCTCCTCCTATCGTCCTACCAGGCAAGAAGGTGTAGAGGCTTGCACAGGGCGCTGGATGGGGTGCGGCAGCTGTGGTGCTTTGGTAGGGATTCCTATTGGTTCCTACTGATAGGGAACGTCTTGGTAACATATGGTAACCCTCGTTCCCTGAAGGAGGGAACAGAGACAAATGTTCCGTCGCCACATCTGCTGCTGCCCGCTGGGGCGGCCAGCTTTTTCAGGCTTGGCTCCTCACAAGCAAAAAACTGAAGTGCAATCACACCAGCTGCTCGTTATATACCCGCGCTGCGAGGCTGCGCAGCTGATGCAGATGATTGCACGCCAACGTGCATTGGCTTGTTTAGTTTCACTCAAAGTAGATTGGTCCTTCAGGGAACGAGGGTTACCATATGTAACCGAGACATTATGTTTGTAAAGAACTCCTCTCTCACAAAAACATACCTATGGGCAGTTTGAGCTTCTTGCGCAGTGAGATCCGTCGAGAACGTGACCGTGAACGCCGGTCTGTGGTAGTACCAGAGTGGGCGGTGGTGCACTCAGACGTATCCTGCTCTGATTGGCTGCTTGTATCGCTGGCGGCACTCTGAGACTTGAACATCTTCCTCCAAAAGTCTTTCCTTCCTAAAAGAGCTCCTGGAATGTGCTCCTCGCTGATACACAGATACAGATGCACTCAATCCATGCATACATTTAATTTATGCATTACAAAATGTGTGTTATATTTGTGTGTGTACTTTTTTGCTGAAGATGGCTTGGTTTCCTCCTTTTCGTCTGTTTTTTTAGTGGTATTAAGTTTTTCTGCGCTGTCCAGGAGAGCACTGAGAGCCACACGTCGGAAGACATTTCCATGAGACTCCTTTATAAACTGAACCAGTTGACGTATGTCACAATACAGACCCTAATTTGAGTGTGTTTAGATGTTAGGAGAGAAATGTGTGAAAAGAGAGAGATGGAAATTTTTTTTTTAAATGGTCACTCTTTTCTGACCAATATAGTTCTTTACCTGAGAGCTGCTAAACAGCTATTCATTTTAAATAATCCATATACATAGAAGCACATAAAGTATAACTAGTATTATACCATATCCCAACCAGATGCAATACGACAAGATCCCAGCTAAGAACAATTTTTCTGTACAGACGAATGTGAAAATGGTGTGTGATGCAACCTATTAATCACAAACCACAGCAAATCAAAACAAATCTTTCTCAGTTCCGCCTCAGAGTTGAAAAAGAGTAATTGCGATTTTAGTCAATTTATTTTAAGGTGACATAGTTACACATTTCTACATATACAGTCGTGCTCAGAATTAATGGTACCCCTGGTAAATATGATGAAAAATGGCTGTAAAAAATAATTCTGCATCGTTTATCCTTTTGATATTTCATTAAAAAAATTGGCAAAAATCGAACCTTTCATTGAAGTAAAATAATTGACAGTGGAGGGGAAATCACATTATGAAATAAATGTTTTTCTCCAAAACAAGTTGGCCACAATTATTGGTACCCCTAGAATTGTTTACGAGTAAAATATCTCCTAAGTATATTCCCATTCATGTTTACCTTTTTTTTGCACACCAGGGTGACTAGGAACATGAAATTGTCCAGCCATGACTTCTTGTTTTACAAGAGTTTAAATATGGGGAAACACAAAGGCCAAATTCCCTTAATCATCCATTACAATGAGTAAAACCAAAGAATATAGTTCTGATGTGCATCAAAAGATTGTTGAGCATCACAAAATAGAAAGTGGCTCTAAGAAAATAGCTAAAGCATTGAAAATCCCCATTTTGACCATCAGGGCAATAATTAAGCACTTCCAATCAACTAAAGATGTTACAAATCTGCCAGGAAGTGGACGTGTGTCTATATTGTCTTAATGCATGGTGAGGATGAAAGTTTGAGTGGCCAAAGACTCTCCAAAGATCACAGATGGAGAATTGCAGAGATTAGTTGAGTCTTGGGTTCAGAAAGCCTATTAAAAAAAAATTGAACAACCCCTACATCACCACATGTTGTTTGGGAGGTTTTCAAGAAAAATCCTCCTTGCTCATCCAAAAACAAACCCCAGCAAATTCAGTTGTCAGACATGACTGGACCTTCAAACAGCACAGGGTTCTGTGGTCAGATGAAACTAAAAAATAGCTTTTTGGCAGCAAACATGCAAGATGGGTTTGGTGCACACAAGGATAAAAAGTACCCCATGTGTACAATTTAATATACCATCTTTAATGTTGTGGTCATATTTTTCTGCTGGAGGTCCTGGACTTCTTGTTCAGATACATGCATGGCATCGTGGATTCTATCAAATACCAACAGATAAAAAATCTAAACCTGACAGCCTCTGCTAGAAATCGTATAATGGGCCGTGGTTGGATCTTCCATCAGGACAACGATCCAAAACAAACATCAAAATCAACACAAAAATGTGTTAAGTAGCACAAAATGAAGCTTCTGCCATGACCGTCCCAGACCTGATGAGTGGAGTGAACTGAAGAGAAGAAGCACCAACATGGATCTGGGAATCTGAAGGATCTGGAGAGATTCTGTAAGAATGGTCTCTGATCTCTTGTCAGGTGTTCTCCGAACTCATCAGGCATCATAGGATAAAACTCAGAGCTGTTATCTTGGCAAAAGGAGATTGCAAAAAGTATTTAATAAAAGGGTACCAATAATTGTGGCCAACGTGTTTTGGAGATAAACATTTATTTCATAATGTGATTTCCCCCCCACTTTCTATTCTTTTACTTCAATGAAAGTTTAGATTTTTGCCAATATTTTGAATGAAAGATCAAAAGGATAAATGATGCAGATTAATTTTTTCCAGCCATTTTTTATCATATTTACCAGGGGTACCATTAATTCTGAGCACGACTGTATGTACTATAGTAATAACAGTAAATTATGCATAATTACAAGTAACTAACCCTAAACCAAACCATAATTCTTTAGTATGAACATATAGTTTATTAATATTACTCTGTACTTACTTGAGTAAGTACAATGTAACTACGTCACCTCAAAGTAAAGTGTAACCCAACTTTATATCTCACAATTTGACTATATCTAACAATGCAACTTTTTCCTCACAAAAACTTTTTTTGTCACGACTTGAGAAATGAGATTGCAAATTTAAGACACACTGTGAGATGTAAACTTGTGACATTATATGCTATGTAAAGGGAGTAGCAACATATATTTTTTCTTCCATATTGTGACCTACATCCAAATTAAATGTATAATCATAATTATTTAAAAAAAATAATGTAAAAAGTAATTGTGACTTTATATCTCATAATGCAACTTCATTCCTTGCAACTGAGACTTTAAATTTATACCAATATATCAAATCTATATATTTATATCAATTTGCAAAAAAATTCTTACAACATGCAACTTTATTTCTCATAATTTGCATCCAGATTTCTCGCAAATTTGCATCCTTATTTCTCAGAACTTTACATCTTAGTGTGACTTTAAGTTATTATTATTATTAGTACTTTATTGATCCCAGTTGGGAAATTAAATAAATTAATGTTGCAATGTAACAGAAGCAGCGACAGATCATTTCTTCCACATTGTGACCTACATCATTATGAAATGGATTATTAAAAATGTTTATAAAAATGTAGGGCGGGGACTTGGTTCTATATATCTGTTGTTGATTGGATGGAGGCAGATTAAATGTATTTAGTTTGCATTCAGATCTACTAAAGGCATGTTATTGATCAAAATAAGATCAATAATATGCCTTAAGAAAATAGATAGGGTGAAGTCCCCCCCCCCCCCCTTTTTTTTTCTTTTTCTTTAATTTGTATACTCAAAGGAAATATTAAAGCCTATTTCCAAATCTATGCTTAAACAGATGGCAAACTTAACAAATATAAACTCAAGCCCAAAGTTTTGTCAACTCATGAGTTTAATGCAGTACTCTTACCAAGTTCTCAGAACTGTGAAGCTCATGTGTAGTGGAGGCACATCTTGTGATAAGAGACTTGAACATGCAGCCCACCACCACAGTCTCCATGCTCTGGGCCAGAGACTTATCTCCTCCAGTGGTGAAGTTGTTCCCGAAACCAGCTTTGTCTGCAAAGACAATCAAGTCATCTTAGATGAGAAACTGTGACCTGGATGCCATGTCAGGCTTAGCCATAAGCACCAAACAATAAGGGAAGCAGGAAGCATTGATGTTTACAAAATGAAAAGGGGGGAAATGAATAGCACAAATGATAGGACAACTCAAAAAGTGATTGCGGGTTTTGAAGGTTTGCATACATGCAAGTGACTGTGGCCTGAGAGATAGTGACAGACCTAACAATCAGGTCATGCTCTGATTTCACAGCACTGTTGAGTTTTGTTTAGGTGGATCTATAAAGCCGTTTTTTTGATTGTTTATTTGGCAAGGCCTATGCACTGTTTAGCTCTACTACAGGCGAGAACATCACCCTGGACATTGTGAGGGGTGCAGGAATGGGTGTAATGCCTAGTTCGGGCAGTAAATTTAGATATTGAGTATCTACCGATGTTTCTTTTATTCGCCCTCCTGGACCTCTCACCTGCACTGCCGTACTCTGAAAGAGAAAAGATGGTGGGCAACATTGGTGTCAGGCCAGCACACACATGTACTCGTAAGTCAGGAAACACCAACTCGCTCCAAAACATACCCACAGATGCAAAAAAGACACACCCCCCAAAAAAACATAGGGACATCATTTTTATAACATTCACTCATGTTCACTAACTTGCCAGAAATCAATCGAAATTCAGCTTATCTTGTTTTGATACCATCAAATTGAAAATACAAACAATAAGAATTGGCAGTCAATATGATGTTTGGCAAGTCTGCTGAAAGGATGAGTGATGAGGGTTTGGGTACAAACAGTGGAGTTTGACTTGCAGACATGTAGGTAGGTGGTTAGGAAGGGTAAGTAAGTAAGGAAGGAAGGAAGGAAGGAAGGAAGTAAGGAAGGAAAGAAGGAAGGAAGGAAGGAAGGGAGACTATTGCTTCACTATTGCTTCACCATATTACTGGCAGACATGAAGGCAGAAGACAGAAGAGGCCAAGGAGCGAGAAACGAATGACATAAAAAAAAATGTAGAGGCAATCGGTATCTCCAAATTATTTTGTGACATTTGCATTATGTTTCTAATTTAATATTTTGTATTATGGCCTTTTTTAATGGAATATAAAACTTCATTATTGTGATAGAACTGTAAAATGCTATTGCTGGCATGACCATTCCAAAACCGAATACAATTTTTGGATAATAACAGTGTCCTTATAGTTACTATAGTAATAATAACTCTAAATGATGCATAATTACATGCAACTAACCCTAAACCAAACTCTAACTCTAACTCTAACCTATAGTAAGCACATGTAGTTAATTCTTATTACTCAGTAGTTAAATGTATAATTACTAAATGTATAAATAGATACCTTTAAGTAAATTGTAACCAAATGTTCTATGTTGGATAGATGTACCCAACTTCTAAACTATTTGGATTGGCTCTAATATATTTGGTGGAATAGTTAATTATATAAACTACCAAAAAGACAGGGATGAAAAAGCCCTGATTTATCACACTACATGGCTATATTAGGTGCTATGATCTGTTCTGATTGGTTACTAAGCATAATTAAGCAAAGGCCCAACAACGTTTGCACTTCCTGAGGGTCCTCAGGAGAAACGACATCACTCAGAGACTGTTGGTATCCTTCTACAAGTGCACTATAGAATCTATCTTAACTTACTGCCTATGTGTGTGGTTTAGTAGCTGCACAGCAGCCCAGAAAAAGGCTCTCCAACGGGTCATTAACACAGCCCCGAAGATAGTCGGTTGTCCCCTCCCTACAATGGTTGACCTTCACAGTGCTCGCTGTGTCAAAAAAGCTCAGAGCATTATTAAAGACACTTTCCTCCCGGTCACTCCTTGTTTGAATTGTTGCCATCAGGCAGACGATACAGGACAATCAAATCAAGAACAAACAGACTTAAAAACAGTTTTTATCCAACAGCTATAACCACCCTTAATGCCATAAAAAAAAAACATCCATAAATAGTTATTGCACAAATTGACTAGATACTATGACAGTATGGATGGTAGTGTGTGTGTGTGTATCTCCAATAAGATGGGGAGGTTTTTATTGTCATTTATTAATCTGTTTTTGATGTTTAGTATTATTGATTTTTATTGATGCACCAACTGGTTGGTACTTGTAATATCGTTGTACAGGTTACAATGACAATAAAGGCAAAAAAAAAAAAAAATTCCTGTTGTGTATCATGGGATGTGTGGTATGACACAGAAATATTCAGATGTTCTGGTAAATGGCAATGTGTTTATAGGAAAAGCTATTCACTCCATTAATTTCTATAAGAAATGAGACTTGATTGCATAATGCAAGTCATTTTTGAAACATTAACCCAGACAGATGATCGAATACCGTCGTTTAAACCTGAAGGGGTTTGTTTGGCTATAATGGCCAGCTATCTGCACAGTGCATTAACCTGCTTAATTATCAAATAAATAAATAGATGTGTATAAAATTATGAATTGATTTTATTATCCTACTACATTAGCTTAAAGCTTTTGACATCCTCCTGAGACCCAGCCATAGACTTTTGTCCATTGTAGAGGACATTTTTAAGTCTGGATGTACAGTACTGTAAAGAGTACATTCAGAGATAACCTCTCCTTGGTCTGACAAATTACTGACATTGACTAAATGACCAACTTTAGCACTCTTATGGAAATTTGATAATATTGTGTAATTATCATTTATAGTCCCCCTGTAGTCAATAATTTTATCCCTTAAAACTCATCGTTGAAAACCAAAATTATGTATTTAAACGGTTTCCTGTGAAAACATAATTTTTATTTTAAAAAATAAAATTAATGCCTTAAAATAGCTTGAATGTAACTAAACCCTTGCTTCATTTAGTATATGCGGATATATGAATATGCTAATTAGCTCCGCCTCCACACACACAAGCTCACAGATTCAGTTGGCCAACTTATGGAGGTAAACGCTGCACAATGGTATCGCTCTTTAAAACGTCGGACACATAACAGTAATTAATGATTAGCCTTTTGTATGACTATGTTATCAAACAGCTAATAGCGTGTTGCTAATGTTACACAAACTATCCATGTTCCCATTTGCAATCTCAGTCTGCCTTCTAACAGTCATCAAAAACGATTTGAACAACTCAGAACGTCAGTGGAGAAAGGCATACATTTCATCATAACATCGTAATATACATCATACACCCGCTATATCAGTAAATCTACCTGATTTTCATAACAACAACAAAATATACCGGGATAACCAAGTATCTCTTGAAACTCCCCGGCTAGTTTGTTGTTAATGATATGCCAAAAGCCCGCCGGCACGTTGAAGTGATTGGTTACAAGGTGGTTTGTGACGTCAGAAACACCAGCAATTTCAAATCGTGCTTTTGAGACTGCTGAGTATTTTCTCTCAAGACAATGGTGTCTTTAAGCACATTAAAAACACCACATAGACATATAAACATGAGAATCTTGATTTTCACCACAGGGGGACTTTAAATCTTGCTAATTTTCAAATTGTTTTTCATGAATAAACATTTCAGGAAAATGTAACGGAGCTTCAAATCAGAATACGACTTTCTGTTACGAAACGGCATCAATTTCAGTGAAAACAAAACAAAACAAAATTGTTTTTCCCCATACATGTCTTTTCATTTTCATAATTAGTTCTGGTGTTCATTAGTGCTGGAGGACACAGCATAACATATGAATAAAATATAATTTTTCAATTTTTTTTCCATTTGTTTCTTTCTTATGCTCTATATAAACTTTTTTCTGGGTCTCAATACAGAAAACAGCTCAATATTACTAATAATTCGTTACATTTATATAGCACTTTTTCTGGGACCTCAAAGCGCTTTACATGGAAGGGGGGGACTCTCATCAACCACCACCAATGAGCAGCATCCACTTGGATGATGCGACGGCAGCCATATTGCGCCAGTACGCCCACCACACACCAGCTTACTGGTGGAGAGGAGATAGTGAGGAAGCCAATCAGTATATGGGGATGATTAGGAGGCCATGATGGACAGAGGCCAAGGGACAAATTTGGCCAGGATGCCGGTGTTACACCCCTACTCTTTTTCGAAGGACATCCTGGGATTTAATGACCACAGAGAGTCAGGACCTCGGTTTAACGTCTCATCCGAAGGACGGTGCTCTTTGATAGTATAGTGTCCCCGTCACTACACTGGGGTGTTAGGACCCACACAGACCACAGGGTGAGCGCCCCCTACTGGCCTCATTAACACCTCTTCCAGCAGCAACCTGGTTTTCTCAGAAGGTCTCCCATCCAGGTACTAACGAGGCTCAGCTGTGCTTAGCTTCAGTGGGCAACCAGTCTTTGGCTACAGGGTGATATGGCTGCTGGCTAATAATGCTGGCTAATGCTGGCTACTAAGAAAACCAGTTCAGCAACAAAATATATTAATTAATATTGTAGCAGCATTTATTATTATAAATCTTAAGTCTAAGTTACTTTTTATGGACTAGTTAATAAACATAATTAGCAACAATGTTACATGTCTTCATCTATTTTAAATTCTCTCTCATACAGCTCTTTACGTCTCTTACCGGTTTGTTGTTCTTCCAAACAATGGTTTCATTTTCTTGCTTCTAGTCATCTATCAAAGGTTTTGCCCTCACCATATATATTAAAATTAACATTTATGTCTTCCAGTTTTGAGTTGCAAGATGGCAAGAATGAGCTAGCTGTGTTGGTATGAAAACAGACGCTGAAGTTATACAGGAGACATGAAAGTAGCACCGGTATCTTGCCATCGACAACAGTCAAATATATACAGTTTAGCGGTTAATATACAAAAATATTTCACAGCTCAGTGACCAATTGGAATCAAATATTTCAGGAAGCCATGTAATATCTATTCTGAATTCGCTCAAATTAATGATTTTTTTTCTTTTGGTCTTTGAAAGAAGTCTCTTATGCTCAACAAGGCTGCATTTGTTTGTTTAGAAACACAGTAAAAACAGTATGTATTGTGATATTGTGATATTACAGCGGTTTTCTATTTCAGTTTTTTTTTATGTAATTTATTCCTGTATTGCCAAGCTGAATTTTTAGCAGTCATTACTTTCAGCAGTCTTCAGTGTCACATGATCCTTCAGAAACCATTCCATATGCTGATTAATTATTAATAATGGTTCATCGATTAGGAATTATATACATGCTCAAACACCTTCCTTGGATAATACATCACCCTCAGTTATTGACAAGTGTTTTGATCAGTGTAAAGGAAGTAAAATTGAGTCATTAGTATTATATAACATGCTGCAATCCATTAACTCTCCCTTAACATAATTACAGTAGTTAAGGCCCCGTTTACACGAAGGGAAACGGGTTTGGTCTCTCATTTACATGTGTGCACAATGTTATTATTAAAAAGGGGGGTGAGGGGGGGGGGTCAATTCTATACACTGTCTCGGTCACTTTAAGGTTATTCACAGTCCACACAATTCGAAAAACACACTGAAAAGTATTTCACCTCTCTGTGATAAATGCAGCTCAGTTGATGCTTATTTGTCACGGTCACAGTCACCCACTAACCACGTCTTCCTTTGTTCTGTTTTCCCACCACTCATCTGTTTCCTTGGTTGCTGTCATTTAGTTAATCTGCATCACCTGTGTTTAGCTAATTATCATCATCTGTGTCACCTGTGTTAGTTCATCTTCATCTCTGTCATCTGGTTTCTGTTAATCTGTGTTCATCATTGTTTGTATTTTGTTCCTTTCAGTTCAACCAATCTTCGTCTGTTCTCAGTCTTATTTAGTGTGTTTATCCTGCCTGTACCCGTTAGAATTGTACTAATAAAAGTTTGTATTGGAGCTTTTTGCCTCTTCGTCTTCAGCCTAAACCAACACCGTGACAGTCACATAATATTATTTTCTGCCCTAAGGAAACAGTTGTTAATATACATTTTTTTATGTGCTTTCAGAAACACTCTTACTGTACTCACTACTTACTCAATTACTGCAAATAAGTTACTACTGTTTTGCAAGAAAAAGCATGCTCCCATGGTCAAGTATTTGTCAGGGTTATATTTAAGTCTGTTGTGTTTTGGTTTAGTTATCATTGTGTTTCCTGTCAGACTAAGGAAGCAAACAGAACTCAGTTACATATTACAATTCACATGCTGCTCATTATTTCCCTCGTTATCTCTGTAAATTTAAGCCCTTTGTTTGAATTTCTCCTTGGATTTATTTTAAATACGTTTTGTTTCTCTGAATCTCCTGAGTTACAGTTAAGGCTTTGAAAGTTGATTTCTACTTTACACTTGGAACCAATTCTCAACTGAAAGGTAAATTTGGATAGTTTGATCAGATCTGGCACCCTTACCTTGATGGAAACCTTGTTGACTAACACATTTTAGCAATGTAATGTTTTCATCATATTCAATGTTAACAGGTCTCATAAGGGATGGTTTTTAAAAATGTTGTGTTCAAATGGAGCCTGTAAGTGTCACCATTCTGTTTAGCTTTTGTTAATGGACTTTCAGTTTGTTTTTATTTGTAACGGGTTTCCTTGTTCTGACTTGTCTGTCTCCATAGTTACCATCATTATTAGTTCATTGGTTTCAGCTGTGTCCTGTTTGCTATATAAGTTGATCCCTCACATTCATCCTCTGTTTGGTCTACGTTACATTTAGTGTGTTTCCCTTCCTGTCTCAGTATTATTTGTATTACCCTCATTAAACTTTGTTTTGTAACTTTAATCTTCCCATTACAGTAAGAGGGCAAACCTTTTTTTTTTTTCCAATTAAACTTATTTAAAGCAGCAAAAACAGTTTTCAACACTGATAATAAGAACCTTTTTTGATTGTTTGTGGAAACCATGATACATCTTTTTTTCAGGATTCTTTGATGAGTGGAAAGTTCAATGAACAGCATTTCTATCATGACAACTTTCAAGATTTTTAGCATGGTAATGGATATGACAAAGTTAATGTATTTGGTCTTGGCAGAATAGATCTGCTACGCTGCTGCTAAACTTCTGCTGCTGTTGATTGCTGCTGCTGCAGAGCAAGTACAGGAACTTGCTGCTGCCAATACACTGCTGTATGTAAGAAATCATATAATATCAGATCTATACAGGTGGAGCTAGGGAAGGTGGAGGGTTTAGACGAACACTGAAAGCATGCTGCAAACTGCTATAGTAAAATAGTAACCAGCAATTTAAATGTTGAGCAGCAAGCTTATTGGCTGCAGATGCTACATGAACCAATTATCTTGTGCCAAGTAGTTAACACTATGAATATCATCAGTTTGCGTCAAGGACCCATCAGTCTGCGCCATCTAGAGTTTCATGACAGAAATATGCATTTATTTGAATCAAATCTTTTGTAACATGTCTTTACTGTCACTCCAATGGGTCCAACACTCCAATTTTTTTGAATCCTTAATAATAATAATAATAAGCATATTAAATAAATAAGCACCAAATCAGCATATTATAATGATTTCTGAAGGATCATGTGACATTGAAGATTGGAGTGTCATTGCAGGAATAAAATACATTCTAAATTATATAAAATAGAAAAGTTGTAGTAATATTTCACAATATTACATTTTTTACTGTATTTTTTTAGAACGACAACATCAATAAAAAAAAAAAAAAAACAACCTTGGTGAGCATAAGACACTTCTTTCAAGAACAAAAAAAAAAAAATATATTCCAAAGTTTTTACGGGTAGTGTTATTTCAATGTAAAATATATAATTTTACTGCATTCATAGTTTTAAATAAAAGTTCAATACACTGTTTAATAATGAAATTGCAAATAATCAAGTTCATCTCTCTTTTAGGAAAAGACAAATACATATCTGTTTTTGATGCATGAAAATGGGGCCCATGCTGTATATCTGGATATTTCAGAATAAAACATAAGCCTGAGCATGTTAAAGACATGAACTTAAGTGCAGCTCTGCCCTCTTACTGTCAGTGATTGGCTCCATGCAGAAGCCAAGTAGGGCATGCAGGAAATCCACGATGTTGTTGAGCGAATCCTTGTTAACGTATTCTTTCATAGTCTGCCGGAACTGCACTTTATCCAGCTTGTAAAGAGTAGTCAAACAGTTCTGAGCCTAAAAAAAAATAGGACAGAGCATCTAATAATTTACCTTTTCTGGAGACAGAGCCTAGTTATTAAGTCATGTCTAATAATTGCTACGAACAAACGTAATATAATGCATACTACATATATTATGAAATCTATATCATCTGACCATATGACTTTGTCACGCAGGAATATGTTGATTTACTTTCAGACTGAGGTCAGTGCTTAATCTTCTAGAAAAATAAAAGGTTATCTGCACAGTAAAATGATATTTTGATTGCACAGCTATATTGACCTGCATTCGAAGACGGTCTCCAGAAAGTCCGCGATGGCCTTCACCACAGCCGTACGCGCAGCCAAGCGATTTTACGATCTTAATAAGCATGGTGAGAGCCAACCTGTGAGTGCTGAGAGAAGTGTCTTCATCCTGTTGATGATTTAAAAAAAAAAAAGCAAATCTTGCATGACAATTACACTCAGATATTCCTTTACGCCAGATATATTAATAGGCTTACCTTGCTGTCCTTGTTCTTTATATCATCTCTGCTTCCTCCACGACTCTCTCCCCCTCCTCCTCCTCCATCACCTCCACCACCTCCACCACCTCCATTAGGTGCTGGTCCTGTGCCTCCAGCCACCTCCCCCTGAGCTCCACCCAAACTCTGACTGGCTCCCTCCTTCGGACACTCCGCCTCTTTGTCCTCGGGTTTGGAGAATTTCTTGCTCATGCTGGGAACCACGCCCAGCTGCAGAAGGCAGTCGATGATGTTGAGCGCCACGTCGCAAATCCGAGAGCTGATGTCATGGGTGAGTACGGAATACAAGGCCCGTAGAACAGCCTTGAAAAACACCACAGTCGTAAACAAGAAAGGTAACACTGCTAATAATATGAACCATATGGTCAGATCTTTTAAACTATATCTAAAATAATTGAATTTTTCTCAGAAGTTATTGGCCAATCATTAGCCAGTTAAAAGTTTAGAATATTTACGAATTTTTTTAATTGTTTTGAAAGAAGTCTCTTATGCTCACCAAGGCTACATTTACTTGACACTCGTGATCTACAGTAGAATCAGATATATTGTGAAATATTATTAAAAGCTGAATTTAACCATTTTCTATTTTAATATATTTTGAAATGCATTTTATACCTGAGATGGCAAATCAAAATTTTCATCAGGCATTACTTCTAATATACTGATTTGGAAACATTTTTTATTATTATTATCAGTTGAAAACAGTTGTGGAGACAGTGATACACTACCAATAATGCAATTGGTAGCGTTTCAAATAAATGCAGCGTATTGAACATTCTATTTATCAAAAAATTATATTACCATTATAAATAATTGAGCACCAAATCAGAATAGTAGAATGATTTCTGAAGGATCTTGTGACACTGAAGACTGTAGTAATGCTGCTAGAAATCAATTACATTTTACTATATATTAAAGTAGAAAACTGTTATTTTACTGTATGTTTGGTCAAATAAATGCAGCCTTGGTGAGCATGAGAGACTTTAAAAACATTCAAAAACAAAACTCAATTATTCCAAACATTTTACCGGTAGTGAATACGCAAATCTGTCACTCAATGACAGTAAACCCCTCTGCTCAAGGCTACACTCCTTACCATGAGGTCCAGCATGCCATTCTTCAGAATGAAGTTGTTGGTGCCCTCAATGGTGTCTCGGTCCTCCAGGGATGTGTAGTTGATGCAGGAGTCTGTCAGACTTCTGGGAAGGTTGGAGCAGGCCAACGGCTCACATGGCATCTCAGGGATGGGAATGGGGTTACACAGTTTCTTTATGTGCTCCGTGAAGAAATCTGTGTATCCCACATTAAAGGAAGCCACAGTTGTGTTAAATGTAGCCATAGTGATGGTGGAGATCTGCGAACGAACTGAGAAGAAAAAAGAAGACTATCAGTCCACATTACTGATTAAGGAGGCAGTCACACTACACTTTTCGTTCCATTGACTTCCATTCTTGCGCATATGCATGCGAGAGACCGAAAACACAAGTTGAGTTCTAAAGTTTGGTGAACTCTGACCATAGAATTCATAACACGTGAACATGTGAGACCAATAGAAGAATGATACGTCACAATGTGGCCTCTTTGTCATGATTCTACCATCTAGTGCTTGTCTTTCTTTAAGTCTTGGGGCAGGATCATGACAGACTCATGTTTTGTGTACAAGCACATGGCCTTTTGTCTGGGGCATGTGCTTGTGTTGTCTCTTATGTAACCCCGCCCCCTTATTATCATTATTATCATTGTCATTATTGTCTAGTCAGCTTTACCGGTTTCTTGTCATTAGTGTCTCCCTATATCATCCCCTTGTGTTTGCTGTGCTGTGTCAGTTCATTGTGATTTTTACCTGCGTGTTACCTTACCTGTATCATTCCTTGTGAGTATTCTGTCGAGTGTATTGTATAGAGAAAGTTCTGATCCCGTTTCTACTGTTTGTTTATTGTCAAGTAATCTGTGAAGTCTTAGTCAAAGTTTAGTCTCTCCTAGTCCTGTCTATGTTTTGGCCCCTCATGGGGTTTTGTTTTCCCTTGTTTTTTTTCCTACAATAAGTGTGTGTTAAGCATCCTGTCTGCGCTTGGGTTCATCTCTGTAATTCATAAAACTCTTAGCTTAATTAAACGAACACAAATTTTAAAGTTGCAGGATTTCAGCGTTGCAGTTAAGTATAACTGGACTGTATACTTTTGCATTTTGTTTGTATTATTATATCATATATATAATGTTGAATTTATGTTTTTAAAAAAGGTACCACAGAGCATAGTGGTCAAGTCATATTTCATTAGTTTCAGGAGGTTGCAAATATTTTGATTAAACGCTCAATTCCTATATTTTATTTAAAGACTTAATACTGTTAGGGTAATAGTAAGTGTGATATGCTGTTTATGTTGTCATTATTCTAAAGCTAAACTCAGTGATTAATATTATCAGTATAATTTTCTAATTCAAAATAATTATTTATTTGTATTGCGCTTTTCACACACACACACACACAAAAATGAACTTTTCTACCTTGTAGCCTCAATATATAAACTTCTATTGTATTTTATGATTCGTAATGAGTTTTATGAAATATTAACTGTTATGGACTTAGGAACTAATAGTGTGATAGTGCTTACCACCCTCTTTGATGGTATTCTCACTGTGACTGTTAGAGTGTTCAGGCAGGTTGTGGTGGGAGTGAAAATGTTTCGCTCCAAGACTGTCCACATCTCCAGTAGTATCTGAGCTTCCACGACGTGTTAACTTCCCTGCAATATGACCATACATTTAATTATGACAATATTAAGTGCTAAAGCTTTATCAATTCATGCTTTTTGATGAAAAATAACGGATTTCATAGAGCCCCTACATACCCATGATGGTGGAAGGCCAACCCCCGCGGTCCAGTGTGCGACGGTCATCTCCCAGTCCAGAGAAGCTTCCGAATGAGAAGGTGCTGCGTGTGGGGGAGACGTCCAGGTGATCCTCATGCATTAGGAAAGGTACACCCATCCGCCGCTGACGTTTTTTCCCAGTATGGTGGAATGGGATAGAGCCTTTTCTCTCCCGATCCTCTCTACGGTTCTTCAACTGAAAAAGCAGTGACAAGATAAAACTGTCACGCGTTTTGTTATATCAAGGAAGCGCACGACGACTGAGTAGTCAAAATGAAAGTCTTGTTAATCAAAGAGAACAAACAGGAGCATTAACGTCACGCACACACTGGGTTACGCTCTTAAACTATGCATAAATAAAATAATCTGCAAACCTTTTTAAATATGTTCATGCCCATCTCAGCTGATAGATCAGGGACTGCTTGTCTCCTGAGGTTAGTAATGGACACCTTGGTGAAGGTCTCAGAGCTCAAAGACCTGCTCTCCTCGTTACATTTCAGAGTCATATCCTTAGAAAAATAGGAAGGAAAAAATCAGGGAGAAGTCATTTGACCAGAACAGCAGGTTTGAATTTTTTTTTTCTGGTTTGAATTTTCACATCTACATGTCAACTACAAGTCATTAGAGAATTTATGATCTTTGACAATCATAAAGCAAATCTGTCACTGACATTTGTGTCTGCCTTGATTATGTCCAGCCAGCATGTTCTTTGGTGTCCCTATCTTCTCATCAAACTGACTATGCCAAGCATTAATGTTTCCAAGGAATTAGCTTGCATGATATGACCAAAGTATGAGAGCTGCTGCTTGGTGATTTTGTCCTCCAGTGAGATTTGGTTTTGACTCGCTTTAGGACCTTTGATGTCCATTGTATGTGCAGCATTTGCCTCCAACACCATATTTTGAAAGCGTCAATTTTACTTTTGTCCACCTTCTTGAGTACAGCTTTCACATGCGTATGTGGAGATCGGAAAACGAATGCGTTGATTATTCAAATCTTTATTGCAGTGCTGATATCATTGCAAATATTCAGTTATTAATTTACAATATTATTGGAATGATACCGGAGAACTTTTTTATTTATTTATCAGTATGGGTCGATATTGGATATATATCATCTGATGTTAGATATTTAATTGTAGACTATATTTTTAGATTACCTTTGCCATCATTTAACACTCACTTAAACTTAATCTTTAAAAACACTGATAATGTAATAACACTGTTAAATCTAATTGTTAGGAAATCTCAAAAGGATTTCATACATTGAAAATTACCAGAGCATTGAAATTTTAAACAAACATGGAATTTTAATATCCATTTATTTATCAACCATAGCATAAAACTGCTTATTTATATCAATATCAGCCAGAAGTTTAAAGGGGTGGTATAATGCCCATTTGCTATTGCATTTGTGTTACGTACTGTATTGTATGTGAAAAGACAGATGCAACAGCTAAAGCAAACTCACAAATGTACTCTACTGCAACAACTCTTCCTCTTCTCAACATGGACTGTGTTCCTGGGGGCGGGGTTAATGTAAATTTTAGGTTTAGTGATGTCACTAGCCCAGGAGAAATGTTGTGTAGTCCCTACCAGCAGTTTGTTGTAGTCCTTTAAAACGATTTCTTTAAAAGCAAATATCTTCCTTTGCTTTGAACTTAACATTGCAGATGTCATTTATGCTCAAACAGCAACAAAACACACTAACTAAAGTTGGGAAATCAATCATAATCAAGCACCCCTTTAATATCTACACATCTCTAATGACAGGTACATGGCTTACACTTAACTAACAGTGTATAGAATTTCACAACAACACTGTTGTCATATCTATGGAATGTATTTATTTTGTAGTAAAATTGTTTTATCATTTCAAATGAATTGATCATGCAATGTATTTCATACCCTGGACCTGTCCCAGTTGCACCACTGCCAATTACCATCTGAAACAGTCTCACAGTCAGCTAACTGACGTGTTAATGATTGTTACTGTGCTGATTACCTGTGTTTTGTGAGTATTGACCAAAGATGGGGTAGCAGCCACCATAGAGCTACTGCGGGGCCGTGGTAAGGGGGGTATCAGGGGCTCGGGGGGGCGTTCAGGCTTCTCCTGCAGTATCTGACGCAGCCGCTGCAAGTAGAATATGAGGGCCCAGTGCACACCTTCTTCTGTCCAGTGAGGCTGCATCAAGCAACGCAGCACTGCAACGTCAAAATAGGTGGCATACCTTGCCCGCTGCGATACAGAGATGCCACTTGGGACTGAGAAACTTTCGGTGAAAGAAAGAGAGGTTGTTACAGAAAAGGATGGTCAGAAAGAACGGAAGTTCAGACTGAGGTTGCTGAGAAGCGTTGCTTGGCAACTACACTGCGATCACATGCACAGACTAACACTGTGACAGATGGGAGTCTGGCTGGAAATGGACGCTATTTATCTAGCCAACATAGGAGGAGTTTAAAGAGAAACTGCTTTAAGATCATTCTAGTTTTAAAAGATAATGGATTTTTTTACTTTTTTGCCAATACATTACAATAACGTTAAGGGACAGACTTACTAACAGCTTGAGCCAGCACAAACCGTCTTTTGGCGTTAAACAAAACTACTGTCAGGATTTACTAAAACACGCAGTGAAAAATTAGCGCTGAAAAGGCGTGGACGGTTATTTTTGCGGCTGACCAATTATGCATTTGTAGGAGTTTCCCTTTCAGGTGCAAAATTATGGGAGGAGAGTATTTAAATGAATCATGCAAGGTGATTTACTAAGGTTAGTCAATTTACTGGTATTTGCACCATTATTTACTGCTCAAAAAAGCACGTCTTAAACCAGACGCCAATTTGTGCTGCGCTTGGAAGATTGCATTGGTCATATGATCCGGCTGCATCGTGTTCTTTAATTTGCGCGTCATCAGTTGATCACGAGCAGAACTTTCCACAACCATCTGCGCTTTTTTGGAATTGCGCTCACGCTAATTTTAGTAATTTAGTTTAGTAAAGTTTAGTAAATCTGGCCCGGTTTGGTAAATGAACAAACAATGAACAATTTTTATATCATTTATTAATCTGTTCATCTTAAATTATAAATGTATTCTTTTTAATTCTTTATAATATATTAATATTCATATTTCTTAATGTATTATTGGTAATTAATGTTTGTTCATACTTCAGTTAATTGTTAATTTATAGAATTAAATATGGGAAAATTGTATTCGTATTAATGTAGAAAGTAACATTAAGAATAACAATTGCTGTAAAAGTATTTTTTTCATTATCATTTCATGATAGCTAATGTTTTAACTATTTGATTAACATTAACCCAGAACATTGAACCTTAATGTAAAATTTTTGTTCAGTGTAGAGGAAAACCACCCAGAAATTTGATTGTTTTCTATACTGATGTTTTTCCAACTATATTTCAACATAGAATGATATGGTCCTGCTATATGTACCACCTGTGTGTACAAATACTCACTTCTTCTGTTGCGAAAATCCTCTCTCAAAGGCCTGCTGTGAAGACCCTCCCTTCTCCACAGAGTTGCCACGACGACAGCCCTGTCCTGTCACTGAGGGGGAGGAGGAGTCAGGCAGGGCTGATTCACATACCACCTGAAAGCCGAGACAGAAGAGGAAATCACATGACCCCAGCAGAACAATGATGTTAATGCACTATGAGGGGAAATTAATCTAAGCCTGGACTGAATGAGCCACAAGGGGCTGTGCGGCTGCAAATCACAGTCTGAATACTCACTGCAGGGCATGGGTTACTGGTATCATGAGGACTACACTGGTTATTCACTGGAGAATTCCTCTTTGCTGTGGAGAATATAAGAGAGAGAGAAAGCAGATGTTTGAAACAAACGATTTGCACACATAAAGAACAATGAAAACGGAAAACGGATCAAAAGTGACAGTGATGTTGAGGCCAGAGGTGAAAGGTGAATTTACATAAATCGGACCTGTAACAATATTACGCATGGGTTTGACAAGGGCATAAAAGGCAGGAACATCAGGCTGACGGTGCTCCCACATTGGCTGCCAAATAACAAGCCCACCAGCCAGTCGAAAGGTGAGGTCCGACTCCTGCCAAATCCAAAAACATCAACAATGTTAGCAGTTGAAACTAACTAATAATAATAAAAAAGGAATATGCACAGTCAAAAAATTATGGATTTTTAACTGATAAAGTAGGGCTAAACAATGAGGATTTAAAAGTTTTACTTGCTTTGTACTGCAAATTACAAACCCCGCCACAAAAAAAATGATCTATTTCTATGATCTATGATTCTATTTTTGCTATAATTATTTTTATTTTTCAGTGATTTAAGTTTGCTTTTTCACTCACTAAAATATTAGCATTTTATTATTTCATTAGAATTATTTAATAAAAATAATAATAATAAATTAAAATATTTAGATTTTTATAAAAAAATATGGAAATTATACAGCTGTAATATAACTCATAAACACACTTCTGCTAACCTCATCAATATAAGCCAGCTAGATAACAATATCTAATGACAAATCAGAAGATTCTACAACAATAATGTAGAATATACTGCATCATAGAAAACCAAGACACTATAATTAATGAATCAACTATCAATGAATCCAAAATTTACAGTGGCAACGCAGCTTGCACAAAAAGAAGGCCATCCTTATTGTTGAGCCCAGTCAAAAAATCGAAACAATAAAGGTTCCAACCTTGATCCGGTTAATGAGGGGAGCAAAGAGAAACACAAAGAGCTCCACAGTGGCCATGTTTTTGTGGTACAGTTTGGCACGGGCATACTCATTCTCTTCAGTGGTGCTGCCATTGCGGTCTGTGAGACCCTGGTTCCCTACGGGCTGAAGGTAGGCACTACTGCCGCCACTGCTGCCCCCAGACCAGCCGTGTCCCAGGCCAGGCTCCTGGTGACACTCCTGCGCCGCTTCCAGAAGCATCCAATGTAGAGTGTGAAGGAGTTTCGTTTCAGCTACCCCGAGTTTATCCTGGTGTCCTGGTGAAGAGAGATTGTGGACATGCTAAGCTATAAAATTAACCACAAAATGAATTCACCTAAACACAGTTTAATAAGTGTTCCTACCCAGCTTGTTGCGGTTCGAAAGGAGGATGGCAGTGCAGTGAAGAACATGAGGTAGAGCAGCCTGAACCAGCTCCCAGCGAGAGATGCTCTGGATGGCTTCAGTGAGGGCTGGAGAGAGCCCATGGAGTTTGTTCTCCACCAGCACCCGCTCAAATGACTAGCCAGGATTAAAAGCGTGAGACATAATCCCCAAAAGCACTTATTAAATCATTACTTATTCTTGTTACAGTATTATTTATATGCAAGGAAGAGAACAGAATAAACCAGCCTGACTGTCAGTTATCTGGCATAATAATGATAGTAATACTAATTTATTATTATTTATTTATTACAAAACTTTGCAGATTTGCTTTATTTCTTACTGGTAAAACACTGCGTCTGTCAGTAAAACTAAATATTCACAATTAATTCCATGATTTCCAGTCTTGCATAGTATTTAGAAAGCAGAATAAAAAAAAGAGCAATGCACAATTCAGTGTTAGTAGAGGACAGATTCACAGGTGCCGGTGTTCATTATGATTATTACACTCACCACACAGGAGGCTTCATACTGCTTCCCTAACTTCGGCCGCAAAAACGCGCTGAAACAGATACATCTTACATTCAGTTACATGACTGTTATAAAACTGCATAAAATAAGTCATAATCGAGCTGGCAAGGACAAATCAGGTGATTTTAACTGAAACTGAATTATGATGAACTCTGGTAAGGCACTGACAGCAGCATTGCTCTACGAAGGTTAAATATTCGACTGAATATTCTTCAATTTTTGTTCAAGGGTTCATAAAAAGACACACAAGGTGCGGCGGTGTATGAAAAGATGACGCACGAGACACAGCGCAACAGAAATCAATTCAGAAACCGATATGAGAGATGCATACGAATGAGAAAGCCTCTGCGGGAGCCATGTACAAGAGAAACAGACTAATCACTCCAAAAAAAAAAAACACCTGTTATGCCACGACTACATCACTGACCTGGTCTGTCTCCATAGGAAGGTTTGGATCGGAAACGGGATTCCCCGGCAGTTTTCCTGGTCACTGTCATCCAAGCTCTTTCTTTTCACCATTTTTTGACCTGCTGGATTCAAGGGTGCAGACGTTCTGCTCAGAGATGGATTTGATTCACGGCATCACAGTGATATTTTACATCGGATCGTAAAATGGCTGCAGGTGTTGACTTGTGTCGACACCACCCCGCGGAGCAGCGCTGAAATCCACTTGTCAATTAAGGGACACTGACCACCGGTTTGAAGATTCGCCTTGAATACGTAATCAATGAGATGGAGCGATGGACCCCCTCTGGGTCTTAAAAGCTCGAGATTCGCGCATAATTCAGGGTATAACAATTAATACTGCATGTTATAAGATTGGCAATTCCGCCAAAATACAATTGTTAAGAAACAATTAAATAAATAATATGGGAACTCCTTATAAGAATCTTTCAGAAACCCTTTTATTTACACTTATTTTACAGTGTCATTGCTACATGTAGTTACTATAGCCTAACTATAAACTATGCATAGCAATTACATGCAATTAACCCTAAACCACCCTCATCCTAACCTAAGTAGACTACATGTAGTTAATTATTATTACTTGGTAGTTAAATGTATAATTATACTGTAATACTGACACCTTAAAATAAAGTGTAACCTCCCTTTACTTTTAATTTCGGTTTCTCTATTTCTTTGGTGGGTAACACCAAATTACCAGTTTTAGTGACAAAAAATATGGTTACCATACTCGAGCACAATTACATAGTAAGGATGTTTATTGTAACTACACTTCACAAATAAGGTAAAATATGATCCTTCATGTAACAAAAAAGTATCTCTGTGACAGGGATTATAGCTGGCACAGTAAGATTGAGGTTCATGAGAGTAAACCAATACAATGTATGTCACCTCAGTTCTCCTTAACATGTCAAACACACAATTCAGACTCTGAAAAGCATCAATAAATGTGATATATTCACTTTCATCAATCTGATTTAAAAAACATAGGATATAATGGGGTGTTAATTATATCCTGTTTTCCCACATACACATCTTGACCATATCACTAAATCTATCAACACATTTATAGAATTATGGTCTTATTAATTCTGAATTTCCATCTGAACTTCCAATTGAGTGAAATAATTATATCGAAATGTATAGTCTATGGCAATAACAAAAACTTCAAATAAACATACAAGCCTATATATAATTCCTAGAATTAAATAGTGTAATTCAGATGCATCTCTTTTACTGATTTTTGTCTGCCAATATTTACAACAATATTGGCAAAATGCATACATTTGCATATAACATTTGATCAAGTTTTTTTTTTTACATAAATGACATACCCCCCCACACCCCAAAAAAACGTCATAAGCACAATATATAGTTTAGTAGATTCCAAAACACTTTATTAAGTTTGTTCTCTCGATAACCAGACACATATCATATTATTTACGGTTTAATGAAGTGGAATGAATATGTACTAAACCCATCAAATGGTAGGGATTTTTTTTTTCTTTAGGATATGTCTTGTTGCATTTAAACAAATGAAGGAAACCAAAAAATTGTATAAAATGAATTATTTAGTGAAAACAATAATCAATGTTTATTAAACAAATCTCTATTTTAAAATGTAGGGGTGTTTTAGTTTGCAAATTACAACTTTCTACATATTCTAGTGAAGTTATATATTAAAAAAAAACTGAACTGATAACTTTTTTTATGGGAGTGTGGGATTAATTAACTAGTCATTCAGGACACTACCGGAATCATCAAACAATCAATTCCTTGGGTTCTTACTCTGTATACTATTAAAAAAAAACACACACATTTGTAGTCTCTCAAATCAGCTGTCCTCCCTGAGCAATCTCACAAACATAAATACACAAGCTCTGAGCCACATTCACATGCTAGGGACTGTAAATTATAGGGATCTGTGTGACCAGGATACCACAGGCAAAGAAGTCATCTGAGATTCAGCAAAACAAAATTAAAGATGTCCAAAAACTTGGTCCAAATGAGGTTTTTAAGAAAGGATTTTATGATCAAACCAACAAGGTCTTATGTGTTGTCTGACACTGGATGCCTGTGAGATCTGAATGCAGCGATTGGCTTTGCCTTCATATTAGCTCATACTGGGGTTTCATGTACGTCTTGTCTTTGGCCTCTTTGACTGTCGCTTGGCTTCATCCATAGGGATTCCATCCCCGTTTGTCTGAGCGAGTCCTAGAACACCCTGGATCTGATTAAACAGCTGCAGAAGAAGTGGGATCACCTTGGAAAGACACAATATCATTATCTACAGTACATAATGTCCCAAGAACTGCAGCTATTGTAAATGACAAGAATCTCTAAGTAGCTTTAAGAAAAAGCAACAGGTACCCGCTCATGATTATACACAGCAAGCAACAGCAGCAATGTCAGAGGAAGGGCGATGAAAGATCCTTGAGAAACATCTTGATCTGGCATTTTCCTCTGTTGAAAAATGAAAAAGTGTATACAAATTAGGGCTGAATGATAGCCTGGATGCCAGCCGAACTTAGCCCCGCCCACAAAATTTGAGGGTGGGAAGTTCGGTCTGGACTTGATCCGTTGTGAAGCAAGTATGCCCGAACCAGAGCTGTTCGGACAACTCAAATTATCAGGGCGGGCTTTATACGAAGATGGACAGATGATCAACAGTAACGTAATAATCTTCGTCACCAAAGAGCGCTTGGGTTTAATTCGTTTACAACAATGAATGGCTGCCTGGAGAATTTAGATGTGTAGATTCAGCCATCGCGTCTGTTATAGAAGATCTAGACAGCGCATTCATTTTAAAAGAGAAACAGAGAACCGCGATCAAGGCATTTGCTCTGATTAGGTAGGTCTATCCAATTGACCCTTCGCAGGGAGTTTGATTGACAGGCGATCTGACCAATCATAATCCGCCGAATCTGCCATTTTGTCCGACAAAGTTAGTAGATTAACGTTGGAGGATTTGAAATTGAAAAATGGTGTACTGACGTACTGCAAGAGCTCTACTGACGCATTAAAGACTTTTAAAATAATTTAACTCACTTTCATGTTTGAATGCCTTCTGTTTGTGATCCGATATGTATTCTGATCACCGTATAAGGTAGAAATATTTATACAAGATGCAAAAGACTGCGCGCTTACCATTACCATAGTAAAGATAGTAAACGCTTGAAGTTACGTACAGTAAAAAAACATGGTGAACACTTGAAGAAATCAGACCTATCATAAAGGCTATCACAATAATGATTTTATTTTATCTGTCAGATAGCCTACGTCTCGTGTCTTTATACTGGACTATCATAAAATAAAGCAACTTTTTTTTTGGGAGCTTCCTCTGTTTTTCTGACTGAAAATATCTGTAGCCTACTGGGAGTCGAGAGAGTGCTTAAAGCTCCTAAGGTCGTATTTTTGGTGGCATATATTTGTAGAAATTATAATTCTTTCTAAATGTGAAGTAAATATGTCCTGTAACTACCAAATAAACAAACAGACGCGACTGAAGAAGTGTGTCCTCTTTCTTTTGTGAAACCTAACGGCAATTTATTTCTGTGTGTGACTAATGTGCAATTTTGACATACATTAATTCATGATCAATGTATCACTTTTTATTGTAAACCTGTGGTAAAACATAGATGCTTGGATTTTAAATATTCAAATAAACAACAAAAATGCCAGCAAACGGTCGCTTTTATCATGTTTGTTTTGCAATGCACGCTGTTTCCAGTGATTTCTTTCTGATTAGTTTTCTGATAAAACTTCCATTTGTTGGTGAAATGATGGGTTAGTGTGACGTTGTTCCAGAGAGGCATGTTTTAGTGAAGCACTGTGGAGCTTCTGGCCCGACAGTGGAAACGCAGGACAGGTGCTACTGGCCCGATCCTATTAGCCCGGCACGGCCCGTTTAAAGCCCAGGCTTGCACTGGCCCGACAGTTGAAACGCGGCTGATGATATACATATATATATAAATTACATTAAGTAATTTTTTTTTATCTCTCATGTATGAAAGCTGATTGGCGGTTGCTATTAAACGCTCTCGTTCATGTGTGAAAGCGCTTTGAGAACAGCATCATAGGTAAGGTTTGTTTTTTCAGCACTGTAGCCAATCACAGATATATGTCTGTTGAGTGTGTTAATGCAATGGTCAATCAGAGGTGTTGAAGATACTTCTATGTAATGTTTTTCTACATATGTTCTCTCCATGTTTCTTTGTTCTTCAAAGAGCTTTGTTTTTGCAAGATGATTGCAATTTTTGTATCATTTTCATAATTTTATATTAGTACCTTCAAGTAAATATGACTTTAAATGTTCCTTTTGTGTTTATTTAGTAAAACCTCTTGACCAGCTTTTTTGAATGCAGAACTTAAAGCTGCTGTCGGCAACATTTTTTTGATCATATTCAGTGAAATCGACACTATAATCCGACAGAACGACATAAATAAAGTGGTTTTAGAAAAAACCCCGAGCTTCTAACTCCACCTGGAGCGTGTTATTTGTTTTGCAAAAACCCACCGCTCCCGGTTCATTGTGTCCAATCAGCGCAGGGGGGTGTGAGATCTGACTGTCAATCACAGGTCATGCACACGCCACCCCTCGCGCACGTTACAATCACATGCACACGCCTGAAGTTGGTGCAGTAACGAAGAGTGATGGCGGAAAAGATTCCAATTCCTCAGTTAACCTCAAGAGATATGAGGTCAAAAATAACACAGGAAAAGAGAACACCTGCTGAAAAGAAAGAAGTAAAGAAAGAAAGCAACCGTGCCCGTAATAAAGCCAGGATCAACATCGGATCGGCATTTGAAAGGTGGAGAGATTTACGTGATTTAATTGGGTTCAAGCTGGATGCAGAGCTTGCAACATTTCTTCTGGACAGGTAATTGTGCTTTATCAACCAGTTACTTTATTTCTTCGTGTTATGTTAGTAATCTAAGTATGTTTGCCCAAATGTGTTGGTATGGATAGCTAACGTTAGCACTTGTTGGGAAGGTTCGTGGTGCACACGCACTGACGAGCACGAACTCGGTGGGAGGGTATTCGTTGATAATGGGGGAGGGGCACGAGAGTTGTAAACATTCAAAATTTTGCCTATGTCCACTCAATCTGCCAGACTTGCCGACTGCAGCTTTAAGATCCTTTTCACATCAAATGTTAGAGCTGCACAAATCTGGTTAAATTGAGAATAAGGATTTTTTTGTTTCAAACAGAGATTATGATTCTCCCCTGATTCTGAACAGATATCTAAACGTTTAATTTACTAGAGGTTCTGACATAACTGCTAATTGCTGCAGTCTATTTAAAATGTTAAATTAATCTGAATGAATTCACTGACTTATATACTTAAAAAATACTGATTCATCCAGTAGTGAAATAAGCGAACAAATCTCTTTAACTCCTTAAGCCCTGAGGGCATTTTTTAAGTCCCCATGAATTCAAAATTGACCATACTTACTTTGCCTAAATTGATCATTTTGTGGTGAACAATTCATCCATGCAAGTCAATCCACACAAAAAAATTTTTTGGCTTCGTAATCTTTAATCAAAATCTGATAATTCCCCTCCCCTCTGCATTGGAGGACCTTCCCTGATGACGGAGGTTTGACTGTTTTGGTGTCTGCTTAACATCCGTAACCACGCCCCTCCAACTGACAGTAGACAGGCTGCCTGTGTGTTTGCGAGCATTGACAGCGTGTAAAAGGAGAGATGGCGAGGAGGTGCATTTTTGGTTGTGGCACTAACGGAACACTTTTCCCATTCCCTCGTTACGGTCCAGATGGCTCGATTTTTTACATTTCGAGGAAGGAGGGATAACAGAGAGGTCACGGATGTGCTCGAAGAACTTGACGCGTTAAGATCTGCCTCCATTTCTAAATGAAACACCTACTTTTTTAGATCCAATCAGGTGCTAGTTGGAAAAAAAAGCCACGCCCACTATTTTGCCTCATTTAGTATTTCGTTTCTCTCGGAAATACGTCACAACACTGGAGAAAAGTCGTTTGCAACTTCCGGTTCATGGGGACTTAAAAGTTGTTTTTTTTCTGAGTGACATACACAAAAAGACGCATAACTCCAAAACTATAACAAGGAGAGTCAAAAGGTAGGTATCATTCGATAGAACACTTCACATTTTTTGAAAATATACAGTACATTAGGACATTCTCATGCTGAGAAACTGCTGATAAAAGACAATATATGATATGATAAATATGTGATAAATATATGATAAAAGACTATGAAGCTGTATATATATATATATATATATATAAATATATATATTTTTTGATTTTGCACATCTTTCTTATTTGACATGGAATAACTCAGGAAGGAAATAAGGAAATACTTTTTTGGTTAAGTCCCTCAACATGTGAGCTGCATCTGGATTTGTGTTTTTAAATATTTGTTTTATATTATATTTTGTGGTGACTGCAAAAAGTAATCAAAAGTTACAGCATTTGGAAACGAGATAGCTTTTTTGTTCAGTCCTTGACACCCCCTAATGGGCATTTTTAAAATAGTTTCTCCATGAGGAATATCTTGTGATCAATGGAATAGATTATGTTCATTTTGGGCTCATTTTAATTGTAATGATAAGCTGTAAAAATTATGTGCCATTTTCGAAAATCTGTGAATGTTTCTTGAGCTGTATGATGTTTTTGACACATTGCCGTACATAGTACAAAAAAGTATTTTATAGATTATGAAAAAAAAATATTATATTTATCAGAAAATAACTCAGCACTACTTAGTAGTTAATCGAATTAGCCACATTCATTGTAAAGTTCAGACTCTAAGCTTTCAAATGACACCTATTTGTGTTGATCAATGCAGTGGTTTTGAAAAATATGATTATTAATTTTTCCGCAGCTAGGTGGCAGGGGGCGGTCGGGGGGGGTTTAATGCCGGCAGTGCACTTCGGGTTTAAAGAATGATTCCATGACAAATCATTTTTTTTAACAGTCACTTGTCGCCACCTACTGGTGTAACGATCATCATATTTGAGGCGCCAAATTACTTTCAAAAGGTGATTTATTTTCTCTATTTTGATCACTACCTTAGACATCAGTGTTTATATTTGAGCTATACCGTTTTATCCAATTACTTCTGTGATAACATGAATATTTGTAATAGAAGTAATGACACTGTGTGGTTGAAAAGACTATGAAGCTGTACCTATACTATACATGACAAGTGCTCTCTCTGGCTCAGCAGCAGCGCCGACGCACATTTGAATGTTCCAGTGTGGTTTTGTGAAAGGTTTAGTGGACACGTTTAGGAATGAGATCGCGTGAGTGAATCTTTCAACGATTAATCGTGCAGCTCTACCAAACGGCAAATGAACTAATTGTAGATTAACAATCTATTCACACAAATCGAATTATTCAGCATGTTTTCATCATCGAACAGAAAATAATTATGTATGTTTTGTGCGAAAAGTTCTTACCTTAGGATTAAAGGTTAGTGTTACATGTTTGTGGTAACCAGAGGACGTGAAAGAGACCTGTGGGAGTTTGATGTCATACTGGGAGTGTGAAAGCGATGTTTGCAGCATCAACACATAGCTCTGCAAGAGGACAATAAAATGAAATGAATAAATAAAAATAATCAATGTCTAAGCTGGTGGAAAGTACTGGCAGAATAATATGAATATTGTGAAACAGATTCTAAAAAATAGGGAGTCGTTTAGATGAAAAGACTCATTGTAAATGGAATAGAGGTGAGAAGTAATGATCTACCTCTCCATCACGTGGTAGGGAGGCAAAGTGGAAGAACAGGGACTGGCCAAGAGACACAGTCTGGAAGGGATTGTCAAGATTATCACTCTTGTAGAGCTTCACCTTTAGAGAGGGAGGAACAACAATGACTTCAAGATTTCATCAAATATGAGAAAAATTAGATTTAGAGTTCTGCACCTACCCAGAGAGTGGGAAGATGATCAGGGGAAGTGATGACATTGCCACTCAGATCAAACTGGTTGATCTGTCTAAAGGCAATTATGTTTATTCCTTCAATATCAGTGTTGCCCACCTAAAAGTCAAAAAATAAATAAATGAATGAAAACTTCATATCCACCATTTTCCTAACGAGCATACAGCCGTCAGTTTAACTGAATGAGGTGTAAAATCTCCTTCAGACAGGAGAATAACGTAACGCTTGGTCTTTTGATGTGACGTGGTATAACAAGAATATCTATGGCAAGAGCTCTTTTCAGTCTGTGCATTCTTTTCCTCCTGGTTATTTTCTTAATAGAAGAAAGAAAAAAGACAACATATACTGCGCATTTAGGGTATGCTCTCCAGATTTAATTTATTATATATATCCCATGAATAATTCGCTGGAATGCACATAGAATCTCTTGCTTTTCTCCCCAAATCCTCACGTCTCTTTCCAGGTTTGTTTTCACACAGATGCTTTAAAATCTTTGTCTTCGAGTCCCCATTTCACTTCTTATCCCTAATCGGAGTGTTTACTGGAATGTTTCTAAAGCAGGCAAATACAATATTTATTCTCTATCAAAATGACTGAACTCACTTTAAAAGTTTAAATCGCTCAATGTTCCAGTTAATGAACAATTTTTAATTAAAAGTGCACTATGCACAATTTTTAGTGGCATCTAGTGGTGAGGTTGCGAATTGCAACCAACAGAAGTTACGGTGGCCGACAGGAAAAGATGTCTTCGTCTGTGACCGCAGAGAGTAGCCAGTTAAGCAACGAGGATTCTTTACAAAGATACATTAAGAAATTAGGTTTACTTAATTATTCAGTAAAACGATATCTTATTGTGAAAATTATTGTTACTTGTTCATCACTGTGTCAGTGTTTTATTCAGTGACTTTAGCTAGCTTCTTTGCACTAAGAACAACATAGTGACGAAACGCGTTTGTCCGTTTAGGACTACTGTAGAAACATGTCGCCGCATTTCAATGTAAGGGGACATGCGGTGTATGTAGATAGATAATGTCATCACATTGTACCCAGTTTAGGAAAATGCATATTATGACGTCATAGAGCGAACCTTTTTCTGAATGTTTACATTTTAATGGAAATTCCTCCAGGCGTAGGACAAAATGTGTAAAAAAATAAAACCCATAAGGTCAATAAATTCCAATGCTCACCTCAATGGTTTTGTGTGGTGGCAATGCTCTCTCTATGTGATCATTTCCTTCTTCTCTCAGCTGAATATTGTAGTTACACCCAGGCTGACAATGAACAAAGAAAAGGCAAGCTTTGTTTAGAATCTTAAAACGTATTTTTTGTGCACATTTTTCAGTCGTATTGTTTATCTGAAGAGTTACTCAAGTAAAGTCTCACCCGCAAGCCTCTCAGTCTAAAGCGTCCCTCTTCATCAGTAACTGTGTCCTCACTGTACATACCGCACTCTCCCTGCCCCACTGCCTCCACGGAAACACCCTGCTCCGCATCGCCACCTATTGACTGCACTGTTCCATAGCAACTAAGATACATGTCAAAATATACAAGTGGATTTACTTCACAATGGAATGAGCATGTTTCGCAAATTACATTTAAAAACCGGAAAAAAACAGACAGGCTACTGCAACATCTCGAAGATGCTTGAAGAAACCTGTCTGCAAAGCTACCTGAAAAACTATGCGCAAGTGTATCAAGGACAAAAGCTGTTTTAAACGCAAAGGGTGGTCACTTCAAATATTGATTTGATTTAGCTAACAGAAGTTATTTGATGAATAAAATCTATTTATGACCATATTTTTGAAAAGCATCCTCACTTTATAGCATTTTTACACAAGTGCTTACAACTTTTCACAGTATTGTAGCTTTGCAGGAAGGTTTCTTCAAGCGTCTTGGAGATGTTGCCAAAGTTCTCCTGGATTTAGTCTCAGTTTTATCATTTTTTTTATCATGTAATCACAGACGGACTATGATGGTAAGATCAGATCTCCGTGTGGAGCATACCATCTGTTTTCAGACTCCTTGTGCATACAAATATCTCACTGGATTATTACAAAAAATGACAAAGGAATGTTTGGAAATGTAAATTGATATTTACTACAGACACGCTACAGCAAAATATATAAATAAATGGCTTAAAACCATTTTTTCCCCAGTGAAAATACTAACGTGCACAGTTACACACACAAAATGTGACTTTTGCGCAGTACTATATGTATGTGTGTATATATATATATATATATGTATATATATATATATATATATATATATATATATATATATATATATATATATATGTATGTGTATATATATATATATATATATATATATATATATATATATATATATGCTGCTTTGTACTAAGCATTTTTACTGCCAGTGCAGACTGTAACACTTGTGAACTGCTGACCTGTATGCAGTTTTGAAGCCAGTGATAGGAATATGGAGGACCTGTCCTTCCTCTACTGTGATCATTTGTGCCGAGGGCTCAAAGCGGAACTCCTTCATCATGGGCTTGAAATAGTACTGGCCAGGACTCTGAGATAGAGGGAGGAGAGATTAAAAAAATCTAGAAATTGTCTCTTTTTTTTAAACATACAAAAAAAGTCAATGTTGTTTTCAACCCCACTGACTTTCATTCAATGGACAAAAACTGTTAAAACATTAAAAAAAATATCTTCTTTTGTGTTCTACAGAAGAAAGTCAGACAGATTTGGAACGACATAAGGGAAAGTTAATTACGGCAAGTTCAGATGAACTGTGTACTGCAAATACATACGAGTATCAGATGATATGATAAAACTGACGACATTATTAACCGTTTTCATAATTGCTTTGAAAGCTGAAGCTTTGTAGAAATTGACACGTTTTAAAAAGACTGGGCATAGAAGAGCTACTATAATGTACTGTATGTTAAAAATTATCTATTTTTTGAACATTAGAGTATGTTAACATATTCTATTACATCCAGTATACAAAATAATGAATTTTGAAAATAACATATGACCCCTTTAATGACAGACTACAGCAGGTATATTAGGCTTCTGTCACTTTAAGAGCTAATGCACGGATCCAATATACTGTTACACACGTGTTTAGGCGCGTATCCGAAGCCCATTTGCTTATCCGCGTTTGGCTCTGACTCGGAGCACGCACACAGAAAGCCGCCTGGGGAACAGTGTCTCTTTTGCGGCTTAATGTGCTTTTAATAACACGGTTTAATATAAAACCCATCCTGCAGTTTAGCAACAGTAGACTGCATTTTACAACACTCACGTATTTGGCTTTTTTAGATGATAAGCTTGGGTTTTTAGGGAGGAATGAAAGCACACCACTGTGAATGAAAGGAAGGTGCGCTGGATGGAATGTGGCAGTGGCACAATAATAATTTTACCTTGATTATCTTCAAGGAAGCCACAATCAAAAATCAATTATGATTAAATTGCACAGCCCCAGGGAAACAATGACAGAATTCTTGGTTGAAATGAATTATCACTTTAAAACTGCAATTTTTTTCTGTATAAACTTCTACACCAATGTGATTGACACGTCAAAAAGATGACCATAGTAACTGAAAAGAGAGTACCAGGTTGTTGAAGGTGAGGAGGCCAGTGTCCTGAGTGAGTAAGTTTGAGCGGAAGCTGGCTCCGCTGAGAGACAGGAGAACCCCTGAGAGAGGAACACCATCCTCTGCCTTAATCTGAGGGGCAAGAAAAAAATCTTGAACAAAATTAACCATTTGTTTCCAAGATATGAAAATACAAGATGAAATGTGATCAACTAAGCGTATGAGAAGACGTTAATTTGACACTGACCTCAAAAGTGACCCCTGCCAAGGCAAACGCTTTGAAGTCTCCTGTCTTTCCCTCCACTGGAGTCAGGACAAAGCCCTCTTTACTGGCACTGATGTCATACAGAGAGTCACTATGCAGGGGTCCAACACTGGTTTCAAAGGGAAAAAATTAGTTTTCATTTTTTATTGATTAGAACGCTAGAGTGCACTTACGTTTTCAGCCACAATGACTGAACTTCATTTCTAAATATGCTAATAGTTATTCACTTTCTAAACCATGCTTTTACGCTAATATGCATTATTATATAGATAAGAGAGCTATTAAATAAATGAACGCGGTATGTTCGTGAATAAGTGAGATACCTGTAGGATCCGCTTTCATCCGTGAGAACTGTAATGAGAGGGTTAGTAGCTCCACTCTCGTTAATGGAGATTTCCACACCCTCCAGTGTAGGTGACACCTGCCCAGTGAGGAACAGCCCTGCCCTGCCAGCAATCTCCACCATTTGACCTGGACAGTTCTCTGTCAGAACAAAGGATTGTAATAAAGGTTTAGATCTAATCGGTTTAGATCTATGAGTTGAACACACCAAGTAATATCCAAATGTCATTTTTCATGTTGAATTTCCTAAAACCCCAATTAATAACCATCAACATTAATTTATAGTTCTCATAAGCCCATTTACCTTGTCTTGGCCTACATCCAGTGTCCAAACCTGCTTTAGGATAGCCATTTTCCTACAGAGTTTAGTTCTAACTACATCCTGAACCAGCTAATCGAGGTGTTTTAGTATGTGCGTAGTTTCTCACTCTTTACTCTTAGTAAAATGCACCCTTTAAAGGGATTAAAAAAAACATGTCATAATTTACTCATATTCTTCAAAACATCAGAAGACAGAAATTAATACAGGTTTGGAACAACTTGAGACAGAATTTTTGTTTTTTGCTGAACTATCCCTAAAAGGCTGTTTTGGGGTAAATAAGGAATAAAGTGGTTCCTATACGGGTACTGCCCCAGTGACAAGCTGTTGTTCCCCTAAAGGTACATTTTGCTATTTTTTTCTGAAATTGTAGGTTATGTCTGTTAAGTCTTCGTCGTCGGTTAGGAACCTGGGTGTGCTCTTTGAGAACAATCTTTCATTTGAAAGTCACGTGTCTAGTATCTAGTAAAGCCGCATTTTTCCATCTTAAAAATATATCTAAATTACGACATATGCTCTCATTAACAAATGCGGAACAATTAGTTCATGCTTTCATGACATCAAGACTAGATTATTGTAATGCTCTACTGGGTGGTTTCCCTGCACGGTTAATAAATAAACTACAGCTAGTTCAAAACGCAGCAGCTCGAGTTCTTACTAGTACCAGGAAATATGACCATATTAGCCCGGTTCTGTCAACACTGCATTGGCTGCCTATTAAACATCGTATACATTTTAAAATATTGTTGATTCGGCTCGGCGTGGCACGGTTCGGCTCGCTTCGCTTTTCCACTGCATGGTACGGCTCTGTACGGCTCAGTAGGGTTCGGCTCGGCGCGGCACGGTTCGCTTCGCTTTTCCACTGCGTGGTCCGGCTCGGCTCGGCGCGGTTCGCTTTAGCTCGGTTGCTTTTCCACTGCAGTTAGTACCGCTTCAAAGTGGGTGGGATTATGACTGATCGTTATAGTTTATCCGCTCCTCGGCAACCAACAAGAGGAACGTCTGCGCTTCTCGTCCACTGACCACGATTCAGCCATTTCTTTTTTGGAAGTTTTTTTTCTTCAAGCAAGTCAAGCAAGTAGTTTTAAAACAGGTGCTACAGCGGTGGCCGTTACTGGCTATTTAAATCTAGCGGGTTTGATGTCTCGCAAATACAATGACGCTGGTAGTGACGATTCTGTCTGTCTGACCAATCAGTGATCTACAGTGCTTCCACGTCACATTTTAGTATCGGTACGGTACGCTTGGAACCTCAACAGAGGTGGTACCATTTAAAGCGAGCCAAAGCGAGCCGTACCGTACCGTACCATGCAATGGAAAAGTGCCACAAGTGAGCCGTACCGAGCCGAGCCGAGCCGTACCGTACCATGCAGTGGAAAAGCACCAAAGCGTACCGAACCGTACCGTACCATGCAGTGGAAAAGCACCAATAGATTAGGTCAGCCGGAACTGGGAACACTTCCCTTAAATCCTGATGTACTCGTTACATCATTAGAAGAATGGCATCTACGCTAATTTTAGTGTCTTTGTTTATCCCGAGGTTTTCCCGCAGCCTGCCGGATCCAGGTCATATCCAGATCTGACTAGGAGCTTTGCCTGGACCCGATGACAAAGCAGTGCTGAAGTGCCAACTAGCCTCTCCCTATGGAGGATCCCTTTCCCACTCTACAGATAAAACGTTGTGATTCCGGTTCGCGTACCCACCCCGAAGTGATAAAATAAAACAAAATTCTGTATCAAATTACAGTTACTGTAAATCCGGCCTCTAGTTCATAAACGCCAGAGGAGAACTGGCCCCCGACTGAGCCTGGGTTCTCCCAAGGTTTTTTTCTCTCCATTAGGTCACCTGATGGAGTTTTAGGACACCAGTAGGTCACTTGATGGAGTTTTTCGGTTCCTTGCCACTGTTGCCTTTGGCTTGCTCAGTTGGGGATATTCAAATTAATTAACCATTCATTAATGCCATTGATCAGCCGTACCAAACATGGATGTTTTTTCCACTAAGAAACAAACATTGTTATGTTATTTGATTGATACTGTGAAGCTGCTTTGATGCAATTTATATTGTGAAAAGCGCAATATAAATATACTTAACTTGACTAGGTTTCCTCATTTTTTGTACCACTATGAACCCCATGAATTCAGTTGTCAGTCAGTGTCACCTTATGTATAAGTGTGGATTTGCTTTTGATATAGCATGACAAATGTTAATTCCGTCCTTTGTGTGAATAGAACTTGTCTGCAATTTGTTTTGTATTTCTTGTGAAAGTGCTTGGAAACAAAATGCATCTATTATCATAATATAATAAGCTTAAAAAGGCTTCAGAAGTTTGTATTGCTCTCTAACCTCCAGTGATTGTAGCCTCTACTTCAGGAGGGTAAAACAGGAGTTCTTTGGATGAAGGTGTGACTGTGATCTTCTCCCCAGGCCTGAAATGACCAACACAGTCAAGATATAATTCATGGCTGGTACGAAAAGACAAAGTAATACATTTTTTCTTTGAACATATGATTGTACAATTTTTCCCTAAAGCCCAAAGTATACTTTGTACTGTTCAATAACGGTCTGTGCACTGTCCGTGTGACGTAATTTTCATCATCAGGAGGGTCTGTGGACGTGTGCGCACACTGTCCACGTGCAGCCGGATTTTTGTGTCCGCATGGACGATGCTTGTACAACAGCAAGTTCGAGTGACTTGAGCGTGTGATCGAAATATTTTAAGTAATGGCCTCAGAAATGGTAAAAAGGGTATTTTCAGCATGAAATGTACAGAAAAATGCAGACTAAGTATGCTCAGGTCAAAGACCATGTACTTACCAAAAAAGTACTTAACACAGTAGAACTAACAGTCATATGGTTAGCTTAGATAATTTTTTTAAATAATCACCAGAACAAATCACAGTGAAGAAGACTTGAGTGATATTGATTTTTACTCAACTGTAAGATATAAATGCACATGCATCTTTTTGTTGTGGTCAGAGAACTCCTCGGCCGTGAATAAATTTTATTCCTGCAAAGAGTAACTTGGGAGTCGTGTCATATATATGCTGTGCAGTTTAGGAATAGAAGTACTAAAGATTCTATGCTCAAAAGACCACCATAGAGACGAGTGTGATAGTGTTGGAAGACTATAGAGCCGCCCTCAGGGTGAGGCTGTAATACTCCGAGTTAGTTTTAATGATCCTGTGTCGGACCAGCGTACACCTGAGAAGGACGGTGAGAGTGTATAGATGCAAAAAACCTGTGTGCTCATGTGTGATTGAGGTAGTGATAGATAGTAGTGAAGCCGTTACCATACTTCAGGGAAGTATTGTATTGTATTGTAAGTATTCAGGGAATTACCTCAAGACACTGTAGTATACTATTTTATTATATTAATAACTGGAAGTTTTTTTTAATTCTCCTTGGTGAAGTAGTCAGATTTAGTAGGTTGTATTTGTATTGAGAATTTCCACTGCAAGCGCTTGAAAACAAAGTCCACTACATGACGAACGTGTCTTTAAAGTGCTAAAGGCCAAATGAGAATACTTTGAAAGGATCGGAACTTGGAAAATGAAACATACCTGGGCTTTAAACTGGTAGACAGAAGTGGAAAATTATAGCAAACATTCCTCAAAAGATCCTACCGTGCCCAATAGGAGAATTCATAGTGGAATGGCTCATGGAGTTCATCTGGTTTCTCCTCCACAGGAAAGCTCTTCTCCTCTGCTCTTTCTTCCCTCTCCTTCCTGCGGGCAGCTATTTCCAGAAGCTGCTGCTCTCGTCGCTCTTCTTCGTTTGAGCGCAGGGGCCCCAGAACCAATGCAGGCTCACTCTCAATGGAAGATCTGCCAAAATTAAAAACAAAGAATACCCGGATTTAACCTTTAACCTGTTAGAAAGCAACAGACTTGCTTTATACTTTTAGAAATGCATTAACAATGTTCCGCCGCACTCACTTGATGGTGACTGTGACATCCAGCATCTTATCAGTAGTGATTAGTCCTGTCATGTGGTGTCTGACAGCAGTCAGGGTTAAGATGCTTGGAGCAGACCTAAGGAACAGGATGAAAAAAAAAAAAAAAGACTAGACTTTTAGACATCTAGACGATTAGACTTCCTTCAATAACGTTACACAACAAGCACATACTTCAAAAGAACCGTATCAAAGGATATAAAAAGCTGTGGCAACTACTTTGATTCTAATAAAAAGCTTGGCACCGGCAGTCACATACGTGTTGTAGGTGTAGTAATCCTGTTCAAACTGGTGACAGGAACGTGGAGTCACTTTATAAACACCTTAGATTGAAAAGAAATATGTTAAGGTCTTTAGCCTCTATAAACTTCACCAACAAAACTGAAGGAAAGACTGAGCTCACCTGGTTTGGACAGACAGAAGCGATTGACTCCTTTGGACAGATTGTAAATGCCAACGTTCTCTGGTGAACTGCCATCTTGGAAAAATTCCTAAAATTATAGACACATAATGCATCATAATCATCATTACCATTTAAGACTAGTAACAGCATATTCTGTGGCAACTATGTGTTCAGTCATCATTAAATATTGATTTTTTTCAGGCCTCACCAGAGTAATAGCATGGGACAGTGAGCAGCGCAGCAAGTATCCAGTTTGTCTGAACTCCACTCCTTCTACATATGAGTCAAGTACATCGATCTCCACTGACTTGTGCTTCCAGCACCACTCTTCTTGGGTTATAGACACTGTGATAACCAGAGGTTGTTAATCTTTTTCTTAAAATGAATGTCTATACTGCTGAAAGGAAGCACGATTTCCAAAAATCATTGTATGATTAATCTATAATATATTGCAATATAATAAAACTTCAACATAATTATAAACATACAAGCCTATGCATATATGGAAAATGGAAAAGCGGCACAAAAGTATTTTGTTTTAGATGTGTGTTGTACATGGATTCCACAAACAATTTTTTTCCACTGCCTTTTAAAAAGTGGTGGTGGCAAAACTGCAATTTGGCAAAAAACTGGTGGGAACATCTCCCACACGTAAATGGCATTCTCTACTAAATAGCAATTTTATTTAATTTAACATTTAGTATTAATGTTTTCTTTAAAACATATTTAGAGAAATTTTGTAATGAAAAAATACTTTTATAAATTATTCAAGGCATTACCTATAAAGGATCCATGTTATCTACAAAGGGAGTTTGTTGACGTAGTGCAAACAGTGCAGCACTACTGGCTTCTACGTCAGAACGTAGGCTCACTATTGGCCGACACTGGTCATGTGTGATGCTGGCCAATAGTAAGCCGACCTTCTGATGTAGAACCCAGAAGCGTTGCACTGTTAACACTACGTCAGAATGACATGGAAGAGATTGCTGAATAAAGTAATTATTTTGGGTTTTTCTGTGCACAAAAAGTATTCTTATCGCTTCATAATAATAAGGTTGAAACACTGTAGTTACATGGACTATTTTAACAATGTTTTTACTACCTTTCTGGGCCTTGAAAAGGTTAATAATGTTGTAGCCTATGGGGAGGGTCAGAAAGCTCTCGGATTTCATCAATATATCTTCATTTGTGTTCCGAAGATGAAACAAAGGTCTTATGGGTTTGGAACGACATGAGGGCGAGTAATTAATGACAGCATTTTCATTTTTGGGTGAACTAACCCTTTAAGACCAATTCACACTGCACCAACAGACTTCGACCAACACAAAGTAAATCACCAGATTTCAGTATGTCGCTTCTCAGACATTACACGGCCCAACAAACGGTGACTGAACACATTTACTCGGCTAAAACTATTTGCATACATATTTAATAATAATTTGAATAGTCTCTATTGCTCATTAAAATCAAAACAGGGCAAAACAAAGGTGATTACCTTTGTACTTGCCGGGTAGCACATTATTGAAAGTAAAGCTGAGAGTTTCACTGCTGCCAGACAACTGGAGGTTCTGCCTCTCTCCCTGTCTGCTCACAGGCTGAAGGGTGACTGTCAGATCTCCACATGCCACTGTTGGCACAATTCAATCATTGAGACAAAAACAGAAAAAACACGAATCAAATCGAATTTGATAGCGGGCATGAAAAAAAGTCTCACCAAGACAGGACACAGAGCCAGAGACAGATGCTATGAACTGAGTGAAGAGAAGATCGGTGATAGGATGGTCCACCAGTGAAATATCGAGAGAGTATGGCTGAAGAGCGAGCCCAGCTTTTACGTCACTTTCAGGGAGGGTCACCTGCAGTACAGCACACAACATCGTTTAATTGATGTGCAACTACAATAACTTTAAAAGTCAAGTGGCGTTACAATAGAAATTATCATTACCTGCAAGCTGTAGTCCCCTGGTTTGACTTGAAAGCAGAATGCTCCATGACTATCACTTTCAACTGTGCGGTAAAAGCCCTGATCCTGGGCCGAGAGAGTAACTTTGTAGTGCCCAAGCTGTTTAACAGTCTCAGGAAGACGGGTGACTAAGATGTGACCACACACGCTGAACCTGAAAATGACAAAATGGGGCAGATTTTTTTGATCAATCTGATTAAGTGGACGCCTCAAACTACAGGGCAGCGACCTAAAGTCCTTGTTCTTCCTCTGACCACAGTTTTCTGGTTGGCACTTCTTTTTAAATGTGAGGTATGTAAGATATTTAAAGGGCCCCTATTATGAATTTTTGAAAATGGCGTTTCATGTAGTGTGTAACATAGCTGTGAATGAAACAAGTGAATGAAAACATCCTGCAAATCCTTTAAATCTGAAAGTGCACCGTATATAAAGTTATTGTCTTTCAAAAGTAAGAGTCGACTCCGAGTCAATGAAATGAATCATTTTTCAAATGAGTCATAAGCCGTTTTGTTGTGACGTCAAGACGAAACATTAACATATTGCCCGCCCACTTATTGCGCGCGCAGACACCAGGGAAAACTTCAACCTGATGTCGAGAAAACGCTGTGCTCTACAATGTGAAGTAAAGCCAGTTTTTTTTTTTCACTGCCCAAAGACAAGCATGAGCATGTGAAGAATCATTGGTTAAAATTCATCTTTACCATGATACCACAGCAGTATAATCCTAAACTTTTGCTGTGTTGTCGACACATACTATTTGTCTGTGTGTCATGCATACTAAATGCATGTTATCTACTTCTGCAGGGCATATTTGGAGTGTTTGCGTGAGAGCACCCTCTGGCTTTCAGAATTTACTTTCAGAATTTTACATGAAGCAGCATTTACTACTGATCACAGAGCAGTGCTGCACTGACAAGCTGCACATAAAATAATCGTGCAGCCCTACTTTACAAGCACCTGTAAGATCTGTTTTTGATGTTTGAATTGGGGGAAATATAGCCTGGTTGATATCAGACCCTTCTCAGTTGTAACAGAGTGGGTCTGGGGAAGGTTCAATCACAGCCCATTTCCAAAGGGGCGTCACCAACTGACGTCGCTTGAATGCCTCTGGGCGCAATTGGATAGACCTAAAACCAATCAGATTGATCGTCATCATGTAAAGCCCGCCTCAACGTTTGTGATTGGTGCCTCGATTTGGAAAGCTTGGAAATGGGCTTGAATGGGCTCTTGGCCAGACTGACTTGCAGAGCAGATCTAAATTTGCCGGAAGTTCGTCTGGGTTTTCCCAGGCTAGGGATAATAGAGCTGGGCAATGTATTTCACGATCACGCTATACATAATAATATAATTATTTTGTGTTATTTTATCTAATTTCTGTTATTAAAAATGCTTTAACAATAGATGCTTTAAAAATATGCTTAATTTTTGTAATTCCGCTAGGTGCCACTAGTGTCACAGAAATTACATACTTCAACTTTAAGGACAATTCTTATATGCATACTCACCCTGCAGTGATGATGTCTGGCAGCTGAGGGGTGCTGGGAGCAATCTTCACAGTGACTGGCTCAAAGAACATCAGCTCCTTGTGCGTGTTGATGGTATAAGTGCCTGTGGTCATATTCTCCAATCGGAATGAACCATCTTCATTAGTTTCCACTGTGAAAGAGACCAGGGAGGAGGTAAAATATAAATGCAAGGTGTTCATTTAGCATACATTTGTTTATTGAGCATGAATTGTTGGGTTCTTAGGAGTAAACCCATGGCTAATTATGCTAATTTTACTTAAGCGTAGCATCACAGTTACCTTTAATTTGGTTGTTAAGCGTAACTACAGCGTCTGCAACACCCTCTCCATTGGGGCTATTCAGAACTCTGCCCATCACAGAGAATCCCATGACCCGGAATATTGGCTGAGAGACAAAATAGGAAAAACATGTTAGAAAACAGGTTAGGCTGCTGAGCAATTGTTTCATCCATGAGTTAATTAATTAAAAATGTTTTGTTCATTAATGATTTAATGTCCATTTGAAGACAGTACGCAAGCATTACTATTTCTTTTAATTGCTTTGGTTCAATTTTCACAAGCAAATGGTAAATTTCCTTAAGTCTTAGTACTAATCCTAACACAGATCATCAAAAATGCACTTTGTTTTAAACATTTCAGCATGTTTTCAATTATATTATGTACAATACACAAAATAGGCGTTTCATTTATATTAACATTTCAGATTGATCAAAAATGCATCAGAAGGAGATGCATCAAATACAGGCATTTAATATTACAGTGTGCTATATCATTATATCAACAGAGGGCTTACCATGGTAGAGACTGACAAATTACTGCATCTCACCTGCAAAGGGTTAACTACACTATAGACTCGGTCATTTAGTACTATATTGACAGCAACAAGGCTTATTATTTAAAAAATACTGCATATCTTGCATTATTTGCTACTGAATTAAATGATTGTAAAAGGTACTGAATCAGTTCATATTGTTTTGTTCTGGCGATTAAACCAAATGTTCTCATTAGATATTACAATGATATTTATTGTGTTTTGAAACAATGATTCTGTGGCAAGAAAATATGTACAGTTTTGAAAATGTACACTTGTGAAAATAGTAACAAAGCAAATAAAAAACTGAATAAAATCTGTAAGAACAAGTCAGAGAATTATGAAACTCACCTGCAACATTAAACTGTTGTGTTGTACTTTGAAATCCATACGAGAAGGAGCAACATCAAAAGTAATTCTCTCTCCTCTGTAATATGGGACCTACAATTCAAGAAGAGACAAGCTAATAAACTAAGACTGACATTTGTGCTTTATCATTACAAATGATTTAACTTAAAAAAAAGGCAGCATGATATGGAAATAAATGTCATATTATTTTAATTTAAAAAAGACAGGTGTTTATATATAATGATTCAGTCTGCCAATAGTTCACAATTCACATTTCCTATGGAAATTAATGAAAATAAAAGTAAAAACAGCTTCTTACCACAGTGTATTCACCACTGGGAAGACAGGGAAAGGAGAAAGTGCCATCCTCACGAGACTGGGAGCTGCACAAATACACAAGGGAGGGGTCGCCGATTAAAGCCCCATCCACAGGAGCCACACTGCAGCCATTAATATCCTGGATAAATAACAAATTTGTTTAGGAAAAGTTTACAGGATAATAGATGATAATTCTGTGCACATTTGTGAAGACATTATTATATTATAGAATGACATATACGGTTGGCTTTTGAATCTAATGAAACCATTTACCTCCTGTGTTACACTGGCAGAGTAAAGGAGAAAACTGACTCCCTTCATGGGTTCACTATCACTCTGCACCTCTCCAGAGACATCATAGCCCTTCACCACAAGAGGAGCTGCGGCAGGGGCATTTTCATTCGACACAACCACAGTGGTTGAGCTCTGTGGGGAGGGGAAACCAAGAAGATTTCTTAGAACAATATAAAAAGCTGGATAAAATCTGAATTTTCTCCAGTTAAATGATAAGAAAATCATAATTTTTGGCCCTAGTGATCATGTAAAAATGCATGGAAGGACTATCTTGGGCCTCTGTCATGGAATGTTAAAAGTCAAGTAAAAAAAAAATTGGGAGTCATATTTGACTCTGATCTTAAATTTTACAAGTCGAAAAAATAATAATACAACAATTGCTAAATTAAAACCAATTCTTTCTCTTACTGATCTTAAAAAAGTGACCCATGCCTCGATTATTGTAATGCTTTATATCTAGGTATTTGTTGATCTTTATTGTTACGTCTACAGCTTGTTCAAAATGCAGCAGCCAGGTTGCTAATAAATACAAGAAAGAGAGAATCATATTCCTCCAGTCTTGGCCTCTCTTTGGTTGCCGGTCAAGCAGCGAATATAATTCAAGGAGTTGATGTATGTTTTTAAAGCTCTTCACAGTTTGGCCCCAATTTATATTTCAGAGCTTATCAATACTTACTGCTTCTCAAAATCCCTTAGATTGAATAATCAGCTGATTTTGGACATTCCGCGGACTTGGTGAAAATGTAATGGTGATCAAGGTTTTTCTGTTGCTGCCCCTAGGTCGTGGAATGGGTTACCACTGTCCTTAAGGTCATCAACATCGATGTACATGTTCAAGTTGCATTTAAAAACAGACTTGTTTTCAATAGCTTATACTGTACAATAGTAGCATATGTGGCTGTAGTTTTTGTAGTTTAGACTATTCTGCTGTCTTTTACCTTCTTATTTGTTTTTACCATCTTACTTTCTATTTTATTATTCAGCTCTTTGGTAAACCTTGCCATTTAAAAAAAAAAAATTGCTTTATAAATAAATTTGATTTGATTTAACAATAAACTCCCAAGTACACAAAACTGCATTTATATTTAAATGAGATGCTTTGTTATAAATGTAATGTATGAACAAACATATTAGTGTAGTGGCAGCTTTCTTTGGGTTTTGACCTATTTGTCATTGAGAACTATTTTGTCAACTAGCTAGTTTGTACTTTATACCTGCTCTAGGGTCCATGAGACATGAGAGGCAGTGATGTCATAATTTCCTGGAAGCACCTTGAGAAAAGAATACCTGTAAAACACCAAGATAGATAGGGTCACATGTTTTTGTATATTTGTTAATGGAGTATTTGTGCAGTAAAAATCTGAAAATTAATTTGAATTGAAAAATTAAAGAGAGAACCTTGGGGTAAAATGACCCCCCATGGCATATTGTTTGCCATCGGGTGTCATTTTACCTGGCGTTTTATTAATAAATTGAATAATTATTTTATATGTCATGGATATATTATTTTTTAATCATTTCAAGAATACATTACATGCTTCAAACAATTACTCATAATATTTTTTAAACAATAATTCTATAGCCATTATGACACTTTAACTTAAAATAATCTACATGCAATAGTATAAATCAGAAGTATACAAAAAAAGAAGCATCAAAGTTTCATATTTTGCTGCATTCAAACTTTAACTTGCAAATTTGCATGATGTTAAATAATCTAGGGATTCGGGGTGTTGTCTTGGCTCAATTATGTTGAATTTAGTTTTTAGACAAAGCGGTGCAGAGCGGGACAATATTAAGCCCATTGTGTCAGAAGAACTTTTTCAGGATCAGTGTCTAGTCGACAGTGGCTTACCGGTTTATGAAAAATAGACAAAAAAAAAAAAAAAATCTACTCACTGGCCTCCAGCTTGGGTGGACACACTTTGAAGAACATCATCTTCTCCTGCTTTTCTCAAACTTACTTCAACGTCAGCAGGCCCCAACAAATGCCCTTTACTCAAGACCTGAAAGAGAAGAATATATATATATATATATATATATATATATATATATATATATATATATATATATATATATATATATATATATATATTTTTTTTTTTTTTTTTTTTTCACCTTACCAAAAACTGAATTACAAAGTCAGATGTACAGAACTTCAACTTACAGTTCCCAGGACTGAAAACCCTGTAAAAACGAAGTTGATGTCTTGTTCTTTAGTGCAGATGTCAGTAATTCCATCCACGTGTAGGTCCACAGTTGTTGGTTCTGCATATAGATAATGCATAACACAATACATCACAGGTGAATGGTAAGTACAAGTTACACCATGGTTTGATAAAGAGCAGACTAAAGAGTATACATGAACTTGAATTATTGAAGATTGAATTATTCACGATTTTATCGCATGAAATCATATCGATTTCTTACCAAAGCTCCATCCTGACGGTGGTTCTATCTTTAGAACAAAATCACCCTGTAAAAGATGGTAGTCCCGATTAGTGCAAACATACACATAAGCTACCATCATGAACTTTGTGCTGCAGATTAACTGTCATACAGATAATTGTGATTAATGATTTGATTCTGGTTTGTTAATGTTTTGTTCAGTTTGTACAAAATTCTGCTGCTAGAATCCTTACTAGGACCAAGACAAAGGATCTTATCACTCCTATTGAAGTCCATACACTGGCTACCTCTAAGGTTTTGTGTGGACCTTGAAGGCTTTGCATGGTTTGGCTCCTCAATATTTGTCAAGAGCTCTTAACCCCCTACACCTCAGCGCTTGATCTCCGCTCCTCCGAAGCTGGTCTTTTAACTGTTCTGCTAACTCGTTTGAGATCTATGGGTGAAAGGGCTTTCACTTCTTTTGCTCCAAAACTTTGGAACTCTCTGCTTTCTGAGATTAGGCAAGCGGAATCTCTTAGTGTTTTTGAATCTTCCCTTAAAACATTTTTTTTTAAGGGTAGCTTTTATTTGATTACTTTATAATTGTTTTGTTTTATACTGTTTTGATAGCATGTTTTTATTTTGTATTGTGTATCTGAATGCATTTCTCTGTTATGAATGCATTTCTTTTATATGATTTGATGTCTCCTTTATTTATCTTATTCTTATAAAAGGCACTATAAAATAAAGTTTATTATTTTTATTATTGATGATTATTGATATATATATATATATATATATATATATATATCGTGGAATCATATATATTAATACAAATTATAATAAATAAATAGGCCCATATGATCAAATTTAATTCTGTGAAAATTAATAATTTGTTATTTATATAATCTGGTCTGGTTCTCAAGGGAGCCCCTGGAGATGCTGCTTGGTACTTGCACTTTACGAGGCACACTTTTCCTACAAGCTGCCTAAATGTAAAATAACACCATTTGTTCACTGCATAAATTAACGTTTTAATGTCTTAGTTAAAACTGTATTTTGTTCTTTTTTATTAACATTAATGACATAGACAACAGCAGGAATATTAGGCTGCTGTCACTTTAATAATGAATGCACGGACAGAATATACTGACACCATCCGGTTACTTTCTCAGCTGTTCACTTAAGACATAACCGAGAGAATACTTGCCGAGACAGGTATTTTGACATAAATTTGTATGTATGTGTCCGTTCAAGCGCAAGTACACGAAAGAGGAATCAATTCGGTGTTCGAGCGCTGTCTGAAATGCGCACGAGTCCCGATTTTCACCTCTTCTTCCACGTTTAAAATTGTTTTAATGTGTAAATTAATGTTGTGACAAGACAAAACATCCAAATGATAAACTTTCACTCTATGATGGTTAAACTTAGCAGTTAATCCGCGAATCACATGCATGCTGAACCGTGGCCTCGTCCGTACAGATTACGGATCAACTGCTATCCCCCTTACCAAGGGGGGAATTTTATGAAGGAATACCTGCAGGAATTTTATGACATTTTATATATATATATATATATATATATATCGGCCGATGCACCCCAAATAATTAATGAACAAACTTATCATCATGATTGCTATCTTACCAGAGATGGAGAAAAATCCTACTCTAGTAAGTATACGTGTCCCTTTCCCCAAAAATGTTGGTACTCTAAAGCACTTCCCTCAAAGGTTTCTGCTGCGCATTGTTTATTTTACCACGCATGCGCACCAGTTATGCTCACCGATTACATTGTTATATTATATGATTAAACCCATAAACCTTCATTTTGTATGAAGGAAGACTTTTGACTATCTATGGGTGTTTTTCTACATGTTGATGCTCATCTAAGTCACTGATGCTGGAAAGTGGAAACACTTCTGGATAAATTGAGAATCACGATATTTTTGTTTAAAATAGAGATCACGATTCGGAACAGACACCTTAACAAAACAACATGTCTTTTTAAAATGTTTAAATTAATTATTCAATAACTCACTCATAAATACTTTACTTTGTTTTTTTGATTAGCGTTTTTTTGAACGAACCTCTTGAAAGAATGAATCAATGATAATTGCATTTTAAACAGTCACTTGAAACCACCTGGTGGTGTGCGATGTAATGATACGATCATTATTTTAAAGTCACCCTGTGATCAATATTTGTATCCCTTAAAACTAATCTTTGATCACCAAAATTACATATTTAAATGTTTTTTATGCCTTAAAATAGCTTTAACGTCAACGTAACTAGTCTTTGCCTCATTTAGTATAAGCAGTTCTATGAATATGCAGATTAGCCCCGCCTCCACTCACTCACACCAGCTTAGAGATCCACTCGTTGATGATCACACGTTGATGTGATTGGTTACAAAGTAGTTTGTGATGTTCAGAAACACCAGCAATTTCAAAGTGTGTTTTTGAGACTGTCTTTAAGACTGGAAAAACTGGAAGAACTGGAAGAGAGGGCAACTCTCTGAGAAAACCAGGAAAATAACATTTAAACTCTCTCTTGTGAAGTTAGCATCACCATTCAAGACGCAAGTCTCACCTCAGTATCACCCTAATCTACATCTCTTTCCCTCTTCCCCCATTGCCCCGTCCCTTCTCTCCCTCATGCTGAGATCACCAAAATTCACCCAAAATCTATATGGTTTAATGTATAATAATTATTCACATGTTAGGTATCATTTGAAATGTCTCAGTGCAACTGGTACAAAGGTCTCATTCTCCAAATTAGGAAGGTTTTTAAGAGTTTAAAGATAACTTGCTTACAGAGGAGGGTGTCTCTACCAGGCAAATGGCATCCAGCTCTCAAAAGGTGTGCACTCTGAATGCAAATTCCCATTGTTAGCAAATGTTTACATGTGAAAGAAGTTTCTGTCTCGGTCTATGTATTTAAAGAAAGACCACAAGAGGCTCAGCGCGATTTGTAATGAGATCGGCCCAGAATGCTGAGTGTCTTTCAGTCAGGTACAATTATTACTCTTGATCTCTGAGCATTTGATGTTATTGTATTGATTATCTTTGAACTGCATGATACATTTACCTGAGATAATAACTTGTTACATTTGAATTAGTTCTGAATTACTCTGAAATTCTTTACTTGAGTAGATTACGTTGTACCCACGATTACCGCAAATCTGCGTCATATTAGCAATGGACTAGATTCCAGTTTTGAGGGGAGCATAGGGCACTGTGATTTTAGAGTTCCAGCTAATATTTGGGACTAATTCAAGTGTACTTGGTTGTAAAGGCTAAAAGAGGATTTCCGTTTAGGACAGCAAACTGCTGATCGACCAACCTAAATAGGGTGAGTCTTACCTCTGTTTAATGTAATGTTACTTTAGTCAAGTGTACGTGGGAAACCATGGCATGACCAAACCAAAGCAGCTACTATCAGAGAAGTATATTGGTCGGCTTATATCTGTAGTAGTTGTCATGACCTCTGTCTAAAGAAAACATTACTTTAATTCAAGTGTATACAATCGAGGGGGCTATACAAAAATGTCTTTGATTGTGTAAGCGTGAATGCGACCGTCTAAGGTATTAGCCAATTACCTCTGTTTAATGACCTGAAGCTGGCGAATTTGTGATTGCGGGCCCGCATAATATATTAACGGCCGGTGCGAGGACCCTGTGTGACTCTGGCACCCGAATGAACGATTAATAAGAGTAAAATAGAGTTAAATAGAACAATCAAATGTATTGCTAAACTATTATATAAATGACCAATAACAAATTGGCATTCCAACCTAAATTTGAGGTTGTGATAAAATGGAGTAAGATAAAAGCTTAACTGCAATCAAATTATTTTGCCACGCGGAAAAGGCAGTAACATGCAGGAAACCTTCACTAGCTTATTGGAAACTGTCTTTGGACCGATTGGGCAGGCCTTACAAGTTCACTGCAGTTTCAAGGAGAAAATACTCTGCAATGGTGCTGACTTATGAATTTGCACATGGTTTGTCTTAAAGCACATTTAAAACACCACATAGACATATAAACAACATTTAAACATTTAGTTGTTTAAATGACATATAAACAACATTTAAACAACATGTGGTGCTTGATTTTCACAACAGGGGGACTTTAAGCACCGTGTTATTTTCAAACGGTGATTTACTCCCTTTTGATCTCTTCTGTAGACAAGACGTCAGTGTTTGTTTACATATTATGCACTATAAACTTTTATCCCAGTTTCTGAGATAATATGAATATTAATAACGATACTGTGATGTTGAAAAGATATGAAGCTGTTTTATACCCATGACAACTGCTCTCTCTGATTCAGCGGCAGCACCAACAAAGATTTGAATTTCCAGTGTGATTTTGTCAAAGGTTTAATAGACACAGGCGAAACGTTGTCATATAGGAATAAGATCACGTGGTTGTTTGAATGGAGATCGTGATCTTTTAATGGTTAATCGTGCAGCTCTACTAGAAACTGCTTCTCTGATGGTGTGAATTAAGGTGAAGCTGCAGTTATAAGGATGAAATACTGCATTGTAAGAGCCTGGCAGGCGGTCCCTCAGCCTGCTCAACTCCTGTTCCAGATAAAAATAGACGGGCATGTCAAAAATTAATTTTGCCCCAATTTATACCATCAGAGAAGCTTGCAGCAATTTGCAAGTCCTATGACAATACGTGATTAGTTTAAACTCCACTGGGAGACTTTACCATTCTGCAGATTAGGGCTGCACAATATATCGAATTTCATGATGCATTAAAAATTAACTCATAAGGGTTGCAATATGCATTGCAATTTGATTTTACTGCATCAATCTGGAAAGTTATGGAGATGAAAACAGCAGAGAAACATCTAGAAATGCACACGTTTTCTGGTATGTATGTGCATTGAGTGGCAGCAGTGATGCATGTGTCAAGTAAAGAACCTGCAACTAACCCAAACATAGCTGGACTGTCAAGGGAAGATGGCCTGATGCTGCCATCTATCTTCAAGGTAGCAAAGTACAAAGTACAAAGTACAAGCTTGTGCAAAGTATCTTTTTAATACTATAATAAATATTTCCTTAAATGTTTATGAAAAAAAATAGGTTAACTAAATATAATTTACTATGAGGGATCTACCTCTAAGTTATTTAATTATATTCATCACTTAGTTAGTCTTGCTGCCAAATTAGCTTCCAAACATTTGGCCTACAAATTTCTGCAGACAATGGATAGAATGCATTCATACATTTATGTTTGTTTCATAGCCTTTAATTTGTGCAATGTTTAGAAAAGAACACATATAGATAGGAAAAATGTTTTGTCAGTGAAGTACGGAAAATAAAATTAGGCCTTTATCGGATTAATTGATTTATCATAGAAAGAATCTACACATGTACTGAATCTGATAATCAAAAGTGTTTTAGTTGCAACCATAAAAGCTACTTTTTTAAATGAATTTGAAACAATTATAAATAAGAAATAAGAAGAAAGATTTATGTAAATAGAAAAAGTTGACAAGAGATTAACAGTCAAAAAAAATTCAAGCTCCACGGTTTGCTTATATTGATGTTGTAGATGTCATTTTACACAAGTACATAATGTAAACTAAGCATATTCTTTACTATTTTATTTCCATTAATGCTAGATGATACTTTTTAAAGAAGGTAATTTTTACTTAGTTCTTTAAATAAAATGAACAGGAAACATCCATGTTGGAGATGTCAGTTTTGTATGGCTTAAAATCTAGAAAGAAAACGTGGAATCACATGTTCTTTTTCACAAAGAAAAATATTCAGAATACAAGACATTCTAAGAGTTATATTACCTTGTCATAGAGGGGGACCATGAAGTAACCATTGATTGGTGCACAGTCAGTCTGATATTTCAGAGAGCCCTGCTTAGTGTACAATTTTATCTGTAAAGAACGCAAACATATTCAAGGCAGGCCATAAACTCATTTTAAATTCATTTTACTTTTTACAATGCCATTGCATTACATATCCCAGTCAATTTCCGTCAAAATAGTAATATAGGCTACACTATCATACTTAATCTTAAAAAAAAATTAAACACTTGCTAATACTGAGAACAACATGAATTGCTTGACTACCTATATGCAGTTAATTCAGAGAGTTTCAGTGATTAACTTGAGTAAAGCAAATCTAATTAACCGAGACAGATCTGTGATAATAATATTAAACATGCTTGAACAAATGCTGACATTGCTTGACAGTTAGGTAGCTGTCATAAAACCTGCTACATTCACGACAGACGGATCAACAGATTATGCGATCTACAACCTATAGGCATTACTTCTTAGGAAAGCAGATGGCATATAGATCAGAGAATCAGTTCAGTTCCGGAAGTGCATGCGCTACCTAGCCAGCTAACCATTCTTAACCCTAAATATCAAGTCTTTCTTACCTCAATGACAGAGTAATTAATTTCCACGTCTGACTTGACAAAACCCCCACAGCCTACCAAAATATCATCAGTACCATACACAAATGTCAAATACAAAAAAGATAGAATAAGAATCACTAGCTCTTTAATTCCACCCATCGTGCAGCGCTGGTGTAGATTACTGACGTACGGTGAACATGGCTGAAATGAATTCAACCAATCATTTTAATGGAAAATCATTTTAACTTATTCCTATTGGTCAGTCATGACCGGTGCCTATATTAATTGTTTTCATTGGCTGTTTCAGAAGAGGAAGTTGAAAACCAGCATGGTTAGATAATATTCGTCAGAATAAGGTCCATATCGTATGAATATCTCATAACCCGATAAATGCTATTCTGTTTATTATTTGTAAAGGCAATTTCACACATTTGCTTATGTAACCAGTTAAAAATTGTTTTAAATCACACATAATTTGAGCATTTAATTCAATAATAAGTATTCACATTCAAATATTCTGTTTTTAGAAACCTGAAATAACTACCATTCACTTGAAATAGAAGGAAAAGCAGTCCACTGAATATCCACATGCTGCTACAAATATCACCAGTAGGTGGTGCAATTGGGTGTTGATTATAGACTGGTGTTGATGAAGACTACGAGACAGAAAAAGAGGCCGTCAACAATGTCTTGGAAAATATGGACCAAACGGTGAGTAAGAGACATTTGTAGTTTGTTGTGATCTCAGCTGCCTCTTTGAACACACAAAGTCATTTTCAGTCACAAAAATTATTACAAAAAGGTTTCATTTGTTAACATTAATGTATTAACTAACATGAAATAACCATGATCAATACATTTGTTACTGTATAAATATACAGCTGTTTACTGTTTGTTCATGTTAGTTCACAGTGCGTGCATTAACTAATGTTTATTGTTAACAAATACAATTTTTGATTTTACGTATTAGTAAATGCTGAAAATAACATTAACAAAGATTAATAAATGTCTAGAAGTGCAGTTTATTATTAGTTCAGGTTAACTAATGTGGTTCATGTTAATACTCTGTGGAATACTTGATTCTGATGAGTCATTCGCGCCATCCAGCGGTATGTTATTCCCAGATAACAACTGCTCAAAACAGATAATGCAGGCTCATCTGGGTAACTGAAGTCAGCAGCGCTATACATGGCTAGGAATGTTTTTTCTTCGTGGAAGTTTTGCATTTGGTGAACTAATAAATTATTCAAACTCAGTCGAATCAATATTTAGTGTACAGTTATTTGATTATGCCATCCAGTATCGTGGACTGTCTCTCTCTCGTTTCATAAACGCAGCTCCTGCTATTTTGGGACTATAGCCGCTTTCCGACCAAGTAGTTACAGGAACTTAGTTATAGGAACTGTCCACTTCTAAACAGTTCTAAGAACTACTCTCCGCCAAACTCGGTTTTGCTATTTGCGTTCGGACTGGCCAAGTGGCCATAGGAACTGGTAGGCGGGGTAAGGGAGTGACGCAAGCACGGCGACGGTCTTTATGGCGTCATCACTAGACGTAGCCCGGCCACATACAACAACAACAAACCAGCATGTAGGAGGCTATCGGAATGTTCCTGTTCTGCCTTGCTGGGACCTTAATAACGGAGTACGAACGGCGGCGCTTAAAGACTATGCTTGAGTTCTGTACAGAGAAACACAGAAGACGAAGGCTCCTGCGTAATATGATCTTAAGTAATATGATGGAAGAAGATAGAAGAGCAGAGCGCAGGAGGCAAACAAAACGACGGGTAAGTTTAGCTAGCATTAGCAATTAGCTGGTTGAATGCGTTATGTTTGACTTAAGTTATGAGTTAGCAAACATAGGCAAAATGCGTGTTTTGCTAAAACACACAGCCGGTATGGCAGACAGCACGCTGCAAGTTCCGTGTTGACAGTGGGCGTGACTTATAAGTTGAACCAATCAACGTAGACCTAGGGAAAGGGAACTAAAAAAATCCTCGCTCTAGACTAGATACTGAAAGAGTTAGAGAAACTACGGTCTGAGGAACTAAAAAATCCCCAATTTAGTCCGGTCGGAACACGATAAAAAAAGGGTTATAGGAACGTTAGGTTCTAGGAACTGCAAAAATCCCTTCGGTCGGAAAGCGGCTTATTGTATTGTACACTGTTGGATTATAAGATACAAACAGATACGATTATAAAACAGTTAAATCTGAAATCAATATCTCTTATCTCCATAATTATGTATGGCATAATGCTGTGTAATAAGTGGTTTGACTGTATAACGTATCTCTTAAATGTCCGTCTAGTTTGAACTTGCTGCGCTGCAAATGCTCTCTCCGCGGAAGCTATGCGGAGACCTACTAATATATTTAAACTCAGATCAATATTTCGTGTACAATTAAACTGTTCAAAATGATAAATGCAACACTTTTGTTTTTGCCCCCATTTTTCATGAGCTGAGCTCAAAGAGCTAAGACTTTTTCCATGTACACAAAAGGCCTATTTCTCTGAAATATTGTTCACAAATCTGTCTATTTCTGTGTTAGTAAGCACTTCTCCTTTGCGAGATAATCCTTCCACCTTATAGGTGTGACATATCAAGTCAGTATCAAGTCAGAAAACCAGTCAGTATCTGGTGTGAACACCATTTGCCTTACGCAGTGCAACACATCTAGTCTGACCATTGGCAAGGGTTCAATCGGAGGGGCGGGATAAACAGTTGTCTTTCAAATTCCCCCTCACGCAATAGGATAGCGCTACAACCAACCAGAGCAACGAAGAAGGTGACGTAGTCAGAGCAACGGACTTCAGTGCCGTTCTTTGTTCTTTTCTCAAAGAAAAGCTTAACTCCAAGTTTTCCAGAGTCGCGGCTGAGACCGCTATTCACCAGCAGCACCAGCCATCATCTTTGTTTTCAAAAAACAAGGAATTCACGCAGAACCGCCGAAACTCTGCCGTCATTATGTTAAGCCCGCCTACCGACTCTATACACGATGTGAATGGCCTGACTAGAGTTTGGTTTTTCCAGCTTCAGCTTCCAGGAATTGTGTACAGATCCTTGCAACATGGGGCCGTGCATTATCATGGTGCAACATGAGTTGATGGTTATTGATGAATGGCACAGCAATGGGTCTCAGGATCTCGTCACGGTCTCTCTGTGCATTCAAAATGCCATAAAAAATGCACCTGTGTTTGTTGTCCATAACATATGCCTGCCCATACCATAACGCCAACGCCACCATGGGCCACTCGATCCGCAACGTTGACATCAGCAAACCGCACACCCACACGACACCATACACACTGTCTGCCATCTGCCCTGTAAAGTGAAAACTGGGATTCATCCGTGAAGAGAACACCTCTCCAAAGGGCCAGACACCATAGAATGTGAGCATTTGCCAACTCAAGTCGGTTACGACGACGAACTGCAGTCAGGTCGAGACCCAGATGAGGACGACGAGCATGCAGATGAGCTTGTTTCTGACAGTTTGTGCAGAAATTCTTTGGTTATGCAAACCGATTGTTGTAGCAGCTGTCCAGGTGGCTGGTCTCAGACGATCTTGGAGGTGAAGATGCTGGATTTGGAGGTCCTGGGCTGGTGTGCTTACACGTGGTCTGCGGTTGTGAGGCCGGTTGGATGTACTGCCAAATTCTCTGAAAGGCTTTTGGAGATGGCTTATGGTAGAGAAATGAACATTCAATTCACGGGCAACAGCTCTCGTGGACATTCCTGCAGTCAGCATGCCAATTGCACTCTCCCTCAAAACTTGCGACATCTGTGGCATTTTAGCTTAAGCATTGTATCTTAAGTTCTGTGTCCAGTTCTCGGTGCCATGTGTTGCCATGTCCTTGGTCTGCCTCTTTTCCGCGTGCCCTGTGGGTTCTATGTTAGGGCTTGCCCTGGTGATGTCATCTGTTGGCTTACGTAAACTGTGCCCTATCCATCTCCAACGTCGTTTTTTAATTTCTTCTTCTGCAGGCAACTCCGTCGAGGTGTACCCTAAAGTTTTACCTTGCCGGTCCCAAGCCTGGATAAAGGAGGAGGGTTTGGCGTAGGGCTAGCAACCCTACTCCAGAAAACACTACTTGCTACAGAAACGTCAACAAGGAATCAACAAGAAAACTCAGCCCTGGGAAGAGAGAGGTCTTCAACGAGAATATTTATGACACCGTGTAGCGAAAGCCGGAAGACTCTGGAAGCTACAAGGCCGACACCCTTTCTTTCGACCAGGACCACCAACATTGGAACATGGAATGTAAGAACCATGTGGGAGACAGGGAAGACATTTCAAGTAACAGCGAAGATGAAGAACTATAACCTTGCCCTGCTTGGAGTTAGCGAGACTAGATGGATACAATCTGGACAGAAGCAACTAGCCTCAGGGGAGATGATGCTGTACTCTCGACATGAAGAGGACAACGCCCCCCACACACAAGGAGTCACATTGATGCTTTCAAAAGAAGCACAAGGAGCACTCATAGGATTGGAATCTCATGGACCCAGAATTATTGCAGCTTCCTTCTGTACCAAGAGAAGATCAAGATGAACGTTATTTAATGTTACGCACCCACCAATGACGGTGATGAAACCATCAAGGATAAGTTTTATGAGCGAATACGGTCTATCATAGAGACGTATCCTGAAAAAGACCTCACCATTCTGATGGGAGAACTCAACGCCAAGATAGGAATGGATAACACTGGATATGAAGAAGTCATGGGGCGCCATGGACTAGGAAGCAGGAATGAGAACAACTTGGTCATCAGGGGCAGCGTTTTCCCTCACAAGAACATTCAAAAAGCCACATGGGTCTCTCCAGAACACACAACAAAGAACCCGATCGACCACATCTGTATCAATAAGAAATTCAGAAGATCCATGCAAGATGTGAGAGCAAAGAGAGGGAGCGGATGTGGCCTCAGACCATCATCTAGTGGTGGCCAGGCTAAAGCTGAAAATAAAGAAAAATTGGACAAAAGTGTACAAGACACAACAGAAATACAATACGCCTTCTTGAGAGACACTATCAAGCTACAAGAGTTCAAGTTCACCCTCAGCAACATGTTTCAAGTGAACCACTTTCCCAAGCACCTAATGGGGCTGTCCTCAATGGATAGAATGACCTCGCCTTAAACTTGGAGTCTATACTTACTCATGACTCTGCCCTCCCTGATCGCCAGCCTTCTGGACTTCCTGGCCTTGAATGACAACCTTGCCCAAGTGGCTATGTTGTCCATGGTTTCTAGTACTTCCGCTGCTAATTGAATTCAGCTTCTTGTCCCTAATTGGTAATCTACAAAAAAAGGTGAATGTTTGTTGTAATATGAGCACAGAAGTAAGCAACGTCTGCTATTGCTTGTCTAGCTTTTAATTCACATGCACATTGCACGTTTTGGACTATGCAGTTGTAAGGCCTGCCCAATCGGTCCAACGACAGTTTCACCTGACTCCAAAAATGAAAAAGGTTTAATTGATGTTTGTTAATCATTAACTTTAGGTGAATGTTTGATTATTCTATTTAACTCCTTATTGAAATTACCCCATTCATCCGGATTCCTATAACACTTCGAGTCTCGCACCGGCTGGGTATACAATCTCATCACAAACTCTTCAGACTCGGTCATTAGACAGGCGATTGACTAATATCCTAGACTGTCGTACTCCACTTTGCTCATTCCATTCTAGAACATTATGTAGTCTCCATATTGAACACTTAATTAAGGAAAGATTATATCTAACCAGAGTCCACAACCATTACCATAGAACCAACCTGACCAACTTAACTACTTCTAATGGTAACTTTGTATAATCATGCCGTAGTTTCCCTTAGGGGGTACACTTAGGGGGCTTTCACACTGGCAGTTTAGTTCGGAACGGGTCACGGTTCGCATGAAAAATCACTAATGTGAACGCTGTCATGGGACCCGGGTGTGCACTGGGGTATCGAACCCGAGACTACCTGGAGGAGGTGGTCTGAGTTCGGTTGCTTGCGAACTGTGGCGCGGTTTGCGTGAATGTGCAAGCAACAAGGACTCGGGTGCACACTCGTTCAGGAAGTAACCTGCGCTTGCGTATTAGCTGATTATGATGTATTTAGTTAAATAAAACACATGTCAGGGATTATAGTGTTGATGATTTACCTTGGGTACGAGTGAGAGTTGAGCCTGCAATGTATTTGGGCATTGCGCAAGCAATCAGGGCAACACATTTGGAAATCCACTGTCTCCTCAAAAGAGTCCGTTTGCAAGCAGCAGAAAGCCAATTTACAAGACACACGCACAGTAAACCTGTGTTGTTAACTCAGCTGTGGATGTATATCACAGAATAAATATAAAAAACACAATATTTTGACCCGCGTTCTGTTTCTATCATGCTCCGTGCACGTTTGCGATGACGTAATATGCACGCAAATGCACCAGGGTTCGATAGGGTGAGTGTTGAAACCAGACCAACGCTGCGGGGCGCGCCGGGAACAATCACGCTTGGGTTCACACCGCATCAAACGAGCCCAGTGTAAAAGCCCCCTTAGATAGAATAATTATATACAATAATTAGAGGTTGAGGCTTAGCCTCACCCTATTTAGATTAGTCTAACAACACTCTGGGCCCTATCATACACCCAGCCCTATGCAGTGCCAGGCGCGATGCAAGTGTTTTTTGCTAGTTTCAGCCCGGCGCAGTTATCATTTTCACGTCCTACTCCATGTTGTTAAAATAGTAAATGCATTTGCGCCCATTTGTGCACCCATGGGCATGCTGGTCTGAAAATGAGATGTGTTCAGGCGCATTGTTGGCGTGTTACTATTTTGAGGCAACTGCAATATTTGTTTTGTTATTTAAAGATACACGTTAGTAATGTGCGTCTACAGGCGGGTCCAACACGCGCATACACTCTGCTTATCACACACACAGGGATGTACAGCAGCACACAAACCAGCCAAATATTAAAGTAAAAGATTATTATTGTGTACATAAAGATATGGTGGAATATGGTTTGTCCCGTAGATAGTCTGCTTGCACGCTTTAACCTCGTGCACGAGCAGATCCATTTCCTCTCTGGAGATGCATTCAGTCTTTCCATTATCAAATTCCGTCATGTAAATAGCTAATCCGCCATGGCACGAGTGCAACTGCCATTTAAAGGGAATGGGAGATGAGACTCTGATTGGTTTATTGCACGTAAAGCCCATAACACACCCACTACTCATTAAGAGAATCGGGACAACCCTTTTAAACCGGCCGACCATTTTTCCTGTCGTTAAACTAGCAAAAGTGGATTCAGACATGCCTTAAGTGCACTTGCGCTGTGCGATTTAGACCATGCACTTAGATCGTTAAAATAGGGCCCTCTGTTGTTCTAAACGGAAAACCCATTATTAGCCTCTACAGTTCTAAGTATATATATTGACTAACGCCGATGTGTAGTCGGATCTCTGAAATTTCAGTCGGTGTTAATAATTTCATAGTCAGAATAAATCAAAATGTAACAATTTGTTATTAGTCAAGTAAATGTATGATGCCAATTACATAATCAATTCAAAGATAATCAATACAATAACATCAAATGCTCAGAGATAAAGAGGAAAGATGTATAAGCTATGCCTTGCTTAGTTGGGGACATTTGGGGACATTTAATTTTATATTTAACAATATTATTACAACATTATTTTCCTGTTTTTGATACAATCTGTATTGTAAAAAGCGCTATATAAATAAAGGGGACTTGACTTGACTGACATTAGAAAAATACATAATTCTGAGTGTCTGGACATTCACCAATACGGGCTGATCTGACTACAGAATCGCCCAAATCCTCTTGTGGCACTTCTTTAAGTACTCAGACCAAGACAAAAGTTAAAACATCCCCCAATGTAGGGACTGAACTTACAATAGGAATTTGCATTGACTAGAGTTGTAGACACAGAGAGTTCAACTTCACACCTTGTCGAGGAACAGGAGGTAGTTTAGTTTGGATGATGGACCCTAGGAAAAGGTGCACACTCAGTAAGCAAAGTATTCTCTAAACCCTTTTCACCATTTGGTTTACTTCTGTGGAGATGAGACCATTGTACCACTCGTACTGAGACATTTTAAATGATACCTCACATGACTGTTAATTAACTTGAATTGACAAAGAACATTATAATTTTTATATAATCTTTCTAAGTGAACTGAGTGAAGAGAAGAATGTGTAAAGCGAAGGAAGTGGGGGGAGAAGGAACAAATGTTAAGGAAAGACTAGCCTGGTTAAAACCAGACCATTCTCAGTTAAGACAAATCATTTCCAGAGGGGCGCCATCAACGGACATCGCGGGTAGACCTAAAACCAATCAGAGCGCTGAAGGAGATGACGTATGCAGAGCGGCGGCCGGCGGAGAAACATCTTCGAGTGTTGTTCTTTGCTCGGTTTTTAACAAAAAGGAAACGTTCAAATCGCTTAAAACAGACGCGATAGCTGATTCGAACGAGTGATGTTCGACGGCGGCATCCATCTTTGTAATTTAGGCTACAAAATCTGCTTCAAAATCCCAGCGCTGTCGTCATCGTGTAAAGCCCGCCCCAACGTTTCTGATTGGTGCCTCGATTTCGACGGATTGGAAATGGGATTGAATGAGCTCTTTGCCAGACTAACTTTCAGAGGAAATCTAAATTTGCTGGAAGTTGTCTGGGTTTTCCCAGGCTAAGGAAAGACAGGATGGAAATAAGCTTTCCGCAACTTCACTATGTGGGGTGTGGATACAAATGGCAGTATGTGTTTGTGTTGTCCATATCTCAGGAGATCAAAGTATGAGGTTCTGTTTGCCTTACACATTTTATATAAAAAAATGCTACTTTTTTTTTAGTCTGGATTGAATTCAGTGTGCTGTTAGCATTTTTCTTGTTAGTGTGTATTTACCCCATTATGTTAAAATATTATGGTGTAAAGAACTGCTAAGGGAGTTAATAAAAGATTTAATGTTCTCTAGGAAGTTATGGATCTGATCATATGAGACAGGGTGGTGATGTTCAGCACAGAGGGCTTCCCCTTGCACAGCTGTCACATACGCATGCTCCACTTCTCATCCGAATGCTCTGTGAAAACACAAATTAAAACACAACCAAATATGACACTGTTACTGATATAACCTGAGTCTGACAAACAGATGTTCTTGACAATTTTACTTTAATTATTGGTTATCAGTTTTTATTTAAATCAGCCCTAAGAAATTAATAATTAATGTGAGAAAATATCTTATAGAACAATTGACATGGTTTACTGTACACCAGTTTGTAGCATGAGTTCTAGGTAAACGTAATTATGACAAATGTCTGAATAACCTAAAAAGTATCATTGAAAAATGATTACTATCAAAGAAAATAAACAGCACCCATGCGAGATCAATAGAGTTTATTGGGAAAAAAAAAAGAATATGCAAATGAAAGCATTCTGCAAGTCAAACCACGAGTCATTCAGCAGCAAACATATAAACATAAGTTTCTTTTGTGGAAATATTAGACTGTAGTCAGCATGGAAAACTTTGCTTGTTTTTAAAACCACATAAAATAAAATCAATAAAATATAAAATAAAATAAAAATATAAATTAAATTAATTAAAAAACACAAAAGCCCAGTGTCATAACCTGTTATGTCAGATGTTATACTGTATAGAAAGACTGCCAAGAGTGTCAAGACATTCAGAATAGCAATGCTTGTAAATCCAGACCATATGGGAATAAATTTACAAAAGTCAATGTGTCACTGCGGCACAATTAATGGTCTATATAGCAACTATAAATAACAGAAACATACATAGTTACATATTCACGTACATGAACTTACTGGCTTCCTATTAAGAACTCTTGCAATGCAATAAAATTAGATTTTTTGTCACACAATAATTATCACATAAAGTCTTAAATACAAGTAAACACCAAAATGCATACATGTAATAATTATACATTACATTTTAACTCATCAAAGCCCATTTCTTTGATATAAATAATAAACATTCTGAACAGAGAACTGTTAGAATAGAGCATAAATATACAACTTATGAATACAACTTATGAATACAATTCACAATGTAATCACTATCTATTGAAACAAGGTTGAAAAGAAAACCTAAAGACCTTGAGTAAATGTATGTAAGTGTCTGGATCTGGGTGTGCATTTGACAAGCTAAACAGCAAACGACCTGTTAAAAAGACACTTCATTACATTCAAATCAACTTCTATTACTTGCTCCCTCTCTGTATAATCACAATTGCATTGCCAAAAAGTGTCTATTCTTGAAGATGTGGTACTGATGATTTAGTTAAACTTTATTAACTATGTCTTGTCTGGACTAATGTGACACTCTCACACTTTCAATTATTCACATTATTGCAGTGCACAACACAGCATTAAATAAAGATGTAAACAGTACATTGCTTCAAACTATTAACATTACTTGAAGCACAGACAACATCAATAAAGTTGTAAAATGTAAAATGTCAAAAGTTAAACAATCAGTATTTTCGAAAGGCTCAAAATCATTTAACCACACATGACTAGCTCACCTGGTTTGTAATTGAAGAAATGGTGAATATAATTTTTTTTCAGGACCAGAAGAAAAAAATGGGTAAAACTTTACAATAAGTTTATTTGGTAATATTAGTTAATGCATTAATGCTCTCGTGAACTCACGTCAGAGGCCCACACAGAAGAAAATGAATAGTTGAATAAAGTCGTTATTTTTATTTATTTTTTGCGCACAAAAAGTATTCTTGTCTCGTGATAAACTTAAGGATAAGCCACTTGGACTATTTTAACGATGTCTTTACTAACTAACTTTTCTGGACCGGAAGAATGAAATTGCCTAGAAGCCTATGAAGGAGTGATCCAGGTCTCAGATTTCATCAAAACTATTTTAATTTGTGTTCTAAAGATGAACGAAAGTCTTACAGGTTTGGAACAACATGAGGGTGAGTAATTACTGACAGAATTTCAATCTATGGGTGAACTAACCCTTTAATAGATGCTACTTTTTATCTTGAATGTATTAGTAAATGCTGAGGTTAACATTAAATAAGATTAATAAAGGCTGTAGTATTGTTCATTGTTAGTTTGTGTAACTACCAATGTAGTTAACTAATGTTAAAGGGATAATCATTAAACAAAAAAAAATAATTGGATATCACACATTTTATGAAATATATTGTTTGTTATAAATTATAAACTGACAATGAATTTACACTGGTGTCATCCTCACTGTAAAACAGTTTTGTTTCATAATTAAAATGAATTGGAAATCAGTTTTCTAATCTATTTTTCTAAAATCACAACATTTATGACAGCCTGTTTTGCCACTTATGGAAGTTAAATAAAGCGCATTTTAATACAATTTATTGCTCACATTACATGTATGATAACTTGAATACATTTTTAATATACCGTAAAATTTTGAGAAAAATATTGAGAAAGCAGTTCATTTAAATAAATAAGAGCAATAACAACTGCTAGACATTCAGCATGCTAAGTTTCAGTGCTAAAACTCTAAACTATATCTAATTAATAAGACAATGCATCATATTATTGTACACAAACACAGTTCCAAAATTACCTAAATACATGTTGCTTGTTAGAATATTTTAGACTGAAGAGAACTTTCAGTGTAGACAATAAAAACAGGCTCCTTTTGGGTGAAGCTTTATTTTTTTCAGGAATGATTGAATTGACTGTCTGAATTACACTAAATGCAATTCAAAAATCCTGAAGAACAAACTATATAATTCCCAGGTTTTAAGAATACTGATGAGGCCCAAAAACAGTTCAAGATCAGGACGTCTAAACAGCACATAATGTGACTTCAGGAGGTTGTCATGGTTGAAGGGTCAGTCCACATGGCTGCCACATCTCTGAACCTGCAGAGAGTAAAACAACAATATGTAATCACACTTTTAGAAGAGAAAAAAGGTTCAACGGGGTTCTATTTTCATGGTCATGTTCTGTTTTGGTTACGTTTTCATTGTTCCCTGTCACTGTTTTCCTAAGATCTTGTTCCTAGTTTGTTTCCATGGTTTCTGATTAAGTTACACACTTGTTTATGGTTCTGTTAATTATATAGCTCTAACTATCTAAGCCCTCAGTTCTTTCTGTTAATGGGTCGTTGTCATTGATGTTTATGTGGTTGTGTATCTACGTTTATTACTCATGTGATTTCCTGTGTGTTCTTGTATAAGTGTTATTATGAAAGTTTGTGTTTAATTCTCATTTATCTTGCACTTACTACAGCCGCAGTTTGGGACATCTATAGGGTTGTTGACCCAATTTTAAAGAACCCTTTATGCCAAAAAGGATCTATAGGGAGAAATTTCTTAAATGATTGCATACTTTCATGTGTAATGGATTATTTCTTTTTTTTTCTAGTGAAAAATTATGTTAAAATTAATTAAAAGATAATTATTTAAAACTAAATCTATAAAGCACCTGACAGTTCCCTTTCAAAAGCTACTCTCAATGCTGCACTTGATTTCATTGCTATGGGAAAACATGTTTGTTTGCCCGGGTCTGAACCCATGTGGAAAACGCCAAGAATTTGGCTTAAATAACCCCTGATGATGACGTCATCAGAATGCGCATGTCAGAGGCTATAACATGTGTGACAGGTGCGCTCATCAGGTTTCTTTGTCTTCAGAACCGCATTGTGTGCCATGTCATGTGTTCTATTCAAACCTCTTTTTAAACTATCCCTTTTCTCACTCTCTTTCTCTGAAAATGAAAAGAAAAGAGTTAAAAGAAAAGAATAGAGAATAATGTCGAGAGAATCATCAATGAGATGCGTGCCGCCCTGCTCACGGCCCATTTTGGATGATGATCCGCATGAATTTTGTTTGGGAAAAGCATGCAGTTGCAGCCCTTGAGGACACAGAATGTGAGCACTGCGAGTCATTCCCCATCAAAGTGCTCTGCTCCAGACTCGCCTTAGGGAAGAGCGAGCCTCCGCGTCCTCGATAATGAAATCATGGGGCTCACGTGTTGATCTGGCTGAGGAGTGGGAGACAGGTCCTTCCCTTTCTCTCGTTCTCTCTCTGGATCACGACGTGCTCTCGTCCGCTGCTGAAGATGCCGCTTCTTTAGAGTGGGCAGAGAATCTGGGTTCTCTTCTCAATAAAGAATCCAGTAGCTCGGATCTCGCATCTGCAGAGTTAATGCGCAGATTACGGCTCTGCTGTATGTAATGCGTGGGAACTGAGTAGACGGGAGATTCCCATCATTGTTCCTATGATCGCGTGCAAACAAATTGTGTGTGTTTGCAAGCAATGATTTCATGATTCTTTGTTGAAACTGCTCTTAAATGAAAATAACTATATTAAGTCTTTCATCCAGACCGTTTTACTTGTCTGCTGGATGTTTGGCTGCATTTAATTCTGAAAAATGATTTAATACTCATCTGATTTAAAAAGTTCCATGCTTGTATTATTATCTTATCTGACTGTTCTTTGGCTACATTTCATTCCTCAGAATTAAATGGCGAAACAGCCATCTGGGGATGGACTTTGAGAACGCCACCTCCAAACGCTCCTTTCGCGACGATGAAGCACATGAGGAGTTACTCAAAGTAGTCACTCATGCAATGGCCAGATTACTGGTCACAGGAGAAAGAGCTCGAAGTTAGAGCAGATTTCTGTCCAGGGGGATTGGCCTCTGCGACGGTCTCTCCCATTCTTCAAGGACCTTCTTGATGACTTAACTCATTCATGGGGGAAACCTTATTCTTCATTCTTCTGAGGTTTGCTTTTGGGAGTGAAGCTTAAGGGCTTCGTACCCTTTCTATGTGTCTCAGACCCCTGTTCCTCACATTGGGTCCCATTCTAGGTGTGTGTTGTCATTGCAGGATGTTAACAACAGACGCTTCCCTGACGGGCTGGGGTGTGATCTTAGATGGCTGTACAGCCCAAGGGGTCAGGAGAGGCCATCATCTCGATTGGCACATCAATGACCTCGAATTGATGGCTACATTTCTGCCCCTGAAATACTTACTCCAGCAGTTAAGGGGCTACCATGTCCAGGAGCCATGTCCTGGACAACACAGCAGTAGTCACTTATATAAATTGCCAGGGAGGACTGTGTTCGCATCGTTTGAACAAACTAGTGGAACAGGTTTCTGCTTTGGGTTTAGGACAAGTTCCTGTCCCTCTGGCAGATTCACATTCCCAGAAGTATGAATGTCGGAGCAGATTTGTGTCCAGACAGGAGGTCACACATTGGAATTGGAAGCTCAAGCTCAGGGTAATTTCCCCTTTACTTCTCACTGACTCCTCCAGCCCCCCTCGGTCTGAACGTCATGGCCCAGAGCTAGGGCTCCCTCCACTAGAAGAATGTACAACCTTAAGTTCTGCGTCTTTGAAAGGTGGTGTACTATATATCATGCAGACCCAGTCCACTGCCAGATTGTTTCAGTGCTGGAGTTTCTGCAGAAAAATCTGTCAGCAGGCACACGTCCTGCTACTTTCAGAGTATTTGTAGCGCCATTTCGTCTTGCCATGCTCTGATTCAGTTTCTGATTTTTCAGTGGGGAAACACCCTCTTATCGCACGCTTCATTTGTGGAGCTAGGCAACTGAGACCACCCGTCAGAGGATCGGCTCCGCTGCGTGTCGGCTCCCTGCTCCGCCGTCCTTTAATACCTACCAGGTTCGTATTTGTTGCAGAACGGCTGCGGCCATGACTGACAGCTGAAGTCACAAGGACCCACGAGATCTTGCGAATTCACGTATGATCGCCGATAGAACAATCTGCCCTGAACTGAATTGCTGCGGTGCTCTCCGGCATCCGCCAAAATAGAAGCTCTGCGTATCTGGTCTGGAGGGCTGTGGATCGCTGGAGCTGGGACGGAGTCGGAACGCAGACGTTCCGCAGTCAGTAAAAATACACACATTGACTTTAATGTAAACCTATTGACTTCACCGCCGTTATGGAGCGGATCCGCAGCCGTTCCGCAGTCGGTGGAAATCCGGGGTGAGGCCCTTCTCATGTTTGTGCGCACACACTACACAACATTGAGGGGTCCAGACACTTCCAGTGTGGCGGCGTTCATATTCTCATTCCCATAGTGTAGCTATGTTCCCTGTTCTCTGAAAAATGTGATGCTGCGCTTCATTGCTGTGTTGGTGGCGTGTCCAGGACGTTCATCAGACAAAGTGACCTGTTGAGTGCACCTGTCACGTGTCTATTTATAGCCTCTGACTTGCACATTCCGATGACATCATCATCAGAGTATTTAAGCCAAATTCTTGGCGTGTTTGCCACAGGTATTCACAACCGGTCAAACAAAGAAGCGCAGCATCTCATTCCTGCTTTTTCAGGGAAGAGGGTTACAGTCAAGTAACCAAAGACAAACCCTTTAATGTTCTATAGAACCATTTCTATAGAAGATTGCATGTACAGTATAAGAATCAATGACAAATAAGAGTGTTTACGATAAAGAAGACAAAAATATATTTTAAAGATCTAGAAATGTAAACTTTGTTTTCATGTTGGTTTTAATACTACCATTCAAAAGTTTGGGGTCAAGAAAAATGTTTTTGAAAGAAATTAATACTTTTTTTCAGCAAGGATGCATTAAATAAAACAATAACAGTAAAGACAACAACATATTTCTAGATAAAAAAAATAAACTCTTTCACACTTCCACTTTTCTTTAAGCACCTAAAGCATTTTCATATTATAATAATAAGAATGATTTATTGAATAATAAATCAGCATATTAGAATATTTTTTTTTACAGATCATGAAATACTGAAAGCTAAAGTAATGGTTGTTAAAAATGGAGCTTTGACATTTCAGGAAAAGATTTTAATTGTAAAATGAAAATATAAAACATATTTTAAATTGTAATAATTTTTATTATATTACTGTGTTGATAAAATAAACTAAACCATGACTAAGAAAAACATAAATATTGAACTAACCTTGCCTTGTCATAGAATAGTTACATTTTTTGATCATTCTAACCTTGAGGGTCTGCATATTAGTGTTTTTTTTCATAAAAGTATTCAAATTAATTTTAATTAAGAAATTATGTGCCTGATGAAAACCTGATCGGTTGAAACATTGCGCTGTTCATAAATAAATATATATTGTATGGAGCAGTAATTCAGTGTGCAGACAATATTTTTTCTTGTCTATTTTTTCTTTTCTAATTAAGAAATGAAAAACTTGTTCATCTGTTTTTACTAGTTGCATGTTATTTCTTGCTTTGAAACTCACCTGGCATTTATGAGGTACTGTGCCAGGCTGATGTTGGCAGGTGTTCCCGTAATGGTGATCTGACGGTCTGATGACCCCTCCATGGCATTAGCAATTTTGATCTGAGCCCCAGACATCTGACGGATTTCATTAATTTTGGTGCCCTGACGTCCGATTATGCAGCCTATTAGCTGCAAACAAAGCAGACAGATTAAAATCAGTTTGGCTAGTCAAGGACTCTTCCTTACATTCTTCTTTGATACAATTGTCCAATGAGTGGGTTCCTGAAGACAAAGAATTATACTCACATCATTTGGAATGGTGAGTTCATGAGTACTGGCCTGTGAACTGGCATCCACACCTAGAAACAGAAAGAGAGTGGGAGAACTGAGAAACACAGAGAATATTGTATGCAACATTAACCATGTTAAAACTGTACACACTGATTAAAACCTGTTAATTGGTTAACGTTAAGTTCCCTGACTATACAGTAATATTTAAGGGAACTTAACGTGAGTTTTGGTGGTGGAAAAAATCAAGTCATCTTATAATTTACAGTGAAAAACCATTGAGTAAAACGTCACATGATGGTTTTTATTGAAACATAATAGTTATTTTCTTATCAGTTATGTACATATGTTGTTAAATTAACATTTATTGCATTATTTTAGTGTTATGTGTGTTACCAGGATGCTGTTTTGTACAGGTCCTTCTCAAAAAATTAGCATATTGTGATAAAGTTAATTATTTTCCATAATGTAATGATAAAAATTAAACTTTCATATGTTTTAGATTCATTGCACACCAACTGAAATATTTCAGGTGTTTTGTTGTTTTAATACTGATGATTTTGGCATACAGCTCATGAAAACCCAAAATTCCTTTCTCAAAAAATTAGCATATCATGAAAAGGTTCTCTAAACATGCTATTAACCTAATCATCTGAATCAACTCACTCTAAACACCTGCAAAAGATTCCTGAGGCTTTTAAAAACTCCCAGCCTGTTTCATTACTCAAAACCACAATCATGGGTAAGACTGCCGACCTGACTGCTGTCCAGAAGGCCATCATTGACACCCTCAAGCAAGAGGGTAAGACACAGAAAGAAATGTCTGAACAAATAGGCTGTTCCCAGAGTGCTGTATCAAGGCACCTCAGTGGGAAGTCTGTGGGAAGGAAGAAGTGTGGCAAAAAACGCTGCACAACGAGAAGAGGTGACCGGACCCTGAGGAAGACTGTGGAGAAGGACCGATTCCAGACCTTGGGGGACCTGCGGAAGCAGTGGACTGAGTCTGGAGTAGAAACATCCAGAGCCACCGTGCACAGGCGTGTGCAGGAAATGGGCTACAGGTGCCGCATTCCCCAGGTCAAGCCACTTTTGAACCAGAAACAGCGGCAGAAGCGCCTGACCTGGGCTTCAGAGAAGCAGCACTGGACTGTTGCTAAGTGGTTGCATGTCATTCGGAAATCAAGGTGCCAGAGTCTGGAGGAAGACTGGGGAGAAGGAAATGCCAAAAATGCCTGAAGTCCAGTGTCAAGTACCCACAGTCAGTGATGGTCTGGGGTGCCATGTCAGCTGCTCGTGTTGGTCCACTGTGTTTTATCAAGGGCAGGGTCAATGCAGCTAGCTATCAGGAGATTTTGGAGCACTTCATGCTTCCATCTGCTGAAAAGCTTTATGGAGATGAAGATTTCATTTTTCAGCACGACCTGGCACCTGCCAAAACCACTGGTAAATGGTTTACTGACCATGGTATTACTGTGCTCAATTGGCCTGCCAACTCTCCTGACCTGAACCCCATAGAGAATCTGTGGGATATTGTGAAGAGAAAGTTGAGAGACGCAAGACCCAACACTCTGGATGAGCTTAAGGCCGCTATCGAAGCATCCTGGGCCTCCATAACACCTCAGCAGTGCCACAGGCTGATTGCCTCCATGCCACGCCGCATTGAAGCAGTCATTTCTGCAAAAGGATTCCCGATCAAGTATTGAGTGCATAACTGAACATAATTATTTGAAGGTTGACTTTTTTTTTGTATTAAAAACGCTTCTTTTATTGGTTGGATGAAATGTGCTAATTTTTTGAGACAGGTATTTTGGGTTTTCATGAGCTGTATGCCAAAATCATCAGTATTAAAACAATAAAACACCTGAAATATTTCAGTTGGTGTGCAATGAATCTAAAATATATGAAAGTTTAATTTTTATCATTACATTATGGAAAATAATGAACTTTATCACAATATGCTAATTTTTTTAGAAGAACCTGTATTTGTGTGCATGACACACAAATGACACATGAACCTTCTATTTAGTATTTACCTCAGCTACTTGCGATGAGTTTTGATTCTACATGGCCTTCTCATTACCACCTGTGCTTTTTGTTGTTTGTCAGTGTATTATAAAGGAACAGAACAGATACTACTTAATATACTAATAATAGTTAGTATATTAATATTATTTCAATTAATGAAATGTTTTTTTAACTGCAAATTTAAGTTCAAACTGTAAAACCTAAAATGTTATTTTTTTTAACTGTAAATTTCACACAGACTTTTCTTTTCAGTGTAATCTCTCTGTGATCTGTTTATAATGTGACCCATCTTGCCTATTCATCCAACGGATGTTTGGTCTAGGGAGAAGAGAAGTGCCACTCTATAGGATGCAGTAATGCCTGTTCACAGTTTTCTTAAAGGTTCACTATGTAACTTTTGGCCCTCTAATGGATAAATAAAGAAAATCACATGCATTTTGCGTGAGAACATTGTTCCCTGAATAGGGAACTCGAGCTGCGTCAAATGCTGTGGGAACGCCCCTGCGTGATTGCGTCATGAAGCATGTATGGAATCAGTCCAATGGAGAGACGGAACGTCATAGGTGGGTGACGTCATCGACCAGGAAACTATAAAGCAACCCGAAAACACAACCGCTACAGCTTCTGTGCCATCAGCAAGCGCTCTGTGTGAATCATTGTCCAAAAGTGTTTTTGTCTGTCCTTAGATGTTACTAGGCAGGAGTTTTCTCACATATATTTCATGTATAAAAAAACTATATATATATATATATATATATATAATGGCGAGCGAACAATTATATAGGAAGTGTGTTCCTCCCTGCTCTCGTTATCTCACAAGTGGGGATACACACCAACTATGTGTTGTTTGTTTGGGAGTGCAGCATGCCCAGTCAGCTCTCGAGGGGGCTGATTATGAACATTGCCAGTGTTTTCCTCTTAGAACGCTCCGCTCCCGCACTCTTCGAGCAGAGTGGTTTGGTTCGCGCTCCCCGCGGCTCGGGTCCCACTTCTGTCGAGGCAGAGTGGCGGCGCTTGTCGTGGGGTTCGCAAATGGATCTGACAGCGGGGTTTGAGACGGGCCCAGCCTTATCTCAGCCTTCACCAGTCAGATCCAGTGCCTCAGTTCAGGGTCAGGAAGCACGATCTGTGGTTTCTTCCCCCAGGCTGACTCCCCAACATTGCAATTATTCAGTTCTGAGGAGCTGGATGTTGTTATTGTTGGGACTGGAGATGGTAAATGATAAATGGACTGCATTTATGTAGAGCTTTCACAGACCCAATGGCCACCAAAGAGCTTTACATATTGCCTCACATTCACCCATTCACTCACTCATTCATACACCGATACTGAAGACTTGTCGCTTCAGTCTCCTGAAAGTGAAGGAGGTGCTTACTCGTGCTGTTGCTAAGTTAAGCATTGAGTGGCCAGCAGATAGGCAGGAGTCTAGATCCAAGAGCAAATTAGACAAACGTTTTCTGCCTTCCCATCTGCTACCTCCACTCCGGTGCTTGCCGTTCTTTCCAGACCTCCACACTGAGGTGTCGAGGTCCTGGAAGAAGCCGGTATCTTACCTTATTTTTAGTCCCCAGACTTCTATGTCTGCCAACATCACTGGGGATAAACTTCATGGTTATAAGACGATGCCCCAGGCTGAAGAGACGCTTGCGAGCCATCTCTCTTCCGAGACGACATCGTCTTTTAAAGCACTGGCATTACCCTAGAAGTAAAAATACTTCGGCTTTGGTGGGTAAGGCTTATTCGGTGACAGGTCAGGCCGCGGCATGCCTGCATAGCATGTCTCTCTTGCAGGTGTACCAGGCTGACTTATTAAAGGACATTAGTGAGAGTGAGGAGGTTAGCACTGAAGCGATTCGAGAATTGCAGAGGCAGTAGATTTGTCTCTCCGTGCCACCACGGAGTCGGCCAAGTCAATGGGCCATTCTATGGCAGCCCTGGTGGCTACAGAGAAGCATCTATGGTTAAATCTCTCCGGTATGAAGGAAAAAGAGAAAAACTTTCTTCTGGATGCCCCGCTTTACCCTGCTGGCCTATTCGGTGACTCGGTCAATTTGGTCATCGATAGGTTTCAGGAAGAAAAAAAGCAGGCGGCGGCATTCCAGAAGTTCCTCCCACTCCGTGTACATGTCCCAGGGACTGCTGGGTGGGAGCAGTCCCTGCCGCCGACAAGCTCCTCACACCAGGCGCAGCAGAAACAGTGTCGCGTCTCGCACTCCCCCACAGAAAGAATGTTACACAGCGCGGCGCTCTCAGGCAAAGCCTTCGTAGAGTAAAACTGATTTGAGGACAGTTATTATTGCTAAGAAGGCTTCGTCTAAGAAGAAATCCTGACGCCACCAGCGTCAGGATGCTGAGGGTAGTCCTCACCATGAGAGAAAGGAGTTCACCTTATTATACGGTGCCCATTCTGTTTCGGTGCCCTCAGGGGCCCGTTCTGCCAACCCCGCCTTTATGCCGGGACGTAGACGGTCCCTCCCCTCTGAGGAGGGGTCCAGAGCAGTCAAACCAGTCGTTCCCTGCCGGTGCGCTGTTACAGGGCGCTGTGTCTGCTGCTCAAAATATTCCAGAGGCCTCGAGAGACTGGTACCCTTAGTAGAATTGGGCGGGAATAGAGTGGGAAAGTCTTCCAAAAATATCTCAGTGGGTCCTGCAAACGATCGAAAATGGTTATGCTATACAGTTCAGGTCTCGTCCATCTCGATTCATAGGGGTCCTTCCCACAGTGGTGGGCCCCGAGCAGGCTCTGGTAATGGAACAGGAGGTGAAAACGCTTCTGCAAAAGGAGGCTACAGAACGGGTTCCTCCTCCCAGCAAGGAGTCAGGTTATTACAGCCGATATTTCATCAATCCAAAGAAGGATGGGGGGTTGCGTCCAATTTTAGATATGCGCCTGTTAAATCACTCAGTAGGGAAGCTTAAGTTCAAGATGCTCACTCTCAAGCAGATCGTGTCACAAATCAGATCCGAGGACTGGTTTGTCACGATAGATCTAAAGGACGCATACTTCCACATTTCCATCCTTCCACAACACAGGAAGCTCGTATCGCTTCAATCGTATCGCCTGCTCGTATCGCTTCAATTCTCTCAGCCATGAAGCAAGTGAAGCTAGGCCAGCTGCTCAATGTAAAGCAGTTTCAGAGACGGTTAGGTCTGATGGCAGCAGCGTCCAACGTTATGCCTTTCGGCCTGCTGTACATGAGACCGTTACAGTGGTGGCTCAGGGCCGCACGATCAAGGTCACGCGGTGCTGCCTTCGTGCCTTGATCATGTGGAAAGAACCTTGGTTCCTGTCCCAAGGGCCAGTGCTGGGAGCTCTTTATCGTCGTGTGACTTTGACAACACACGCTTCCCTCACGGGCTGGGAGGCGATCGTGAGTGGTCGCCCAGCCCAAGGTCTGTTGCAGGACCATCATCTCTCGTGGCACATAAACTGTCAAGAAATGTTGCCGGTGTTTCAGGCACTGAAATACGTCCTCCCAGACCTGAGGGACCACCATGTGCTCGTTTGAGCAGACAACACATCGTTGGTCTCTTATATAAAACCATCAGAGGGGTCTGTGCACGCACCCTTATACAAACTGGCTCACCAGATCCTCCTGTGGGCCCAAGGGAAGCTTCTTTCATTGAGGGCAATCTACCCCGAGGTGGTGGAGCTCCTGTGGAAGAGATAAGGTCATGCCGAGGCGGACCTATTCGCTTGCAGGGAGACATCACACTGTCCACTGTGGTTCTCCCTCAGCCATCCAGCCCCACTGGATGCACGCTATGGTGCAGGCATGGCCGAGGTCACGTCTGTACGTATTTCCCCAAACGCTCTGGTCACAGGAGTTCTGGAAAGGGTTCGCCGGGACGGGGTCAGTCTACAGTTGGTAGCCCCGTACTGGCCGGCCCGAGTATGGTTTGCGGGCAAAGTGTCTCTCCTCGACGGATCTCCTCTGGAGATTCCGATCAGGAGGGACCTGCTCTCTCAGGCGAGTGGTATGATTCTTCACCCTCGCCCGGAACTGTGGAAATTGTGGGCTTGGTCCCTGAGGGGGCCCAGCTCATAAGTTCAGGTCTCTCAACCGAGGTTGTTGAGACCATACTCCACTCCAGAGCTCCGTCCACGAGGAAGTTATATGCCCTGAAGTGGAAACTTTTCACTTCATGGTGTGGGGGACACCGGTTGGACCCAGTTAACTGCCCGGTGGGTGAAGTGCTGGAGTTCCTGCAGGAACGCTTCTCCACAGGGCTATACCCCTCCACACTGAAGGTCTATGGGGCGGCACTAGCTGCTTACCACGTCCCTTTAAGTGGAGTTTGCTTGGGGAGACACCCACTTATAACACGCTTTCTTCGTGACAGTTCGCACGAGTGTGCCGTCTTGGGATTTGGCCATTGTACTAGAAGGTCTCTCCCTAGCTCCCTTCGAGCCTATTGAAGAAGTTCCTGAGAAGTTTGTTACTCTAAAGACTCAATTTCGTCTTGCTATTTCATCTCTCAAAAGAATTGGAGATATTCAAGCTCTCTCGATTTCTCCCTTGTGTCTTGAATTCTCGCCTGGTATGGTGAAGGCTTTTCTCCATCCTAGGCCCGGATACGTTCCTAAGGTCCATACTAATGTTGTTAGACCTATAGTTCTGCAGGCTTTCTGTCCTCCTCCGTTTCTGACGTCAGGCCAAGAGAAACTTAATCTTCTCTGCCCTGTGAGGGCTTTAGATGCTTACGTCCACAGAGCTGCCCTGTGGAGAAAATCTGAACAACTGTTCATCTGCTTTGGGCCACCCAAGAAGGGGTGTCCTGCGTCTAAACAGAGAATGGGCAAGTGGGTGGTTGAGGCTATCTCACTTGCTTATGAATCGGCTGGTCAGCCTTCACCCTTGGCTGTAGGAGCTCACTCTACCAGGAGAATGTCTGCTTCTAAAGCATTGTTGTCAGGAGTTTCCCTTCATGATGTTTGCGATGCGGCAGGCTGGTCCTCACCGCACACATTCGTCAGGTTTTATGACCTGGACTTCAGCTCCACTCCAGGGGCGCAGGTGCTTTCGTCCGAATGTGCGCCTTGATTTCACACGGACGGACACTTGTTCTTATGGCGACGTGGGTATTAGCGTTCCCACAGCGTTTGACGCAGCTTGAGTTCCCTTGAAAGGGAACGTCTCGGTTATGTATGTAACCCTAGTTCCCTGAATAGGGAACGAGACGCCGCGTCGCCCTGCCATACTCTCTGCATTCCCGTGATCGACTTGCTCCGGCTTATCAGAAGCTGTCGCGGTTGTGTTTTCAAGTTTCTTTATAGTTTCCTGATCGATGACGTCACCCGCCTATGACGTTCCGTCTCTCCATTGGACTGATTCCATATGTGCTTCATGACGCAATCATGCAGGGGCGTTCCCACAGCGTTTGACACAGCTCAAGTTCCCTATTCAGGGAACTAGGGTTACATACGTAACCGAGACGTTTTGCTCGTGCTTTGACTGCATGACTGTGCTGATGAATACGATCCTTCTCAATAGATAATGGCTGCATCATAGTATACTCTCTTGAGTAGGTACTTATTTTGAATAAGTAATTACTTCATGACTTCTAAAAAAGTATGTTCTATGTAGTATGAATGTGTGTGGTATGAATGAATTCTGGACATACTTCATTCGCCATGATGTGACCTACCAGCGTCAGTTGTTTTGTTTCACTGGCATTCATAAATCCCTCATGGGATTGTAAAGTCTCCATCTTATGCACACTTCAGAATCTCGCCAGTGTCACAGTTGTCACCAGTCACATGTCTGTCTTGTTCAGTTTTCCCGCCTGTCTTTATCAGTTCAGTTATATCACGTGTCCTGTTAATCATCCTCATCTGTTTCACCTGTTTCTGTTCATCTGTGTTAGTATCTAGTTCCCTTCAGTTCAGTTAGTCTTGGTCTGTAGTCATCATCGTAAAGTCGTGTTTTGAGTGAGTTCCCTGCTTGTCTGTACCTTTGAAATTATATCTATGATTAACATATGACTCTTACATTGGAGCCTTCAGCCTCTTCGCCTTCATCTGCCTGCACTCACAACCCGTTACAGAACTACAGACTGCCTGAAATGGATGATGGGGTGAAAATAATCATCCTTGCTCAGGAGAGCAAGGATTATAATTTTTTTTTCAAGGGAGTTTGTAAAATTTGCCCTCACCAGCTCCCTGGATGATGAGAGCTTGAAAAGTCTGTTCCGTATCGGGGCCACTTTCGAACATCCCGTGGATCTCCCTGACACCACGGGACTGAATTGGAGGGATACAGTCCTCTGATATCTGGAGTGCGTTGTGTCCCGGTCCGGAACAAAGCCAGAGCCCTCACCGCTGGTCCCGTCCAGCCCAGAGCCTGCGCATCACATCAGTCCTGCCGAACCCGCACTTCACATCAGTCCTACCGAGCCCACATATCACGTAATGCCCGCCGAGCCAGAGACAGTTGACGTCATGCCCGCTGAGCTTTCACCGCTGGTCCTGTCCAGCCCAGAGATTATTTCGCCGCTGGTCCCATCCAGCCCAGAGACTGTTTCGCCGTTGGTTCCGCCCAGCCCTGAGCCTGCGCCTGTCCCTAAGCCGGTCCCTGAGCCTAAGCCCATAGCTCCCCCCTAGAAATTTTTTTTTTGGGGGGGGGGGGCTATGCCTCACCGCCATGGCCGGCCGAAGGGTCCTCTGGCCACCTGTAAAGCCTGCTCCGCCCTGGAGGCTTCCTGCTCCGGGTAGGCCACGCCCTCGTCAGCCTCCAGGACGCCCACCCCCAACCCCTATTGATGTTCTTCGGCGCAAGGTCGCGCCTTCCGGAGGAGGGGTGTAATGTCACAGTTGTCCCCAGTCACATGTCTGTCTTGTTCAGTTTTCCCGCCTGTCGTTATCAGTTCAGTTATATCACCTGTGTCCTGTTAATCATCCTCATCTGTTTCTGTTCATCTGTGTTTGTATTTAGTTCCCTTCAGTTTCAGTTAGTCTTGGTCTGTAGTCATCGTCGTAAAGTCGTGTTTTGAGTGAGTTCCCTGCCTGTCTGTACCTTTGAAATTATATTTGTGATTAAACTCTTACATTGGAGCCTTCAGCCTCTTCGCCTTCATCCGCCTGCACTCACAACCCGTGACAGCCAGAAGAAGTAGGTACTTTTTGCCTACTCTTTTATGAGTACTGGGAATTTGCCCATACTACTTTTTTTCAAATACTGTTTTTGGCCTACTATATAGTAGGGAAATATGCGATTTGGATGCAGCCTTTGTTTTACAATGAACTTTGTTAGAGAGCTACATATCTGTTCAATAAAATACCTTTGACAAAAAAATATTCCAGATTTATTCCGCAATATTGCGTGTTGCACTTTCTACCTTTCAAAAGTAAAATGAGTGCACCAACTTGGTTTATATAAAGTCTTTGACTCAAAGTAGCTGGAGCAACTTTTCTTTTATTAGGGATGTGACGAGAAATACATGGGCAAGTGTATCCCGACAGGTCTAAAGTATAAACACTTATAATAGGCTTACCATAGTGAGTCAGGGTAAGACAAAAAACACGTTTTGGAAGGGATTGATGATGTATTTACTCATTATTTAAATATTAAAATAATGAAATAGTTTTTTAACAAAAAAGTTACATAGTAAACCTTTAAGTAAATTTAAATCTTCAATGCAATGAAAAGTATATGATGGATTGTCATGTTACCTATCCAGGGGGAGAAGAGTGAAAGACAAGAAAGTGAATGAAAGACCTAGAGGTATATAGTGAAGGGTGTGTAGCGGGAGGGTTGGGTACGTACCAGGGAAAGCGGGGGTGGTCTGTCCAAGGGAGTTAAAGGGGGTTTGCTGCATAGCCAGCTGATGGAGCTTTGTCAACTGCAGGGGGAGGGAGGAGGGTCAGTAGTAGACCTAAGAAGTTATCATTAAATAAAGGAGTCCTGTTTGGACCTTTACCAACTCATCTAGACACTAACAAGGGGAAGCTGTGTGAAATCTCACATATGACTGCCTTCTATTGAAAACACATAAATATAGACCTATAAATTGTATGAATTTTAATAAAGCAGGTCATGAAAAAGAAAGGTAACAAGAATGTTACGCTAAAGAGGGATGAAGGATTAGAAGGTAGATTTTACTCACGTCTGGGTGTGGAATGGCGTATTGTCCCTGAATGGTGTAGGTCTTAGATGGAAAGGAAAGGAAAGAGAATTTTCAAACATTATCAATGTACATAGAGACGAATATACATACACTTTTTATTTTTATTTGTTATTTTCAATGATAATTAAATATTATGATTGAAACACATGGATGGGGCAATTCATTTCATGGACTGAATGAACTATGTGACATGAAATATAACATTTCATGACAAAAAAAGTTATAATTTAATAAATTTCGTACACAGAAGTCTGCATTGGAAATATAAAGTCGTCATAAAGTCATCAATGGATGTAGTTCCTTCCATTTTGTGCACAAAAGGGTGAATTTGAATTTGTTTCATAATTTGTTTTCATAATTTGTTGTTGAATTTGTTTCATAATTAATGAATTTTACAACATTAACACTTGTTACTTTCTAGTTTATTAATGTGAAGCTGCTTTGTAACAATCTGTATTGTATAAAGCACTATAAATAAATAACTTGGCTTGACTTATGTACATGAAATGCAAGGAAGATTTAGGATTTTGTGCTCAAAAAAGTGCTCACATTACATTTCATCTGTTGATTAAATCCAACTAGGCCTACATGGATTTTGTCTTTCTGTGTACAAATTGCATTAAAATGTAACGGTATTTTGTCAGAATTTCTTCGTGTTTAATTCAATCCAATTGTCAGGTTACATTTGTTTCCCCATAGGAATATGAATACTTGTTTACAACATGGAATTATTTACAACTTGGAATTGTCTGTACGTAGTCGTAGTGTATATTCTGACCATACTTACAGGCAGAGGCTGATGCTGCAGTAACAAGCTGAGGTTGGCTGTGGATGGAGCTGTCAGTGTGTCTGCTCTTACTTGGCCCCCAGAGAAAATGATTGGTGCAGTGGCAGGCTTCGGCCTGTATGGAATTGTAGCACCTTTGGGTGGGGACTGATCGGGGAGGTCAAATAAAGATGGAAATTGAGAAAAAAGAAAAGCAAGGGTATACTTTAAAAGAAATTTAATAGATCATTACATTTTGCAATTTAATTAAATAACTGTATAGTCTGATTCTAGCATGAAGCATGCAATACATTTCATTATTATAATTATCAAATATTATTTATTTTTATTTTACAGTCCAATTGTAATTTACAACAGTAAAATGTCTTTAATTTTTGTATTAGATTTAAAACTACTTTTACTACTACTATTAGTACTACTACTAATAATAACAACAACAATAATACATGTTATTACTATTGATGTCAGAAAACAGTAAACGTGTTGTTAAATTATTGAAATATTTATGAACATTTTTTTTCCATCGAAGGGGTTTAGCTGATAAATAAGTAGGAGAATCTTTGTAATACATGACTACATGGTTACCAAAATGAGACTATGATCTCTCTGAACTCTCTCTTTAATGCTGATATATAAAATTGAACATCTATTGTAAATCTTTGTAAAAAAAACAAACAAAAAAGATTCCCTATTGTAGAAGAATAATTCACCCAAAAATGTAAAATCTGTCATCAGTTCCTCACCCTCATGTTGCGATAAACCTTTTTGAAATTTTTATTTCCACAAAACACAAAATAAGCTATTCTGAAGAATGTTTCATCTTTTTTTGTCTATACTATGGTAGTTAATGTACCAAACCTTTCAAATTCCAAAAAAGTCTGTACAGATACCATGAAATGAAACCATACATCAACATCAAACCTCTTTGATTCTTGCATTCCCTGATGTCTGGCAACATGATGGCCAAGAACCAATAAGGTTTAGCATTAGTTGCTTTTTCTGTCACAATATTTAATACAGTAGGTGTGCACCGATCAATGTTTGGATCTGATTCGAGAGTGAATAAGAGTTACATTTCGATATGTTTACACTACTGTACTTTCATCTCATTTTGTAGCATTGTAGCATTTTGTACCCCATTGACAAAACCATCTGAAACCTTCCTTTCTTCATTTGTGTTCCACAGAAAACAGAAAGCCAAGTTTGGAATGACAACGAGAGTTGGGTGAACTATTCCTTCACCCTTAAAAGCACCATAATTGGTCTTTTCCTTACCTCCAACATGACCACACAGATCTGCTTCACACACTGGATAATGGCCTCTGGAGCACCTGAGATCGTGACTGCTCGTTCAGTGGAATTGGGCAGCATGTCTCCAGCCACTTGCACCTGAGCCCCTGTAGACTGGAGAAAAGCACAGCACAATCAGCCAGGATAGAGACCCCTAGCACACAGAAAGTACCATACTTGTTCCTGTATATCTAGGTCATGGAGACATTTAGAATTTTGCAGTTGTAGTTGATGAAGAATGATGGCATTGTTTGGATATACTACTGTATGCATTGTAATAAAATACACTTTATACAATTTGTGGATAAGAAAGAAGTTATAAGTTTAAACATACCTCCCTCATTTCCTTGATCTTGGAGCCCCCCTTCCCAATTAGAGAGCCACACTGACTGGCCGGCACCACTAAGCGCAAGGTCACTGGAGGCTTACTTGTGGCCTGGCTGTTGCTCATAGAGTTAATGATATCCTGGGTACAACCAAAACATCAGTTACCATTACTGTTTCAGTTTTTATTCACTTATTTGGGGGGGTTAATTTTAAATATAACATTTTCATTCAAAAATGATGTCTGATACTTCTTCAAACTTGTATGCAATCATGGCGAAGGCCTTGAATATGGCATCTGTGGGTCCTGTGATGGTAACGATCCTCTCTGGGCAGTTCCCCTCTGAAATATTTATGCGTGCACTACTCTGTAGAAACAGATTGTCTAGTTTTTTAATAACCACCATGTTGCACTTATCACAGCACACACAATTATTTGTATCATTGCTTACTTCCTCACGCATCTTCTTCACAGTTTCCCCTTTCTGAAAATAATGATTGTTTGATTAAACATAGACTGTTAATGATTATACAAATCGACATTTTTGCTAAATACATGTTAAAATCCATTCATTTAATAACTGACTGATACAAACTCAAGGGTTTGCAAACATTGACTTGGTGGCTGAATGTAGCAATTTACCTTGCCTATGATGCTGCCAACCTCCTGCAAGATAAAAAGAGAATGAGGAGCATAACACATATGTAAAACCAAAGAGCCTTACCAAAGAGTATTAACATGGAGCAGTAAATTTTGTATATTGAAATTTTAGATTAGGTCCATGTTGTTCATTTACCTTGCCGTGCATTAGGAGCCTAATAGTTAGAGTGACATTGAGCCCTCCTTCAGACTGCACTTTGTTGGGCTCCATGGTGAGGATTTAGGATTGGGTGAATGACTTAGGATCTTACAGGAGCAGTTCAAAAATGCAGTCGCCTAAAAGTTCAAAAGAAGCAAACACAAACTAAACCTTAAATGCTAATTTTTAAAATGTTCATCTTGAAACAAAAGCAGATTAAAATGCATTATTAGAAATCAGAGAAACAGTTTTTATGGAGTAAAAAGAGTGACATCTGAGTCATGTCAATTCTTATACATCTTCCCACGTTCTTAAAAATAAAGGTTCTTTACTGGCATTAGAGATTCCATGAAGAACCTTTATCATTCATAGAAACTTTACATTGCACATTAAATTCTTTGTAGTGGAAAATGGTTCTTTAAACTCTGTTCTCTGAGAGAATTTTTATTTGATTTTAGAACTGAAAGGTTCTTTGGGGAACCAAAAATGGCAGAGTGCAGGGCCACGTTTTGGTTGGTTAATATCAGTGGAGTTTATAATACACTCTTAAAAGTAAATGTCCTTTATTGGCATTGTGTCACGTTTAGATTCCAGAGATGATGAAGGAAGGTCAATTGTTTCAAAATAGTAACAAGGTTTATTGACAGAAGTGAGCAACTTGAGACAGAGTGCATAGCAAACACCAACAAAGACAGAAAGGAAATGAGAAACTTAAATACTCAATGATAAGGAACTCAATAATGATCAGTTTTGATAATTCAATGAATTTCCTTGGTAACAGATGACTGGCGGGAAAACTAGAACAAAGGAGACAGGAAACAGATGATAAACGAACTAAAAGCCCATGAAGTGAAACTAACTGAAAATAATCTTGTCTGAATGCCTCCCTCCAGGAAGGAACAAGGGTTGAGACCTTCACAGAGAGGTGAGTATGGGAGGAGCGGCCAGGTGGTACACCAGAGCACAGCCAGGGGTGCGTTTCCCGTACAATGACGTAACTTGCGGCTTAACTACTGTACCATAGTATGATGCATCATTGAAGAAATCAAGTAGCTACTCACAACTGTTTACCGAAACCGTATTGTCGCAAATTGGTAATTCAACCACGTTGGTTAATGATGTCATGCAGGTGGTGGAGTAATAACTTCTTTTAATAAATCTGTTTGAGATCGAATTAATGCTAGAAGTTTTGCTATAAATTATATATAATTTTTCTCAGTTATTTCATTTTTCTCAGTTGCTTCATTTTCAGATTCAATCATAGGCTCATTCTTACGTACTAGAGCACGTTGCACGTGCAAAACAAGAAACTATGCTTCTAACCACAGATCGAGAGCTGTCGTTCCAACCACACAACTCTGCGATGCTGTTTGCGAATGTTCATTAGAACGATGGTTTCGCGAAACACAGACTTGTTTGACAATGTTGACAACCACGGAACTCCCGGGGGACGACTAACGGAGATGAAGCCATAGGAAGTGGAGACCATGGTGCAGACGGAGAGCAGATGGGGATGGCCCAATGCTTACGACCAATTCGTACAAATTCGTACAAGTGATTAAAAGGTGGCTAATTTGTACGGATTTGTACAACCTCACTCGTACGAATTCGTATGATTTGTCTAAACCCACGTGATGGGTAGGTTTAGGGGTGGTGTCAGGGGTAGGTCATTCGTATGAATTCATACGAATTGGGCAACTCGTGAAATATATATGATTTAGGAAAGAACGTACAAATTCTGAAACCCGATTTTACGGCAATTCGTACGAATTTTACGAGGTGGCTAATTCGTACGAATTGCCATGAGATCGGGTTGGGTGGCCATCACGATGGTCCATGAGACAGAGGCGGAGCCGCAGCGGCAAGCGACTGAGGCGGAGCCGCTGCGTACCCAGAGGGGAAGGCAGAGCCCGCTGGAGGCGAAGGGGTGGAGAGATGGAGCGCAGCTGTTGGCTTGAAAGTCTGTGGCGCAGGTAGGGTGGGATCTGACCAAGGTGGAGCCGTACGGACGACAGTCTCTGGAAGAGCCGAGGGAGGAGGAGCCAAGGTGGAACCGATAGGTCTGCAGACCAAGGTGGAGTGACAGGATTAGCGGCTGGAGACGGAGCCAGGAGATCCTTTTGCTTGGATGAAGCTGGTAACCGGAAGACCTGAGGCATAACCACACAATGGCATGGTGTTAGGGGAGAAGTCCATGGGCTGAAGGGAACCAGCAGGCGGGGCTGACGGACTTGCTGAATAATGCAGTGGAGGTGGGAGAGGGAGACTGGGCAGGATCAGTGACGATAACTCCATCTCAATACAAGACGATGAAAAATACATTATGCTGGGCAGGACAAGCAGCGATGGTGAAGATTCAGAAGTTATAAAGCAGTGCAGGGTGGAAAATATTAACTCCATTTCCCAGTCTATCAAGCACTCGTCAGTGTCCAGCTCCACCAATGTCCCCTCTGTCACGGATGCTGTAGCCTCACACACCTGGTCAGACTTACTTTGGGGCTTTGGCTCCGCAGTGGATATGGCTGCAGGCCAAGGCTCCTTAGTGGGCATTGGCTCTGGCCCAGGGTCCGTGGCAGGCATAAGCTCCCCATCTGCGATGGGCTCTAGCTTGTAATCTGTTTGCGGCATGGAGGGTGGCTGGCTGGGCTCTGGGCTTGGCTGCGTGGTGGGCTTTGGGTTTGGGGTAGGCACACTGCAGACACTCGAGAACTGCTTCTCTTCATGTCTCCTCCTTCAGATCAGATCCACAATCAAGAAAAGAGACTTTAAAGTGCCACTATCAAAGTTCAGTGATCTGGCAAAAGTGAAGTGAAAATTCAAACAATGGAAGCCCAGCACGGGCAAGGGCAATAAACTGTTCGGATTGAGCCATAATCCTTTTTAGGTCTGGTATTCTGTAATGTTTAGATTCAAAAGATGATGATGATGAAAGCAGTAGTGATGTTACATTTGACACTGAAGCTTCAAAGCGGGTATCGAAAAATGTAGCGCAATTTCTCATGAAGCTCCGTGTCGGAGCGCGTGTTGTTTTCAGAGAAACACGTGATCAACGAAAAACGAAGCCTCACTTTCTTTCCAGTCACTTGAATGCGTCACTTTGCGTGTCGAAACGTTTGAACCCAGACCACTACTCTACTGGTTTTTGAAAGTTTAAGTCCATTTACTAACATTTAAAAAAATATATATTTTTTTAAATAAGCCTATAGCCTATGTTACATGATCATATATTCTGACACATAAACAGCAGAGAAACCATCGAATAATTAGACCAACACTTACTTGCATCAAGCAACTCTGTTGGTATTTTATACCGGTAATTAGTGTTAATATTATTGTTACATTTAATTTATTGCCACACTTTAATATGTGAATTATATTATCAGAAAACGAAAATTTAGCTTTGTCAGGCTTTTATTTGTGCTTAATAGATAAAACAGCGGCACTCTGCACGCTGCTCATAAACTTGTCTGCTATTAATTTGACCTGCCACAGGATGGCCCTGGTTTCGAAACTTGATGCTTCAAATGTTTTCCCGAAACATTCAGAGGAAAGCCTCAGTTCTTCATAAGGCTTCATTTGCCCATCCCTAGAAGTCAGGTTAAAAGTTTCAAAATAGTAACAAGGCTTATTAACAGGCGCAAACAACTTGAGACAGCGTGCATAGCAAACACCAACAATGCCGAAGAAAGACAGAAAACAAACGAGGAACTTAAATACTCAATGATAACGAACTCAATAACGATCAGCTGTGATAATTAAAGGAATATCCATAGTAACAGATGACTGGCGGGAAAACTAGAACAAAGGGGACAGGAAAAAAACAATAAACAACCTAAAAGTCCATGAGAGTGAAACTACCTGAACATAATCGTGACACATTGATGATGAAGAACTTCCTTTTAGAACCTTTTATTTGTGTACCTGGTGAAAGCTAAATCACTAAATCTGTCCATAAATATTAAGTAATGCGTTGTAAATTTTCTTGCAAACTATGTATAAATCACAAATTCGTATTTTGCAAGGCTATTAATAGCATGAAATAATTATATATTATTTTTCCAGCAGCCTTTGATTTGACAGATTGGGATAGTCGCTAATTAAGGAATTGTGTGTGTTTTGTACTTGTATGCCATTAGCCAAGTTTATCAGCAGGACATCATTTTCCTGTGGCTGCATCATTTCATGGCTCAGGCCAGGCGGCTGAATGAAATAAACAGGAAGTTGTTATTTTACGGTTAAAACATACTGTATATAGACTGTTTAGAGCATTTTATACTGTATAGACTATAAAAAATAAAAGCTTTTCGGAAAACAGGAGACATTAATCTAAATAAGCTACATGTCTCAAAATGTTGAGAATGTTGCTTTGCAGATCTCAGACCAGCGGGCAGTGGTAGCAAGGGACAGATAGAGATGGATGAGATCTAGCCAGATGTCCTCCAATCTCCCACAGGATGCCAGATTATGCAAAGACTTTAATCCAGATTAACAACATCCAGCGGTTGGTGTCCAGTCCCTCTTAACAGCAAAAATAATCTACAGAAATCCACTACGATCTGTGCCAGGCCTAAAGACTAGAGCGAATGGCAATTAAACTTCCTGGGTTCTAAAAAAGAAGAGGTTGCGTGTCATAGAGACAATTGACATCTTTATGATTTCAAATATTGAACGCTCAAGAGCATGTTGAACAGTATATACCGGTATACATTTGTGAAGATTTTTTTTTTTTTTTTATCACAGTAGGATGAGCCATTAATCAGGGAGCAACACAACACACTTTCATAAGGGCCAATCAGGCCAAAACAGATGGCATTGTTTTGTGCAAAGGGGATCAGATGTATCATTTCTGATTCTGAAATACTTTTGGGTGCATAATGTTTCCGAGGAAGGGACCTACTGGACAGGAGCTTTGTTTTTGCATTGTTATCTCTAATTAGATTTTCGTTTCTTTTTCATGTGGTGAGGTTGTGTAGAAAACAATATGGCCACATATGGCACCGTTTGAGGCATGTTTGCTTCAAATTAGCAAACTCATTCTGTTTTTCATACTCATCTTCCTCACCAACACACAGATACAAAAGTCTATGCACTAACAAACAGAATCCAAGTTTCTTCTTTTCTTTTATTAGTAAGTTAGACATTAGCACTCACACTTAGTAAATATGCTGCATTATGCAGCCAGTCTAACACCAGAATGCTTGAGGGTGATAAACACTATCAAAAGAATGTACTGTAGGATCACCCTCAGCGAAAACTGTTGTAATAGCATAGCAGATTTCACTGACTAGCTAAAGTACACACCACAATCATTTTCCAAATCAGTCTCCTATTGTTGTTGTAAATTAGGCATGCTTTCATGCCAACAACATACTTATGACCTCAGCTTGCACATAGATAATTTTCACTGCCTATTGTTTTCGATTATTGCTCCAGGACAAAGTTGTCTGTAACTGCTGGTCTGGGATAAGTTTCACAGAGCTAAATCCAAACCTTAACGATTAGTGAAATACAAAAGCTGACTGTGTACAGTGATTGCAGACACCTGCTCTTGCTGTGTTTACAGTATGTGCAGAGAAAACTTTTTAGATTTCATATTTTAGATTTCAACTATCAATAAATGTACTATTTAAATGGTTTTTTAAATAAACAAAGGCGGTGTAAAAATATAATTTAGCATGGTTTGATATTAAAAATTATATAAGCTGCCCTTAGAATGAGCTTCCCCTTTAAAATAAATTTTACCGCTTCTTTCTATACAATCTCCTTGGCCGTTTCTTTTCACTGGCACTCTGTATGTTAGTTACACCCAACCCAAAAGTCAAGTCTGGTTTGATTCAGCCATTCTTTTTTTTTTGTATGGTTTTCATCCTTTTTTATATACTGTATTAAGACAGCAAGATCATGTCTGTATAATATTTTTTTAAATACTATGGCACAATTTATCAAGTATTGACATTATACCACTGAATGTAGAGTAATTACGTATTATAAATTCAACCTCACTGTCTATTGTAGGCTACTGAATAACAGTGGTACAATACTTAAGTACCATGGCTTACATAGTTTAACTATCAGAGAACCCCCACTATTTTCAGAAGCACCATCAGTGGTTTTGTCCTGTGCATATAGCATTGTAAGAGCAGCACTGCTCATGACATCTGATTTGGAAAGTGGGTCAAGCTTTCTACTAAAGAGCTTCTGGCCTCTTCCTCTGTAGCGGCTATTAAATTAAGCACGCTTTGTGCATGGCTGAGCAATGCTCAGAAAAAGCCCCCCCCCCCCCCCCCCCGTTTCCATTGCGCATCTCTGCACTGCGTTCAATGTAGAAAAAAAATGCATTGTAGAAGAGGGTCTTCCCTCTCTGCAATGTGACTAAGGTTTTAGTTCCAATAAAGAATGACGTCTCTTATTTAAACCTACCGAGGCATGAACTGCATTGAATACAGGAATAAGATATTAACAATTAAAAACCATTAAAAAGAGACCACTTTAATCAGACTTTATTTGTGTTTTATAGAATGTCCTTAATTGTAACTTTTAACTGTAATTGTAACTTGGTTGTCTTGCAACATGCATGAAGGGGAATTATTTCTGGGATTTATATTTCCATAATTTATATGTTATATATATATATTTGTCACATAATTTTATAATATTGTCCTGTCCACTGTGGGAGCAGATATTATTTAGTAAACTGATCTTCAAAGGAATAAACAAGTAATTACTGTGATTGAACACAAACTCACAATTACACTGAGACAACATTTTGAAAGGTGGTTTTATATTTAATAAACCAACTAATTAGTTAGAATTCAGGAACAGTAATAAGAAAACAAAAGTATTTTTTGAAACGTGTGATCCATCCAAGAAATATGAAACATAACTTTTTCTTGAATGATTTCAGTTCTACTTACATTGTCACTGTCTCTGTAAAGCAGTTTGATAGCTTCTAACCGTGTAAAATAATGGAAACATTTAGTGTACACTATGCTATGTTTTAGCATTAACTTATTTGGTTGAATTTTTTTAATGATGCATAAATGTTGCATACTCATGGATGGCCAAAAATGACTTTAAGGTTTAAATCAGATTGTGAATCACCCAGAAAACCAAGTGAATAAATTGATATTTATTCACACCATTTTTTGATGATGATAATCTGGATAATGGCTGAACAGTTCCTTTTGTTCTGATATTTTCAGTTCTGATCAAAGTCAATTCCGGCACAATGCCACCTCAACTATCTGTCACATACAAAGGCGGTGCAGATATACATAGACAAGTCTCGGGGTAATTACCCAGTAATTAAATTATCCTAAGCTTAGTTAAATGTACACATTGTTGTGCAGGCAGCAGTGAGGAAGAAATAAAGGAAATCTAATTGACCAGCTCTCCCAAGAGATAGCCACACTTTTTCTCAAACATATATTGCTCTTTTGTATTTGTTTAATTAGGTGTAGTGACTCATTTAGGAATGTCCTCGAGAATCAAATCCAGCCATTTCCGAAACAATGTCCAGCCAGGTTTAAACAATAGTTGTACCGATTCATGAATTAATGATGTGTTTGACCTACGGGCGGCCTAGAAAACAAAACTAGTTCCAAAGCGAATACGGTAGAGGTGTTATAAATAGGTGTTACCTATTTAAACGCTATTTATAGTTAGATCAGTGAAAATTAAGTATAACGTCAACATTTGTGTATTTGTTTTCAATCAAAATGAATGCAAAAATACATTGAGAAAAAATATTATAAATTGTAGGTTACATATTATCAATTTCCATTTTATTTCAAATTTTGATTGCATATCACAATAAACATTCAAAACAAAACATCATACTAAAACAACCTCAGAAAACCCTAAATATAGAAGCTTGAAAAGAGGCTTTACCTTTGGTGCTACTGGAAGCAGATGGCCACCACTTTCGACGTTTGCGAAAAGATTAATAAAAACCGAACGACAGGCAAAGGGAAAATTATTTTTTCCCTTTCCTCTTGGTTAACTCAGATTGAAAGGTGGCATCCAATTGGCTAGAAGATGGAGTCATGTGAACACAATGTCACAACACGTGACTTTGTGGCGAAACAGAATGATGACAAAATGCTGTTGGACTGGAGTGATTTTGGGGTTCGGTTTTGATCTTCGGACAGTGTTGTGAAGAGCTGAAAGCGGGTCAGGAGACCATTGGTGCAGGGGCACCGGGGTTTCCCCTCCTGCGAGATATTCGGATCTGTCCAATGAGGCACTCCGGCGATTCAGCAAAAACAATTGGATGACACTCATCTGTGTCATCCGTGTTCTTTACCCGGAGGGTGTCCTGGTTATGATGATAGATATTTACTCCTACAATGAGAAACATAAGTAAATCTCCTAATCACCCCCTGCCCCTCATCACCAAACAAAGCACCAGTGTTTCAAACCAAAGAGGTATAATATAATAGCTACTAACTTCATAGCAGCAATAAGTATTTACAATTAATAGAGTAACAACAATTAATAGAGTATTTACATCTTTATATTCTACAGCACACAGTCGTGAATGATGGTGACAGGCTGTCCTTTAATATTATGTTGCTGCCCCAATGTACTCCACTTTCAATTCTATGCTCAAGCCATCCCAGAATTACAATGAGCTTTAGCGTTCTCCTCCATGGATTAAGTGACCCAGAGCAAATCCATAGCGATGTCAGGACAGTTATGAAGGGATTAAGCTCCAGTCATTATGACTGAAGTACAGAAAGTCAGTGTACATATATTCTCTATTCTTGTACTTACATGGGCCATTAGAGGGGGTTATATATACAGTATATATATATATATATAACAAATAATGTGCTTTTCTGTCCCACTTTATTCTAATTGCTACAAAACCAAGTCACTATAATATGTTCCTATGGGCTTTACTTAGCCTCCTTCTTTAAAACACACACTTATTACATAGAAAAGATAATCATGATAGAGTTTGGAAAAACGTTACAAATTGGTTTATGATCTTTGCTGCGACCATAACGAAGGGTGATACGCAGCCTGCTGACTATTGAATGGCCCCTGGGGAAATGACACAAATAGAGCATTTAATTTGCTCCACATTGAAACTGAAGCTCCAGATTGAGTTGAAGAGAAAGGCTACCCAATCAAAGGAAATAAAGTTTATGTTCAGGCATCTTTGCTGTAAATTGTCGCACAATCACTTTCCAACCCCCTTCATCTTTGGAGATATTGGATGCTAAGCCATACCTCGACTGAATGACAAGCCAGATACACACAGTACTGTGTCAATATAGTCAAAATAATTCTCTCTGCCAACATAAAATAGGTCATCCTCTAAGGTTTAGGAAACATTTATATTTTTTAATATGAGCCCCTATTAATTATCATATATTTAAATAAACAATGTTTCATTGTGTGGATTTGTGTGATTTAGGGGACATCAGGAATGTTTGCAACAGTAGTTTTTGCCTTAACATTTGGGATGTAATATATATACTGTATATAAATATGTATATATACTCTTCCTGTCTGTTCAGGCATGATGTTTCTAGTTTTATTTTATTATTAAAGTGAAAGTTTTGAGTTGATGCTATATTTAAAATTATATGTCAATATAAGTAAAATGTGGATTTTTGCTTATGAAATTGACTGTTTTAAGTAAGAGAAAGAGTGAAAAATGGTCCTATGGAAAAAACTTTACTTACATCATCACAGGGAAAATAATTTAATTATTAAAACAACATAATATTACACCTTTAGAGAATTATTTAAAGTTATTCATTGAGCAATATAGGGTTTGATATACTTTATATACTACAGGACAAGTTTGGAGATATTGAAGTTAATGAGTGTATGACATGTCACTATGGTACCTCTCTATCACAATACCCAGTCGGCATTGCCCCCAGCAAGGAGAACAGCCTTAATTCAGTCATCGACATTCCCTGGTACACACATCATTTCAGTTATCAAATGGGCCCAGAGAGGCATGAAGGACAAAGAAGCATCTAGGCAAACTCAATACACAGTACAGGCCACTCTCCAAAGTAGTATTACAGAATAGTTTATTGACTATATTCACTAATTAGCAAAACAGATTTATTTAACTTATGAACCTGATTAACCTTATGACATAGCTATTCATAATAACCATTGTAGAATGTTTGTTATTATGATGTGATTTGGTTGTCAGTTGTTGTTTTTTTTTCTTCTGTACTATTTGTTTCTTTTAAAATACATTGATCTTGTCATGAAAATAGCCATATATGCTGGTATGGCAATACAAAAAACAAACAAACATAATAACCATTGTTGTGAAAGAAAGTAAAGTGAGGACAGTGAGCTTGATACCTGTGAAAGTGGAATTCTCATGTTATCAGGATTGAGAAGCAGTGAAATATCAGAGTTCAGACATAGGTCGTTGCTTAATAAATTCACAGTAATGGGGACGCATGTTTTATGGGTAGGCCCCATCTCACCTGGGACCAAATATTATAGGCTATAGTAGGGTCTGAATGTTCCTTGTTGTATAAAGTAATCAATCAACGGGCATCTGAATAAAATGTAGGTGTTTTTTCCTTCTTTATACGCTCGTTCTCAGTTATTTATGTTTACATTTAATAATTTAGCAGAGGCATTTATCCAAAGTGACTTACGAATGAGGAGAACAATAGAAGTAATCAAACTAACAATAGGTCAACAATATGCAAGTGCTTTGACTAGTGTCAGTTAGTCTAGTACAGTACACGTAGCAAGGCGTTTTTTAATATATAATAAATATATAGTAAGTGTTATTATTGGGTCAAGTGTTGACAAAAAATGTGCATTTCATTCGTTTCTTATAAATGGCTAAAGACTCAGTGTCACATGCCGGTCCTGTCTTGTGCTGCACATGGGTGTTTTGTTATTTTGGCCCATGTGCTCTTGTCGTTGTCTGATCCCTCCCCCTCGTTACCTGATTATTGTTTGAGTTCTTCCACCTGTCCCCTCTTGATTAGTCCCCTTCTTAAGCCTCCTCTTGTTTGCAGTCTTCGTTGGATCGTTGTCTAATGTTTCCTGTTCCCTGTGATCCTCCAGTAAGTTTCATGTTCTGTTTTTGTTTTATATTTATTAGTTATGTTTTCCCCCTCATGGGTTTTGTTTTGTGGTGTTTTCTTTTTGTAAATAAATATAATTTCTCCTGCACTTGAGTCCTCACACTTTTTCCCTTACCCGTTCCGTGACATAACGATCCGACCAAATGAGGACTCAGCGGAGAAGAGGGGCCACGTCAGAGACTGTTCACGTCACGTCTGCCCAGCCAGAGACTGTTCACGTCACGTCTGCCCAGCCAGAGACTGTTCACGTTTCGTCTTCCCAGTCAGAGACTGTTCACGCCCCGTCTGCCCAGCCAGGGACTGTTCACGCTCCGTTTGACCAGTCAGAAACTGTGCATGTCCCGTCTGCCTAGTCTGATACAGATCAGGAGATGCCCATTCGTGTGGCCGCCAAGGCTTTAATGGACTATTTGGAACGTCTGGCTCGGATCCTGGACATGCCGGTATCTGCTATTCCAGAGCCGGAGCCAGTGTCTGTCGTTCCTGAGCCGGAGGCAGAGCCAATGCCTGTTCCAGAGCCGGAGGCAGGGCCAATGCCTGTTCCAGAGCCGGAGGCAGGGCCAATGCCTGTTCCAGAGCCGGAGGCAGGGCCAATGCCTGTTCCAGAGCCGGAGGCAGGGCCAATGCCTGTTCCAGAGCCGGAGGCAGGGCCAATGCCTGTTCCAGAGCCGGAGGCAGGGCCAATGCCTGTTCCAGAGCCGGAGGCAGGGCCAATGCCTGTTCCAGAGCCGGAGGCAGGGCCAATGCCTGTTCCAGAGCCGGAGGCAGGGCCAATGCCTGTTCCAGAGCCGGAGGCAGGGCCAATGCCTGTTCCAGAGCCGGAGGCAGGGCCAATGCCTGTTCCAGAGCCGGAGGCAGGGCCAATGCCTGTTCCAGAGCCGGAGGCAGGGCCAATGCCTGTTCCAGAGCCGGAGGCAGGGCCAATGCCTGTTCCAGAGCCGGAGGCAGGGCCAATGCCTGTTCCAGAGCCGGAGGCAGGGCCAATGCCTGTTCCAGAGCCGGAGGCAGGGCCAATGCCTGTTCCAGAGCCGGAGGCAGGGCCAATGCCTGTTCCAGAGCCGGAGGCAGGGCCAATGCCTGTTCCAGAGCCGGAGGCAGGGCCAATGCCTGTTCCAGAGCCGGAGGCAGGGCCAATGCCTGTTCCAGAGCCGGAGGCAGGGCCAATGCCTGTTCCAGAGCCGGAGGCAGGGCCAATGCCTGTTCCAGAGCCGGAGGCAGGGCCAATGCCTGTTCCAGAGCCGGAGGCAGGGCCAATGCCTGTTCCAGAGCCGGAGGCAGGGCCAATGCCTGTTCCAGAGCCGGAGGCAGGGCCAATGCCTGTTCCAGAGCCGGAGGCAGGGCCAATGCCTGTTCCAGAGCCGGAGGCAGAGCCAATGCCTGTTCCTGTGTTTGTGTCTGTTCTTGTGACTGTTACAGTTTTGGTGTCTGTTCCTGAGCTAATGCCTGTTCCTGAGCCAGTGCCAGTGTCTGTTCCTGAGCCAGTGCCAGTGTCTGTTCCTGAGCCAGTGCCAGTGTCTGTTCCAGAGCCGGAGCCAGTGGCTGTTCCAGAGCCTCTGGCCTGGCCGCCCGATGGGTCGTCTGCTTCGCCCTGGCCGCCCGATGGGTCGTCTGCTTCGCCCTGGCCGCCCGATGGGTCGTCTGCTTCGCCCTGGCCGCCCGATGGGTCGTCTGCTTCGCCCTGGCCGCCCGATGGGTCGTCTGCTTCGCCCTGGCCGCCCGATGGGTCGTCTGCTTCGCCCTGGCCGCCCGAGGGGTCCTCACCGCCGTGGCCGCCCGAGGGGTCATCTGTTTCACCCTGGCCTCCCAAGACTAAATGGTCTGTCCCTCCCGCCCCGCCCTGGTCTGTCCCTCCCGCCCCGCCCTGGTCTGTCCCTCCCGCCCCGCCCTGGTCTGTCCCTCCCGCCCCGCCCTGGTCTGTTCCTCCCGCCCTGGTGTTTCCTTCCCGTCCCGCCCTGGTCTTATGGAGCGTCTGGTAGCCGCTCCGTAGGGAGGGGGTAATGTCACATGCCGGTCCTGTCTTGTGCTGCACATGGGTGTTTTGTTATTTTGGCCCATGTGCTCTTGTCGTTGTCTGATCCCTCCCCCTCGTTACCTGATTATTGTTTGAGTTCTTCCACCTGTCCCCTCTTGATTAGTCCCCTTCTTAAGCCTCCTCTTGTTTGCAGTCTTCGTCGGATCGTTGTCTAATGTTTCCTGTTCCCTGTGATCCTCCAGTAAGTTTCATGTTCTGTTTTTGTTTTATATTTATTTATTAGTTATGTTTTCCCCCTCGTGGGTTTTGTTTTGTGGTGTTTTCTTTTGTAAATAAATATAATTTCTCCTGCACTTGAGTCCTCACACTTTTTCCCTTACCCGTTCCGTGACACTCAGCAGCTCAGGTTAAATTAGGCAGGTCATTCCACCAGCAAGGAACAGTCAAAGTAAATGCCTGTGAAAGTAATTTTGTGCCTCTTTGGGATGGCACCACAAGGCGCCGTTCACTTGCAAGCTTCTGGAGGGCACGTAAGTTTGAAGTAATGAGTTTAAGTATAGGGGTCCAGAGCCAGTGGTTGTTATGTAGGCAAACATGAGTGCCTTGAATTTTAAGCGAGTGGCAATTGGCAAACCAATGCAGGTTTATGAAAAGAGAGGTGTGACGTGCGCTCTCTTCGGCAAATTGAGTTGATTGACGAACCTATCTGAATGGAGAAGTTGTGATGAAGTGTTGGGTTGGCTGAGACCACAATCAGTTCTGTCTTCACAAGGTTGAGTTGAAGGTGGTGGTCTTTCACCCAGCAAGAAATGTCTCTCAGGCAGGCTGAGATGCAAGCAACTAACGTCGGATCAGCTGGCTGGAATGAGTTGTGTGTCATAAGCATAGCAGTAATAGTTAACAGTCTTTTACAGTCTATTAGCATGGGAAAAGCATGTTTCTGAATGACAGGTCCTAGTGATGACATGTAGATGGAGAAGAGAAGTAGTCCAAGCACTGAGCCCTGAGGCACTCAGTAACTAGATGTTGGGACTTAAGACACCTCCCCCTCCACAACACCCTGGAGGAACTATCTGAGAGGTAAGACTTGAACCATTGGAGTGTGGTTCCTGAGATGCCCTTTGTTATGAGGGTTGACAGGGTGATCTGGTGGTTAACTGTGTCAAAAATAGCAGACAGATCCAGCAAGATGAGTACTGAGGATTTGGAATCTGCTCTTAACAGTCACCAAGCTTCATTAACTGAGGGCAGTCTCAGTCTAGTTACTGCTTTTGAACCCAGATTGGTTGTTGTCCAGGAGGTTGTTCTGTGTAAGAAAGGTAGAGACTTTGTTGAACACGTAGGGCGATCAGTAGTTTTCCAAAAGTTCTGGATTTAGAGGGGGTTTCTTAAGCAGTAGGGTTATTCGAGCCTGCTTACATGTTCTGGGAATGGTACCAGTGTGAAGAGAGGTGTTGATGATGTGAGTGAGTGCAGGTACAACTGAAGAAGAAATTGCTTGAAGGAGATGAGTGGGGGTAGGATCAAGCAGACAGGATGTAGGGTGAATGTAAAGGATGAGTTTGAAGACTTCTGCCTCCGAGAGCGGAGAGAAGAAGAGGAGAATGTGTGTTTGCTATTAAGATGTGTGTGTCAGTTTGTGGTGTGGAAAATTGGCCGCTGATGGTTGTTGTTTTATTAATGAAGAATGAACACATTATTATACTATATGTGCATTAAAAGCCTGATGTATCAGATATGTGCCAGATAAATTAAGCATAGCATCAGTTCTGGCAGGTCACCTCAGTCAAGCTCGCATCAGCTGACTCTTAGTTGATCCACGTCTACCTAGGAATACAACGTCTATCACAGCATCCCCGTTGCTCAGGAGCTAATTACCCTCCTCCATCCCCAGCTCCTCCTCTTGTCCAGTCAGGACTGGCCTTCTGATGTTCTGATGGCTTTAAAAGCATCTGCCAAATGCATAAATGTAAATGTAAAATGTAAATATTCCTCTTTGAATCAGACTAATTTTTCTTGAATCACGTTGTACATTAAATCATTGAAAATTAATATTATCTGCAATACTTTTATGTTGGTTCTGTTCTGTTTACCCTGAGGGGAGTTGTTGCTGCTCTTATTCATGCTAGGCTGTATGGATCGGCAGGGAGTTCTTGCCCAGAACAGAACCATACCGCCAATCCAAACTGTATGCTAATTTTACAATCATCTTTGATGATAGTGGTTCTTAGAGAAATGTTGAATTTAAGGAGATACATGATGCAGAGAAATCACAGGCAATAATTTTAATAAACAAGGAGTATACGCAAGGAAATAGACACCCTAACACCACTTAGCATGTCATGAGAACTGACAAAAGACTGAAAAGGACAGGGAGTATATATACACAGGGTTAACAAGGGAACTTAATGATAGACAGAATAACATGATCATTATCTAAGGAAACTAACTAGGACACGGTAAAGACTGAACTGAAAGGGTTAACATGAAAACAATAAATAGGAATAAAAACACAACTAACAAGACATAATCCTAATATGATACTCAACAAAAACACATTATACAAAAACTTTTCTTCAATAATCTGTTCATGAATAAAATAGATTTTCCTATTTTTAAATGTCAGGTTTTTAACTAGGTTAAATTATACCAAATCATAATAAATTACCTAGCAACAAATGTGGAATCATTTGTACAATTTAAAAAAAAAAAAAAATTATTACACATTTCAACACCAAAATATGTGTAGATGGGGGCTAAGAGTGAATGCACCATTGCCCTAACACTGGAGAATCATGTGTCCATCTCAACAGCCAGAGGCTGCATTTCCTTTATTCTCAAAGGAATAAAAGACAACAGCTTGACAGCTTGAGTCTGTCTCTCACATAAAGCTTTTGCACCCCTGACCTGTACCCTAATGCAATCTGCACAGTACATGGCATGCTGTTGATGTCAATGTGCATAATTCCCATGTGATTTTATATTCTTGAATCTATGTCAGCCTCTGGTTTTAGGAAATACTTAATTCGACTTTCAAACTTTTGAGTAAGGCAACAAAATATAATTTCACTTGGTGCTGATGCAAACACAGTACAATGCAAGGGTGTAAAATGTACAATGAAATTGTTATGTGTCACCTATGAAGTAACCCCTTATAACCTGCAAGCCATCAATAGGCTCGTTTGAGATGCCAGACACCTCACTTTGAATACAGTTGAGAAGAAGTTTAGGTAGAAGCATTCCAAATTATCTCTGTGGACCGGCAGTCAACAGTATGTAAGCAAATGCAAATATTGTGTTCTTTACTGTTGATGTATGTAATATTGCTGCTCGGAGTGAAACGGCTTCTCCAACCAGAAAAAAAAGTCAACAGACTTGATTTCTTCTATCAAGTTGTATTGGATCGTTGATATTTGCTATTGCTGTGATCAGATGTGACAGGTTGTATTTTGTTTCAAGATTACGAGAGCAAATTAATGTAAAAAAAATAAAAAATAACAATGTGCATGGATAATTCCTTTATAAAAAAATTCTACAATATTCCATAATAAACAAGAATCGTTAATTTTGATTTCATGCTGACTTTAAGTGTCTTTAATAATATTTATTTACATTTAAATGAATGATTTGATACAATACACTTGTGCATACATGTTTTTACATTGTGTACTATATTTAAAAAAATGTTTGCATGTAATAACAACTATAATTTTTTAAAAGTGTTTTGCAACACAACATGAACACGAACAATAAGTACACTGTAGGCTACCGAACATTTGTGTCATGTAAGTGCATAGTTATCAAAGACACCTAATATAAAAGTTGAGGTGACCGTATTGGTCGTAAATATTTTGTCAGTGATAAGAGATAATGACTTATCAATAGACAAGTTATTTTCCATTAGCTAAATGAACCTTTCAGAGAGAGAGAGAGAGAGAGAGAGAGAGAGAGAGAGAGAGAGAGAGAGAGAGAGAGAGAGAGAGAGAGAGAGAGAGAGAGAGAGAGCACAGTTTAGAGTCTGATGTGGAAAATGAACTCTTGGCACAAATTCAGTAGTAAGTGATGTGACTGGTAATGCAGGATTTTCTGTTATGTGGAAAGAGAGTGATGAATGGAAGCTTACAGCATTTAATAATGCTGTGAATAAATGGCTGAGAAAAAAATTCAAATAAGTAACTTAACGAGTTACTTAACTTAACCAAGTTCTTTTTTTTTCTATAATAAACACAAACAAGGGTGCATTCGGGTATACATTATATCAAATAAATTTTGTATAGCTCAGACATTTTTAAAGTCTTGATTGCCTTATTCGGAGATTATCTTATATTATTTACATTCACAGTCTTACCTCAGTCAACAAAATAATAAAATAGAGTTTCTGATTAGTAAACACCTTCTCACTTAAATTCCATGATTGGAGCGCCCTCTTTTGGCAAAGCATCATAACACATTACACAGCTGCAGAATCATCGGCTTCAAAATACACGTTTGATGAATAACTCTATAATTTATGTTGTAGTTAAACGTTAACCAATAAGAAATCCCAATAATCATTGGACATTTTTATTGGCCTATACAATTTTACATCATGATTGAACAGCTCTGTTTTGACTCATTATTGACAAGACTGACACATAGTTTACGTGGAAATAAGAGTGGGCTTCATGAAACTCCCCAAAGACAGAGGAGACATCGGTGTCAGTTTACTCGAGACAGATTCATTCCGAACGAATCATTCAGACCAGTTTTGTGAAATGTTCAATGAAGAGTTCATTTAAAAGATCCGACTCAAAAGTACGATTCGTTCATCAAGTTAAGATAAACATCCGGCGCGCATGCGCAGACAGTCAGTGGGTCATTGGGAGCGCGGGACTGCAGGCATGCATGTGTCTCGTGGATTTTAGACTGAACGGTTCTCAGTGACATTTTTGGTAAGTGTTGTTATTCCGTTCTGATGGGGTAACGTCTGTCGCGGTGTGCATTAATAACTTGCAATATAATATGTTCAGTCTCATAGATTATTAGACTCTGCACGAAAGGATTTAAATTGACCGCAGGGAAAGCAACAGGCAAGTTTAACTCGAATCAGCTCCATGCATTACCTGAACATTAGTAGGATTAACGTTATGCAAACAATATCAAGAGAGTACGACCTATTGTTACCCATTAACAAGCAGACCTGGTCGTCATTAGATGTGTATTAGAGCTGACATTGTGCTCTTAGACATTTGATTTGTGAATAAATGCAATTTACTCAGCGGGTAGCACATAATTTTACGTGCACTTACGTGTACTTACAGTGTACTTACCCAAGAAAGTACTTGGTAATATAAGGTAACTACATGGGTTAAGATTAAGTTTAGGGGTAGGTTCAGAGTTAGTACCAAGTTATTGTAATTAAGCACATAGGGTAGTATGTACATGGGGAACAGGACTGTAAAATAAAGTCCTATCACTCATCTGTTACACGTTTATAGTAAGTTTACTTTCATTAGAGCCAAGAACTTCTGTCTGGAAACTCCTTTGACACATTACTGTAACTGTTCATGCTGTCTTGTAGAGATTTAAGTTGGGGTTATATTGTTTCATATTTATTGTGTAGTTATTAAAGCCCCTAGAACAAGAAAATCACAGACTAATCTATATACTACATTTAAAGTTATTAACTGTATTAAAATTTCATTATAAAAATCAAACTAACAATTTGATTTACTTTTTGCTTCTTTACAGAATCACAATGTGTCTTCCAGTTAGGTAGCAGTAGCACTTTTGACGGTGCTGGAACCTGCAAGTTGATCAAAGGTGAATGCTTGCACATACAAAATGTCAGCTTGTAGCTGTTTAACACATTGCTGTATCATTATGAAAGTGTCCTCTCAGCTCCCAGTAATAGTTAACACAGGGCATGTCATAGGATTTACTGGCAGTGCGGTCGCTTTGTGTTGTTACCAGTCTGAGCTCTGTTAAACTGCTAAGCCTTCAGCTATTAACTTGGACATTAACATTCCTTCTGCATTTTAAATCATTAAATAATTCAGCTTTACAGCGCCATCAGTTGTATTGCTGTAACATGGTGGAAGTGATTACATGCAATGAAAGGACAGAGGGTGGTAAGGAGGAAATGAGGACTGATGGCAATGGACACACTGCGGAAAATGTTGTTCCTGAGTCAGTCATCTTTGAAACCAAGGAAGATCTGGAAACCCAAATGCAGAAGACCAGTTCCTGGATATGGTCAGTTGTTTACCTTTGTTTCTATGGCTTCATGGTGCAGCTGAAGCCTGGAGAGCCGTTTATCACACCATACCTGCTCAGTACAGAGAAGAACTTCACCAGAGATCAGGTGTGGTGCTATTCTACTTTTATTCTAATCTTACTCTAGTTTGTGAAAAAACACTTAAAAAAATATGAAATTGTTTTAGTGACTTTATTCAATCTGATAAAACATACTGTTTGTTTGTTTGTTTTCAATTTTGTAAACACTGAAACTTGAGAGACTGTTTACATACTACAGTATACTTATACACAGTTATGATTGTGTAACTTGGTCTTAAAACTCTGACACAGCTGCTGGGTTCTGGCAAACCATTTGAATGTGGTCATAGTTCACATTCCTCCAAAGTGGGTCAAGATTTGCTTTGATGATGGACCTAGATCATGCCCACTCATTAGAGTTATTAATTAACCACATATTGTCTTTTTTGACACAGCACTTCTAAATCCTGAATTACAAAATGAATTTACCTGAACTGTACTGAACTTATACTGAATGTTTTTTTTAGTAAGGTCAGTGCCAATGATTTAACAAAAGCCATAAAATTAGTCAACCACATGCAGAGAATATCTGTATGCAAATTTTCCACTGCAAAGTTGACCAAGTGCCATATTTTATCTGTTTATAGCCCAGTGTCTATGTCATAGATTAAGACACTTCTGTTTAGCCCAAGTTCTCTTTCACATTATATATTTTATTACATGTTCAAAATGTTTTACTTAGTAAAAGGGCACCCAAAAACTGTTACATATGTCATACTTATGTATCTGATTAGACAAAAAAGGGATTTTTTTTTCAGTCTTCTAGGTAACTAAATGCATGTCTATGTACTGCATTAGGCAGAGTAGGGATCATTCATTTGGTTTTTGTTTATTTGTTCAGAAAATATTTAGCCTGTCGCTGTGAAGTTTTGCCACAGCTGTATATTAACAGTCATTACCCGTGCCAGTTAAATTTAAACCTTAAACGAATTACAATTAAACTAAAAGTACTAAATGTTACATTTATTCTGTATAATTGTAATAGTGGTATGCAATAAATGTAACCATAATGAAAAAGCTCCTTAAATGTGAATTATTTTATATGAACATGCTAATGTTATTCAATACAAAACGTGAACTAAATGTTATTCAATACAAAAAGTTATTCAAGCCCCCACTGAAGCGAGCTCAGCTGCAGACTTCTTCCTGACAGTCAAAGTAGCACTACATTGTAAAACTGCTGACTTGTTGGAAGACTGCTAATGTAAGGGTACCATTTTTACAGGTCCATACTATTACATATCTGTACATACATAAAACTACACAGTATGTGAACACAGGTTTGAACACATTTTAAGAAAAAATATGATGAGGAAGATACTTATTTAGAAATATTTTAAACCTTAAAGAGACACTTTTAAATGTAAAAATCTACGCCTGATCCACATTATTTAAATATAACAATCAAATGTATTCTGGGGTGCCATGTGCTCTCCATTTACACCACCCTCATCTCAGATGGCACATTCTCACTTTAACCCTGAGTCATTCTAAACCCTGGATAAATTGAATCCTTGGCTATCTTGTTTCACACTGCTATTAATAATGCTAACAATTAATCATGGGTATAATTCATAATCTAATGTTTCACACTGTATAGGCTACTCCTGGTGGTGGAGGTAAGTAAGTGCATTGTCTATTACCGGTATGTTATTTAGGACTGGGGCGGTACGAATTTTTTCTTACCGTGGTTGAAAAGCACGAAATTTTGCGGTATTGCGGTAAACCACTATTAGCACCAGCCGGCGCAATACATCCCGCGTACACACAAGCACACACAGGGTGCGATTTGCCGGGGGGATGCGTGGGATTTCCCCCTTTCTGGTCAATGTATCCCTGCCTCTGCTTAATTATTTTTTATCCCTCCCTCAAAGTGATCAGTGCTACTATAGTGGTGAACTTGGGGGGTGGTGCATAGTATACAATAGTACATTGTTATTATTTGTCGTTTAATGAGATCTAATATATGTTCTTAGTGGCGAGAATTTTTTACCTGAATAAATACATAGATCCGACTACTAACCCAATGTCGTTTAATGGTTCAGTGGCAGAACTTTTGCCAAGTTTGTGAGAGGTTCTGGGTTCTAATCCGTACTAAGTAGTATAGTTTTCCCCCCTCATCAAAACCGATTGTCTATTAGTGGTTGTATATCAAGCAGGGACACGTTTTTTTGTGCATTATGTTTTGTGATCTTACCGTAACGAATAGAGAGTCTCTCCGCAACGGATTGAAGCGTGCGTCCGAGTGAAGACTATGCGCGAGTCACAACAGAACACTGTATCTGCGGCAACGAGCACTTTGGTCACTTGATTTAAAAAAGAACACATTTCAGATCGCCTCTTATTTAACAAACGAACAAAATGAATGCTCTACTAGAGATAACTGGAGATGTTTTTTTTATTTGTATTGGTACATTCGTGCCGCAAGATGTTTCAAATGTGGTGGGGACACAATCAGCCCTGGTAAAAAGTGGTGGGGACAAATGCATTGATGAAGTTTTATGAAGATTTATTTTTATGAATAAAAATGTTTCAAAACATCCCCCCCCCCTCTGTTTTTTTTTTCACGAATCGCACCCAATTGAACTTAATAAGGAACATGTTTATTTAAAATTTAAGTATTTAAGTAAACATGGAAGTATTTGAGCGTGATACCGATGTCATTTTGTGGCAAATTCTACAAATGGGCTCATCCAAATTGTTTGGAAGTCCTTTTTCGTCTGGTTCAAAGCCAAAATGTGCCCATATTGGCGACGTGAGATTTGGCTTTGCCACCAAGTTAGCCCTCTCTGCCATTTTTCGATGGAATAGTTGCCTATCTACCTACCTGCTATTGTCAGCTGCGCAGCTCAACCACGTGAGAGAATCGTGTTAAATAAGCACGTGCAATTAAAAAGGTCCTGCTTTTGGGACTTTCTCATGAGTCATGCGCCTGTATTTTAATGCTTTAGCAAAATAGAATTCAAATTATAGGCTACAAGGGACATTACACAGGTACTCTCGCATACAGGCCTAATAGTCAATACAAATGGAATGCTATCATGTGTCATGAAACATTCCGCTCCCAAATTTCAAACTCGTGAAAGGTTGGATTTGCTCCATCTTTTGATGATGATGAGTTTTGTTTAGAAAACCTTAAATCCATGTTAGACACAATGTCACTAGACTCAATTCAAGTCATTAGAATCAATGAATCCATGTAATTAGACAAAACGTGCACATGTGCAGGCACTTTTTTTTTTTTTTTTTGCAGTGATGACGGTGACAAGCTCAGACCCGCGGTAGGGGTCACGTGACCGCGGTATTGCGGTAATGCGGTAACCGTCCCAGGCCTAATGTTATTACTGATGTTACATTTGAGTATTAAAATATCCCTGCTCTCCCTCTACCCCATATAAGATGTAACAATGCCTTTCTGTGATCTTTTCAGGTTACCAATGAGATTACTCCAGTCCTCACATATTCCTATATGGTCGTGCTGGTGCCTGTGTTTCTGCTGACAGATTACCTACGCTACAAACCTGTGCTGATCCTTCAGAGCTTGAGTCATGTTTCCATTTGGCTCTTGCTGCTTTTGGGCAACTCGTTGCTGGAGATGCAGTTTATGGAGTTCTTTTACGGTATCACCATGGCTGCCCGTGTGGCATACTCCTCCTACATATTCTCGCTAGTACCAGCGACTGTCTACCAGCGTGTAGCCAGCTACTCCCGCTCAGCTGTGCTAATGGGAGTCTTCACGAGCTCTGTGCTGGGTCAGATGTGTTTGTCACTAGGGAATGTATCATACATGACGTTAAGCGTGGTCTCTCTGGGGTTTGTAATTTTTGGGCTACTCTTGTCCTTCTGCTTGCCATGGCCCAAACGTAGCATGTTTTTCAACCAAGCCCGTCTAGAGAAGGAGAGGAAGGAAGCAGCTCAATCGGAATTGGCCAGAATTAATCCAGAAAAGAAGGATGGCAGTGTGGCAGCACTGGGCAGTAACCACAATTCTTTCTCCTGGGCAAATTCGGTGTTTGTTCAGATGCTGAAGGAGTTAAAGAATGTTGTGAAGGTACCTAGTTTAAGGCTTTGGTGCTTGTGGTGGGTGTTCAACTCCACTGGTTACTATTTAGTTGTGTTTTATGTACACATCCTGTGGAATAAAGTCTACCCTGCCACAGAAAACAAGCATGTCTACAATGGAGCGGTTGAGGCTGCCTCTACATTATTAGGTAAGATGGATTATATCTTGTTGTAGTTGCTATATTTGTTAAATTAAAACAACAAATAATATCAACCACAGAATCAGTTTTTTTTAAGTAGCATCCACTTTGATTTCTTAAAGGGATAGTTCATCCAAAAATTCTGTCATCATTTACTCACCCTCAAGTTGTTCCAAACCTGTATGAATGTATTTCTTCTGATGAACACAAAAAGAATGTCAGTAACCAAACAGTTGATTGGCCCCATTGACTTCCATAGGATGGAAAAACCAATACTATGAAAGTCAATGGGGTCCATCAACTGGTTTATCATTCAGCACATTTTTTTTTTTTTTGGGTGAACTATCCCTTTAAGCAAATGAATAAACATTTTGTTGGCAAGGGTACTGCCTACCAACTGTTGATTTATTTCAGTGTGGAAATAAATGTACTTACTTTAACACCGCTTACTTAAACCAGTGTTCAAAATTAAAGATGCACAATATATCAGTTATCAGCCTCCAAAACACTTTTTGATTTATTTTGTCATCATCTTACATAAAATTATTGGGATAGGATAGCAATTAGTTATGGCAAAGATTAAAAAAAAGTCGGCATACAATAAAAATTCACCCTATCTATTTCTTAATGAATTTTATTGATCTTATTTTGAACAATTCAACTGCATGTGTTTTGATCTGATCATTTTAAATCAAAATGTCATGTGATGTAATGCCCTACTTCTCCAATCATTTAGTCATAACCCCGGCCCTTTCTTACATTTGATTGCAAGTTTGCATTCAGATCTGCCTTCATCCAATTAAAGGGGCTATATGTAGTTTTCAGCGGCCTCTAGCGGTGATGTTTCAGATTGCAACCAATACGTTTACAGCAGATAAAACTTTTTTTAGTTTTTTATCATAATGTGGAGTTTGTGTTGGAGTCTGTTCTGTGCTGGGAACAGGTCGTTTCTTAGTGTTAGTAGACTCCATGTCATACGTTGCAGTGTCGTCGCTGTTGAGTGCAAAGTCAGTAGACGAGGCGAGAGGCTCGCGAGCGCGCATGCTTGTCTCAGTCATGTCACTGGATTTCGCGGTAAATCCGACCCGGAGCCTTCACAAAGAAATAGGAATACTTGCTTTCAGAGGTAATAGCATAACCCGCCAGTTGGATCATTTTAATGTGAGATTACAACCCTTTCACACACAGGCAATACAAAAAGGATTCATTTTAGTAGAAAAACGACATATAGCCCCTTTAATCGATGTATAGAATCAAGTCCCTATCTTACATGTTTTTATTTTTTGGTAATCTGTTGAAAAACTTTGGATATGTCACAATATGGAATCAAAGATCTGTTGCTACTTCTGTTTCATCTCCATTTTAGCACTTATGCGTTTTGTTTTAAGAGGCAAGTCATTGTGAGCTGCTGTGTGAGTGTAATGATAACAGCTCTGCATTTATGTGTAGTAGTGCAACATGAGTTTTGTTTATTTCTTAAAAGTACATCAAACTATGTATTTTCAATGGCATCGGGCGAAAATTAAACCACTTTAGCTGACAAACTAAACAGTTTTAGATTTTTGTTTGTTGTAACTTTTTTTTTTAAACAAAGTACTATGGATTTATAATAACAGCGGTTGATTGGTTATCGACCAGTAAATCGGCCAATAATTATCTACTTGCTTATACTAGCAATAATGGGTCATCAGAGTTCCCAACGCAAGTCATTGTGACCTACAGTTTTTTTTTTTGATCTTTGGATCTTGACGTTTGATCTTCTCCGCATGAATCAAAATCCTCAATGAGGTTTACATGATAGGCTACATTATGGTTTACTATTTGGCGAGAACAAGCAAAGTTCATGTTCCTCAACCTTTGAGCAAACAAAAACAAGTAAACCAGGATTCCTTATTCCTAGTGCTGGAAAGCCACTTCCCTGCTGAGTTTTTAGTTGATTCAGGTGCATTTAATCAGAGTTGGAGCTATACTCTGCAGGAAAGCATCTCTCCATGACAAGGAATGAAGAACCCATGGTGTAAATGACACACAAGAAGAAAAATATTTGCAAACAGTTTTTCATGCACAAATTTGAACTTGGTGAGAATAGACGTTTGTTAATCAGCATGATAATTACATGATAATCACTCTTCATGTGCTCCATAGGTGCAATCGCGTCATTTGCAGCAGGCTATGTGAAAATTCGATGGAATCTGTGGTCTGAACTGGTGATTGGATTGATTACTGCGGCACAGGCCGGTCTACTGCTTCTCATGGGCATCACAGGAAATATCTGGGTTTGCTATGTGTCATATGCCCTTTTCAGAGGCTTCTACCAGTTCCTTGTGCCTATTGCCATGTGAGTGATATAAAGCTATTTGTTTAATTTTATTATTAAATGTATGTTAAATATTTTTTCATGTTTTTTTTGTTAAAAACCCACATTAAACAACGATGGCGCATATTGCATAAAATGTTTTGAAGTGACTGAGGAGGAGATTAGTTATATGCACCTGTAAAAACATTTGTTTCACAGAGAGCAAGAACTTGAAGTTTGTAATAGTTTAAAACGTGGAGCTTTTGATGAAGCTAAAAGAAAAACACCAAGGAAATTAAACAATTTAAAGAAAATAAATATATATATTTTTTACAATTATCCAGATATCTGTTCTCTGCATTTGGTCCGTAAAGAATTCATTTTGTGTTTTTCCTTTCAGTTTCCAAATTGCCTCCTCTCTCACTAAAGAATTGTGTGCTTTAGTGTTTGGAGTAAACACTTTTCTTGGAACAATTCTGAAGACGGTCATCACTATAATTGTGGTTGATAAGAGTGGATTGGGTTTGGACGTTCATTCTCAGGTGTGTAAAATTCTAGGTTGACTTCTGTTAATAGTTACACACAGATAAACAGGACCAATACTAAATACTTGGGTTACTTTTTCAAAACTCTTCACACATTTCCCTTTACTAACTTTCAGCATGGCATATCAGTTGATTTCACAATCAAAATGCTCTAAAACTACCAAAACACTTCATATCTTCATGTCTCAAATCAAATCATTCTTCCATAACACTAGCAAAGGTTATCACCCAGCAAACACACTTTGTCATGAACAATAAACAATGACCTTTAAAACATGTAGCATTACACAATGATTTATTTTGTAAAATATTTCCACCAAACAACCTCCCCACGGTTCAAAATACACTGCAGTATATGTTACATGGTCATTGTTTACATTGCAGTTCAAAATTCAAAAAGTTTTGTATTTGTATAGAGGGTAATGAAATTGAAAAACAAACACCCAGTGTATGGGTACAGCTATTTTAAACTTATGTTTAAAGGGTTAGTTTGCCCAAATATTAACATTCTATCAATATTTACTGTCCTGCATGTCATTCCAAAACCGTAATACTTTCATTCATCTTTGGAACACAAATTAAGCTATTTTTTATTGAAATTTGGGAGCTTTCTGTCCCCTCCATTTCAGTGTGTCAGTCCACACAACTACCACTTTGACGCTTCAAAAACTTAATAAAGATCGTAAAACTTTATATAATGAACAGATTGAATTTATGGTAACGCTTCCTTTTACAGTACAGTACTTACAGTGTACTTACCTAGAAAGTACTGGCTAATATAAGGTAGGGTTAGGGGTAGGTTTAGGGGTAGGTTCATGGTTAGTACCTAGTTATTACCCAGTAATTGTAATTACTAAAATAAGTACTGAGTATGCACATGGGTAACTGGGCTGTAAAAGGAAGCGTTACCATTTATTATTTTATTCACATATAAACATTGATCAAGAGTTTTGAAAAAGCGACCCAAGTATTGAGAAATGGGTCCTAGCGTTTAAAAAAAGAGGTAGAAGAAATTACAGTACCATAATACAGAATGATTTTGGCCTGATTCTGTTTCTTTCTCTTGCAGTTTTTTGTTTATTTCTTTTACTTCACTCTGTTGGCTGTGATTTATCTGGGATGTAGTGCCTTTATCATCACGTATCATTACCGCAATCAAAGATCAGGACAGGAGGCTACGGAAGTAGCCATAGCCACTGAACTTAGTCCCATGGCATCATCGTCCAGTAACCGCACATAATGGAGCCTGCATCAAGACATGAGATTCAAAGGAATTGTGCCTACAGGTGGAGTTTCTCCATCTCTTTAACTGTTACTTCAAAATCTGAACATTTTATTATTTTAAGTATGAATAGACCTGTTTCATCATTTTATAAACATTACATTTATAGTCCAGTTGTTGGGAATAGCAATAGATTTTTTTTTTAAACCTCATGTCTTTTGTTGTTTGTCATGTTATAAAGTTATCTTTGTCAGGGTTAATAAAATAATTGTATAAGGAATGTTTGGAGGCCAAACATGGCAAGGATTACTCTATAACTTCAGAGTACAGTGATGCCAATATTATTTGCAGCTATATATTAAAGTTTAAATTATTACTGTTGCACAACAGTTATGTGAATTGATTGGCCAAGCGGTGTTCCAGGCTGAAATTTAGTATATGTCCTTAGAATATGGGATCGGTATCCAGTGGAAGCTAAGTGGGGGAGTTAGAGGTGTGGGATTTTTGCCTCCAGTCTTTTCTTTCGCTCCAGGATGGCTCAGAAATGGGTTCTGCGCACCAGTACGCAGGAGTGGGAAATGGATAACCTGTAGTGGAGCAAACGTGGAGTGATAACTGAATGTTCCAAACAGGGATGGGAAAATTGCTGCATTCACACTGTTGCTCAATTTTGTTCAATGCTTGGTGACATGCATAGTTTGATACTTTAGTTCTTTTGGAAATATTTTTATTGACACAGGGGAAAATTATGCTAAGTAAATGTTTTTCAATGTGAACATCTTTATATAACCTGTATAAAAGAAATTTTGGTAACACTTTTTCACTTGTTAACTAATTAACGAACTAAGAATGTCCAATACGTCTACAGCATTTATTAATCTTAATTAATGTTCTTTTCAACAATTACGGTACTAATGCATTATCAAAATCAAAAGCTGTATTTGTTTGTGAACATTAGTTAATGCACTGTGAACTAACATGAGCAAATAATGAACAGCTGGATTTTCATGAACTAACATTAACAAAAATGAATTAATACTGCAACAAATGCTCATTGTTAGTTCATGTTAGTGAACTAATGTTAACAAATGAGACATTGTAAAGTGTTACTGAAATTTCACACAAACAAGATTGTATTGTACACAGGACACTTGCACTTACTGTTTTTTAATATTATAGTATGATCACATTATAGGATCTCCTGTATAATTACAAATAAATTGTTCTAAAAGTATTTTTTATTTGTATTACAATTTTAAATCCCATATTGCTTAAAAGCAGCTTTAGTGACAAATATGCTTAAATATTCAACAATAGCAGCCAAGCTGGTGACTGTGGCAAGGATAAAAAACTCCATGTCTATGTAATAAAGGGAAGAAATCTTGAGAGAAACCAGATTTAAAACACAAACGACTAAATATTATCTAGTCACTGCATGTGTAATAGAAGTCATGTGTCAATATAATAAACTAAGTAATTGAACATGTTACTTAGACAATGTTTAAACTTTAAGGACAATGTTTAAATAAAAAGGATACTGATTAGCTTGTAGGTTTTGTTCTGTCTTGTTCCATCTCTTGACAGGAGTAATAGAGGTAGTTTTAAATTAAATGCCAATTGCTGTCTGGTGAAGCTGATTGATGTCAGAACATGTATTCAAGGGTGGAAAGGTGGAAACAAGGAAAACAAATTACAGAAAGCTAGTGTTTGTATAAATGATCTTTATTTGTATAGTTGCAGAAGTAGCTATCCAAAAAATTGGTTGCAATTTTGGCAGACATGACTGGAATGGTGCATAACTAAATCTTTCATAAAGGTTGAGATATAAATTAGGTGTATGCCTGGCTGAAGTGAGGGGTCTAGGCTTAAACTCATGTCTGAGCCCCAAACATTGTCAATGTAGCGATGATAAAATCAGTCTGATACAATCATATTTCTGGATCTGGCATTTTGAACCATCTGATTGAGACCGCTGCAAGCTACAGCGTGAATCTCTTTGACTGTCTTTATTTACTATTTATACAACAGCACTGTGATGTTTTACGGTTTATATCACTGTTATGGTTGTCTCTGTTTACGAATAGAAACATCATAAATGAATAAATGAGGTCAGCCAGGCATATACCTAATTTATTTCTCAACCTTTATTACATAATTATGGCACCAAGTGCTTTTTGTGCTATGAGCTAGTCATTGAGTCATTCATGAAAAAACAGATTAATTCAGTAACAAAACCACACTACTGTGTGTTGCTTGGAGACACAATGGTGGCTCATGCTTGGGCTTTTTACAGGTGGAGCCAATTAGACGGGAGTAACTGGGAATGTTGTTACATATACAAATATTATTCGAATGATAGGGATCGGTATGACCAGTAACCAATAATTACTTTATTTTCCAAATAAATATTACAACATTTTTAAGAGTGAAACAACCAGTGATATGTAAAACAAAGGTTGTATTTATTTATTAATGTAAGTGCCATTGAAAATGCAGTAAATAAAAGTAAAAAAGGCTTTTTGATTTTTTTTTTTCAGTGGTCACATTTGAGCTTAGAATACAGCAGGCGGTGGTAGAATAGAGAGACTGCAAAGGGATACAACTCTTTAAAATTGTGGTCAAGTTATGTGTAAAAAATAAAATAAATATTAATAAAAAACTAACGATGATTTACCTATTTTTATGAAGTCATCTTTCTTTAGAGAAAGTCAACTAGTCTTTTTGCATTACAATCATGGAATGTTTTATGTGATTGATTTGCAAAGTATAAAAATGTAGAAAGGTTACATAGATATGTTTATATAAAATCATTTAAATAGTAATGTGAATGAAAATGGTAATGACAACAAAGTAGTTTAAAGAGAATTAGTTATTAAAATGTTGAAGTTTTGGCAAGACATTGTGATGGCACTACAAAACATCCATTTTAAAACCAGATGTATTTTAAAAGTTTTTTTTGACTTAGTGTGTTCGAAAATACAACAATGTACATTTTTATAAAAGAAAAACTAAAACAGTGAATTTAGTCTAAATTTTTCTGAATTGCATATTTTCTGCAATTATAAAATGTTTGTTGTAAAGCTTATGGTGTAAGGAGGAGCAACGGATATCTTTTGATATACTGATGGCTGTCACACAGCAGTTAATACATAACAAATAAATTGTCAGAATTTCAATCTAAAATACATGTAGATGAACATACATACAGTTTGTGGTGTGACAAGGCAAATTTTGGTCTTGCACACGTTTTTGGTTTACTCAGCAATGTAGCTGTTCTCAATGCACAGGACAATAAAAGAGCTGGCGCAGTCACGTGGCAACTGCTGAAGTAAGTAGCCATCTTGGAGAGAGGAAGCCATGCCATTGACTGCATTACTACCAGTTCGCCATGTTTCACAGTAGCTGTCTGTTTGCCTGTTTCCACCTGTGCTTGATCCATGCCATACCATCTTCTCTGGCCTATTAAAGGGGTTATGGAGAAAATAAATGCCAGGTTAATAATTTCTTTTAAGGTTCTAGTTGTTAAGCAATATGTCTTAGACCCCCTTACCAGGCATCATCATTGAGAACATCTCGACCGTCAAATGAGTAGATGCGCACATCATCATTCAACCTGCCCTCTGAGTCACTAAAGATAGACTCCCAGTTGCTGAATAATTCCTCATCCTGTGGTGAAGATATTAAACAGCTTTATAAAAGACTACAGTATTTACTGTAAAAAAAAAAAGCTTTTGCGACAAATGAAGGATCTTACTTGAAGATTTACTATGGGAAACAGATCCCTGTCATTCTTTCGAACAATACTGTGTAGATCCTGTAACCGGGATGACAGAAAAGCCCTGAATGTTCCTTTGAGCCCAATTCCTTGGGCCTGTAAGAAGCACTGTTGGTCTGCACCTCTAATATCCCGCATGTCGCCCCGTTGGGGTGAGTTGAGAGCAATCAAGTGCAGCTAGGGTGACAAAACAGATAGTTGTTATATTACAAACAATATAGATTATATAAAAGGACATCATCTGACCTAAAGCACTTTCTATTGTTAACAAATTCCCAATTATGCACCAATGCTACAATTTTCTGTCATTATCATTTGTTAACAATCAAGAATTCATTACTTCAATGAGTTCATTGTTTCTGCCTTAAATTATTATATTGTTTAAATTAATACATTTTTAGCTAACTGTGATTTGTCTATGTACATTTATGAAATACATAATTCAGACAGTTACGTCTGATAACAGATCAATCTAAATTGTAATGTGGACTCGTGCATCTTCTGTAAAGCTGCTTGAAACAATGTGTATTGTGAAAAGCGCTATAGAAATAAATGTGAATTGAATTGAATTAACATTTTGTCAGCATCCTGCCTCCTGTTGTTTTTCTCCGGGCCTCTAGAGGTCACCTGTGTTCTCCCTCGTGTGTCCTTGTTAGCATTATTCAGGTCACCTGTGCCTTGTTTCCCCTAGAGTATTTTAGCTGTGTTGTTTCCCCTCGTTCCTCACTCGGTTTTTGAGTCTTGGCTGTGTGTCTCCTGCTGTGTCCCACCAAGTCCTTCCAAGCTATCCCAAGTAAGCTGTATTTAGTTATTTGATTTTTTTTTTTTTCTCCCTTCGTGGAGTTATTTTATTTCTCTCCTGTTATTGTTTGCATTATCTCTTCTGTTAGAAATACATCATTCTGAGAAGAACTTTAGTTGGATTTTTTTTGGACTTGCAAAGATCCTTTTTTTGATAAATCTACTTTGTCTGGACTTCTGCCTTGAGTGTTTCGTTTGGGTCCAACATTACCTCCCCTGTGGCTAAAGTGGTAGAACACTCAACTCTCTACTTCTGAGACCTGAGTTCAAGCCCAGCTTGTGGCACATTTTAGTTTGTTTATGTAAAATAGATGCTTGAATGTCACTTTATTTTTCGGACTGTAACTGACCTGAGCTGAATAATGACAATTTTGTCTTCGGTACCACCTAGCAACACCCTAGCAACCACCCAGGATACCCTAACAACCACCAAGGATACCTGAGCAACCACCTAGCAACACCATACCAACCACCCAGGACATCCTAGCAACACCATAGCAACCACCCAGGACATCCTAGCAACGCCTTAGAACCCACCCATAAAATATTTTAGCAACACCATAGCAACTACACAGAATACCCTAACAACAACCTAGCAACCACCCAGATTACCGAGTGGCAAGTTTTGCTACTGCAAGCACCACTCACATTTTCTTCAGGAAATGTACATTGTGATTACTATTCACCTAGACAAAACTTCGGCACGCTACTCCTCTTGCACTGTTTGTCATAGTCCTATGAGTGAGGCGTCAAATCGACCGGCTCATTGAGAAGTCTGCTATATCTTTTCTAAGTGATCAGGTCGGTTGTACGATGTTCGCACAGCGGACGGAAAAACGGCTAAAAAGGTTCCATTGAACATTGTGGAACGTTCAGAAATTCAAATCCAAACTGATGTTTTCACAGACACCAAAGGCATATCTCCCTCACTCAGATTATTGATATTATCAAGCAGCCAATAAGTAATGTCCTACAATCTTCATAGCCACACCCTAGCAACCATTGAGAGCTCCCTAACAACCACCCTAAACAACTAAGGGTTAAAACATGTTATTAACATGCTACAAAGTCTATAAAAACTCCATAGTACCCATCTCTGACAACTACAAAATCTCTAACATCACCCTAGCAACCGTTTTGAACCACCTAGCAACCATATTGCATCATATAGAAGCCATTTTTCAGCTCCACAACATTGTTGTACACACATGGTTGTTGGCTCTAATGCAATCATGCACAACATTGTAGCATATGTCAACCGTGCCGAATTTTGCCACTGCAAGCATTTTCTTCAGGAAATGTGCATTCTAGTTGTTTTTATTATAGTGAGTATAGTAACATGTAACTGCGTCCCCTTAAAATAAAGTGTTACATATAAAAACAATGTATTCCGGTGAATATATAAAGAGGTGGTATATTGCCCCTTTTTACAATGTAAAAAAAGTCTCTGTGCAGGTTTAGCTCACAGATATTTTTTTATAGCATGTTAAAATTGTCCCTTTTTGAGGTTTAGTAAAAACACGTCGTTTTGTGCGTCCCTTTAAATGCAAATGAGCTGCTGCTCCCGACACAGAGGGCGGAGCTTCAAGAGCACATGTGTGTTAGAAGCTCTGATTACCTCATGTAGACAAGCACTAAAAATGTCAGAAACTGTTCTGCCTTTGGTTTAAACTGGAGTCAGACAATGATAGAGAGACTCATGAATAAGTGACAACATGTAGAATGCAACAGGACGTTTGTGAATGGTTGATGTAATTATGGTGCTGATGTATAGTTAACTATCTTCATTGATCAGCTGTTATGATAATCTATAAAATCGCTCGTGTTGGAACTGTATGATGCCTACAGAGTGACATGCTATTGCATTTGTGTTACGTACTGTATTGCATGTGAAAAGACAGATGCGGCAGCTTGAGCAAGCTCACAAATGTACTCCACTACAACAACTCTTCCTCTTCTCAACATGGACTGTGTTCCTGGGGGCGGGGTTTATGTAAATTTTAGGATTAGTAATGTCACTAAACCGGGAGGAATGTCGTGTAGTCCCTACCAGCAGTTTGTTGTAGTCCTTAAAACGATTTCTTTAAAAGCAAATATCTTCCTTTGCATTGAACTTTGAGGGTTGTGACTTTGCAGATGTTGTTTATGCTCAAACAGCAACATTACACACTAACTAAAGTTAGAAAAGTGAAATCATAATCAACCACCCCTTTAACCTTTAATATAACCGATAAACATAATTTAACCACGTTGAACAAAAGTTCTAATTTCTTTAAAAAAATATTACCGACTCCAAACTTTTGAACTTTTTGGTAGTGTACCTCAGTAAAATAATGTAAGATTTAATGAAGAATTTCTGTGGGATTTTGTTCTGTTTGGAATCTTGGCTTTTCCCTTTTGAAAAAGATCAACGACCTTATGATCTGGTATAGCATATGTGATCTGATATCCCAATATCCAAAGAATTATTCACTAAATAACACTAGGAATATTCAGTTAGCGCAACATATATTTACTGTATGTTGCATTTGTACTTACCGGTATATTAAAATTATGCTATGGACTTATTTGTGGTCTTCCCATTTATGTAGCATACGATAGTATCAGTTAAAATTGGTAAAATTGCTGCTAAATTGTCAACTTTTTTCACCTTGAGGCAAGAGTAGAATGTCACCTTGTTTTACTCTACTACATTATTTTATAAATAAATTGTGTATGCTTAATAAGCAAGCCTTTCAGCAATCCATTAGGAATTGATGGAATACAGTTTGATGGAAATTCACTTCCTAGAATAATTTGTTGGTCATTCCTCATGGTGCATAGGCAAAAATAAATAAACAAGCAAACAATTATTCCTCATAAAAATGATGAGGTGCTTACTGCTTGGCCTGCTGTGTGTGTGTGAGCTGGAATCTTGGCTTCTTCAATGACAGGCCTGAGGTGATGCGTACGTTCAAATCTTCTGTCAGGATAGCCAGACTGATCCGGGTGGCTGCCGTGAATGTGCTTTCTGGAATCAGGATAGTGCTGGTAAATGGGGTCGACTGATGGCGAGTACCGTGGATCAGTTGGAGAAAAGGAGTGTGGATCTGTATGTCTGTGGTGTGGGTCATATGATGGCTGGTATCTGGGATCATGTGGCACAGGATACAGGGCTTCTGGTTGTGGAGGGGCTCTTGGGTGAGAGGTTGTTGGGTAGTCCTGAGAGTATTGAACCACTTGTGGAGGCTCCACTGCTTCCATCTGTTTATCCTAGAAACCAACCGTGCACACAAAAAGCAAGGAGAAAAATGCGGTCACATTTACTATTGCCCAATATGTACAGTCACCTTTACCGTTGCCTGGCAACATTTTGTGGATGAAACCATTCATTTCAACAGGAATCCACGTGATCAGAAGTTTAGCATGAGGGTGGAAAAGTTTCCCATGCAGATTTCAAAGTTGGTCAAAAATGTCCCATGTCGACCAACAGAAAGCTGCTTAGTTTGAAAGTCAATTATATGTGAGTTGTGCTTCATGCATCGCTACACTTTCATCACCTCAACCAATCTTTTTCAAACTGCTTGGTTTGAAAGTGAATTCTATGTGAGTTGTGCTTCATGCATCGCTACACTTTCATCACCTCAAACAATCTTTCAGTGACTGCAGTAGTGTGCAAACTACACCAATTTGCACCATTAACTCGAGCAGTAGATCGCTCTGGAAGAATCACATACAGAAATGTAAGGATCCAATGTTAAACGGAAGTGAATTATCGGGTTCCATCTCAATACAATCATCTTTTTAGCAGCTGTAAGAGCCATTAGTGCAATGTGCCTATGCAAACTATTAATATTCAAGCTTGTTAGCTTATTTAATAACAAGACACGCACAGTTACAGGCATGCATAAATCAAATCAGACAATCTGAAGCTACCAAAGTTCAAAACTGCATCAATGAACCATTGACAATTGACCTTTTTTGCCCTTGAAATGTAGAATGTTTTTGCTAAAGTGACCGCACCTTTACTCATGGATTAAATTGTAACAGTACTTGTTAGTCAAATGCATATGGGCAAAGGAAGTTAAGGTTTATTAATTACTTAATTCTGTTACTTACCAGACCCCGGTGGAAAGGGATATATTCTCCAAGCTGAAACGAAACAACCAGAAACACCAGAAATGTTTAGGTTCTCAGCAAATAGATTCTTGAAAAATTACAAAAAGGATACATGTCAAAATGTGATGCTATGGAATAAGGGAAATATATGCAAGACTGTTCCCTGTTCTTAAAGGGTTAGTTCACCCAAAAATGTTCTGAAAAAAAAAAAAAAAAATTTGTCATTACTCACCCAAATGTCGTTCCAAACCCGCAAGACTTTCTTTCATCTTCGGAACAAAAATTAAGATATTTTGGATGAAATTCGAGAGGTTTTTAAACCAGCCATAGGCAGCAACGTCATTGCAACTTTCAAGGCCCAGAAAGGTAGCAAATACATTGTTAAAATAGTCAATGTGACTCCAGTGGTTCAACCTTAATGTTATGAAGCAACGGAAATCTTCTCTTCAACGTCATTCTCCTATGCTGTTCACGTAGTAAACACAGTGCAACGCTTCCAGGTTCTACGTTAGAATGCTGGCTTATTATTGGTCGAAGCAATTTACGTGAGCACCACGTGAGCATTGCGTGTGGATCTGATGCTAGAGCTGGCCAATAATGAGCCGGCACGCTAACGTAGAACCTGGAAACGCTGCTCTGGGTTCAAAAACCTCTCAGATTTCATCAAAAATATCTTAATTTGTGTTCCAAAGATGGACAAAGGTATTGTGGGTTTGGAATGACATCAGGGTGAATAATCAATGACATAATTTAAATTTTTGGGTATACTAACTCTTTATATTTTGTTTTATGTGTTCCAACTCATACACAGTTGAGCATGCAGGCCTTTTAAAGTATGCTCCATCAGGAGCAACAATGGATGGATGCATTTGGCGCACCTAACAGACCCTTCTATTTGTCTTTGATACTTTGATACAGACCCTTTGATGCTTGTCTCTGCAGAACCAAAATGAGTGTTTCAGTGGACATTTTCAATCTGATGGGCATTTTAAACCACTTTACCTGGTTTGCCTGTTGGTTTGAAAATGCCCACTGAATCGAAAATGCACACTTAATCTGCAGAGATGAATACTTCTATTAAATTTATTTGAAACGCCCTTTAAACTTTATTTTCGGCATTTTGCTCCGTCTAGCTCACATTTGAGAGCACAAGTATTTCAAAGTATGCTGCTTTGACATTGAGGGTGGTTGGTTGTGTTTATCACATACATTTTTTGGAACATGGACAAGTGATGTATGCTTTGGACTCTTCTTACATGAAGATGGAGAAAAAAAATATGAAAGTCTAGACGATTACCAGGACTTTTCTGACACCATCCTCTTCTCTCATAAAAAGCTCTTTCTTGTCTGTTACATAGATTAGCGTGCCTTCTGGATGCTGAATAGTTGATGCAGCCATAGCGTCAAAAGACCTCAAAACCATAACCTGAAGGAAATGAAAACAAACCAACAAACTAGAAAAGATGAATTATCTCATAGAAAATAAGTTGATGTTTGCATCAGTGTGCCCACTGACAGCAAGCAGTGTTTCTGTAGTGAAAACTCACCCGAGATAAATATCCAGGGGGTCCAGGAGGTCCAGGTAATCCAGGTGGCCCAGGAATACTGATTGCTAAAGGATCAAGTGGGTAAAATGATTTTTTTTTTTAAATGTATTGAGTTTTGCATTTAATGGATAGGACAGCAAGAGAGAAGACTGGAAAAAGGGAGAGACAAGAAATGAGATCAGGACAGCATGCTTCAGCAGGTCAGATTCAAATCTGCATCTCTGGGAACTCTAAATAAATTTTATGTGTTGAGTGCCTGTGTGGATTCCTTACTTTGTGAGGGTCTGTATGCTCCTGGCAGCAATGATCCCGGTGGCCCAGGTGGCCCAGGTGGACCTGGTGGGCCAGGACTACCTGGGCGACCCTCATAACCAATTCCTGGAGCTCCAGTAAGCCCAGAGGGACCTGGAGGTCCACTAATAGATTCACCTCTAGGGCCCTACAGCGAAATTAACATTGTCAAGTAAGCCACTTTAGATGATAAGAAGAAACAAAGGTAAACTCAGAATCTGAGAGGAATCATTTAATGTCTGTGCTATGTCACCGGTGGTCCAGGTCTTCCAGGTGGACCTTGTAATCCACCATGACGAGGGTCGTAGAAACCTCCTCCTGGTTCTCCCTTCTCCCCTTTGGGACCACGCTCACCTTTCATCTCATGCTACAGCATAACATATTAAATAATTAAGTACATTTTCAGCAAAACATTACATGTAAACAGAAAATTTATGTAAAGGTTGGAAAAATCATACCTTAAACGTATTAATGTCAAAGGTGGTAGTGAGACCTACGGCAGATAACGATGACAGTCACGTCATGATAGATGAAGTCATGTTCACATTTCACAGTAAAAAAAGAAGATAATATTCACTTCTCTGAATATCCTAGAAAAAGGCGTGATGCTTTGATGCAATAAATCATACCTGGCAAGCCAGGGATGCCAGATGCTCCTCTTTCACCCTTGTCCCCTTTGATAGCTGAGGTAATGAAATTTGAGATATATTTACATCTATTCAGTTAGCAGCTGTTCCAAAAGCAATTTACACCTTCTTCAGACGACTCACATTCCTTTGGAATAAGAGCACACTGATTCATCACAAACAAATATTATTAAATACATATTCATGTTATACTAAACTGGAATGTGATATGGATTGGAAAATGACAAATCAGATTCTTTCTCAACTCACCAAAGGGAAACCTTGAGCTGTCATCAGCATAACTCTTAAAGAAGATCACATTAAAAACTGTGAGCCAGTACACATGCTATTATTATAGCAAACAAACCTACAAGATATATATATTTATATATATATATTTTTTTTTACACAATATATTCATTACTCACATTAAATCTTTCCACAGAAGCTGGAGTTCCAGGAGGACCGGGTGGCCCAGGTGGACCAGGGGGTCCCTAAAATCAGTTTGAAATCTATAGTATATGTACTTCTATAGTAACAATTAAAACCAAATACATAGTAATTTTTTTTTACCTGATATCCATTACCATATCCTCCACCTGAATCACCTTTTGCCCCCTTTTTTCCATTTAGACCAGGTCGACCCTTTTTGATTAAAGAATATTGTGAAATCAAGAATATACCAAATTCTTCAAATGCTCAAAAAATCAAACTCAATAAGAAATATGATATTCTAAAAATGCATTTAAAATATATTTGCAGGTAACAATTCAAGTTTATTAGACCAATTAGAGCCATTTTTATGTTTGTCTTAATAGAATAATACAGACCAATATTTAAATTGCTAAATTACCTTTGAATACTCATACATGTGCCCGAGTCACTGCGGCACTGATATGTACTGTGGCTTTGTTAAACAATACTATGAATAGAATATAGATCTTAATCCAGAGGAGCACTCGTATCATCAATATATATCGTTATGTTGCCCAGACCCAAATCTTACTGTATGGTAAAGCAAATAACAGTATGTAATGTAAAGCTGTAAAGCTGCTTTGAAACAATGTGTATTCTGGAAAGCACTTTGCAAATAAATTTGACTGGAATTTTATGCAAGCATGAGATTAATAATTTATTATATTGAATAATAATTAACTTTTAATAAAAGTTGTATAATAATATGTAACACTTTTATACATGTTACATGTACTTACTTTAGTAATAATAACTCTAAATGAAGCATAATTACATGCAACTAACCCTAAATCATTCCCTAATACTAACCCTATAGTAAGTTCATGTATTTAATTAATATTGCTCTTTCAAAAATGTGTTTCAGAAAATGTAAAATTGCAGAAAAATGAGTTGATTTTGATTCAGCATGAGAGATACTCACTGATCTGCCTGGTAATCCTATTTCACCTTTTGGTCCAGGTGGCCCCACTGGTCCCTAATGAGTGAAAACATATCAGCATATCTATAATATCATCATTGTGCAGGTAAAAAAAAAAAAAAAAAAAATCCTCAGCAAGACTTACTATAGGTCCCTCTGGACCTGGAAGTCCTGGCTTGGCCTAAAACAGAGAGTAACTACATTAATTGTCTAACAATGCTATAGATGTTTAGTAGTTCTGTTCTAAACAAATCCATCTGAATGACAGCTGCATGTTTCTCACCAGCTGTTCAGCCAGCACTCCCATATAAATGGGGCTACCACTGGAGTCATAGATTAGACCAGGTTCACCCTTCTGGCCCTAAAAAAAAAGAACAATGTAATGTCGGATGATAAAAAATGCTTGTTGGATAAAGACAGCATCTTCTAAACTTTACTAAAACCAGGGCTGGATTGCAGTTGACCGCTGTCCTGTTTTTTTTTAAATCGTTCTAACTCTCTAACACAACAGCAGAATCCACAGCACAACTACAGTATCATTATAACTACACAGAGGAACAATATATATATATATATATATTTTTTTTTTTTTCATTTACAGTCAATAGCCTAAAAATATTCTGTTATCTTTTACCAATTAAAATTTGGTGATTCCAAACTCAAATGCTTTTTTTTTATGACCATGCTTACTTTTTTTTTCACTGACACGAAAATGAAGAAGACTTAAAATCTGAAAAGACTCTAAATCAATATTCACAACTGCCAAATTTTCGATATATTGTGATCATTATGATATCAACTTGTAATAATTGCTTTAAGGAGCTCATTGTTTCTGCCTAAATGAGTACATGTTAGCTAACTACAGGATTTGTATTTTCTTAGAACTGTACATTTTTGACATATGGACAAGTCACATCTGATAACAGACTACTTTAAATTGTAATTTCTGTAAAGCTAGCTTTGAAGCCATATGTATTGTAAAAGGTGCTACACAAATAAATGAATTTAATTGAAATTAAATTAAAATGTACATATATAGATCAAGGGAACTTGTGCCGCGTCGAGATTGACGCTGTGGGAACGCTCTGCATGATTGCGTCGTGAAGCACTTGTGTGATCAGTCCCATGGTGTGACAATGAACTTTCATCTTTTAATAAGCAAAAATAAATATGATTGAACGACGCAACATTTAGTTAAATGAGTGCCACAACAAAGATGGCGTTTTTGTCAGTCTGGTTTGGGAACACCGGATGCAAGATGACGTATGCATTGGCTAGCTGAAAAGAGTGAATGGCGGGGAGAACGAATTCATAGATGCCACCTACGTCACTACCAAATAGAACGCCGACATATTTACGACCGATCTCGCCCGGTATGGCCGCGCAAACTGCCCATTTGAATGAGAGAGAGAGAGACAAAGATACCTGGAGAAAATTTTAATTTTAGGCTCCGATCCTTATTTGTTATATATATCTTGTGCATAACCCTTCCCCATACAGTGGGGATCGCTTGAAGGCTTTCAAGAGTACCGATGCATATCAATATGCTGAGGCTGGATGGGTGAAAGACGTGAAAGTGCGGCACCTGGCCACCAAGGATTTATATTTAATCATGGGAAATGTAGGTATTATAAAAAAAATTCAAATGTATGACTAGGTAGCGAGTTATCCTGTCGGCAAAACTCCGATACTGAGAACCAATGAGCTGGAGATACTGAGCATGCGTGATAGCACCGTCTCTGAACCGAACTTTCTTTTGGCCAACTGCATGCTGTGCTGATACATGAGCACGGGTGAACCGAGGACTTAAATGAGGGGCCGAATTTGCCGAAATGTAAGTTTATATAATAACAAATAAAATCAAATTGATAAAGACCAGTTTATTCACTTTATATCTTTAAGAGATGTGAAAACATCCGCGTTTGCTCATCGCATGGGTTCATTTGCAAAACGTTAAATGTATGAAACTTATCCAAGATGATAATGACGATGATTACTATTATTTAACTGAAGTTATGATTACAAATGCCTTTTATTTGAATGTACTTTTATCCGCGGGGATGATAGAATTGACGTCATTACGTGAGGACCTAAAATAACTGGTGAACCGTTTTTTTTAACCGGTTCATTGAAATGAACTGTCCGAAAGAACCTGTTTGAGGAAAAGAACTGGACTTCCCATCACTACTCCGAACACATCTTCCTTTTTAAAGAATGATTTCAGTGCTGTTCCCAGCAGCAGCAGCCATAAGCTCGCCCACCGACTCTATACACGATGTGATTGGCCTGACTAGAGTTTGTTTTTTCCAGTTGCAAGCCAACGGAGAGTGCCTAGACCCCCCTGACAGCTAACCACTTCTTTCTTCTATCCTTTTCTTTTGGTATAGAATAAAATACCAGTTCGGGGTTGCTCTTTCGGCTGTTGTTGCAGCCAACTGCACAACATATTGCAGGCATTACTGAGACCGTCGGTCGTAAAGATGGCGGCGCAAAGGTACAGTGACGTCATGTGACCCGAACGAATAGGTTCAGGTTGTCTGCAGCATAGACATAATAAATACATAGACGCCCTATTGGCCGCTAGAGCGTACGTCAACGGCGCCGCCATATTGGGGATGGCAACTTTCCCATCCTCTCATACCGGGAATTGAGAAAAATGCCTGTTTCGTGTGCTGCCTGCGGCTGTAGGCCTACAAATCGCCACACAATTGAAAAGAGCTTTCGACGAATTACCTTTCCCAAGCAAGAACAAACGTCTGTTTTTGGTTCTATTTGGTCATGATTTAATTAGTAATAATAGTAACATTCAGAGGATACATTTAAAAATACTACTGTTATTGTGTCACGAAGTGTAGTTCTAATAGTTTTTCAGTCGACAATGTAGTTTTTTTAAAGCTCAAATATGTGGTTTGTTTATAAAGATAGCGCCTATTTAAAAATTTGATCTGACGTTTTCGGAGTTGTAAGATGCGATCACCGGGCGCTCAGAGCTCGTCTACACCGCCTGGAACTGCCGTACCTCGGCCAGTGCTTCTGACGTTTGCCGCTGGCTCGGATGTCTCTAGTCTAGTGGTTAAACATGAGATATAATTTGTCTTGTGTATATCTAACGGGCAATCTTTGGTCTCAATCTATAAATGGTTCCCTGGTAAATCGTTTTGGCCGAGGGCAAAGTGAAGAAAGTTAAGTTTCATAACTTTATATTTAGGCTATTTTAACGTTGTATCCTGCTGTATGTTTGACTGAAGCTACTTCTGTTATAATGGCTATTACTGATCAATAAAACTGACATTTAACAAAGAGTTATATATTAAATATAAGTCACTATTTGAATTCTTTTTTTTATTGTGTATATTCTGTAATTTATATTTCTTATTCTATTGCTATTATAGTATTATTAATAAACTATATGCTATTATCAATATTTTATGATTGTATTATTGTACTTATGATATTATAATTATACTATTCATTACAATTTTATTTGCTGCATACTATTAGTTTATTTTTTGACTAAACTATTTACTATTACTTCTCACTTTGTTATATTTACTATTTGTACCATAACATTATGTATTATCATAAAGGATCCATCAGTTATCTTTGTTATTGCTAAAATCAGGTCAATCACAGAAAATGCTTTTCTCCACAATGAGAAAACTTAAATTATATCTCAGTATTGGGGTCTTCCCCATTCTTATCCAAGAATAAAGAGCCAGATAGGCCTACATGACAAGCCTGAGCTTTGACCATTATTTAAAAAAATATATATTTTACAAGTCTAACTATCGAGATTTTAAACAACTAGAGATGGAACTTTTTGTACACCACATACAAACCACTGAAATCGGTTGATAAATGTAAAAACAGTTTTTGTTTTTATCCAGAAAAAAATGCATCTCACCCGTTTACTTGCATTTGATTACAGTGCAGTCTTGCCCTCCGCAAAATGGCGGACAGGTTGACGTATCGCAGCAACGTTCCAAAGTGGCCAATAAGGCGTCTATGTATTTATTATGTCTATGGTCTGCAGGCTAATCTATACTCAGCCAACGGGAAGTTGATTACGTCGATGAATGGATATTTAATCTGCCTTCTGAATCTAAGCAATGTGCACATGGAATACCTTGCTGTTTGTTGTGGTAACTGAGAGGAGCGGTGCGCTGTTGATGGAGTTAGTCATCAAGAGAGACTACGGGAATAAAGCGATCTCTTCCAAAGGTATTTTAAGTATCTGAGTGAAGACGGAACTGATCGTTAACTCGTGTAAAGCAGTGGAGCATGAGTAATAGGATATATAAAATCAAGAGGGGTTATTGCAGGACTAACTGACTTGATGGTTTATTTACTGCCCCTTTTATACACTGTGGAAAACTTGATGGACTAAATGACTTTGACTGTTTCTCTGAATCCCTCCTTTTGCACAATCATTCCCAACCAAGACTATTTGAACTGTGTGAAGAGGGTTTTGATATGAATGAAACCTGTGTTGTTTGCTGTATTGTTTATATTGGGTTTGTGTATTTGTATTATTATGCTAATGGTGATGTGTGTGGTGTGATGAAATTGATACTCTGTCATGGTGAATATACTAAAATATGTGCATATTGAATCATAGTAGTTTGGTTTTCTTAGAGTTTAATCTTACAACATTAAGGATTCATGTTAATTAATTTAGTACATGTGTCCTGCTTTCACTCTCCTTCTTGACGTGACTAACGACCCTAAACAAGATTAAGGACATTTTGACAAAATATATATATCTGTCTGACAACCCAGCATAAATTGAAGAGGGAAAATGTTACAACGGTGTATAGGCGGGTGACATCAAGGCAGGAAGCTATAAAGCGCACCCAGACCAAACATGTCAGCTTCTGTGCCTTCAGCAAGCAAGTTTTCTGTCTGGTTGATTTTGGCTGCATTTAATTTTGAGGAATTAAATGTTAAATAGGTCTACTCATCTGATTTTGATGTCTGCATACATACACTACATGCAGCCTTTCGTGCTGACCGTTTTTACTTGTCTGGTTGATATTTAGCTGCATTTAAGAAATTAAATAATATATATACTCATCTGATCTTTAAGGAGTTAGATGTCTGTATTAATATACTAGTCAGCATTTCACCCGGGCCTTGTTTAGTTGTCTGGTTGATCTTTGGCTGCATTTAATTCTGAGAAAATAAACAGTGAAATTCCTGGGGGGAAATGGATAACACCTCATTATACGGTGTCCATCTCTCTTTGAGCCCTCAGAGGCTGTTCTGCCAACCCCACCACCTTGTGTGCTTTGGGGCGCAGCGGCCTCCAGCGAGTTAAAGTGTCAGTGACTCGCAGGAGGAGGGTTTAAGAGGGGTCAGTTCGGTTGTTTCTTTAACCCTTAAACCTCTTTAACCTTAGCAATAGAATCACCATTGGCTAGTAATTTTTTTTTGGTCACTCGCCAGACTGATATACTATTTTTTTTTTATATATATATATATATATATATATATATAAACACACACACACACACACATATATATATATATATATACATACATATACATACATACATACATACACACATACACACATATATATATATAGTGTATATATATTATTTTTTTTACTTTTTTTTTTATAACGTCTAGATATATATATACACTGAACAAAATTATAAGCGCAACACTTTTGTTTTTGCCCCCATTTTTCATTAGCTGACCTCAAAGATCTAAGACTTTTTCTATGTACACAAAAGGCCTATTTCTCAAAAATGTTGCTCACAAATCTGTCTAAATCGGTGTTAGTGAGCACTTCTCCTTTGCCGAGATTATCCATCCATATCAAGATGCTGATTAGACAGCATGATTATTGCACAGTTCGTCATCGTAACCGACTTAAGTGGGCAAATGCTCACATTCGATGGCGTCTGCCACTTTGGAGAGGTGTTTTCATCAGGGATGAATCCCAGTTTTCACTGTACAGGGCAAATGCCAGACTTATGGCATTGTGTGGGTGAGTGATTTGCTGATGTCAACGTTGTGGATCAAGTGGCCCATGGTGGCGGTGGGGTTATGGTATGGGCAGGCGTATGTTATGGACAAAGAACACAGGTGCATTTTATTGATCGCATTTTGAATGCACAGAGATACCATGAGGAGATCCTGAGGCCCATTGTTTTGCCATTCATCCACGACCATCACCTCATGTTGCTGCATGATAACGCACTGCCCCATGTTGCAAGGATCTGTACTAAATTCCTGGAAGCTGAAAACATCCCAGTTCTTGCATGGCCAGCATACTCACCGGCAGTGTTGGGAGTAATGGGCTACTAAGTAACACATTACTGTAATTCCACTACTTTTAGCAGTAACGAGCATGTAACTAAATTCTTTTTTTAAAATCAAGTAACAATTACAATTACTGAAATTTAAATGAGTTTGTTACTCGCGTTACTCTTTTGTGAAAAATGAACGCTTGCAGGCAAGACATATAGGCCTACTTTAGTTGCTTCTGATCGAATGTCGCAGCAGTGTTAATTTCGTTATTCACGAGACGATAACTAAATAAAATCCAGTTTTGAATGACAAAAGCTATGATGAAATTCTATTGACATTTTTGTCAAAAAATAAAAACGAAAATCTTAGGTTGGGATGATTTGGGAAGAGATCCAGTCAAAACTGATGTCCGGCTGCGTTCGTGGAAGATGCGCACATTTGAGTCGTAATGTGCTGCTCTACCTGACGTGACTAGAGTTGGCATGCGCTTGATGCATGTCTCATAAAACTGTATGGAAAACTGTATCAAAAATGTAAACGTCTGGGTCTGGGAGAAACAGAAGAGCAGACATATGGATAGATCTGAATTACAGTGACGATGCGGTAGTACGGTTTAATGTGCGCGCACAGCCATATAGACAGCTATACAGCGCACGAATACTGAACTGAGCTCTCTTTCGCATCTGAATGGACAAATACAAACAATATTATGTCTAAATGTCAGTTTTGGAGAGTATTCATGTAAACACAGTCAGTTATGTATTTACAGAACGTTAACAGTTGTGAGAACAGATTTGAATCGGAAAAGCATCAGTGCAATTGTATCTGCACATTCGGTCTTAAAATAACAGTGCGTAAAAAAACTAATGTGGTCTGTGCTCTTAATAATAATCAACCAGTAAAATAAAAAAGAGAAAAGCATTCACTGCTCAATAAGGATGAATTGTATTTCATTTCTTCAAATACACATGTCTGCTTGAAAGATTAAAGAAAGATACTGTAAGTTGGTATAAAGAATGCATATATCATTCATTGAAAAGAAGTTCCAGTTTGTCACATGTCTGTCTTGTTCAGTTTTCCCTCCTGTAGTTATCAGTTCAGTTATATCATCTGTGTCCTGTTAATTATCATCATCTGTTTCACCTGTTTCTGTTAATCTGTGTTTGTATTTAGTTCCCTTCAGTTCAGTTAGTCTTTGTCTGTAGTTGTCGTCGTTTACTCGTCTTTTGAGTGAAACCCTGCCTGTCTGTACTGTATTTTGTGATTAAACTCTTCCTCTTCGTTTTTAATGTCACAGTTGTCACCAGTCACATGTCTGTCTTCAGTTTTCCCGGCTGTCGTTATCAGTTCAATTATATCACCTGTGTCCTGTTAATTATCATCATCTGTTTCACCTGTCTTCAATGTTAATCATCCTCATCTGTTTCACCTGTTTCTGTTGATCTTTGTTTGTATTTAGTTCGCTTCAGTTCAGTTGGTCTTTGTCTGTATTTGTCGTCTTTTGTTTTGAGTGAAACCCTGCCTGTCTATACCTGTGGTACTGTATTTTGTCATTAAACTCTTGCAATGGAGCCTTCAGCCTTTTTGTTTTTATTGACATTTTTATATCACAGCAGTTAAATCTGTGTCTGTATTGCATGTTTAAACTTTAAAATCATTCATATTAGCAGATTAATAGATGTTTTCTTCGGGAGTATAATGGGTTTGGAAATTCTAGAGAAATTTATAAATGCATTACAATTGAACCCAGTAGATTTTAGTCGACTTAAACTAGACTAAAACTAAAACAATTCAGAAGAGTAAAATATGACTAAAACTAAAACAATTCAGATAACTAAAACTAAATTAAAATTAACACTGCGTCACAGGACCTGGTGGCGCAATGATACACTAAACGAACAATGAGGATTAAACCACAGCTTGGCCGATAGTGCGGATAGAATGAGCTTTCTCTCCTGGAAGTATGGACATTACTTTTCACTCGTCGGAATTAAAGACAAAAATGTAGAGTTGACTTTTCAATTATGTGCAGGTGTAAAGAACCTATCCAAATCTAGTAGCAATTCAAATCTTATGGAGCACCTATTGAAGCAACATGCTTCGACAAAGCTGGTAGCAAAAGACCCCAGCCCTATGGATGCTAAAGGCATGTGGTCAAGCTAAAACGTTTATTGTGTTAGACTGTTCAGTACTGTTCATATTTACATTTAAAAAGTAGACAAAAGTAACGTAAAAGTTACTTTCCCTGGTAACTAATTACTTTTGATATACAGTAATTGGTAAAAGTAATTCAATTATTTGTATAAGAAGTAACTAGTAACTGTAACTAATTACTAATTTTCATTAACTTGCCCAAGACTGCTTACTGGACATGTAACCCATTGAGCATGTTTGGGATGCTCTGGATCGGTGTATACGACAGCGAGTTCCAGGTCCAGCCAATATCCAGAAACTTAGCACAGCCATTGAAGAGGAGTGAACCAACATTCCACAGGCCACAATCAACAACCTGATCAACTCTATGGGAAGGAGATGTGTTGCACTGCGTGAGGCAAATGGTGGTCTCACCAGATACCGACTGGTTTTCGGACCTGCCGGATGATAATTGATGATAATCAAGCACTATTTAATGATATAACTTTAGTAATTACAACTAAAACTTGATCACCATGTAAGAATGCATATTTGTCATTTTAACTGAACTTAGGACTGGTGGTGGTGGTGCTTAATATATTTGTCATTCAATGTTTCTGTAAAAAAAAAGATAATAGTAATAGATAATACTAATAGTAATTATTATTAAAAGATAATAATACTAATAATTCTATTACTAATAATAACAATATACAACGCACTAAGGATTGATGAGCTGAACGGTTCATGAATATTAATCACGTTGTCAGCTTGCACTCGAACTGATTTGCTGAAATCAGAACAGGGATGAGTGCATGTGCCAGCCAATAAGATTGCCGTTTGCCCGTTAGTTCCGTCCACTCCCGGAGAAACCGGCATATTTTCTGCTTGTTCTTAAAAGCTGAATAATTCCAAATTAACTTATTTTAACAAGAAAATACAACAAATAATATCGTTTACATGTAGCGCGTCGATTTTGTGTGGTATGTAAGTCTCTTATTATATTCTTATCATATTTCTCTCTCTCTCTCTCTCTCTCTCTCTCTCTCTCTGAGTGTGTGTGAGAAACACAGTGCTCTCAGCAAATCAACGGCGAGTCGAGGATCTTCACAATACAGTTTACGCTACGTCAAATACAGATACGCTGCACATCCATTTAGTTTAATTGAAATAGTAGATCGATTGACGACTTGAAACTCTCAAGCACTTGGTCAGTGAATGTGAAAATATATCTATGCTAAACTTATACTTGGCCTCTAACACACACACTGGCGAGTAAAACCTAAGGTTTTATATTAGCCAATAGCTAATGATAGATATTATTTAGTCGCCCAAAGTGAAGATTTAGTCGCATATGCAAATGATTCACTCGCATTGTAGAGGGTTGTTCCTGCCGGTCATCTGTTTCAGGGCACCGGATTGGCTTCTTGAGCTATGCTAGAGACCAGTCTCGAGATTCTGGTTCCTTAAGTAGTCTCAGCCAAAGTTGTCTTGGGATAAGACAAATCTGAGGACCGTCATTATCTCGAAAAAAGGCTTCGGCGAAGGGTCCTTACGCCAATGGGTGTAGACCTTTGAGGGCAGTCCCCTCTAGGGGGGGAGTGGTTAACACCTCATTGTACGGTGCCCATTTCTCCCCGGTGCGTTCTACCAACCCCGCCACCTTGTGTGCTTCGGGGCGCAGTGGTCTCTGGTGAGCCCATTTCTCTGTGTCTGCACGGAAACGTAGCGGTGCAGGGATGCTCGCCCCCCTCTGAGGAGGGTATCAGAGCAATCAGTTCGGCTGTTCTCTGCCGGCAGACATGGGCAGTATTTAAATTAAATGTATTTTGTAATTTGTATTTTGCAGGTGTGGAAAAAATAAAATGTAGTTTATAACAAAATATTTTGAGGAAGTGTTTTTAGAGTATTTCAAATACTTAAAATCACCATAGTAAATGATTTTGCCAAGTTGGTTGTACTTAAAAACAACTAGCCTAAATGACAATGATTTAGTTTTCTCTTTTGTAGCATAGTTGTGTTATTGCTACTATTTTTGTTATCAACCTTTCAATAAGGTTCCTCATTAAAGCTGTTAGTGCACATAACAGAAATATAGATTTATGGCTGTTTCCCCTCCCTTAGCCAGTAGTGAGGAAATGTCTCTCTACGCTTATTCAAGCCTTAAGACACGAGTAGAGTAACAGTGATAATATGGCTACGTAGCCTACATCAAACACGTTTTGCTATTAAGGGCAGCCTACCACACCATTGATATGAACTTAGCTATACATGCCATTTACGTCATAGGGAGCTATTTCAGGCCCTGTAGAGGGCAATTTGTACGAATTTTACGAGGTGGCTAATTCGTAACAATTCATACGACCTCACTCATTTTACGAGTGGCCAAATTCGTATGAATTCATACGAATGACCTACCCCAGACCCCGCCCCTAAACCTACCCATCACGTGGGTTTAGACAAATCGTACGAATCCGTACGAGTGAGGTCGTATGAATTCGTACGAATTGGTCGTGAGATAGCGTTGCAGATGCCCATACTTTTTTTATTTTGCTACTTCGCCATTTTGAATTGACACATTTCTTATATTTGTGTTATTGCTACTATTTGTGTTATTGACCTTTCAGCAATAAAAAAAAAGACTTAAAGGGAAGTTAAAATAGTCCGAGTGACTACAGTGGCTCAATCTTAAGTTTATCAAGCGACGAGAATACTTTTTGTGCGCAAAAAACAAACAAAAATAACGACTTTATTCAACTACTCATTTCCTTCCCTGTGGGCCTTGAGATTTCACGTAGTGTAACAGCGCAGCGCTTCGGTGTTATACGTCACACGTAGGCTCACTATTGGCCAACGCTGGTCATGTGTGTGATGCGTGTGACGTACAACACGGAAGATGTTTTTCCCTTAAGAAGCCTATGGTGGAGTGAAACAGCTTTCAGATTTAATCAAAAATATCTTAATTTGTGTTCCGAAGATGAATGAAGGTCTTACGGTGTTGGAACAACATGAGGGTGAGTAATTACTGACAGAATTTTCATTTTTGGGTGAACTAACCCTTTAAGATTATTGTGAGTATTTTGTATTTTCAAAATACTAATTACTTGTATTTTATTTAAATACATTTTTCACATCAGTATTTTGTATTTTATTTTGTTACATTTCATGAGCCAGTATTTGTATTTTGTAACAAAATAGTTTTTGATGTATTTGTGCCCACCTCTGCCTGCCGGTTCACCGCTTCAGGACACCGAATTATTTACGTGAGTAAAACCTAATGCCTTGAGAGACTGGTTCCCTTAGTAGATTTTTCGGTGGGAACTTCTGCCAAACATATGTAGGATGTGAGAATGAACCACACCCAAATGAATCTTTAGACTAATCAAGAAGCAGAATTTCATAGAAACTCCGGATCAACATGCAGGACCCTAAATTGGACAATCAGATCGTGGTGCGTTGGATCAGGAGTTGCATGGCGGTTTTGTAAGCCTTATAATAGGGGTATCCCTACAAGAGGTGTGCGATGCGCAGGCGCTTTGGGCTTCAACCCTGGGTCTCAGGTGATTCTGTCTTTGTTTTGCTCGCCTGATTTCACACAATATAGGCACTGGCCACTATGGCAGCTTTGGTATAGACGTTCCAATATAGCGTCAATCTCGACACAGCTCGAGTTCCCTCTTCAGGGAAACAAGGTTACTGTCAAACAAAGGCGTTTTTTTTATTCAAACAAGCTCAGTATTTGCACATCGGAATTTCTGAAACCCTGTAGTTTTCTATTGCTTCATGTTGTGTGTTCTGACTGAAGGGGAAAAACAGATTACCTGGATAGAGTCTCCTGGTAGCCCAGGTTCCCCCCGATCACCTTTTGGACCCATTGGTCCCTTTAAAAACATAAAAAAAAACAGTTCATATAAACATTTCTCTCTTCTCACAGAAAGTTTCAGTTTGGCCCAACTCACTTTTTATTTTCAAAGCTTGCCCAAATTAATCCACACCTTTGATTGTTATCTGATAAAGTTTATAACCGTTAGAATGAGAAAAATGAGTCTAGGTGAGGATAATAAAACCAGCTGTGGTAGAAATGGATGTTATCCAAAATATAAAATACAAGTGATTTACCAAACACTTATTTTACAGCACACAGCTTACTAGACTTACAACAAAATTACAAGTTAGACATTACAAAACTTATAGGAAACCCTGCCTGACCAGCCAGCCTGTTTTCACGTAAATGCGTCTCTATAGCACACATTGTGTTTATCGTGCAATTTATACGCGAAAATGAGTTTTTACGTGCATATGATACGCAGTTTTCGCGTGTGATACACACGCACCCCACACCAATAATTCTACCCAAACGTATAATACACATGCACCCCACACCACTACTAAACCTACCCTAACCAACCCATGCGTATCCTATGCACGTAAAAACTCATTTTCACGTATAAATTGCACGATAAACGCACTGCGTGCAATAGAGACGCATTTAGTGTGATCGGGTTGGACCAGCTATACCAGGTTCTCCCTAATAAAACAAGGACAAAAACACAATGCTTGGAGTGTGATTCCATATTCAATTTAAGGCAGTAAAGATATGTGAATAGCAAATCAGAATTACATGAGACATTCAATATTGAACTGCATGCAGTTTAAACATTCATGTTATGGTAGAGCTATCATAATTAATATTTATTAATGCCATTCACCTGTGGTCCAGGAATTCCATGGTCTTCCTCCTTCTGAAATTAAATGGTATTTAGGTCATTTAGCATCAGAACTGCAAAATTGTGAAGAATTAGTTAAGTGTTATGTAGAGTTATACAAAGTAAAATGAGGTTTTATCTTTATGATAACACTTACACTGCCATTAATATAGATCATTTTTCCTGGAGGACCTGGTTGCCCTGGCGGTCCTGGAGGCCCTGCCACACGACCATGATCACCCTAAAGATGAATATAGATATTATCATACACTTGTTGCCTAGATCCACAGACAATTTGCAGTGTTAAACTGGATACGACTGTCGAACACCTCTGTTGCTGAGAGATGAGAAAACAGCTATAGAGATTCTACACCTAGCTTTAAAAAGTGTCCTCAAATCATTATTATTTTAGAAATTAACACTCACTTTGTCACCTTTCCACCCTCTTTCCCCTTTTAGCCCCTGTAAAATTGAAAGTTTGGACATTTTAAAAGTTACAATTTTGACATTGAAAGCTGATCTTCAAGCTAGTCAACTTTCACTCACTATTTTTCCTGGAAAGCCATCTAACCCTGGGAATCCCTCTCGGCCTCTTTGACCTTCATCGCCTTTCTGGCCTGAAATACCTGGGAGACCAGGTGTGCCCTGCAGAGTTTAAAGAGAACTGACTTTGGTCCTGAGTAGATTATAATTTGGCAACATGGATTTCACATTATCAAATGTCAAAATCTCACCGGTAGTCCAGGTATCCCCTGAGGCCCCTTCAGAGAAAAAAATAAAAATAATAAACAGGTATAAGGTGGGATATACACTGTGGTGCTGTGATGATAATATAACAGCAGTTCACAGTTACCTGTGGACCTGGTGGGCCCATGACTCCTGGAATGTATTGAAGAGCAACTTCTTTTTCTTTCCCATCAGTCTGAAAAACCACAAAAAGTGGATATGGCAGATCATGTGTTAAGCACCCAGGTGGTACAAAGTCCTGTGTGACTGCACAGCCCTTGTGATGGTCCTGAGATCAAAAGTTTTGATGGTGCTGAACTTCAAAAATGAAGTAACTTACAGTAATTCGGAATGCAGGCCCAGGGGGTCCAGGGGGCCCTGGAGGTCCTTGCGGTCCCATGGGCCCAGCCAGACTTTCCTGCCCTAGGATCCCTGCTGAACTCTGTGGACCCTGCAGAGAAGGCGGCGGGAGGATTTATGACTGCAGCTTGTACAGAAGTAAAAGTGAGTCAATTGACTTGAAGTTCAGTCATGAAACTGGCTGGTATAAGCTATTACATATCAAGAACCAATGTCCTTGTGTACAACAGGGCCTGTGTTACATGCATGTTCAATTTGGTTTTGTTTTCACTGAGTTATATCCCTGTTTTGCCTGCTTGTGTTCCCTTGTTAGTTTCCTTGGTTGTTAATTCGTTCCACGCACCTGTTTCTGTTCAGTCTATTACCCTCCCAGGGGTGCGTTTTCCAAAAGCATCGTTAGCCAATTATGGTCACAAGTTCCATCGTTATCTGCATAGTTTAACGAGTCAGTGTTTCCCGAAACCATCATTCCAACAAATATTCGCAAACAGCATTGCAAAATTTTGTGGTTGGAACGACAGCTTTTGACCTGTGGTCAGAAGCATAGTTTCTTGTTTGCATGACATGTGGACTTAATAAATCCTTGTCTTAAGCTAAATAAGCAAGCAATAGTTTTCATGCAAGCAATCTTTTATTTAGAATACATACAAATGTCATTCACATCTTTTAGTTTGTCAAGAGATTTAAAGCATCGTTTTTGAAGAGTGCGCATGTGCATACGTGCTCTACCACGCAAGTACGAGCCTTTGATTGAATCTGGATATTAAGCAAAATAACTGAGAAAAATTAGAAATAGTCCTCAGATGCCATGTTCGGAATTTATAGCAAACCATCTTGCATTAATTCGATCTCAAACAGATTCATTAAATTAAGATATTTCTCCACCACTTTCGTGACATCATTTACCAACGTGGTTGAACGACCAATTTGTGACAATACGATTTCGGGAAACAGTCGGGACTGGCTAGTTGATTTCTTCAATGATGCATCGTACTATGGTAGTGAACCAGCGAGTAATGCCGTTGTACGGGAAACGTACCAGAGTAGTTCAGTCTTGAGTTCTGTCTGTTATTTGTTCAGTGTTGTCTGAGTTTTACGTTGTTGCTAGCTGTCCTGAGTATTCTTGTTCTGGATTATTGGATTAAAGACTGTTTTTGTCATTTTTTCTAGTATCGTTCACTTCACTGAAGCAACGCATGACACCGAGATGTATAGATCCTCATGTCAAGTCAAGACTTATTGAATATTGTTTCTGGGTCCAAGCCTCCACTTCGTTTCAATAGAGAATACTGTTCTAACAGCTGTGTATGAGCACCGTTTATTTATACCACACGTTTAAGCTAAGCTTTTAAAAACTCATGATCACTGCATCCCGGACACAACATTTTAACTTTTTATAAAAAAATGAATCACTGTCTGGCCAACTGAGATTTTGGTGGAGATAAAGTTTAGGATCATGATTTTTTGGTAGTATTACAGTTCACCATAAGTGTTTGCGTTCTTGAAGAAATGGTGTCGCATGATGTCAGAATTAACAAGTAGACTGTCGTTTTCAGCCATTAGGTATATTAAAAACATGAGAACGGATAAAACCATCTTTTAGACTCTGGTTCATCGTTTTACTTTAAAATCAACATCCCTTAGCAGCAAAACATTGACATTGTGACAATAATGAAGCCTCACTTAAGTAAAATCATATGACTTGGCCAATCTGAAAAGCTGATCTGGTTCTAAACAAATGATTTGTAAAGATCTATTCCGCTAAGACCAAATACACTAAACTGCCATTACCATGCTAAAATTTATTCAGAGAGTTATCATGACTGAACTACAGTAAATATCATTCAAGAAAACATTGTAATGAAGGTTATGTGCACAAACCTTAATTGTCTCAGTGTTGTGAAAATGAATGACAAGGACAAGCAAGCCTCACACAATAAGAGATAAGAACAAAGTCAAACAAAAAGGTAAGTCTGAAGTGTTTGATTCACTCGTACTCACTAAACAAATATTTGACTATGAAAAGTTGTCATTAGTGAGCTAATGACTTAAAGAATAGCACTTTAATTCATTAGTAAAGTTATTGTGACAACACACCCAGTGCAGTTAGTTTATAGTCATGCATGACTTTAAGATACCCGTGTTCCACTAGTCTCCCAGGAAGGGAACCAATTGGAGAAAAAAGAGAAAGCAGAGGAGGAGCTTTGCTAAAGGGAGAAAGACATACTGTAGATTAACCCAATAGAAAAGGCTTCTGACATATGTGAATGTCTGATTGTATATGTCATATTTCAGTATTCTGTGATCAAATCTTAAAATCCGATTCATTAAATGTCACTTGTTTTACCTTTTCCCCTGCAACTCCAGGCAAGCCAAGCTCACCACAGTCTCCCTAATAGAAAGAGAGTAGAAAACAAATAAGTTGCTGTCTTTAATTTTACTATTACGCATATGGATATAGGCATATATTCTTTTTACCTTTTGGCCTGGGGGACCAGGAGGACCAGGTTTTCCAGGTCGACCTGGGGGCCCCTGAGTAAAACAGAATAAACAGCAACATAAACAACATTCTAACAAAGGTTTTAAAATGCATGCGATTAATGAGAGGACGATTTCTTACAGGACGCCCAGTGGACCCATTTTGTTCAAGAGGACGAGTGGGGCCAGTTTCAGTGGACTCTAATTCTGATCCATTTCCCCAGTCTGGTCCTGGGGGCCCAGGGGGCCCAGGAAGCCCAGGTGGTCCAGAAGGACAACATAAACCCTGAATAGATGAGAACATACTGAAATATAACTACAAAATACAATTAAAGAGCCAAACATAACATCAGCAGCTGTTGAATTTATTAGGACACAGAATCCAAAATGGTGATAAAAATAAAAAAATAATTAAAACTACTTATTATACATTTGCATAGTAGGGTTGAGCGGGACACAAACTAATGCAGGGTTAGTTGTATCACACATGGTTTAAATACTTCCACATATGATACCATGATGAAACTTGTGTATTTAATAGTTTCCATTTCGACAATATATATAGAAAACGAACTCAGTTACTAACGTAACCTCGGTTCCCTGAGAGTAGGGAATGTGTACTGCGTAGCTATACGCAGTGGGGAAACTCCTTTCCTCAGATTTATTGAAGCCTGTATGTAAAACGCATTGCAAATGCACAGCGAGCACATGGGCTGTGCTGCAGCAACTGCACATCCAATGGCGAAGGCACATCCAAAGCCCGAATTCTCCATTATAGCAGGTTTAAATCGACTGAAGCGACAACTTGCCATGTTTCTATAGTGCGGCAGGCTACGCAATACTCATTCCCTATTCTCAGGGAACCAAGGTTACGTTAGTAACCGAGTGCGTTCCCTTTCGAGAACGGTCACTTCGTATTGTGTAGCTATATGCAGAGGGGGCGCTATGTAAAACGCCGCACCATAGTTGGACCCCTGAGCTCACAGAAACAAGACAGAATTCATATATATATATATATATATATATATATATATATATATATATATATATATATATACTGATAAGACCGGACACCATCGGGTCTGAATCATATATACAGTGAAGTCACTAAGCTCATACCCCGAAATAATATACCAATAGACCGGACACCATCGGTTCTGATTATATATCTATAATCAACATTATAAAGATATAATCAACATGGCAATTAGCAGGCTGAAACACTATTAAATAGTCGGTAAAGTCCAGGAGGGTCGAGCAGGCCTTGGGAGGAGCGAGACTCCCCTCTTCTGGTCAAAGGCCTCCAAGGAAGAGCGGACAGCCTTGGTGGTGGCAGAAGTGACAAGGGCCGAGCAGGAGCGCCTTAACATTAAGGCGGTGTCTCAGAGCCGGCAGGGAGGCTGGATGTCATGGGATGGTGTCACAGACAGGCATTTGTCATGGTCTGATCTGTGAAAGATCCCCCAAGCCAGGCTTAGCTTCCTGATCAGATCCACCTATGACACCCTACCTCGTCCCAGAAACCTCCACCAGTGGTTCGGCACTGAAGAAATTTGCCCCCTTTGCAGTACCAGTAATACAAGCCTCCAGCACATCCTGTCGGGCTGCAAGACAGCATTGTCCCAAGGCCGCTATAGGTTGCGACACAATCTGGTGTTGAGGAAGCTAGCAGAGGTGGCAGAGTCATGTAGACGAGAGGCTAATAGTAGACCTTCCGCACCAACGAGAAGTCCCATCCTGTTTGCAAGGGCTGGAGAAAAAATCAACCACCGTCACCAGAGAGCAACATCTAGAGTCCTCTTATCTGGCGGTGGAACATGAGGGTCGACCTGGGGAGGCAGCTCCAATTCCCCCGGGAGATCGTAGAAACTTTGCTCCGGCCAGACCTGATCATGTGGTCAGAGCCATGCAAGACCATCTTGTTGGTGGAGCTTACTGTCCCATGGGAGGAGAGAATTGAGGCTGCCAACGAGCGGAAGTGTGCCAAGTATGCAGACCTGGTAGAAGACTGTAGAGAGGCTGGCTGGAAAGCCACCACGTGTCCCGTCGAAGTGGGATGCAGGGGCTTCGTTGGGTCCTCAACGGTTCGCCTGCTCCGCGAAATGGGATGTACAGGAGCAGGGTGTCGAAAAGCCATTAAACAACTGGCAGAGGAGGCAGAGAGGGCAGCTTTTGGCTGTGGACAAGGAGGAAGCATAGGGGATGGGGTCCAAGTAACACCTAGGGCATCAGTAGGGGGTGGCACGGAGTGATCCCTGCCATTGCTCCGCCACCAGGAGATGTACTGGGGTTAAAGGAGCGAAACATCCATGACTGGTGGTCCCCAGCTGATGACCCGTTTTATGCCTAAAGAGGTGGAGCACACCTGCACAAAAGGCACCGGTGGAGGTGCATCAGGCAGCAATGCTAGACCTTGTCCAGTCTAATCCTATAGAAAGGACCTTCGCCTGCAGGGAAGGGACCTCCATGTTATAGAACCTCACAAATGTGGAGGGCGAGGACCAACCGGCCGTCACACAAATGTCCTGAATAGGAAACACAGAGGACCACGCCCATGACGAGGCCATGCCTCTAGTCAAATGGGCTCTAGTGCCTATGGGGAAAACCTGACCCACCGAGGCGTATGCCAGAGAGATGGCATCCACTATCCATCTGGACAGCCTCTGCTTTGTGATAGGAGCAACGATACCCGTTGAGGGGCCATACATGTAGAGCCCATAAGTCGGGACGAGGGTGCCAAATCGTTCTGTTCGCCTGTGTGAGGAGATCTCTCATCAGTGGGACAGGCCAAGGGACTTTGTTAATCATCTGAACCAGCTCTGGAAACCACGGTTTGGACTTCCAGAGGGGGGCCAGTAGAAGGACTGGGCATCCCAGTTCCCTGACCCGTTTGATGACCTGGGGGAAACGGAGAGAAATGCATACAAGGGACGACTGGGCCAGGGATGGGCCAGCGCGTCCCTGTTCTTCGAAAAAGAACACTGCGCAGTGAGTGTTGTCTTTTGAGGCAAAAAGGTCGACCTCACCGAAAACACTCCATATCAGACGAACCGTCTGAGGGTTTAGAGACCACTCGCCTAGGGGAGTGTTGTCTCGAGAAAGCATATCCACACCCAGATTCTGAATGCCTGGGATATGTGCTGCTCTCAGAGAGCTCAAGTTGGCTTGCATCCAAATAAGGAGGTCTCTCGCCATGGAGTACAGGTAGCCCGGCCTGAGACAGCCATGGCGATTGATATATGCCACCGCTGACATTTTGTCCGTGCGGACTAAGACGTGGTGTCCTTTGAGGCTCGACAGAAAGGCTTTCGGAGCCAAACAAACTGCTTTAATTTCCAGACAGTTAATTTGTAAGCTCTTCTCCGCGCTCGACCAGAGCCCGGAGACAGACTTTCCCTCATGCAGCGCTCCCCAACCTAGGTTGGAAGTGTCTGTGAAAACCACTTAACTCCTAGAGGCCACCCCCATGGCCACACCCTCACCAATCCTGAGCCCATCAGGGAATCAGGGTCTGTAAACAACCACGATTCACCGCAATGCGAATGCTTCCCGAGCGCCATGCGTGGACTGGCACCCGGTGTTTGAACCAGTGCTGAAGCGGGCGCATATGCAGTAATCCCAGGTACTGGTGATGCAGCTGCCGTGAGATCGAGAAGTTTCGGAAAACTTCACAAACAAAGTGGTGTGCGTGCCTTTGAAGGAGGCTGTCAGCTGTTGTATAGAGAGCACGCGCTCTGGTGTGAGCCGCGCTCTCGTAGTTGTAGACTCTATAACTGTGCCCAGAAAGATCACACTCTGACTGGGGGTTATTTTGCTCTTGGATAAATTGATTTTGAGCCCCAGGCATTCCAAATGGCCGAGGATCAAATGTCTGTGTATCAATAGTTCGGCTCGCGACTTCGCCAGAACTAGCCAGTCGTCGAGATAATTCAGCACGTGCACTCCCTGATATCTCAGGGGAGAAAGCGCTGCGTCCATGCACTTTGTAAATGTACGGGGTGCTAGGGACAGACCGAACGGTAGAACTGTGTATTGATAAGCCTGCCCCTCGAAGGCGAATCTCAAGAATGGCCTGTGATGGGGGGGCTATCTGGATGTGAAAGTACGCGTCTTTCAGATCCACAGTGAAAAAAAAAAACAATCCCCTGGGGAATCTGCACGAGGATTTGTCTGATAGTTAATATTCTAAACGTCCGTCTCATGCACCGTCTCAAGCTGAAAGATTCATTGCACTAATCAGGTTTAGCAGAGATTACTTGGTATGTTTAGTTTCATAAGGAAGGGGAGGGGTTCAAACACCACAAATCAGAAGGCAGAAACCACTGGTATTCAAAAACCTGCCTGGTCACGTGAAATGACCCGCGTCTAACGTGCTTCCAAAGGGCTCTACACCTGGTGGGACGAGCACAGGGCTCGGCAGCAGACAGTATTGAGAATTAACAGAGGTTTAAATGTTGATGAATTATTGTTTAATTTAATTTAAAAATAGTCACCATAATGGTGATAAGTGTTAGCTTTAGTTGTGTGTTTAAAAGGCACAATTGTTACAGCAAAAAAGCAAAGAGTAAAGTGATCCAGTGATGACTGCATATTGAAATTGTCATCAATAAAGATTCAATAAAGAAGTCATGAAAAGAGAAAAATGAAAAGTTCCATGTTGCAATGCATGCTGGGTACCTAATAGTACACCTATACTCAAAACATTTTTAGAATGTGAACTAATGATTTTCAGTAAAGACTACTAATGTAAACTTGATTTGTCTACTGCACCCACTTAAGATTATATGTTAATACAACTCAAAATGTTTAGTTTCAGCTTGTGTAAAAACTAAAGTGGTATAGGGCAATGGGTTTCCACGCGATTTGCGAGTCAAGTCAACTAATTCGGGTTTAGAGTGTAAGGGCTTTGTTCAGATGCCTTAAGTCTAGTATGGGTTTGATGCCGCTGTCTTTCTTTGGTACTAGAAAATAACGGCTGTAAAACCCAGATTGCGCGTAAAACCTTTAGCACGAGGGGAACCAAATCTATTGTTCCTTTTGCTAACAGATTCTGTAATTCGGAGTGAAGCACGTGACACATGCTGCTTCTCACCGAAGTCTCAAGAACCGCCTGAAACTTTGGAGGTCTGCGAGCAAACTGGAGCGAGTAGCCTCGCTTTATTGTGTTTACAACCCAACTCGACACACCGGGAATGGCTTGCCAGGCCAGAGCTGTTGTGGCTAGGGTTTGACACATATTCGGGGATGGGCCTCCTAACACAGGGGAACCAGATACCCTTAAAAAATGTCTCATAGCTGAGACGACTTCTGTGCTTCCGTGAACCTCCCTGAGAAGCCCTTCACCGCCGGGCCGAAGAGACCGGAGCTGGAGATGGGCACGTCAAGGAAAACAGTCCTGTTTGCCTCCTTAATCTCAGTGAGATTGAGCCACAGGTGGCGCTTGAGCACTACCAGGCTAGCCATGCTCCTCCCAATAGCCTGCGCAGTAGCGAAGCTAAGTCCGTGGCGCTCCTGAGATCGCGGAAGGCCTCAGTCTCCGGGCCAGTCTTGTCCATCGACTGGAGGAGTTTGGCCCGGTACACCTGCAGCACGGCCATCGTGTGCAGGGCCAAAGCAGCTTGGCCAGAGGCAGCAAAAGCGCGTCCAGCGAGAGCTGAGGTGTTCTGGCACGGCTTGCTTGGGTGAGTAGCTCTAGCTTTCCAGCTAGCAGCGGTGTTCTGGCAGAGGTGAGCGGCCATGGCCTCTTCGAGGGGCGGCAGCGACTCGTAGCTCTTCTCTGGCGCGCCGTCCACAGAGGAGAGCGTTGTGGACATGGAGGAGCTTGTGCGTGCGTCACGTCTTGGTGAATTCCTGGTGAACTTCGGGGAAGAACGGTGCAGGTCTGTGGCGAGGGGCCTGCTGGCGCCCCAGCAAAAACCAGCCGTCTAGCCGACTTCGAGGGGGTTCCTCAGGCGAGGACCACTCGTGCCCGAGGTCCGCGACAGCCACGGTGAGGATCCTCAGCATCTCCGCATCAGAGTTGGTTCTGGTAGCTGAAACGCTGGCACCCGACGGAGAGACGAAGGTGGGGTCACTCCCTGTTTCACCGGAAAATGTCATCTGAACAAGTAAGTAACATCCACTTTTGTTCTGACCAACTAGGGGGGAAAAAGCATTGCAGGAAGTCGCGCTGATTAAATCTAACGATCGCTTATCTAATCACGTCAAACCGTGCAAATTATATTTTGTTCTCAAATTGTTAATGTAAACAACATCAGCATTGCGTGACTACATTTAATCCCCTCCAGATATTTATCCCTGTTTTCGCATTGGGCCCGGTTGCAGTCTCTTTTTTTCAGCAGCCACTCCGAAGTCCAAAGTCTTTTGCATTTTACAACGGGTGAATCAGTTGTCACTGGTGACTTTCGTTTTAACCTTTCTGGATCCGCCATCAAATTAATACGTTTAATTATATCAAGTGCTGTGAGAAAAGGCTCTCCACCTCCAACATCCTCACACGCAAAATAGCCTACTAGCCAACACACCTTCTTTATGTGTACAGATGTGACATTATGATGTAAAGACATGTTCGAATTTCCTGCGGAAATCCACCAGTACCACTGGAATTAAAAGCTGTATATATATTGTATTTAGCAGTTTAGATATCTAACTAATTCACTAACTAGCAGAAGATGCTAACCAGGTTTAAATTCCAGTGCCCCGCTATTAAAACTATGCTATTCTACAGTTACCGATATAATTGGCATAATTAACTTTTATGAATTTCTGTTGAGAAACCATGGGGAAAAATGGGAATAAAGGCTGAAAGGAAGAACCTGAACATTTAGAAAATATTATTTCAAGAAATGTACAGCATTTGTACTGGCTTGTCTAATTATCTCCTTTTCTGTGAGAGCTGTGAGTGGAGGGAGGGGAGTGTTTTGTTCAGCTCTGTTTTTCTGAATGTCTGAATAAGTTTGCCTGTATTGTTTTCACTAATGCTGTATAGCTGTGTTTTGCATTGTTGAATGTCAAACTCCAAAATGATTTAATTTTAAAATTCTAAAACATTTCTAAATTTCAATTAAAAGATTAATTGTCTTTTAATTACATATATTTTAGTTTTTCATGTATAATTTATTAGATCAGGTAACATGTCAAGCTGTCATATGGTCGTGATACAATGTGCCCTTCACATGTTACAATGTGCCCCACCTATCACCTATATCTCAATAAAGAAAAAATTATACACTGTATTAACGAAACAAAGCCACATATTTGTACCAGACATATGTGAAATGAATGTGGAAAAAAATAAATACTCTGAATCCTAAGTAGATTTACACAAATATTAGAAGGGTTTATATTAGAACGCAAATATTAGAAGGGTTTATATTAGAAGGGTTTAATGTCCGAAAGCCTATAATATCTTTTTGCCATCATGGTTAGAATATGATCTGAGACAAATTTGAAGACATGTACCTTAACTATACCATAACTAGTACTACTTCTACTACTATTGATAATAATATCTATTTATAATATCCAATAATATCTAGGGTTAGATTAGCTGATTGCTAAAACATACCTGCAATCCAGAACCCTCCATATCCCCAAATGTCTAAAGAGAAAACATTACAGTATAAAACACATTTGTTTTAGCTCATTCATGGGGTGTCATGGTATTCTGTGTAATAACATGTTTGCTAATTTTCAGTAAAAGGAAACTCAAGAAAACAAAGCTTTACAAAAAAAAATACAAATAGGCTACAAAAAAAGGCTGTAATTAAATACAGCTTTAATTGCGTAATGGTCAGACTCTGATGTTGAATGACAAAATAACCTTATAATATATATACTGCATACACTAGGTTTAGTACATAAGTACATAGTGGATATGCCTAATTTTGGAAACAACTCAGCTCTTTGGTTCAGAAGACAGCTTTTTCATGAATTGTGCAAATGTGTGAACTGTTGTTTTTTTAATAAAAGACTCGGAGCACTTATATCTAAAAACGCACTGAAAAAATATTGCTCACACTTTACTGCGTGTTCAACAACATGTACAACTCTTCTTCTGTGGAAAATAACCAGAATACAAACATATGCTTAGAGCTCCACCTTGTGGTTATATTATAAACCTTAAAGGAGAAATTCACATATGAGACAGCTTGATAACTTAAACAGCTTTAACTGAAATACACACACGTTTAATATACATATTCTGGTAAGAGTGTATTTTTCCAACAAAGCATTCAATGGATCATTCGGTTGTATCCACATTTTAAGTCCAAGCACACAGACCTACAATAGCAGTAATCATACTCACAGTCCTGTCTGAAATTGAGGGTCCAGGAGGTCCAGGCGGCCCAGGTTGACCTCTAGGGCCTTGATGTCCTTCCCCTTTCTGTCCCTACAGACACAAAAAAGAGATTTTTTTTATTGGTCCAGACTGCAAGTGAGACTAATAGACTGCAGTGAAAAACTAATAGTTGTATTGGTTTTATTTGTTCAGTCATGTTTTACCAAAATTCTGGTCAACAATGTTTGTCGTCAAAGATTATTGACTAATTGTGTCTCAATGTATGCATGTAATAGAGATATTATAAATGTCATTACTTTTTGTTAAACTGTCCACCACAGACCCACATAGTTTGCACTCTTCTGCTTTAAGTTATAATGTGTAATAAGGTTACTACAAAATAATTAATAAAAATGAATAATAATAAAAAAATTCTGATTTTTGCAAACCACCTTTTGCCCTTCAGGTCCTTTAGAACCAGGTAGTCCTTGAAAACCTCGAGGTCCTTCAGAGCCCTGAATAGTTAGACCAAAGGAGAATGATTAATAAATACAGTCTTAGTATATATTCAAACACAGGCCTGATAAATTTGTCCAGAAAACTCACAAGTTTGCCCTTCTCTCCTGGTTTACCCTATAAAACATAAAAAAAATGTTTAGACTGTGTTCTTAAACTATCAATTGTATTGTGTTTTTAACAGACACTGACAGTCAACTATTATTAATTTTAAAATTAATTCGATGTCAAAGGAAGTTTGTTACTCACTGGCTCCCCCTTTGAGCCCTTTGGACCCACTGGGCCCTGTTGACCAGATGGGCCCATTGGACCCTGCACCCTCTCCACCCTTTTGTCCCCCAATCCTATCAATTCTGTTACTGGACCCTGGGGCCCAGGCGGTCCAGGTGGTCCAGGTGGTCCTGGAGGCCCACAATCACCTTTGAAGCCAGGATGTCCAGACCCAACACTAGCCTATACAGAGAGATGGGCATCAGTGTTGTGTTCATCAGCCTAACTGCAATCTGACAGTAGTAGTAGTAAAATAGCTTTGTAATGCTATGTCAGCATCTGAGGCCATCTTCATGGCAAAAACTGAGTTTCAAAAATACAAGAGCTGCATAAATAGTATAAAAATAAAAAACCAAACAAAACAGCAGGAAATATTATACAAGATGTTTTACATTAACATATGGTAAAAATTCGAAAACCTTTTCTGGTAAAATCTGGTAAAAAAAAGTGAGTTTACCACATAAAAATGTTGTCTACTTGCATTACAAGTGAGACAGTCCAATAAAATATAATAAATATGTTTCATGGAAAGGGAGGTCTTGCAGAATATACATAGAGTTGGTTCCCTTTCAGTCGAGAACGTCAGACGTAGTCGACGTCGACTGAATGGGGATCACGCTAGGGAGCCAATCGTCTTCGATTACTATTGAACGAGTCAATGGAATTGGCGTGCATTACCCGCATCACACACTCCACCCCCGCAGCGCGGGTACAAATACGGAAGTAGATGCACGCACCAGTTGCCTTTCGCTTCGGAGCCGATCGTTTGATGTCTCTGAAGATTGCTGTTGTTTACAACGAGCGAGTGTGTAGGTGTTCTTCCGGAAGACTCTCCCATTGCTGGTGGTATCTACAGCGCAAGCGCAGCGGTGGTCACGAGCTTTTGAGCTCTCAACTGCTGTTTTAACAGCAACAAATTTGTTTGTGTGTTTATTGACGGCTGGTTAGAGGGCTTAAAAGTGAGTGCTTCACTGTTTCAGTTTTCTGTTCAGTGTTGCCGCGATCATTCCCCTGTGTGCTCCAGCACTGGTGATGGGTCCTATTTCCTGAAAGAGCAACACGGGTGCGTTTGCTTCTTTTTCAAGATGTCATTCCACCCGTGCGTTTCAGGATGCGGTCGTTCTCGGTTCCTCTAAGACGGTCACAATTGTGTTATCACGTGTTTGGGCTTACAGCACACTTAAGCAGTTTTTGTGGATGGTTTATGTTCCCATTGCGGGAATATAAATGTTGCTGTGTTGAGATTTAGACTCGCCTTCGTCTGCGAAGCGCGAGTCCCCATTACCGTGCCCCACACTATGGGTACCGCGTGGGATGGATGATAGGAGGATAGTGTTTGATGTCTCGCCCGATAACCATTCCCTGTGGGCTCCTCACTCCTTCCTTCCACCGCAGCCGTTGGAGTCCCCTGTGGAGCGTGCTGGTCCATCTGCAATGGGTGGGCCAGTCGTTTCACCCGGGGCTCCCCCAGAGGACAGGAAGCTGATTGCAGCATCGGAGGGTGAGCTGGCCTCTGGAGATGATGACTTGACTGCGTTTATCTTCCTCTGGGAGCATTACATTGCCCGAGCTGGATCCAGAATGGTCAGCTATGCTGAAACGGGCTGCCAGGCTCGAGTGGAACTCTCCACCGTGTCCTGTTCAGTCTCGGTTGGATGATTGGTATCTCGGGGCGGGCCGTGCTGGTTCTCAGCCCGCCGCCCCAGTACCCTTCTTTTCCGAAATGCATGGAGAGCTTACTAGGTCTTGGATGGCACCTTATTACTGCTGAAAACTGACTGAGTGGTTCATCCCCCCTTGCTACCCTTGATGGAGGAGCGGTGAAGGGTTATGAGGCTATCCCTCCAGTGGGGCGGTCTGTCACTACACAGGTGAACCTGTGTCTGGCTGCCGCTGCTTTTGGGGGGAACCTTGTCTCCCCCCTAAGGCCTGTGAGTGTTCGTCTGACGGGCAGGAGTTACAAAACCTGCGGGCAAACCGCATACTCTTTGCGTGCCATGATGTTGCTACAGGTCTATCAGGCCAGGGCACTCATGGACATGCACGGGGTAGACCAGACCGTGCGCTCAAAGGTGAGCACCGCACTGCATCCGACCTCGCCCTCCGGGGCATGAGTGTCGTGGCATGCGCGATCGGTCTGATGATTTCCACATAAGTGGTTCTGGAGCGCCATTGTTGGCTCAGCCTGGTTGATATGGCGGATGCGGAAAAGGTTTGTTCCTGGTCTCCCCAATTTCCCAGGTTGGCCTGGTCAGTGACGTGACAGTGAACTGCACCCAACAGTTCTCTGCCGCCCAAGTGCAGACGGAGGCCATCCGGCACATCCTGCACCGCCACCGGTGACAGTTCCGCCGTCTGCTCGTCGCTGAGGGCGTTCCCCTGTTGCCGCTCTCGCTGGGCCTCCGCAGCAGCCTCCACCTAGGCCACGGTAGGGATGCCCAGCCCACTCCAGGCGCTGCCAAGCCTGGTGGCAAGCGACAGCGTAAGCATTCCTGAGCGGCCCGCTTAAGGGATGGAGGAGGATGCTCTTGGAGTTGGTCACTCCCTTCCTCCGGGTGAGGTCCGGGTGGAGTCTTTGTTGGTGTGTGTGTCTGTTCCACCGCTTGTTCCCAAAAAAGAGCGGAGTAAGCGGTACCCACACTTCAAAGAAAGAGCAAATTCCTCTGTTCCAGGGTCCCAAGAGGGCAAGTCTGGTGGTGTGTGACCCTGCAAAGCCTTGTACCCCTCAGCCCCCTCTTGTTCGCCAGCACGGCAGCTGGGGGCGGTTTGAGGACCCGGTCATCCGCCTTCTCACGCATCCCTGGCCGTCTCTAGAGACAGAAAACAGACCACACAATCGCACATCTGTATAAAAGTGAAATCAACGCATATTGACCTTGTGGGTTTTTGTGAGAGGAATTTGATTTTGAGATAGCGGATTTTTGGTGATATAGTGACATTTATAGTGCGATTTGTTTAGTTATATTTAGGCTTACATTTAAATTTACACAACATATTGCCTGATAGGCACAGAGTATACATATAGTGACACATTAATAGATACATAAATATATATAGACAGCTAGATTAATAGATAGATACATATATAGATAGATTAAAGATAGGATACATATATAAATACATAGATTATAGATACATTTATAGATATATATCTATCTAAATACATAGATTATAGAAACACATTATATATACATATCTAATTACATAGATAGATTAGATATATATATCTAGATAGATTTGGATAGATAGATAAAAGGAGGCTCCCCAGAAGAGATGCCGTACATCTGTGGTGTGGGAGCATTTCCATTTAGAAACCCCAAATAAAGTGTGTATTGTGATCGCCAGCTCGCCTACTGCAACAATACATCATCCATGATGCACCATTTGAGGAGCACTCATCCTGCCATTTTGCAGGGTGCAGAGGATGGCATTCCCCCTGTACCTAGGCCTGCTACTGACACTGCTGGGCCATCTAAGCAAGGTATGCATTGTTTGAAATATAATTATAATTGAAATATAATTACAAACTTTTGGGACCAATCACAACTGCCAATCATGTTAAAAATAGCTTCAATGTGAATATAGTATAATATAATATTGTGTGAATATACATTTTATAGATCTACACATGAGTACACAATATACTGCCAGTGACAACATCATTTTGGTTTTCTTAATTGTTGTAGTTCTACATTCCATTACATTTTTCTCTGCACACTGAGCATAAACGTTCATAACCTAAATTTGTTTAGAAATGTTTCCAAATAATGAACCAGTATGCTACTTTTAATAGCTGTGCACTATTTGAAGCTGTATTTTTTCAATGTATTTGTCTGAAAATTTGTTATATCTTCTCTTTTAAAAGGCAGACAGAGGGAATTGGATGAGGGTCTTCTAAACATGGTGGTGAAGGATCTGCAGCTCTTCACCATCGTGGAGGATCTGCAGCTGTTCACCATCGTGGAGGATGAGGGATTCAGGGCCTTTGTGAAAAAGCTTGATCCAAGCTATGTCCTCCCATCCCGGAAGGTGCTTAAAGCAATGGTCAGCGAAAGGTACGACAAAGCCAAGGAGAAGACAATGGAGGACCTACAAAAGGCCGAATTTGTTAGCCTTACGGCTGACATGTGGTCCTCCAGCAATATGGACGGATATCTTGGTGTGACTTGCCATTACATAACACCAGAGGCAAAAATGGCAACTGTTGTACTGGGTGTAAGGAGGTTTTACCAAACCCACACAGCCCAGCATCTCATGGAGGCTAAAGCCTTGGCTGAGTGGGTAATAACCTCCAAAGTTCAGTGCATGGTGACTGATAACGCATCCAACATGGTCCTAAGCACCCATTTACTACACCTTCCCCGTGTCCCATGTTTTGCTCATAATTTAAATTTGATTGTGACAAAGGCCCTAGATGAAACCCCAGTCCTCAATGAAATACGCCAGAAGGGCAGAAAGATAGTGGGGTTGTTCAGATCCAGCTGCAAAGCAAAGGACAAGCTCATGGAGATGCAGGGCTTGATGGGAAGACCAACTCTAAAACTGATACAGGAGGTTGAGACGAGATGGAACAGCACATTCGACATGCTGCAACGCTTGTATGATCAACGTGAACCAGTGGCTGCTGCACTTTCCAACTTAAACAATGATACTGCTCCCCTGACAAGTCTTGAGTATGACATTATTCCACAATCATTGTCACTACTGGAACCATTCAAACTCGCAACAACAGAGATGTTAGAGGAAAAGAGTGTGTCTGCTTCAAAGCTAATACCACTGTACAGGATGTTGCAGCACAAGCTTGCACAGAAAAAAGGAAATGCAACGCAGGAAAAACTGTACAATTAGGTAGGACACAATGACCATACTACCCATGTAATTGGCCATAACAGTCATATTATTGTCATTATTATATTTTTTTTCTCTCCTGTTTTGGCTCATAGGCTCACATCTGCAAGAAGGTCTGCAGTCCAGATGTGGAGGTTATAAGAGTTTTAGAGCCTTGGCACTGGCTACACTGCTGGACCCAAGGTTAAAAAATATATGGCATTTGGAAATGCTGCCAAAGCCCAGGACGCTGAAAAGCACATGACACTGGAGTGTGCTTCACTGATGCGTTCAAACACAAATCCTGGTTAGCAGTTTCAGTCTGTGTTATGTTATGTAATCTGATTCATGTAATATATACTTCATATATGCCGTCAGTTTAGCATTTGTTACTAATTGCTGGTTTCATTTTTATTCAGAGCCAGAAATGTCAACATCAGACCCATCACCATCAACATCAACACCAACATCAACACCAGTAGAAACACAGGACAGTTTATCGGAACTTTTTGATACTCGTATCCATCAAACCCAGATGATACACAATGCTACAGCTGATGCCACAGTGGAAGTGAAAAAATACATCAACGATGCGTATTTGCCCAGAACTCATGATCCACTAACTTACTGGAAAGAGAGAGCAGTAATCTTTCCTCATTTGTATGTCCTAGCTAAAAAATATCTTTGCATGCCAGCAACAAGTCTCCCTTGTGAGAGGATTTTTTCAAAGGCTGGAGAAATTATCTGTAAAAAACAGTAGGCTAAGTCCTTCCACAGCAGAGAAATTAATATTTTTGAATAAAAATATGTAATAACAGTGAGTCATTGTGGCTTGATTTATTTTATTAATATTCATTTTGCAGGACCAAAATAACATTATGCACAGTGAGGAGCCTAGGTTACAAGATTCACATAGAAAAGTACAAAACAACAAATTTTCATGGCTCGTCAAGGTTGTTTCAGATCAACACCTGCAAGTGACCACTAGGTGTCACCGTTGAGACAGGTGTCGGATTGATTCGAAGCCTCGAAACAATATGGACCATTTGCTTCAAATGTTTCATTGCTTCACGAAGCCTCGATCTGCCCACCACTAGTATTTCCATACTGGATAAGCCAGCTTTTGCCCCCGCCCTCCAAGGGAGCAGCGCGGCTACTTACTATGCAGCGCTCTGGCTAAGCACATTATTATGCTTATTTTGCATTATTGTTATTATAATAAATATTATTATTATTATTATTATTATGCAGAGCTCAGTGCTCTTGTTTTTTTAATCAAGTGATCATGTGCGCTGATACAATGTTCTCTTGTGGCTCGCGCACACTGAAGGAGGGAACGGAGGACGTAGTCCCCTTGCCACTACTGCTAGACCACCGCTGACTCTGGGGGCCGATCGGCTCCTCAGCGAAAAAGCAACTGGTGCGTGCATCCACCTCCGTATTTATACCCGTGCTGCGGGGGCGTAGTGTGTGATGCGAGTCACGCACGCCAATTCCATTGGCTCGTTCAATAGTAATCGAAGACGATTGGCTCCCTTGCGTGATCCCCATTCAGTGAACGTCGACTACGTCCTCCGTTCCCTCCTTCAGGGAACGGTGGGTTGCATACGCAACCAGGACATTCTTTCCCTTTAAGAAGAAAAAAGTCAATCTTGTGTGACCTACAGTATGCGACATCTATGAACACCACTTGATCAAATCTCGTTTTAAAGGAGATTAAAAGTCTGTTGGGGATTTCAGGATGGATTTCTGAAATTTGACAGTCAACATCTATTTGCTGCCCTGATAAAGGGTGTGTGTGTGTACCACTAAAATAGACCTTGTTTACCTTCATTTCTTTCACTTCACGATCACCCTGGGGAAGCAAAAAAGACATGATTGGGGAAAAAAAACTGTTGCGTCACACCGGATTAGGACACAGGGTAAAGGAAATTAATGTATGATTTACCATGCAAATTGCATATCCTCACCCAACTAAAAATATACAGTATTAAAAAGTCTATTTACTTGCCTTTTTACTTGAACGGTTTCTATTTTCGAATTTAGGGTATTCTCTCTGTAAGCATCATCTTAATGCGGCAATCAATTCATGAGTTAACACTTATAAAAAATCAGATGGACTGCTATCCGAGGGGAGGGCTCCGAGCCCGGAATTTGGCCCGAACTCAGAGTAATCTGATGCAGCTCACAGCATCAGACGGGTGAGCAAAGCGTCAAACAGGGTTCACATGATTTTTTAAATGCCTGACTGGGAGGGCCCACACAACATCTGACAGGAGCCTGCAGGTGCCATGTGTAGAGGGGACGTTTGGAATTGGGCCTGGTTGTTCGACTGTGAGGGCTCTCACAGCATCCAATGGGAACTTTCACAGAATGCTCATAGCATTGGAGAGGTAAGCCCTGCCTGCAGTCAAACAGAGACACTCATTGCGTTCAGTTGGGAGAGCTCAACCAGTGCTTCGAAGGGTCAGGGTGAAACTTTTAAGACTTAGCCCCGACTGCATTCCAACAGGGGAGCCCAGTAGCCTCTTTATGTTGGAATTGGGGGTGCGAATATGGCTGGCATGGGTATTCGTTTTGAGTGAGTGCGAAACAAGCTAGAGAGGAATGACGAAGAGGGTGCACAGGTCATGCAAATGTAAAATAGCTAATCATGAATTTGACAAGCCTGATGTGGAAGCGGTTGAACACCTCTTGAACACTTCTGATGACTGGCGACTGAATTTTTTTTTTCTTTTCTGGGAGAGATACGGGAAAACTGGGATGAGGGAATGTCGCTTCTGCGGCAGTGACATATCGAAGATTTGGTGAGTGGCAGACCTGGTGAGACGGAGGAGGAGGTCCATCCCATGCTGGATGGAAAGCTTGTGGCAATGCAATATAAGCTGCAGGGAATGAGGTGAGATATCCTGCTATTACCAATGGAAGGAGGCCAGCAAGTGGATTTCATTAGTCTGCAATTTGAATTTAAGTCCTACTATGTGTTGTACTTTAATCCTTAGGGTTCGACAAACGCGCCGATTTGCTTGATTTCTCACATAGTAGCAAAATAGACTTAAAATACTCTGTAATTTATGGTCATACAGATAAAACAAATATGAAAAAAGAAAATGTAAAAGGTCTACTTACAATCAAACCAAAACATTGTGCTTTTTGTAAAATAAAGAAAATAAACAGGGTGTGCTTTCTGTCTCTCCATCTCCGTGAACTTTTTTTTCTGGAGCATGTCTCTAAACTGAAACAAAACTCAGCAAATACTTGTCACACAGACATAGGCAATATATCTTTATAAACATTTAAGTGTCTACTTTTAAATCTAATTCAAAATGAAAACAAATTTTCTCTGTTTAAGTAAACCGTATGAAACCAATGAGAGGTACGATTTCTCAAGCATTATGTCTGATGTGACCACACCCAGGCGCACACAAGCGATTCACATGCTAATCGTCCTCGTGGAGGAAAGCGAACCCTCATCAGCACCTAAAAACAAAGCATCAAACTTCATCATTCCTCTGCTTTTCATCGATTTTGAAAGACACGGTGTGAGTTTACCTTGGATTTACCACAGAAGAAGAACGTGATTTGAAGATTAGAAAGATTTTTTAGTTAGTGTTATTGTTGCATAAACTTAACATTTTACTAGTTGAACTGATGCCAGACTAAAATGTATGTAATCGACGAAAACATGTTGAATTATGAAATATATATAGGTAAGCAACCTTTAAATGTTAAATAAATATACATGTACGACACTAGGATGTTTTTATGCTCTATAATATAAAACACTGACTGCATGATATAAAAGTAGGATAGTATGAGCGTTTACAATAACATGATGCATATTATAATGTTTAGACCAGTGTTTACTATGGAATACTGTGTTTGTGCATATCTGCTCAAACGGGGATGTTTATAATGTAGTAACAATAATGTTTCATAGTGAGGAGCTACTGAAGGGGTGGATTCTGGAATGCACTGCTGCTTCAATGGATATGTAATGAGTGATTATAATCAAGGTATTAATCAATATGTTTCCTTCTAAATATCAAATGAGTTGAATGACTTCTCTGGAGATTTTTCTTTGTTATTGTCACAGGTGTGGTGCGGGTGAAGAAAGGCAAAGGCACAAAGCTCCAATTCAAACTTTTACTATAATAAACTAACACAAACTGGTGCAGGTAGACAGGCAGAAGGGTAACACTCACAATACAAGGTAACATTTACAAGGACCGTCAAGCACAGACTGAACAGAGGCAAACTAAATACAAGAACAAATCAAACAAAACAAGGTGAAGACAGGTGACAGATGATTAAGACGAGGAACAGGTGGGTAATGAGGGAGTGAGTTGAGGTGTGGAGACAAGGAGGATTCTAGGTAGTGTAGTGCGGACGAAGACAGACAGGTGCAGACGAGGACTGTGACAGTTATAGAAGTTACCAGTGTGATTACTGAAATGTTCTTTTCATGTAGTCTATAATGTCTGTGTTTGATATCTGAATGCAGTAACAGTGCTTGCTTATTTAACCCAGCTTCCGGAAATGAAATATGGACTTGTTTTGTGTAGTACATATAGGGGTCATTGAAGACAATAGTTTAAGAGACCATTTCTTTGTTAAAGCCTTACTCTAAAGTGTAGCTCTCTTTGAGAGAAAGAACGAATTATCTTGATGTTTTGAGAGGACTCTCCTGTTTACAGTTAGAGCCTGGCCAAATCCAACCTTGGAAAAACCTTATCAGTGTGTTTGTTAGTCTTCTTGGTTAAAGGTTAAGGAACTACTGGCATTCTTGGAAATTGACTGAGTTGTTGTTCTGGACATGCTGGCTCCCAGCAACCCAACACAGCTGATCTCCCACATTACCCAGCTGGGTCTTGCTGTGAATTTCAGCAAGAGCTGGCTAACTCCAAGTCAGTTCTTGGGGTTCATAGCTGTCATGCTGGACTCACAATTAATGAAAACCTCGCCATCAGTACAGCAGGAGGACAATATACTGCACCTTTTCACTGGTTACGAAGGTAGGCCAGACTTCCATTCAGGTGCGTCCTCAGGCTCATGGGTAGGCTATGTTGGCGGCAGCTTGTACTGTGAAACCATTGGGCCTCCTTTCATCTAACAATATGCTCTGGGCTTTAACCAGAACCTGTCTATGATATAAATCTGCCATAATCATCTGCTTCCTCCCCGTTATTTTATTTCCCTGATTTGCAATCCTCTCAATACAAATTCTTATTTTTCACATTCAGAGAATTAAACCAGCACAACAATGAAAAGTATAATAGAGACTCAATATAGGATCTGTAGAACATACACATCAATGTTTTATCCACATTAAATTACCTTAGTTTCCGCAAACAATACAATCGCTGCTGCCCCCTCTTACACAAAGCATCAGTATTTGGGGAAAAAGTACATTTCTTATCCAAGACAGTACCCAAATACTTGTACCGTTTAACACTCTGATTACTCGCTCCATAAATACTTGTTTGCTTATCCTGAATAGATTTCCTCCACAAGCTAAAATCAATAGTCATCTCCTTAGTTTTCAGAACATTAAGTTTTAAAAAAAAGCATTCTGACACCAGACAATCAAATCATCAACCACAGGATCATGGATATCCTCCTCACTCAATAGGCTAACAATTATAGAATCATCAGCAAATTTAATGATATACCTATTACTAAAACTACTCTTACAATCATTTGAGTAAAACCCCCTATATTATCAGGCCCAGATGCCTTCCTGATTTTACATTGTATAAAAACTGTTATCACATCCCCAACATCAAAAGGGACACAAACATTCTCTCCGTTTATCTTACATTAATTTTTCAAATCCTCAATTTCCTGTTTAAAATCATAGGTATCAAATCATCAAAGTAAAAATACTGTGAATCCGTTCAGACTAATTCTATTATTTATTTTCCTTCTATCATGACCTGTAATTAAATGCATCCCCTCCCAAACAGAACCTAAGTTTCCCATTTTAAATTATAAAATTTTTCAAAGATCTTCCTTATCTTACTTGCTTTAGCCCTCTTAATTTCACCCGTAATTTCTCTTTTTAGCATATATTGCTCTACAGTATTTCCCTCTTTAAAAGCCCTATTTCTTTTTGACAGAAGAATCTTGATTGATTTTGTAACCCACAGTTTGCTGTTTGAAAATTTCCTTAACGATTTCACAGGTATTAATATATCCTCACAAAAGTCACATAACTACAAATTACATATGTTACTTGATCCAGAGCCCATAAAAACAGTCCAATCTGTACAATCCAGACACCCTTTTAAACGTAATGTAGCATCTTCAGACCAGTCTTTCATCTTGATTAACTGTGCCTTCTCACGTTTCAGAACAGTTTTATATATAGGGACAAGTAAAATCATATTATGATCTGAAGTTCCCAAAGGTGGTTTACCAAATAACTTATAAGCTCCTTTATCGATCCATAACACAAATCTAAAATTGAATCCTTATATGTTGGGCACGTTACATACTGATTAAAGTGGCCTAGTGATTTCTCCAATGTACACTTATTAAAATCTCCCCAAAATCCCAGTTCATGAACACGCATTCAATCTCCCCTACCACATTATCCTCATTTGCTCGGGGGTGGATGTAAACAACCTCGACAAACAGCTGAGGAAACTCCCGGGGTAAGTACTGAGGCCTTAATGCCACAGTCAGTAACTCAATGTTTTTCGTGCACACTCTCCTTAACGGACACAGATTTTCACCAGTTTTCTCAAATATACAAACGTACCCCACCTCCTTGCGCTTTACCGGTTAGCATCGCATCCCGGCCCATGTGAATGGGCACTCCGAAATCATCTAGTCGTAGGCTCAAATCCGAATCCCCTTCGGAGAGCCAAGTCTCTTTGAGCGCCATCACACAAACGTTCCTGAAGTCATGCTGGAATTTCACCATAGCTTGAAGCTCATCTGTTTTCCGTAGAGACTGCACATTCGTTAAAATAATTGTAGGGAGGAAGAGGAATTTTAGAAAGAATTTGGTTTTTCATTTTTTGATGAACACCTCCTTTTCATCCTCTCTTCCGAATTTTAAACGTTGAATCCTTTTGTCCAGAGCGATTTTGCTTAATCATCTGTAAATCATTCAAGCTGATGGTTCCATAGGAGGGTTAATGCTAAAGCTCTGTATGCCATTAATTATTGAGCAAGAACCCCATAAGAAACCATACCGCCAAAGATAAATTGTGTTACCCAAGTGACCTGCCAAAGTGGTTTCGTCTTAAATATACATACATTTTAGTCTAGGACCAGTTTAACTAGTAGCTACAATCTGATGTTTATGCAACAATTTACTATTATGAGTGAAAATTTCTTACCTTAAAAATCGTTCTCACCTTCAGATTGCGTTCTTCTAATTCTTCTGAAGTAAATCCAAGTTAAACAGCACAAACAAAACGTTTCCTCCAAACTCGACGAAAAGCAGAGGAGTACTGAAGTCTCTGAGTCTTTGTTTTTGAGGTAATGAGGGCGTTTACAGGTTTCAAGTATTAATTCCAGTAGAAATGAGCGGCGGCCTCAAAATGCTCTCATAATGAGAGGAAGCCTAGCTGTTAACACAGTTTACATCTAGAATGAGCGGTGGCACACCCTGTTAATTCACAAAAAAGGAAAGGCCATCACATAGCCTACTCATACATGAAGCCCATATAACTGGTGCTTCTCTCTATCATTCTATCCACCTAACAGGGGGACTTTATGGCCCTAATAATACCAGACCTTACCTTATACCACTCACACGACCCCATAACTCTACAGAGGGAACAATGGTCTGTAGAGAAATACATTTTAGTGTCAGTTACACACAAAACTGAAATTAAGACCTACTCAGCTCACCTGGGGCGTGCAAAGTGCAGACTCACCACACAGTTTTCTATGAACCTGGGGTCTACCGCCATTACATGCCTGAAAGAGGCACTCTCACTAACCAAGCCAAGGCGGGCCATCAGAATATCATATATTCCACTCATCCCAGCCTCAGGCCTGATGTAAGAAGCGCCTGGGGAGTCGTTCAAGTTCAAGTTCAAGTCTTTATTTGCCAAAACGACGCAAATCGCCTGGAATTCATTTTAGTGATTTGGCTCACTCAAGACAGTACAAGACAGTATTGGACCAAAATTACAACACATCATCATACATGACATATACAATAAAAACAAAACAAAATCAAAAGACAAATACTTGGGTTGCTACCAATGGGTAAATAAATAATCAAATAAATAAATAAATCAGATAAAATGCTAATGCATTTAGTGATACTTAGGAGAAGGACCTAATTGCTTAAGCAGAGCAGATAAAGATTGTTGGTGTAAATTGAGGGACCTCACAGCCTGTGGATAAGTGCTATTTGAAAAACGGGTGGTTCGGGATCTGATGCTTCTTAGCCTTCTACCTGATGGTAGAGGGATTAAAAGGGAGTTAGCGGGTTGCAAAGAATCTTTAAGTATTTTCAGTCCAGTTTTAAGTAGACAGGTGTTGTAAATGTCACAGATCTTAGGGAGGTCCAACCCAATTATCCTTGACGCTGTCCTAACTACCCTGTTCAGCGCATATTTATCCTCTGCTGAGCAATTACCCCACCATACAGTGATGGAGAAAGTAAGTGTGCTTCTCCACCCAATCCACAGTTTTGTCCTAGATGGCCAGGGGCTGGAGCGACATACTATTTTTATTACTAAAATCAACAACCATCTCCTTGGTTTTGGAGATGTTAAGGGACAAGTTGTTAATTAAGCACCACTCAGCCATCAAGGACACTTCTTTTCTGTAAGCCGTTTCATCTTCATTGGTGATGAGGCCCACCACAGTGGTATCATCAGCAAATTTAAAAATCCTGACTGAATCATGGTGAGAAAAACAGTCATTGGTATAAAATGAATACAAAAGGGGAGACAGAACACACCCTCTTGCCAATGCTGGTGGACATTGATTTTGACAAGAGGTTATTAACTTTAACCACTTGTGATATGTCAGTTAAAAAATCAAGGATCCACTTACATAAGGACTCTTTAACACCCAACCCCAGGAGTTTGTCACACAGTCTCTTTGGTATAATATTGTTAAAAGCAGAACTAAAATCTCAATAAATAGTACCCGTGCATATGTGGCTGTCCCTTCCAAATGTTGAAGAATGTTATGGATGCAAAGAGAAACAGCATCTTCAACAGACCTGTTCTCCCTACATGCAAATCGGAAAGGATCAAGAGATGTAGTTGTGAGATGATTGGCCACTATTCGCTCAAAAATTTTCATGATAACAGAGGTTAGAGTCACTGGTCTATAGTCATTCAAGCAACTTACATTAAATTTCTTAGGCACAGGAATGATTATAGCTGATTTAAAACACGCTGGGACTTTACATAGTCTAAGAGACCAATTAAATATGTCAGTGGAGACATACGACAGCTCATTGGCACGCCATTTATTAGTGGCAGCAGAGACCTGGTCGGGGCCTGCTGCCTTCCTGCTGTTTTGTTTTCTCAACAGATGCCTGACCATCAGAAAAGGTGGTTTAGGGGGAGCTATATCATTAAGGGGATTAAAACTGACTGTACATTCAGAATTACATTCAAATCTACAGTAAAATAAATTTAGTTTATTGGGTAGCAAAGGATCATCATCAAGAACTGCATGACTGTTTTTATAGTTTGTAATCTGTCTGAAAATGTCTGCATTTAACAATTAAACATTCCAGCTCCGGTGCAGGGCCAGATTTACAATTTCCTGTGCCCTGGGCGACAAGAGTCAAGGCACCTCCCCCCCCAGCAGTAATCGCAAAGTCGCTATCAGCAAGAGCATAGCCTATACTTCTATATTAACAAATTAGGCTTCTGCATGGAAGTGGAGATGTATGCATGTAGCCTCAGCATAAAGTGCATTCAGGAGACAGAACAGTTTTTACAATGAATCTTTCAACAGCTACAGAGTAATTATTAAATGTTTCAATATAGCCAATCAATTATATTTTGACTGCCACAGTGTAATAAAGCAGACAGTAAACTGGAAATTATTTAAAAAATGCTATAATCTGAAATTAGCCTACCAGTTAAAATAAAATATATATTCTTATATTTTACAGTGGGCCTTATAATTGGCCTCATGTCAAGATTGAACTCATACAAACTTTTTACATTTTTATCAATTAATTATTATCTTTGGGTGAACGGTGAGCCTAACAACACACTAGCATTCCAGATTATGTGAATAACTCAGTCTTTCCACTGTTCAATTGCACCCGCGCCACACACACACACACACACACACATCAGCATTGCAAGCTTGACATTGCAGCCTGTTCATTATAGCCATAATAAAATATAATCATAAAATAGTCAACCTAATATATAAGAATTGCACTGCTCTGTTTAAATAGTCACTTACAATTTATACCATTCAGCGTAAGCACTGTAGCCTATTCCAAGCACATTTTTGCGCATGTAAAGAGGATGATTTTTTCCGCCGATATTGGAACGTGTGAAGTAAAACAAAAGCCTATAATAAAGAATAGTTTACCATCCAAATACATGGCGAATGTTGAAACATTTTGATTGTAATGAGATACCCGAGCCCAAGGCCACTTACATTCGCTTTAAATTATTTCGTTTTGGCTTGTTTATAGTTATATGTTTATGCTTGTTCCGTTATAATCGCCTTTTCTCAGAGAGCACTGATTTGAAGTAAAAAAAAAAGGGCTATTTTTGGAATATGTTTCAAATTGTCGACTTATTACAATTTATTTTCTCTTTTTAATTTTATTTTAGCGTTCCTGCTTAACTGCTTCTCCATTTTCCCACACCCTCCCTTGCTGCGCAGGAAGACAGACACTGTTTTAGTCGTGATTTAAGATTAAATTTTGATCGAACGGGTTGCAAAAATCTGCATGTAATTGGGAAAGCGAGGACTGCGCTTATAACGTGATCTAACATAATATTTGACGGTGCCCAGGGCCCCTTAGATGTCCTGTGCCCCTGGGCAAGTGACCAGTTGCTCTAATGGTTAATCCGGCCCTGCTCCGGTGAACAGTGTCGCAAGAGAACAGCAGAGTCAGTGGACCAGCTTTGGTTGATGTAAAAACAGACACCCCCACCTGACTTCTTCTGTGAGTCCCTCTGTGATCAGTCAGCTCGCAGTAAAGTGAAGCCCGGCAGTAGAAGACCCTCATCCGGTGTGCTGTCATCCAGCCACGTCTCGGTCAAGCAGAGCACAGAGCAGTCGGCAACATCCCGCTTGGATCGGATTAAGACAGCCAGCTCGTCTTGCTTGTTAATCAGGGAGCGGACATTCGACAACATCATGCTGGGAAGCGGAGAGCGGTGAACCCTCCGCCTCAGTCGAACCAAAACGCCAGCCCGTTTGCCTCTCTTCCTTGGATGCCGCTTGTGTCTGTAAGCATTGGCTTGACCGCCAATACTGCTTGTGATTTCAGCAACATTCCTCCAGTGCTCGGTGGCCGGGAAATTTTGCAAACTATCCCGAATACATAAGTTCATGCCTGTCATATGTGATCAGACTGACAGAGTTATCAGTAAAACAAAGCAAAACGAGACAAACACAAACACAGAGCCACACCGCGTCGCCATAGGTCGGCGCCATCTTGGATGTAAGAAGCACCTGGGGAGTCATGGAAGAGAGGCGAGGGCTAAGAAATAATTACACCCTCAGGGGAGGTGATCCATCACCGACGCTGTGTGCATTTCAGCTGAATCGCCTCCCACAGATCCCTCTTCTTGCTGGAGTCCCTCCTCTTCTGCGACCTACTCCTCAATGGAGGAGGCGCACGAGAGGCGACGCTGGCTCTCTGGCCCTTTCTACGGTCTTCGGACCATGATGGGGCTGGCCCTCCCGCTTGTCTGGGCGTGGAAGCGGACCTCAGCGGTATGCAGGTCCTAAATGCAGCTGAGCGTGCCTTCGCCTCTCTGAACTTTCCCGCCGCCGCCTTCAACCGCTTTCCAGCGGTGAAAGCCCTTCTCCTGCCCCCTGGTCGAGATCTCCCAGCAGATCGGCCTGGTATGCCTGCAACACCGCCATGGTATGCAGGGCAGCACCGGCCTGACCTGCTGCCGTGTATGCTCAGACATTCAAATGTGATGTTGCTTTCAAAGGTTTGGATGGCAGGGTTGGAGCTCTCAGTATCGATGCCCGTCCAGATGCGAGATAGTTCGCAAACGTCTCGTCGACTGGCAGCATTGACACATACACATGTTCTCCTATCTCCTCAACATCAGCAAAACTACCGCAAGCGATCTCTCCCCTAAACCACTGCCAAGGCAACCACAGCCTGCCTGCAGAGCAATCCATTACATCCACCAGCTCAGCATACACCGGGCAGAGTGGCTGAGAGGGTTCAGAATCTATCTTACCTCATCAGCCATCTACTGCTCATCAAGAAGAACACTCGCTGCTGGGCTTGGCTTTTATTTCTTACCGTAATCTCAAGCGCATACAGACAGAACAGTCCCTGAAGACGGAAAAGGTGATTGTCATGTTTGCAAGTCACCCTTTTATACTTCCAGGTTACACTTTAATGAAGTCAGCGGCTGTCGCCGGTCAATATGATTGCCGTGATTTGATAGTGATTTCAGACACCTGTCATGTCTGTGGTGTTCCCCAAAGCGACATCAACGCAGTGTGAGTTCCCTTTCGAAAGGTCATTTGTATACCTGCAACACATTTACTAAAAAAGTACTAGAGGGGTTTGCCAGAACACTGTATTTTTGTCAGATAAATACATGAAGTAATGTTCAAAGATACCTACTTTATGTTCTACATCCACTATGTCCTCTATTCCACTTCCGTTGTCTCCAGAACCCTACAAATAATGAAAAACATTTCCAGAGAGTTAGTGAGCCTTCAAGATATTCATACATATTCAGTGCCATTGTCAGTCCTGTCTGTGAACTATAAGAAATAAATTCCTTGCAAAAACAAAACAAAAATAAAAACCTCTCTGTAGATGTAAGAAGGACAGTCTCAAGTTTATATGCAGCTTACATCATAGTCATCATCATCAGCTTCATCACAATGACGCTCTGCAGCCCGTGGGTTTCCAACCACTCTCAACTCTGAGATCATGCCCTAAATAAAAAAGACAGGTCTAACGTCAACATTAGCCAACATATCAGCTGTGGTTGTATATGAATATAAGTGTATTTCTGGATGGATGGAAATAAATAGCTAGACCATATATTCAGGGCTCAACTTTTTGCCTTGGTTGCGCTGGTGCACCCAAATTTTTCCTCAGCCCACGTCACCTTTTTACGGCGCAATTTCAAGGTCACCTTTTTATCACGCTCCATACATTCATATATATTATGTAAATGATTTTAAACAAGAATAAAGTGTAGGTAAATACTTTTTTTTTTAATTTGAAGCACAATTATACTGTATATAAAAATACAAATCTTTAAAAAAAAATTGCTTAAAGTGCTTCACTGAGCTGCCAAACTAAAATATTTTAAGCAAAATAAAACATTTCAAAATAGAAATAGAAATAGAAAGTGCTACTGTTTAAAAGTGCTTCCGTGAACTGATGGCTGAAGTAACTCCATGTCTGGGCTGTTGTCTGAGCATTGATGGGGAGAGTGTTGGGCCTACTTTTCTTAAAGAAAAAACTGTGTCTATTTCTTTTCATTGTTCGTCGTCTGTTTTCTTGCGTTTATTTGGCTGATGCTGATTGCCGTTGGCTCGTTTACACTGTAGGTCTTGGTGACCAATTCTGATTTGTAGCCTATATCCGATTTTTTTTGACCATCCATTTACACGTTCTTTAAATTGTGACCCATATCCGACTCATGTGTTGTTTACACTTGACATTGATATGAAACATCGCGCATGTTTAAAGGGGGTTCTTGCACAGATGGACGAACGCACGGCGAGAGAGATCTCAGGACTGGTGGGAACATACAACACGATCTCATGAAAGTGCGTATCTATAGCACAAATTTTATTTCTCGTGCCATTTGTACGCCAAAATAGTTTTTGCATGCATATGATACACACTGTAAACGTGCTTATTTCATGCCATAAAGTGCGTATTAAATGCACGCAATATTTTTGGCTTAAATGGCATGATAAATAAAATTCGTGCTATAGACGCGACTTCATGAGATTAATGAGGAGCAGTGGGTCCAAAATTTTAGGATGAGCAAGCCAAACTTTTATATGTTGTGTCAACGTTTGTCCACATTCCTCTCCTACGACGACACAACGTTTCGTCATCCGGCCCTTTGCAGATGCGCGTCGGGGTTGCTCTCGTCATTAAACCGCAGATACGTTGCCTAATGCCTCAGAAAATCCGATCTGCCTGTTTACATGATGCATTGGCACATATCTATCACACAATTTGTGTGTGTTTTTCAATCACACAGCACAGAGCGGTGTAGGCCTACAGGAATATCTAGACCACAGCCATTCAGAGGCAAAGACCCACCCCATCTCTGTCTCTGATTGGTTTAGACCACGATATGATCCAACCATGAGTGTGAGATGCGACAAAGGAGAACAAGCGCCACGTCTGTGGAGAGGCAGCGGATGTGAGGATGTTAGGTGCACCGGTGCGACCTAGGAAATATTTTAGTCGCACCCTTACAAATTTTGGTCGCACTTTAGAGCCCTGCATATATTACATATGTTGACCAGACAGTAGCTAGATAATATTTGTCTGGGACGATTGACTGATCAATACATAATTTAACAGAAAGATAAACAGACAGAGACAGATAGAAAGGCTACAAAGGATCAAGCCAGGTTAACATTCCTTGTTGTCCACACTCCTGAGAATGACCCTTTGTATATTTGAGAAAAATTACAAATATATCACTTTCAATGATACACAGGACATACTTGATATTTGTCTGGGTCATCAGCTCCACTTTGTCCAACAAAGATCCTTGAGTTTGTCTCCAGCTCCAAGTCTTCAGGTGAGCGCTCAAACTTTACCACCTTCGGCTCAGTATCACAGTCCTCGTAGAAAGACACTTGGTCCATATTAACTGCCAGAGAGAAGCGACTCCACTCTAGAACCCGGTGTGCCACCTCAAAGTTGGCCACCTCTTGAGATCTATCTGAATCAGGCTCTGTGTAATAAAAAATAACTTTCCTTTTGCCATCCTCCACAGCTGAGAGCTTGACCCCCACATACATGATACTTTTATTGGAGTCTGTGATGGAGAAGAGGACCCCAGCATCATCAGATGTGGGCTTCAAGTGGAACACAAGAGAGAAGTCTCGGTAGAAATGAGTGGGAAAGTGGGCAAGTGCCATCTGCCCCGTGTTGGTATCCTTTGTGAAGAGGTAAGCAGTTTGTCTATTTGGCCCTGGAGCCTGGGTGATTTCTTCAGGCGGAGGACTTCCAATAAGTTGCAGCAGGGAGACTCCACTCTCTTCTATGGTACAAAAAATATTGTGAATTAGTACAGTGACTTTTACGACAGTAAAACGAAACCCAAGCTTCTGAAGGCAGTTTTAATTCATGTGAGTAGTATTTATGGGGGACATTGTGTCAAAAAGTGATTTATGATTGATTGATGTGGAGATGGGAGGGGTTTTATGACCACCATGTGGTATGTGGACTTTTGGGCCCGACCATGTGTTTCCGGAGTTTATGGCTCTGTGTTTGTGTGTGTGTGTGTTTATGACGTGCAATTTGCTTGGTGTGACTGAGAGGAATGTTTTTTTTCAGGTGGATGTTTGGAATGGGGTTGTCTTTTATTACAGCAGGATAATGTTCACAGAATGATGAAATGAAGAAATCTGACACTGATATATTTTCATATGCATCGGCATTGTCCATAATGTCTGTGGAGAGAATGAAAAAAAAAGTGTTTATGTTTAAAGGAATAGCATCGATGACAAATAAAAATAAGCTGATAATTTATTTAACATTTAACTAACAAGTTAGTTTTAAAATTGAAACAAGTGTTGAACTCAGCATGTTGAAATGAGACTGTTTGACTAAGTCTTTTCCTCTGTGAGTTTAAGAAAATACAAAGCAATGTGCTTAAAAGTATATAAAATAAATGAAATAAGCTGTTAATTTTATAAATACATTTAAAGGAAGTTTTAAACATGTGATGAACATAATGACCCATCTTTATGCGTCTACTTTCTGAACAGAGAAAATATCTTTTGTAATAGTCTAATAATCTTAGTCTTTTCCTCTGAGTTTTAAATAAAAATACAAAACATTGTACTTAAAATAAAATTAATACCTTATTTCATTTTATTTATTTACTTTATTTAAGTAAGTTTTAAACTTTAAACGTGTTGAACAATAAAGCATAACATAGTGAATAAAAGTTTATATTATTTGAAATAAAGTGTTAAATCACCAAGTATACAATTTTTAATCTAATAAACCTGAAATACGGTCTTACACAGTTAAACCATATACAATAGTGAATAATAGTGCATATTATATTAAATAAGTTGTTAAATTATCAAGTATACATATTTTAATCTAATACATAGGTAATATTGGAACATCATGTGGATTCCACAATATAATGGCTTACAGATAAATAACCATATAAAATAGTGAATAATAGGTGATATTATATATTATATTAAATAAGTTGTTAAATTACCATGTATTTTCATTTTAATCTAATACATAGATAAATAAAATATAAATTAGTGAATAATAGTTCATATTATTTGAAATAAGATTATCAAGTATAAGTATTTTAATCGAATTCATCCGAGATATAGGGTCACTCCACAATATACTGACTTACACAGATAAATAATGTAAATTAGTGAATAATAGTGCATATTATATTAAATAAGCTGTTAAATTATCAAGAATACATATTTTAATCTAATACATGGTGATATAGGAACATGATGTGGATACCACAATATAATGGCTTACAGATAAATAAACCATATAAAGTAGTGAATAATAGTGGATATTTCGTGAAATAAAATGTTAAATTATCAAGTATAAGCATTTTAATATAATACACTACAATATACTGACTTACAGATAAATAAACCATATAAAATAGTGAATAATAGTTGATATTATATTAAATACGTTGTTAAATTACCAAGTATACACATTTTAATCTAATACATCACGGTTATAGGGTCACACTGCAATATACTGACTTACATAAATAAATCCCATAAATATTAGATAAATGAAATAATGTGTTAAATTACCAAGTATACAAATTGTAATCTAATAAATGTGAAATACTGTCTTACACAGATAAAAAAAAACATAAAATAGTGAATAATAGTTCATATTATTTGAAATAAACTGTTAAATTATCAAGTATAAGTATTTTAATCTAATACACCACGGAATACTGCCTTATATAGCTATATAAACATATAAAACAGTGTTTATATAAAATGAGATGACATTGTATATGTATTTTAAATTAGTTTTAAACTTATGTTGAAGTGGACTTACCATCAGTGCAATTAGGAGGTCTTTTTGGTTCTGTTTAAAATCACAGATCTTGAGTTTCTGAGCAGAAGAGATGTGTACTCTCTGTTTGCTAAACTGAAAATGAAGAGTGTCTCCATCATGGCAGGAGCAGCGGCCCTCCCCTTCCTCTCTGTGTAGCTGCTATGTGTTAGCATTTGGAGTTTGTTTCAGGAAACATCAAGCAATTAAAAGATAGGCCGGTCACCCGGTGTTTTACAATCAAAGACCACAAATGTCTCCTATCATAAATCTCCTATCTGAAGCCTTTCAGGTCTGTGGATGTGTGTATTAGGTTTGTAGGGTGTTGCTAGTATCATTTGAATAAGGTATAACAGTTGTAGTTTTTTTTATTTTATTTTATCCACTGATTAAAAGCATCAGACAATTGTCTTCTAACACTGGGGAACTGGTGCCATGCTTTCTGGTAGCAAGTTGAGATCATTTTGACACTTCACACGGCCCATGCTGTAAGATCAATATAATTAGATGTTTGTATGTGTCTTCAGGAAAAGTCAAAACAAAATGACCACAAAGTTACATTTTATATGCCCTACTCTTATCCATTGATTGTTATGATAAGCTAAATAGTCCTTCTCTGGGAGCTGTACCCATCCTGTTTTTCTTGGAGAAAGCGTGAAAGAAATAGGCACCCCAATAACGACACCTCAATTCTGACACCTTTTGAAGAGCAGATTTATTTTTTTCTTTTTAGGCCTACCATTTTTACACGTGTTACCTTACTTTGGCTATATTAAAGGTTTTTAAGAAATATTATTAAAAAAATTCTCAGCACATGTGGTATACAGAAATGATTAAGGAGAATTATGTTTTATTTATTTTAATCAGGTTTGTTAAAAGTATGCTTGAATGATGTTAGTTCATTCGTGCTACCATGTATTTGCTATAACAATGAAAATATTTGAAAAATTTAAAATCAAGTAATGTCCTTTAAATCTTAACTTTGAGTGGTTCGGAATCAAATGGATTTAAAATTATTGTCAGGTCAGGACATTTTATTTAACACGACAGTACCACCAATGACACATCAGGAGATCATTATTCTTCAACCATAATTAAGTAGATGAGACTAAATCGTTACATTTGGCATACAATCTAAATGAATAGCTTTCAATAGCGTTTCTATAAATCTATAAATGGAGGTCGCCGGTGTCGCTGGTACCCATAAGAAAGTAAAACCAGTGACAATTTTCATGAAACATTAATTTTACAAAATGGATGCTTCAAACCCCATCTTGTCAATTGTGGTATACTAACTAAATTAAGAAGTTTAATCCATAAGTATTCTAGGTTATTTTTTAAATATCATTTATATTTGATAGTTATGTATACATAATTGTATTTTAAATGGGGATAAAGTTGTCATTGACATTAAATTAAAGCATTTTCCCTCTGTAAAATTCTATATAATTAATTAAAAATCAAATATTGTCACATTGATGGCTCAAGAAGTCTTAATTGTTCAAATATCATAGTTTTATTTTAAAATGTAAATAAATTGTAACCCTAAAGTGTTTTTTTTAAGGTTAGTGCCAGAAAATGGACATTTCCATAGAATGATCCAGAAATGATTTTGAATCGTCTGAAGCGCTTTCAATTTCAATAACTGTAAGTTACTGAAAGCAGTTTATTTTTCTGAAAAGATGACACCTTACACCTTGTGAAGATAGCACATTGTTTTATAATTTTACTGTCAAACACAAAATATGCAAAAATCCCCTATTTTAGCATCAGTTTCTTAAGGGTTTATTTGTATCTTTTGGGAAATAGCAGCGCATTTTCAGAGCCGAGATGTGTCTCTGTGGTCCATGAAGCAGCATAAGTAAAGTCTGTCTTGAGTGAATATTTAATTGTACTCGTCTTAAGGTCTTCAGAAGTCATAGCTTCAGGGTCAATGGGGCTCTGAGAATATTTAATTTCCCTTAAAACCAAAGATTAAGCTAAAAGACACAACTATACCAAATCAAATACTTTTGCTTTTAAAAAAAATTGTATTTCGTATGCCTACAAAGGTTCAAAAATGAAGCAACCGAAAAATTTGATAAATATGGCTGATGCAATGTTTTTAAGAAATACCTGCTGCAATACTCCAAGTTCCTCACACAACGGTGGGATTAAGGATGGTCAACTGGTGAAAACACAACATATGTACAGAATATTTTTATGCTGTATTTTTACAGACCTAAAACCATGATGCTTCAGAGTATGGAATAGAAGTTTTTTAACATTCATATGATTTTGAACATTTATACTGTAGTGTGTTCATTGTGATTGGAGGAAGAAGAAGACGAGGTCGGCGAAATTGGGACTCGCACTTTATTGTTCACAATAAAATAAAAATCAACAAACAGGGTGCGCTCGTGCGCTGCCGCCGTGTCGCTTCCCCACGGCAAAGAACAAACAAACAGTCAAACAAACGAATAAAGGCTCAGTTCACGCAGCCACGAAGTCCCGTGTGAGTCCCAGGTCTCTCTCTTCTCTCTCTCAGCCGGCAGCTTATATGCAGTCTCCACGCCAATTACTGCAATCAGACACAGGTGTTCGTCATCTGCACTTGACCCACTTACTCACCGCGCGGCTCGCTGACTCCTCTCCCGCTACAGACTTCGCGAAACCACGCCCCCCCGCCACATATAGATTTGTATGTTGCAAAAGCAGAAGTCAGAAATCTTCTTTAAATAAAGAGTCAAATTTATTTGTGCTTTCATTTCTTTAAAACAGTCTGATGACCATTATTTCTGTGAATACTTGATTAGTACTATTGCTAGAGGTTTCCTCACACGAGTAAAAACGTCTCGGGTTACGACTGTAACCGGCGCGTCGAAAATCGACACTATGGGGAACGCCTTCAGCGTGATGCGTCTGAAGCCTGTACGGAAGTAGTCCAATCTTAATTGGTGCTGCGTGATGACGTCACTTGTGACGCCGCATGTGACGGTGAACCGGAAACTATAAAAGGACACAGGCAGCATAACAGCGCCAGCTTTCAATTGGTCAAAGCAAGTCATTCTCAGGAGCGCGAAGGAGTGGCTGAGGGACGCAGCGTTTTGTTCCCTTCTCAGGGAACGAGGGTTACAGTCGTAACCTGAGACGTTCCCTTTCGAGGGAACTTCCGCTGCGTCGAAAATCGACACTATGGGGAACGAATGCCCACTGCGCCACTCTGAGAGAAACGCCCTGGTATGAAATCTGGCATACTCAAAACGGGAGAACTTGTGATCCCGGTGTAGAGGGCAGATCCAACCTGTAATGTTTTTTGAAGGTGTGAGGGGAGGCCCAGCCTGCGGCATCACAGACCTCTTGAAGAGAAACTCCTGACAGTAGAGCCTTAGAGGAAGCCACTCCTCTAGTCGAGTTGGCTTTCACTCGAAGAGGCGAAGGAGAACTGCGCGCCTCGTAAGCTGAAGATATAGCCTCTGCTATCCATCTTCTGATAGTCTGTTTAGAAACAGGAGAGCCATTTTTAATTGACCCAAAACACACAAGAAGTTGGTCTGACTTTCTCCAGCCCAAGGTTCTCTGAGTATAGACCTCCAGGGCTCGGACTGGGCACAATAAATGTTGCTTAGCTTGCTCATCCGACACATGCGGTGGAGGATGAAACGCCTGAAGGATTATAGACCGTGCCACATTTGACGGCACCTTAGGCACATAGCCAGGTCTAGGGTGGAGAATGGCCTTCACCCGGCCAGGAGCGAACTCGAGACAAGAGGGAGCAACCGATAAAACCTGCAGGTCCCCAACTTTCTTGAGGGATGTAATTGCCAGCAAGAAGGCCACCTTAAAGGACATAAATTTCTCAGACACCTCATCTAAAGGCTCGAAGGGGGGCAGGGATAACCCTCTGAGGACCACTGTCAGGTCCCAAGCGGGAACTCTGGACTGGACGACAGGCCTCATCCTCCTTGCTCCACGAAGGAAACGAACAATTAGTGGGTGTCTCCCCAAAGTGCCCACCCCTAGAGGTGTGTGGAAGGCAGCTATGGCCGCCACATAGACCTTAAGCGTGGACAGAGAAGCGACTCTGGAGGAACTCCAGCACTGAAGCCACCGGGCAGTTAACTGGGTCCAACTGAAGTTCTCTGCACCATTGGTTAAAAACATTCCATTTTAGTGAATAAAGTTTCCTTGTGGAGGGGGCTCTAGAGTTTAAAATGGTCTCCACAACCTCAGTTGAGAGACCAGAATTTATGAGCTGGTCCCCCTCAGGGGCCAGACCCACAGCTTCCACAACTCCAGCTAAGGGTGAAATATTGTGCCCTCGGCCTGAGAAAGAAGGTCCTTCCTGATCGGGATTTGCCAAGGAGGGCCTGCTAGAAGAACCATGATGTCTGAAAACCACACTCGGGCCGGCCACTAAGGGGCTACTAGGAGTAAGCTGATCCCGTACCGCCGGACTCTCTCTAGAACCCCTGGGAGCAGAGCGATAGGGGGAAACGCCTCGGCCACGTCTGTACCATGGCATCCAGTCCCAGAGGAGCTGGATGCGATAGGGAGAACCAGAGTGGACAGTGAGTATTCTCGTGAGTGGCAAATAGATCCACTTCGACCTGTCCAAACTCCTTCCATATTGGCTCCACCGACTCTGGGTGGAGTCTCCAATCCCCGGGCCTCAGCCCCTGCCTCGACAGAATATCTGCTCCCACATTGCTGCTTCCAGGGATAAACATAGCCTTGACTGAAAGAAGTTTGCCCTGGGCCCACAGGAGGACCTGGTGCGCCAGTCTGCATAGAGGGCGCAATCTCAGGCCCCCCTGTCGATTTAAATATGCGACCACTGACGTATTGTCTGTTCGCACCAGAACATGATGGCCTCTGAGTTCCGGAAGAAAGTGCTTGAGAGCCAGAATTACCGCCAACATCTCTAGGCAGTTGATGTGCCAAGATAGATGGAGGTCTTTCCAAGGACCCCTGGTGTAGCGGCCTTCCATAACCGCACCCCAGCCTGTTAGGGAAGCATCCGTGGTCACAATTTTTCGCTGACACGGTGCCCCCAACACAGGACCTAGGGAGAGGAACCAAGGTTTCTTCCACATTATCAAGGCATGAAGGCATCTGCCACCTTGAACTACTCCCAGGAAAATAGTTCTTGGCAGAGGAGTCAATGAACTCTTCTTGACATTGAGTCTCAGTCCCAATCTCGATGTTGAACTGCCAATACCTCCGACTCTGCTAGCCAGTCGTCGATGTAATTGAGGATGCAAATGCCTTGAAGTCTGAGAGGAGCAAGAGCAGCATCCATACATCTGGTGAAGGTGCGTGGTGACAGTGTTAGACCGAATGGAAGAACCTTGTATTGGTAAGCCTTTCCCCCGAAAGCAAACCTTAGAAAATTCCTGTGCTGCGGAAGGATGGAAATATGGAAGTACGCATCCTTTAGATCTATCGTTACAAACCAGTCCTTGGACCTGATTTGACTTACGATGAAAGGTATGGTCAACATTTTGAACCTGTATCTCCTCAGAGACCGGTTCAAAACCCTGAGATCTAATATGGGACGTAAACCCCCATCCTTTTTGGGAACTATGAAGTACCGGCTGTAGAACCCGGTTTCCTGCTCTTGAGGAGGAACATACTCTCTGGCCTCCTTTGCTAAGAGGGACTGGACTTCCTGTTCCATGACCTGACCCTGCTCAGAGCTGACCAGTGTGTGCAGGACCCCGTTGAATCTTGGCGGGCGATATACGAACTGGATTCTGTAGCCCTTCTCTATTATATGCTGGACCCTCTGAGCTATATTTTGAAGACCCTTCCAGGTGTCTAAATATTCTACTAGGGTGATCAGCCTCTTGAGACCGACCTCTGGTGTTATATTTAAAACCTCTGTGACCTGAAGCAGATGACTGGCAGGTCTTAACCGAAATAATTTTTCTGCAGGCCTCATGAGAGGAAGCGAACTCGACCGGGCCACCAATATTACGGGTGGACACTGCGATCTGCGTTCGCTGGAAACCGATGCCTCCCAAAGCGCCTAGGGTTTGAAATAAAAGATTGTACCACTTAACTCATCATTCTATTGTGACCGTGTCGGAGCTAAAAAATGGTATTATTAGTCTTGATTCTTGCAATTAAAAATACTAATGAAAATAAGATAAAATAATACTACTTGATTTAAGAGATTAAATATTTCAGAGATCCTACCGTCCGATAGAATTCAGTCGAATTATTTTACGATACTGATCAATTTATTTTAAAAATAATTTTCATTTAACACCGTTGTATTAGCTTTCTCATTCAAACACAATGCATTGCATTAAACTGACTTAACTGAAACATGTTCTTTCAACATGACTATTGAGTTAAGTAGACCAATATAACATGTGATGCTTGTTCAATTTACCTAAGTAAATGGAGTTAATCCAACACAATACTTTTCATCCATTTTACTTAATCTATTTGAGTTGAGATTACATCAATGAGTTTAGTTAAAATAGTAATATAGAAAACTAGGAACAGGATTGCCCCTTCCCATCATGCAGGATAGGGGGTGTACATTTTGAAATAAAACGTTATTTATGTGTTTTTTCATCAAGATAAAAAAAATTGTTGACTTGTTAATGTTCTTTTATGTTTATATTTAAAAGAGTTTCTGATATGTTAGTGCTTTACCATTGTGGCAAAGTCTGGACCATGTGCTTGGGATGAAGACGTGCTAACAATAAACAGTGGTTTTAATAATTATAAAAACTACTTTTGGACGTGCATTGGATGAGACAAAACTATCTTCTAGCAAATGCCTAACAAGAGTCTTTACTGAGTAAAGATTTTGTAAAAGGTTATCTTATAAGATAATATTTGTAAAAGTTGAACACAATCACTAAATAAACGAATCAATTAAACAATTGGATTATTTGTTTTAATTTTTGTATGATATCAATTTTAGAATAATTTACCTTAATAGTTTTGGACTAAATTAAGAATGTTACCCGGATTCAACTAAATGGCATTGAATTAATCTTATGTAATAAATTTAAGTTTACTGAAATAAACAATGTTAATTAAATGCGCCATTACCCAGTTACGTAGAACCTGTTGCCATGAAAAGTTAAGTAAATCCACCATATATTTTTTTGATTTTCCAACAAAATTTTGATTAAACATTACAAGGTCAAAACATATGCCCTGGGTGAATTGTTCGCAATAGATGCATAACATGCATTTAGAAAGGACAGATAGGATGGAGTGAAACAAAAGGTGGAGTGAAACAAAAGTCCATTTCGGACTCCTCCCGGTGTTTATTCGTCAACGTAAGGTGGGTTTGGTCATAAATGGCTCTTTTCTTATACACGGTGCATACTTTTACAGTAAACTGTACAGGCGTGACTGTTGCATAAAGATTATGCTTACGTTTTTTCCATAACCTTTACAAGGACAAGTAACGTTAGCCCTCAGATGTGTTTGCATTACAATAATGTGTTACAGGTACTCTGACAAAACGGACAGAATCTGTTTACATGTTGTAAATGTTTACAATAACTTATGGGAGGATCTGGGGGTGTTTTGTTTATGTCAACTTAAACTGAATTATTGATCTGTTCTTTTTTTGCATAAAGAACTTCTTCAGCTCTTTGATGTTAAACACTACAGGGGTGTGATCATTTGAATTGTAGGTTTGTCAAAAGAAAAATTCTGTATTTTAGATGGTGTATTTTAGATCTGTATTTACACTGTATTTTGGTGTGTCAGACGTATTTGTAGCATTATTCTCTTGCTTCATTGTGTATTAACTCCATATTTATCAGACTGATGATTTTGTAGAAATAAGAAAAGTGTATTTAAAAACCAAAAAGTATTGTTAGAACACTGTGTCTGGCCTTGTGTCAGAACACAACGGGTATGAAGATATGTTTGGTTTTAACTTTTTATTCTAACTTTAAAGCTAGATTATATTTTGAAAAGCACAATACAAACATAGTGTTTGCTTTTAGGGGGTATTTGGAAAACTACCTTACATAAGCTGTTTTCACCAATTGACCTGACCATCCTTGTGTGTTTTGGACATATTGTTTGGAGTATTGCGGCGGCTTTTTCTTAAAAAAATTGTATCAGACATATGTATCAAGTTTATCCAGGAAATGAATTGTAATTGAACTTTTGTAGAAATAAGAAAAAGTGCATTTTATAAAGAAAAAGTATCAAAACATGCCGGAAAGATGATGATTTAAAAGAAATAGGATTTGCTTAGTCTTAATCACTCTCATATAGAAGGACTGTCATTTAATTCTCGTTATGCTATATTTATTCATGTTTTTCATAAATTCCTATATGAACATGTTTGACCACGCTCGGACACTATAGTTTTTGCACACTGTACAAAAACAAACAACATGTAAAAAGTGTAATCGAGTAGTATACAAAATGTCGATTACAAACATTCAAAACTGATCATAAGTGGCTTTTCTATATTCATTTTAAATGTCTCATGTGATATTTACTTTTTAGAAAGTTGACCTCTAGAATTTACTTTTGTGCAATTGCATCTGTAGTTTTTACCAGAGTGTGAACCTTTAACAGTCTCAAGCATGTGAGTTTTGGACACCTTTGTGATTCCTGTACAAAGATTATGTTTTAAAGTTAGTTCATTGGCTTTACAAGTGTGTGGAACTTTGCATCTCTATGGTGTGACAAAATATTATGGTGTGTAAAAATACACACAAAGATTTAAGCACAACTATTTACACACATACAGTAGTTTATAGTAGGATAATATCCAACTGTGTATTGCATATTGTGAATACTCCATTATCTGTTAATTTGGGACAGAGAACATCCATAGCTCACACATCTCTTTAATTGTGTGCTGGATGTTTAAGTGCTAGTTAAAATAAAAAGGTATTAGTTAATAACAGACCAATAAAAACTATAAATGAACATGAAACCATAACATTAATAAATTAAATATGATATAATTACAGTTTGAAAATGAGGGGGGGGGCTGCATTTGGAAATACACATATGACCCGAAGGAAACATATGGAGAATACTGGGGTGTCCAGCCGCAGGTGGAATATTTCAACCCCAGGGGTGGCAAGGTGGCTTGCCAAGGGAAAGACACATGCTCAGAGAGGCTTACAGTGGAAATACACGTGTGGGGGTAGCTCCGGGGAGGGACCATGCACATGGGAGGCACCTAGCCGACGCACAGGCAATAGACACTGGCGGTAGCATCAGGGGTGCTGGAGGAACTCAGGGCTTACGTAGAAGCTCACCTGAGGAGAATATCGCACGTATCCAGTCCGTGGAGTGGAATGGCGAGCAAGCAAAGCTCCACTGATTGCATAGGCTCAAAGGGAGCATTCTGCAGGGCATTTAGAACCACCGCGAGGTCCCAAGAGGGAACGAGAGGAGAACGAGGAGGATTCAGTCTCCTCGCTCCTCTCGAGAACCTGACGATCAGGTCGTGCTTCCCTAAGGATTTACCTTCTACCAAGTCATGGTGTGCGGCAATAGCGGCAACAAACTTTGAGGGTGGAGGGAGACAGCCTTCGCTCCAACCCGTCTTGAAGGAAGGAAAGCACGAAACTGATCGAACACCTCCGGGGGTCTTCTCGGCGAGAAGATCACCAGTTGACGAAGAGGTTCCACTTCAACGCATAAGCGTGTCTCGTGGACGACGCTCTAGTGGAAGTGATGGTAGCCACCACCGCTGGTGGTAGGGTACTCAAACCTGCCTCGTCCCGTCCAGGAGCCACACGTGAGGGTTCCAAGATTGGGACGAGGGTGCCACAGGGTAAGGTGTACTGCCAGCAACTCGAGGCAATTGACATGCCATAGGCGCTGGGGTCCTGTCCAGGAGCCCGCGGCAGCATGTCCATTGCACATGGCGCCCCAGCCCGTGGAGGAGGCATCTGTTGAGACAACAACATGCCAGGAAACTCGTTCCAGGGGGACACCTGCCGTGAGAAAACTGAGGTTCGACCACGGGGTGAAGGTCTGACGGCAGGTCGGAGTAACTGATACTCGGAGCGTGCCTTGTTGCCATGCCCACCTCAGGACTCGGTCGCGAAGCCAAAGCTGAAGCGGTCTCATATGACGCTGAGGCATCCCCCCACGGTCTTCCAAAGCCAGCCCGGGTGAACGGGCGGGGTTGGAACCGTGGGAGGGCGCCTACGGCGGTTGGCAGACTGAGGGATCTCAGCGGACGGCGGGGCCGTCGGCAGAATAACCTCAATCTGCTCACGGGCGGTTGAGAACTGTTGGGTAGAAGTACTCAACCGCATTGCCGAAGAGGCCAACCTGGGATATGGGGGTGTCGAACAGACGAGTCCGCCGACATCCTGTACATCAGACCGGTCAGCCCCAGAGTGGTAAACATCACCTGACTCGGAGAGCGCACGGCCACCTTCGTCGCTCGGAGAGCAAGGTCAGTGGCGGCGCGCTTTTTGGTAGCTCATTAAAGAGCCTCGAGTCAGTCCCGCCCTCATGCATAACCATGAGCATCTGGGTCAGGTAGACCAGCAGAACGGTCATGGGATGCAGTGAGGCGGTTGCCTGTCCTGTGGCACTATAGGATTTCGCCACAGATTAGTGTAGACGAAAAGAACTACAGGCTTCGGACGGGTGCTTAGGATTGCGCCGGGAAGCACTCTGAGGACACAGTAGCATCGCAACAGAGCGTTCAACCGGGGGGACCCCAGTGTACCCATGGGCAGCGGCCCCGTTGAGGGGAGGGAAATGCGGATGAGACCAACGAGCGGTCCTGAGAAGACACAGGAGTCTTTCAGGACGTCGAGATCTCATCATGCACGTCCGGGAAGAAAGATATTGGGGTTTGCCGTGGACGCGGGTTGGCGGCCTTACCCAAAAACCAATCGTCCCAGGAAAGCATGGCCGTCATCTCCGGATCAGACTCAGGCACAGCCATAGCACACCAGAAGGTGGCAGCTGTGACGAGTCGTCACTTCCAGAAGAATAAAGCCCACCTAGTGATGCTGCTACAGACATAGCACCATTCTCTGTAGCTTTCAAATGAAAACACACGGGTCACCCGAAGGTAGACTTGTGGAATCACCTGATCGCTAGCGGGCACCGTCATTGAAGAGGGGGGCTGGGGTCACGGACACAGAGTCGGCGCCTTTTTCCAGACCATCACCCTCAGGTCACCCTGGCCACCAGCCGAAGATCGGGGGGTGGATGAGGGGACTCTCACTCTTGCGAGTTCACCGAGTCTCGACCTAAATGACGCGATGATCATGTTCCCACAGAGAGAACATGAATCACCGGCGAGCGCTGTTCAAGCATGATCAAAGCCCAAACACACTAGACAGCGCTCGTGCCCATCAGAGTCCGATACCAATCTGCCGCAACCAGAAATGCACGGGCGAGCCGTCTTTAAAAAGACGTGCCGCATGCGAGCTCTTTTGTGAGAGGAGAAAAAACTCTGCGATGTTGAGGCGAGCAGGGAGAAAACACACTCACTGGCAGATCACTGCACAGATCAGCAGGCAATGTGAACTCGCTGCAGATCGCCGTCACACCAACACCGGAGAGAATGGCTCGTCTCGTAGAGCGAAGTCAGAAATGGCTGTGGAGTGAAGAGATACTCTTGGCTCCGACGCGAAAACATAACTGCATGTTGCCGGCGTCCTCCTTTTATACCCACGAGGTGGGGCGGAGTTACGTCATTCAAATTCCGCAGACCCATGGCATCTCTTTGCCATTGGCTCGTTTTTGTATACTCGAAGTCGATAGGTGTTCTAAGCGAAACCCCATTCATCGTCATTCCGACGTAACTCGGAGTGACCACGAAAGGGAACTTGGAGTATTGCAGCAGGTATTTCTTAAAAAACATTGCATCAGCCATATTTATCACATTTTTCGGTTGCTTCATTTTTGAACCTTTGTAGAAGTACGAAATACAAATTTTGTAAAAGCAAAAGTATTTGATTTTGGTATAGTTGTGTCTTTTAGCTTAATCTTTGGTTTTAAGGGAAATTAAATATTCTCAGAGCCCCATTGACCCTGAAGCTATGACTTCTGAAGACCTTAAGAGGAGAACAATTAAATATTCACTCAAGACAAACTTTACTTATGCTGCTTCATGGACCACAGAGACACATCTCGGCTCTGAAAATGCGCTGCTATTTCCCAAAAGATACAAATAAACCCTTAAGAAACTGATGCTAAAATAGGGGATTTTTGCATATTATGTGTTTGACAGAAAAATTATAAAACGATGTGCTATCTTCACAAGGTGTAAGGTGTCATCTTTTCAGAAAAATAAACTGCTTTCAGTAACTTACAGTTATTGAAATTGAAAGCGCTTCAGACGATTCAATATCATTTCAGGATCATTCTATGGAAATGTCCATTTTATGGCACTAACCTTACAAAAAACACTTTAGAGTTACAATTTATTTACATTTTAAAATAAAACAATACGATATTTGAACAATTACGACTTCTTGAGCCATCAATGTGACAATATTTGATTTTTAATTAATTATATAGAATTTTACAGAGGGAAAATGCTTTAATTTAATGTCAATGACAACTTTATCCCCATTTAAAATACAATAATGTATACATAACTATCAAATATAAATGATATTTAAAAAATAACCTAGAATACTTATGGATTAAACTTCTTAATTTAGTTAGTATACCACGATTGACAAGATGGGGTTTGAAGCACCCATTTTATAAAATTAATGTTTCATGAAAATTGTCACTGGTTTTACTTTCTTATGGGTACCAGCGACACCGGCGACCTCCATTTATAGATTTATAGAAACGTTATTGAAAGCTATTCATTTAGATTGTATGCCAAATGTAACGATTTAGTCTCATCTACTTAATTATGGTTGAAGAATAATGATCTCCTGATGTGTCATTGGTGGTACTGTCGTGTTAAATAAAATGTCCTGACCTGACAATAATTTTAAATCCATTTGATTCCGAACCACTCAAAGTTAAGATTTAAAGGACATTACTTGATTTAAAATTTTTCAAATATTTTCATTGTTATAGCAAATACATGGTAGCACGAATGAACTAACATCATTCAAGCACACATTAACAAACCTGATTAAAATAAATAAAACATAATTCTCCTTAATCACTTCTGTATACCACATGTGCTGAGAATTTTTTAAATAATATTTCTTAAAAACCTTTAATATAGCCAAAGAAGTAAGGTAACACGTGTCAAAATGGTAGGCCTAAAAATAAAAAAATAAATCTCCTCTTCAAAAGGTGTCAGAATTGAGGTGTCGTTATCGGGGTGCCTATTTCTTTCACGCTTTCTCCAAGAAAAACAGGATGGGTACAGCTCCCAGGGAAGGACTATTTAGCTTATCATAACAATCAATGGATAAGAGTAGGGCATATAAAATGTAACTTTGTGGTCATTTTGTTTTGACTTTTCCTGAAGATACATACAAACATCTAATTATATTGATCTTACAGCATGGGCTGTGTGAAGTGTCAAAATGATCTCAACTTGCTACCAGAATGCATGGCACCAGTTCCCCAGTGTTAGAAGACAATTGTCTGATGCTTTTAATCAGTGGATAAAATAAATAAATAAAAAAACTACAACTGTTATACCCTATTCAAATGATACTAGCAACACCCTACAAACCAAATACACACCTCCACAGACCTGAAAGGCTTCAGATAGGAGATTTATGATAGGAGACATTTGTGGCCTTTGATTGTAAAACACCGGGTGACCGGCCTATCTTTTAATTGCTTGATGTTTCCTGAAACAAACTCCAAATGCTAACACATAGCAGCTACACAGAGAGGAAGGGGAGGGCCGCTGCTCCTGCCATGATGGAGACACCCTTCATTTTCAGTTTAGCAAACGGAGAGTACACATCTCTTCTGCTCAGAAACTCAAGATCTGTGATTTTAAACAGAACCAAAAAGACCTCCTAATTGCACTGATGGTAAGTCCACTTCAACATAAGTTTAAAACTAATTTAAAATACATATACAATGTCATCTTATTTTATATAAACACTGTTTTATGTTTATATAGCTATATAAGGCAGTATTCTGTTGTGTATTAGATTAAACTACTTATACTTGATAATTTAACAGCTTATTTCAAATAATATGAACTATTATTCGCTAATTTATGTTTTATTTATCTAAGTAAGTCAGTATATCGCAGTGTGACCCTATAACCCAGATGTAGTAGATTACAATGTGTATACATGGTAATTTAACAACTTATTTTAAATAATATAAACGTCTCGGTTACATATGGTAACCCTCGTTCCCTGAGGGAGGGAACGGCGACGTAGGTCATGACTGACCAATAGGAATCTCGCTAGAGAGGCCAATCTACTTCGAGTGAAACTAAAACAAGCCAATGCACATTGGCGTGCAATCATTTGCATCAGCTGCGCGGCCTCGCAGCGCGGGTATTTAACGAGCAGCTGAGCGATTGCACAGTAAGTTTTTTGCTGAGGAGCCAAGCCTGAGAAGCTGGCCGCCCCGGCCTACGTCTCCGTTCCCTCCCTCAGGGAACGAGGGTTACCATATGTAACCGAGATGTTCCCTATCGGTCAGTCACTACAACGTAGGTTATGACTGACCGATAGGAATCCCTACCAAAGCGCCACAGCTGCTGCACCCCATCCAGCGCCCCCAAGCAAGCCTCTACACCTTCTTGCCTGGAAGGACGATAGGAGGAGGCTTACACAGAGTGAGTTGACCCTGCTGTTCCGTGATAACCCTTACAGTGAGAATTACACTGGGAAAGCGTGCCCTTCCTGTTTAACCACTTCTTCAGAGAGTTATATGGAAATACACATGGACTAGCCCGAAGGCTGTACTGCATATGAAATAATGGGTGACTTCGCTCAAGGGAAAGACACGGGCTTCCGATAGGAGCAGCCGTGGAATATATACATATATGGGATCCCCGTAGGGTCACACATATGGAACCCAGCCCAGATCCGGTTCTCAAGGATTCAGCGGATAAGGGCCTGGCGCCGGACGCTCCGGCAAGTCCGGGCCGAGGGGTTTTGGAGGACTCGACAGGTTTTACTCTGGAGCAATAAGGGTGCAAAATAGGTCCAGCAAGTCGACAGAGCCAGACCTCTCAGTGCTTCTACCCGTCTAGGGTGAGAACACGGGAGGAAACCGGCTCTACACGTAGGCTATAATATTTAGCGAACGTGTTAGGTGTTGCTCAGCCCGCAGCTCTACAGATATCTGTTAGTGAAGAGCCACGTGCCAGCGCCCAGGAGGATGCAACGCCTCTCGTGGAGTGTGCATGCAACCTGAGCGGGCAGGGCACGCCTTGTGCTTGGTAAGCCAAGGCAATGGCATCCACTATCCAGTGGGCCAACCTCTGCTTGGAGACAGCCTTTCCCTTCTGCTGGCCTCCGTAATAGACAAAGAGCTGGTCCGAGGTCCTGATGCTTTGAGTTTTGTCCACGTACATACGCAGAGCGCGAACGGGACAGAGCAAAGCCAGGGCTGGGTCTGCCTCCTCCAAAGGCAGCGCTTGCAGGTTCACTACCTGGTCTTTGAAGGGAGTGGTAGGAACCTTGGGCACATAGCCAGGCCGGGGTCTTAGTACCACGTGGGCGTCACCCGGCCCGAACTCTAGGCACGATTCGTCGACCGAAAATGCGTGCAGGTCTCCTACCCTCTTGACAGAGGCCAGTGCAACCAGCAGCAAAGTCTTCATGGAAAGAAGCTTTACGTCTACTGACTGCAGAGGCTCAAAGGGAACATCCTGAAGTGCTCGAAGCACCAGGGAAAGATCCCAAGAGGGTATGGAGGGGGGTCGAGGAGGATTTAATCGTCTCGCCCCCCTAAGAAACCTGATGACCAGGTCATGCTTTCCAACTGTTTTGCCATCTATGTGGTCATGATAAGCAGAAATAGCGGCAGCATATACTTTGAGGGTGGAAGGGGACAGTCTACGCTCCAAACCCTGCTGCAAGAAGGAAAGCACAGACCCTATCGAACATCTTCGGGGGTCTTCTCGGCGAGAAGAACACCACTCGACGAACAGGTTCCACTTCAGGGCGTAAACACCTCTCGTGGACGGGTGCCATAGGGTGCCCCGTCTCTGAGTCAGAAGATCCTTCCTCAGAGGAATGGGCCAGGGAGGGACCGTCGTGAGGAGCATGAGTTCCGGGAACCAAGTCCGGGTGGGCCAATAGGGAGCCACCAGAAGGACCTGCTCCTCGTCCTCCCTGACTTTGCACAGCGTCTGTGCAAGTAGGCTCACTGGGGGAAACGCATATTTGCGGAGGCCCCGGGGCCAGCTGTGTGCCAGTGCGTCCGTGCCAAGTGTTCCCTCGGTCAGGGAGTAAAACAGCTGGCAGTGGGAGGTCTCTGAGGAGGCAAACAGGTCTACCTGAGCCTCTCCGAACTCTCTCCAGATCAGCTGAACCACCTGGGGGTGGAGTCCCCACTCTCCCGGAAGCACAGCTTGTGATAGCTCGTCGGCCACACGGTTTAGCATACTGGGGACATACATGGCTCGAAGCGACCTCAGATGCTTCTGACTCCAGAGGAGGAGATGGCGGGCGAGTTGCGACATGCGACGGGAGCGTAGACCACCTTGTCGGTTGATGTACGCAACGGTCACAGTGTCGTCCGTGCGGACCAGTACGTCCCTGCCCCATAGCGGCCTTTTCAAGCGGCTCAGAGCGAGATGTACTGCTAGCAACTCGAGGCAATTGATGTGCCAATGCAGTTGGGGAGCCGTCTACACCCCTGACACTGCATGCCCGTTGTACATGGCACCCCAGCCGGTGGCAGAGGCATCTGTGATTACCACAGCATGCCTGGAGACCTGTTCCAAGGGGACTCCTGCCTGAAGGAACGAAAGGTCTGACCACGGGCTGAAGGTCTGACGGCAGGCCGGTGTGATTGCCACCCGGTGAGTGCCGTGAAGCCAGTGCTGAAGCGGTCTCATATGAAGCGAGCTCAGCGGGGTTACCGCTGCTGCCGCTGCCATATGCCCCAGGAGCCTCTGAAAAAATTTCAGTGGGACCGCCTTCCTGCCTTTGAACGTTTTCAAGCAGTTCAGCACCGACTGAGCACGCTGCTCTGTGAGGCGCGCTGTCTGAGCGACCGGATCCAACTCCATACCGAGAAAAGAGATCCTCTGCCCTTCTTGGCGGGGGCCTGGACGGGCGGGGGGCCTTGCCTGCGACTGGCTCCACGGCGCCGCTTACATGGAGGCTGCTGCTGCTGCGGCGCGGGAGCAGGGGCAGACGCAGGAGGACCCCCTCGGCGACGAGCAGACTGAAGAGCCGCAGGCGGTGGGGTGGAGGCAGCAGCTGACCACCGCGGCAGGATGTGTCTGATGGCCTCAGTCTGCTTCTGTACAGCCGAGAACTGCTGGGCAAAGTTCTAGACCGCGTCGCCGAAGAGGCCGGTCTGGGACACGGGGGAGTTAAGAAACCTGAGCTTGTCGGTCTCCCGCATGTCGGCCAGACACAGCCAGAGATGGCGTTCCTGGACCACTAGTGTGGACATTGCACGACCCACAGACCGCGCGGTAAACTTCGTCGCACGAAGCGTGAGGTCCGTCGCGGCACGAAGTTCTTGGAGAACTTGCGGGTCGTGACCACCCTCGTGCAGGTCCTTCAGTGCCTTAGCCTGATGAACCTGCAACAACGCCATAGCGTGTATGGCAGAGGCAGCTTCCCCGCAGGCCTTGTAAGCCTTGCCGGTTAAGTCCGACGAGTACTTACAGGCGCGCGAAGGAAGACACGGTTCTCCACGCCAAGTGGAGTTAGGGCACAGTTGTATAGCAACGGCCCGTTCCACTGGCGGGATACGCGTGTATCCCTTAGCTGCCCCGCCATCAAGGGTGGTGAGGGAGGAGGAGACACCGGAATGGTTTCTGGCAGTGAAAGGTGCCGTCCACGTCCCCGTGAGCTCCTCATGCACCTCCGGGAAGAAAGGCACTGGGGTGGGTTGCTGAGAACCAGCGCGCGCCACCCCGAGATACCAATCATCCAGCCTCGAGGGCTCGGGACACGGTGGAGGGTTCCACAGGAGCCCGATCCTGTTGGCGGCCCGGGAAAGCATGGCCATCATCTCCGGGTCCGACTCAGGCACAACTGGCGCACCCTAAGGAGGCAGCAGCTCTGAGCCGACGTCCGCGGAGCGGTCTGACCCACCCTCCGATGCAGCGATCGACATCTGGTCGTCGTAGGGAGCGCCGAACGAAACGACCGGTACACATCTCGAGGATGGTCCGGCACATTCCGTTGGCAGCTGGATTGGCTGCGGAGCATGAGAGGAGTGAGGGTTCCTAGGGGGTTGGTTCCCCGAAGGAAGCGCGCTCACTGTAACCCAGGTCACCCATGTCACTGTCGGAACGGAAGCAACACGCGAAGGGGGGTTGGACTGAAGTGCAGGCACGGGGACTCCGCCCCTTTGCAGGAACGAGAGTCTCGACCTCAGCCCTGAGATGGTCATCTTCCCACAATGGGTACATGACTCATCCACGAACGCTGCCTGTGCGTGTTCGAGGCCCAGACACACAAGGCAGCGATCGTGACCATCCCGCGACCGCATCCAGAAACACACAGATAGAACGTCATCTTGAAAAAGACGCGAACTATCTGTGTCTGCTCTTTTAGGGACTACTCTCACTGGTGCTGAAGCACACAGGGGAGCAGCCTCAGCGATCACAGGGGAATGTGCACCCGACTGTGCGCTGGGAGATCTTACCAGCTGTTAAAACAGCTTTTTTGTTTTGCTCTTATAATAAGAGGAGGCTGCTCACGCTGCCGGGCTGTCACGCTCAGCACCGAAAAAAAAAAGGTAAAAAAAAAAAGAAGCCTGTCGAAGTTTCCACCGTTGATGTAGAGGCATCGAAGTGTTTGGCTCCGAAGCAAAAAGCTAACTGTGCAATCGCTCAGCTGCTCGTTAAATACCCGCGCTGCGAGGCCGCGCAGCTGATGCAAATGATTGCACGCCAATGTGCATTGGCTTGTTTTAGTTTCACTCGTAGTAGATTGGCCTCTCTAGCGAGATTCCTATTGGTCAGTCATGACCTACGTTGTAGTGACTGACCGATAGGGAACTATTATTCACTATTTTATGTTTTTTTTTTTTTATCTGTGTAAGACAGTATTTAATATTTATTAGATTACAATTTGTATACTTGGTAATTTAACATATTATTTCATTTATCTAATATTTATGTGATTCATTTATTTATGTAAGTCAGTATATCGCAGTGTGACCCTATAACCGTGATGTATTAGATTAAAATGTGTATACTTGGTAATTTAACAACTTCTTTAATATAATATCAACTATTATTCACAATTTTATGATTTATTTATCTGTAAGTCAGTATATTGTAGTGTATTATATTAAAATGCTTATACTTGATAATTTAACATTTTATTTCGCGAAATATCCACTATTATTCACTATTTTATATGGTTTATTTATCTGTAAGCCATTATATTGTGGTATCCACATCACGTTCCTATATCACCATGCATTAGATTAAAATATGTATTCTTGATAATTTAACAGCATATTTAATATAATATGCACTATTATTCACTAATTTACGTTTTATTTATCTGTGCAAGTCAGTATATTGTGGTGTGACCCTATATCTCGGATGAATTCGATTAAAATACTTATACTTGATAATCTTATTTCAAATAATATGAACTATTATTCACTAATTTATATTTTATTTATCTATGTACGTCAGTGTGACCCTATAACCCTGATGTATTAGATTAAAATGTGTATACATGGTAATTTAACAACTTATTTAATATAATATCACCTATTATTAACTATTATATATGGTTATTTATCTGTAAGCCATTATATTGTGGAATCCACATGATGTTCCTATATCACCTATGTATTAGATTAATATATGTTTACTTGATAATTTAACAACTTATTTAATATAATATGCACTATTATTCACTATTATATATGGTTTATTTAACTGTGTAAGACTGTATTTCACGTTTAGGGTTAGGGTTAGATTAAAAATTGTTTACTTGGTGATTTAAGACTTTATTTCAAACAATATAAACTTTTATTCACTATGTTATGCTTTATTGTTCAACACATGTTTAAAGTTTAAAACTTACTTAAAATAAAATTAACACCTTATTTCATTTCATTTTATTTATTTACTTTATTTAAGTACAATGTTTTGAATTTTTATTTAAAACTCATAGAGGAAAAGACTATTAGATTATTAGACTATTAGAAAAGATATTTCTCTGTTCAGAAAGTAGACGCATAAAGATGGTTCCCTTTCGAGGGAACTCCCGCTGCGTCGAAAATCGACACTATGGGGAACGCCTTCAGCGTGACGCATCTGAAGCCTGTATGGAACTATTCCAATCTTGATTGGTGCTGCGTGATGACGTCACTCGTGACGCCGGATGTGACGGTGAACCGGAAACTATAAAAGGACACCGGCAGCATAACAGCGCTAGCTTTCTGATCTTCAGCAAGCGTTATATGTGAAACTGTGTGTCTTATTTGGTGTTGTTTGTGATTTATATAGAGAAAATGGCAGCTAAGAAACAATTCAGGCAGTGTGCATCCCCTTGTCCACGCTTTTTGAGCGAGGTTGACACTAATTCGCTCTGTGTTGTTTGTTTGGGAATGGAGCATGCACTCGAGGGTGCTGTCTGTGCAAACTGTGATCTCATGCCTGTGAGAACGCTCCGTTCCCGCCTGGGCCTGTTCAATGATAAAACAGGTCAGGTACCCGCTCCCCAGGGATCAGCTCCCGCGTCTGTCGAGGCAGCGCAGCGCTTGCATTCATGGGGATCGCAAAGGGATCTGGTTGGGGATGTTGAGACGGCTGAGGCCCTTTCTCAACATTCATCAACCAGTTCCCATGGTCCCGCTCACGGTTCGGGAGCCCGCTCTGCGACTTCTTCCTCCCGTGATGGGGACCAGATGCTCGAATTGTCTGCCTCTGAGGAGGTGGATAATTTGAGCATCGGTGCAGGGGAATGTGGGGATCTGCCACCCCATTCTCCTGCATCTGAGGAGCTGCTGGAGGTTGTGACTAGGGCTGTGGCCAAGTTAAATATTAGTTGGCCACCATAGGTGCAGGAAGCGACAGTTAAAAGCAAACTCGATGAGCGCTTCCTGCAAACCCAGTCGCAACCTTCACGCCGGAGTCTTCCATTTTTTCACGATCTTCACACCGAGGTGTCAAGATCGTGGAATAAGCCCTTCTCCTCTCGACTTTCCAGCCCCAATGTAAATATATATGGCAACATAATGGGGTCGAGAGAGATGGGCTATGGGACGATGCCTCGGGTTGAAAAGACATTTGCATCTCATCTCTCGCCCGAAGCTGCATCGTCCCTGAGGGCTCCGGCGCTTCCCTCCAAGCCCTGTCGTACAACATCGGCCTTGGTTGGGAAGGCATATATGGCGGCAGGTCGGGCTGGTGCATGCCTGCACACAATGGGGCTCCTGCAGGCATACCAGGCCGACCTGTTAAAAGAGGTGGACGATAGCCGGGAGGTCGCCCTCGACGATATTCAAGAGATGCGTCGAGCGGTTGACTTGTCTCTCCGTGCTACCAATTAGACGGCCCGCGCAATCGGCCGTTCTATGGCAGCCTTGGTAGCAACGGAGAGACATTTGTGGCTGAATTTGTCGGGCATCGGGGACAGGGACAGGGCCTTCCTCCTCGACGCCCGATTTCGTCTTCTGGCCTCTTCGGCGATGCAGTCGACACTGTCGTCGAGAGGTTTCAGGAGACGAAACGTCAATCAGCCGCATTAAAACAGCTAATCCCCCGCCGTCGTCCCCAGTCTCGTGGGTCTGCTGCCAGGTGGCAGTCCCACGGGGCGGTCGCTGGCTCCTCCCACATGCAGGTGCAGAAAGAGAGTGTTGCTTCTCGTGCTCCTCCGAATAAGGCTTGGAGCCAGAGGCAACATTCTCAGCCGAAGTCTTCCCTGCCGAAAACGGACCTGAGGACCGTTATTCAGGCAAGGAAGGCTTCGGCGAAGAGGTCCTGACGTGTTGCGCAGGCCTCTGAGGGAGTTCCCACCCGTGATCGAGTGTCAAGAACTCACTCCTTCGCGGAGCCCTCAGGAAATCGATGTTCGCTTCCCGCCGCCAAAGGCGCTTCGGGACGCATGGGTTTCCAGCGAACGCGGATCACAGCGTCCACCCGTAATGGTGGCCCGGTCGAGTTCGCTTCCTCTCATGAGGCCTGCAGAAAAATTATTTTGGTTAAGACCTGCCAGTCATCTGCTTCAGGTCACCGAGGTCTTAAATTTAACACCAGAGGTCAGTCTCGAGAGACTGATCCCCTGGTCTTAAATTTAACACCAGAGGTCAGTCTCGAGAGACTGATCCCCCTAGTAGAATATTTAGACACCTGGAAGGGTCTTCAAAATATATCTCAGTGGGTCCTGCAAATAATAGAGAAGGGCTACAGAATCCAGTTTGAATATCGCCCGCCAAGATTCAACGGGGTCGTGCACACACTGGTCAGCTCCGAGCAGGGTCAGGTTTTGGAACAGGAAGTTCAGTCCCTCTTAGCAAAGGAGGCCATAGAGTATGTTCCTCCTCAAGAGCAGGAAACCAGGTTCTACAGCCGGTACTTCATAGTTCCCAAGAAGGATGGGGGTTTACGTCCCATTTTGGATCTCAGGGTATTGAACCGGTCTCTGAGGAGATACAGGTTCAAAATGTTGACCATACCTATTATCGTAAGTCAAATCAGGTCCGAGGACTGGTTTGTAACGATAGATCTAAAGGATGCATACTTCCATATTTCCATCCTTCCGCAGCACAGGAATTTTCTAAGGTTTGCTTTCGGGGGAAAGGCTTACCAATACAGGGTTCTTCCATTCGGTCTAGCACTGTCACCACGCACCTTCACCAGATGTATGGATGCTGCTCTTGCTCCTCTCAGACTTCAAGGCATTCGCATCCTCAATTATATCGACGACTGGCTAATTCTAGCGGAGTCGGAGGTACTGGCAGTTCAACATCGAGATGTTGTTCTGTACCATCTAAGGTGCTTGGGATTGAGACTCAATGTCAAGAAGAGTTCATTGACTCCTCTGCAAAGGACTATTTTCCTGGGAGTAGTTTGGGACTCACTTACGATGCGGGCACAGTTGTCTCCTGCTCGCGTAAATACCATCGTGACCACAGTAAAGAGTATCAGGCTGGGCCAAACCATCACTGTCAAGCACTTTCAGAGAGTGCTGGGTCTCCTGGCAGCGGCGTCCAACGTAATTCCTTTTGGCCTGCTGCACATGAGAGCTTTACAGTGGTGGCTCAAGACCAAGGGGTTTTCCCCGAGGGGTAACCCTTTTCGCATTATCAAGGTAACGCGCAGATGCCTTCATTCCTTGATAATGTGGAAAAAACCTTGGTTCCTCTCCCTAGGTCCTGTGTTGGGGGCACCGTGTCAACGAAAGATTGTGACCACGGATGCTTCCCTAACAGGCTGGGGTGCGGTTATGGAAGGCCGCTACACCAGGGGCCCTTGGAAGGACCATCAACTGCCTGGAGATGTTGGCGGTAATTCTGACTCTCAAGCACTTTCTTCCAGACCTCAGAGGCCATCATGTTCTGGTGCGAACAGACAATACGTCAGTGGTCTCCTACTTAAATCGACAGGGGGGCCTGAGATCGCGCCCTCTATGCAGACTGGCGCACCAGGTCCTCCTGTGGGCCCAGGGCAAACTTCTTTCAGTCAAGGCTATGTTTATCCCTGGAAGCAGCAATGTGGGAGCAGATATTTTGTCGAGGCAGGGGCTGAGGCCCGGGGATTGGAGACTCCACCCAGAGTCGGTGGAGCTAATATGGAAGGAGTTTGGACAGGCCGAAGTGGATCTGTTTGCCACTCACGAGAATTCTCACTGTCCACTCTGGTTCTCCCTATCACATCCAGCTCCCCTGGGGCTGGATGCCTTGGTACAGACGTGGCCGAGGCTACGTCTGTATGCGTTTCCCCCTATCGCTCTGCTCCCAGGGGTTCTAGAGAGAGTCCGGCGGTATGGGATCAGCTTACTCCTAGTAGCCCCGTACTGGCCGGCCCGAGTATGGTTTTCGGACATCATGGTTCTTCTAACAGGCCCTCCTTGGCAAATCCCGATCAGGAGGGACCTTCTTTCTCAGGCCAAGGGCACAATATTTCACCCTCAGCCGGAGTTGTGGAAACTGTGGCTCTGGCCCCTGAGGGGGACCAGCTCATAAATACTGGTCTCTCAACTGAGGTTGTGGAGACCATTTTAAACTCTAGAGCCCCCTCCACAAGGAAACTTTATTCTCTAAAACGGAATGTTTTTAACCTATGGTGCAGAGAACTTCAGTTGGACCCAGTTAACTGCCCGGTGGCTTCAGTGCTGGAGTTCCTCCAGAGTCGCTTCTTTGACGGGCTCTCCCCGTCCACGCTTAAGGTCTATGTGGCGTCCATAGCTGCCTTCCACACGCCTCTTGGGGTGGGCACCTTGGGGAGGCACCCACTTATTGTTCGTTTCCTTCGCGGAGCAAGGAGGATGAGGCCTGTCGTCCAGTCCAGAGTTCCCTCTTGGGACCTGACAGTGGTCCTCGAAGGGTTATCCCTGTCCCCCTTCGAGCCCTTGGATGAGGTGGCTGAGAAATTTATGTCCTTTAAGGTAGCCTTTCTGCTTGCAATCACGTCCCTCAAGAGAGTTGGGGACTTACAGGCTTTATCGGTTGCTCCCTCTTTTCTCGAGTTCGCTCCTGGCCGGGTAAAGGCCATTCTCCACCCTAGACCTGGCTATGTGCCTAAAGTGCCGTCAAATGTGGCACGGTCTATAATTCTTCAGGCGTTTCATCCTCCACCGCATGTGTCGGATGAGCAAGCTAAGCAACATTTATTGTGCCCGGTCCGAGCCCTGGAGGTCTATACTCAGAGGACCTTGGGCTGGAGAAAGTCAGACCAACTTGTGTGTTTTGGGTCAATTAAAAGGGGCTCTCCTGTTTCTAAACAGACTATCAGTAGATGGATAGTAGAGGCTATATCTTCAGCTTACGAGGCGCGCAGTTTGCCTTCGCCTCTTCTAGTGAAAGCCCACTCGACTAGAGGAGTGGCTTCCTCTAAGGCTCTTCTGTCAGGAGTTTCTCTTCAAGAGGTCTGTGATGCCGCAGGCTGGGCCTCCCCTCACACCTTCATAAAACATTACAGTTTGGATCTGCCCTCTACACCGGGATCACAAGTTCTCTCTTCTTAAGTATGCCAGATTTCATACCAGGGCGTTTCTCTCAGGAGTGGCGCAGTGGGCATTCGTTCCCCATAGTGTCGATTTTCGACGCAGCGGGAGTTCCCTCGAAAGGGAACATCTCGGGTTACGACTGTAACCCTCGTTCCCTGAGAAGGGAACAAAACGCTGCGTCCCTCGGCCACTCCTTCGCACTCCTGAGAACGACTTGCTTCGACCAATTGAAAGCTAGCGCTGTTATGCTGCCGGTGTCCTTTTATAGTTTTTCGGTTCACCGTCACATGCGGCGTCACGAGTGACGTCACCACGCAGCACCAATCAAGATTGGAAAAGTTCCATACAGGCTTCAGACGCGTCACGCTGAAGGCGTTCCCCATAGTGTTGATTTTCGACGCAGCGTTTCGTTCCCTTCTCAGGGAACGAGGGTTACAGTCGTAACCCGAGACGGTCATTGTTCATCACATGTTTAAAACTTCCTTTTAAATGTTTGTATAAAATTAACAGCTTATTTCATTTATTTTCTATACTTTTAAGCACATTGCTTTGTATTTTCTTAAACTCACAGAGGAAAAGACAATCAAACAGAGTCTCATTTCAACATGCTGAGTTCAACACTTGTTTCAATTTTAAAACTAACTTGTTAGTTAAATGTTTAATAAATTAACAGCTTATTTTTATTTATCATCGATGCTATTTCTTTAAACACTTTTTTTTCATTCTCTCCACAGACATTATGGACAATGCCGATGCATATGAAAATCATATCAGTGTCAGATTTCTTCATTTCATCATTCTGTGAACATTATCCTGCTGTAATAAAAGACATCCCCATTCCAAACATCCACCTGAAAAAACATTCCTCTCAGTCACACCAAGCAAATCGCACATAAACACACAAACACACAGCCATAAACTCCGGAAACACATGGTCGGGGCCAAAAGTTCACATACCACATGGTGGTCATAAAACCCCTCCCATCTCCACACCCTGTCATAAATCAATCAATCAAGGGTCATAAATCACTTTTTGACACAATGTCCCCCATAAATACTACTCATGTGAGGTTCGGTGATGGTACATTAAAAAAATATATTACATTAAGAATTTTCTGAAATGTTCAATATTGCTATTAAAATATTAAAAATAGATGCCTCCATTTGAATTCAGTTCCTAAACTGGTCAAATATCTAAATTTAGTTATAACTGAAATGTACTATTGACATATTCATTCTACCAATGCCTCCATCTACATTCAGTTCCTAATGGTGCATGAAATAACATTTTAGAAAAAGGGCCATTTAATCTTTGCAATACATGTGAAGTGAAATTGCACCTTTCCAGAAAGTCAACCAGTGCAATGTCATAAATCAACAAGCTACATCATCTGGGAACTAATACAAATGGTTACTGGTGTTTATTGTCATGTCTACAGAACCTAGGGGAAAACAGTGAGACGCAGTGGAATAATACTTCAGGGTGTACATTACTGTAAGTCCTAAGAGATTAAGACTAAACTTAGTTTTCTGATTATGTGAAACTTTTGGTTTCTCATGGTTCATGATTGTGAGATCACAGAAATTTTACTATAACAGTTCAAGGTCTTTATTACAACTTATTACAAACTGCACTTTTTAAATGTGTTGTTATGAAAATTGACTCTTTACGTATACTTAAGTGGCCTTTTATTTCAATGATATTATATTATCTGCAAGCACCTCATAGTTAAAAAAAAAGATACTTATAAGTGCACATTCAGTTCAGTTAAGTACACTTTCACAAGGGCAAAATAAATAAAACAAACACCCCTGCATGATCATGGTTTTATTTGTTTATATTTCGCTCTTAAATTCAGATATTAATTCATTATCATTTCAACCTTACAGCTGTCAGCCATTACCAATAACACGTTACTGTGCATGTAAAACATAATTCTAGAGTTATACTTTAAGGCAACATTATACACAACATTTTTGCATAATCTGCAAAAAATACTTTCCAGTCCAAAAATCAAACAATTCTGAAATCAAGATACATTTACTAGACAATTAAATAAATGGCATTAGATAGTATGTCTTGTTTTCAAGGGGAAAAGAGTAACAAGCAAAATTATCATCCAATGGGGTAAGAAAAATCATCTTTTAAGCATTTTTTTTGCAGTGTATTGAAAGATCGACAGGCATATTTGGGCTGAACCTGGCTAAAAGTTCTGACTGTGGGAACGGCATGTCCAATTCCATGGTCATGTTTTAACGGCAATGGAAGCTTAGTGACTTTTCCCCATACACCATGATTCTCATTAGACATGGCTGTCCAGTCGCTCACACACTTAGCCAACATTCATTTCATTGCTGAGTTGTGCTTTCACCATGTTTCAAAACGCTTACACAAGGGATTCTGTGAGTATAGCTGGCCCATTTTTAGTCCAGATGTGTCCACTCGCTCCTGCATCCTACCTCACATCAACTCTCAAACACAATCTTCTTCAGTTCAGACTTCAAATTACCATGTGAGTGAGAGTGCATCATGTTGTTGCGGTGTCATTCGAAAACGACTTCCCATGAAACCATAACACAACACATTATAATGGTAGTATGTGACGTAACCACCTAATTCAGGGATTCTCAACCTTTTTGGGACCAGGGACCCCATAAAGGGTAGAACATTTCCCAAGGACCCTATCATAATTACAACAGTGAATTATAACCCAAAGATAATGTGGGTGTTAATAATGTTCAATTTGCTTGTTTTATTTGTGCAAGCATACGTTGTTGAGAGAAAAAAATCTGTCTGGGGTAAAGAACACAATATCCAGTTGTGAATGCAATATAAAGTTTATTGATAATAAACAGGAGATATAGTCAGGACAGGATGGTCAGATGCAATAGTGCAGGGATGGAAGCAGGCCTTGGCTAGTGATGGCAATTTCAAAACACTGCTTCATGAAGCTTCAAAGCTTTTACGAATCAATTTGTTCTGAATCAATGGTTCGGAGCGTGTATCAAACTGCCAGAGTCACGTGATTTCAGTAAACGAGGCTTCATTACATCATAACTGTTTCGAAACATTTCAAAATTTTAATGGTTCATGATGATCTCTGCCAACCCATGAATCATGAGGAGTCACTGAGAACCAATGAACAAGTGTCTGTGGGTTTTATCTGATCTCTGATCAGTTTTATACATCTGTAGACGTTTTAATTAGGTAGTTAATAGTCTTATTGGCCTGTTTAGCTGAGCCATTCATAGAACAAACCCTAACAATTGATAAAATAACACATTTACACATTATAATCGTATTAGATGATTAGATAATTGCATTTGAAAGATGCAATAGATTTGTAAAAGGTGTTTTTATGCATGTTTGGCCTGGGTTTTTGTTGCATTTACACTGTTCTGACCACTAGGGTAGTGATGTTACATATGACACTGAAGCTTCAAAGCGTGTATCGAGTTCGCAGCAAAATTTCTCATGAAGCTCTGTGTCGGAGTGCGTATTGTTTTCAGAGAAACACGTGATCAACGAAAAACGAAGCCTCACTTTCTTTCCAGTCACTTGAATTCCACTTTGCGTGTCGAAATGTTTGAACCCAGACCACTACTCTACAGGTTTTTAGAAGTTTAAATCCATTTACTATTTTTTATTTATTTATAAATGAGCCTATAGCCTGTTACATGATCATTCTGTCATATTAAAAACAGCATAGAAACCATAAAATAATTAGACCACCATTTACTTGCATCAAGCTACTCTTTTGGTATTTTTATAATTAGTTACCTATTAATATAATTGTTACATTTCATTTATTTCCACTCTTTAATATGTGAATCATATTACCAGAAAACTAAAGATTTAGCATTGTCAGGCTTTTATTTTTAATAGATAAAACAACTGCGCTGCGCACTCAGGTTTATGGCTGCTGTAAATTTAACCTGCCACAAAATGGTAAATGCCACTATAGCCTTGGCAGCGAAGGGATCACAGTGGGCTGGGATGTCTGCCGAATAACGAAGAGATGATAATCCAGAAACAGTCAGACAGAAAGTAATCCAGACACGAGCAGTAATCAAACGCACAAGACCTGGAGATTTGAACGATACTGACAAGAACAAGGTGGCAAGACATGAAACCCAGAACAGTCTGACAAAGAACACAGCAAAAACAAGATTTATATAAAGAGTGGTGCTCTGACACAGTTGGTAGCTAGGCAACGCTGATAGGCAATCAGACCAATGACAGCACACAGCAAACAGTCAGAATGAACAGACAAACCTGCGAACCGTGACAAAATAACTTCTGTGTATCTGTCGCAGTTTATTATTACATGCAAAAATAATGTAAAATAGCCTACCATTAATTAAAACGAAATGATTACAAATGTTATAGACATGTATTTTCTTTCCTCTCACACAACAACAAATCCTTTAAATTTAACGGTAGGCTATCCAGAACAAAACAAGAATGAAAAATAAATGTAGCCTAAACAAATTTATTTAAAGCGAAACTGAAACTGACATTAGTCACCTCTCTCACAAATCCAAATGTTTCCATATTCGCAGGCGGGATTTGAAATGAACTTTTTACACTAACCGGGCATTTTGGCTACTAAATTTTTAAAGTTACCGGCCATTCAGAACTTCTACTAGCTAAAAAATAAAACAAATAAATAAACCAGATTAACTACGTCGCATCTTATATATAAATATATATACATATATTTATTTCTTATTCAAACTAAATCCTGTCATCCAACCCTCTCTCTCCCGTCCTTTTTCATCCTCATCCTTTTCACCAAAAATGTATTTTAGGTGGACAGATCAATACAGTACAAAGAACATCAAAACAATGTAGGATATCTTGGAAAATAACAAACGCCTTTTCTGTTAACCAAATGCTTTTAATCTTCGGTTTTGCTTCAATGCAAATGAACAAGCGCACCGTTATTTGTTGCATGTTCAAGTAGGCTAATTATGATTAATTCGATTTTGTTTGTCATTTGTTGAAATTTATAAAAAAAAAAATACAGTTTGTTGGTGTCTGTCCGCTGAATGTGACCCTCTCCAAATTCTCCTCCGTGGCCATATGGAAAAGTGAATGTTTACAATGACAACAACAGTGGTGGAACGAGTATTAACAAATTGTACTGAAGTAAAAGTATTGCTACTTAAGTAATAATTTACTTGAGTACAAGTAGAAGTACTGAGAAATAATATGACTCAAGTAAGAGTAAATAAGTATTTGCTTTAAAACTACTCAAGTGTACTTTTGTACTTAGTACAAAGTACTTTAGTATTATTTTTCTATTTTTACCCAAAATGGGGAGATGATAGCGATATTAAGCGCTTAACACACACATGTCACCTGTTTCATTCATACTGGAAGCCCAGTACTGATTCATCCCTCACGCAGAAATTCCACAAGTGAGATTCATAGAAGTATCTATATAAAGGAAATGCCTTTTATAATAACATGCAAATAGGGACGTTTTGACTGAAACATGAAGACAAACACATGATAGCGATAATATCTGTGTTCATCAAGCTATCTCATGTCTTTTCATAAGAATGATTTTTTTCTTTAGAGGGATAGTTCACCCAAAAAGGTGAGCCCATGATTTACTAACCCTCAAGCCATCCTAGGTGTATATGACATTCTTCTTTCAGACGAATGCAATCAAGAGTTATATTAAAAAATTTCCTGACTCATCCATGCTTTACAATGGCAGTAAATGGCTGGAGAAAATTTGAAGCCCAAAAAAGTGCATCCATCCGTGATAAAAGCGCTCCACTTTTACTCCTGTGGCGCAAGTCGAATTATGTAGTATGCGTATGGTCGTCTGGCAGAAGCAACTTATTTTAGATTATAAAGTAATAAATATGGGTATTTTTCTAACAAAAACCCAGGGCTTCGCTTCCGGAGGCCTTTAGTATCCCAGTGGAGCCATGCAATTGGTAATTAGTAATTTGTTTTTTTCCAAAAAAATGTCCAGCTATTTAAAGCTTGGAAGAGCCAGGACATTTTTGAATATAACTGTGATTTTATTCGTCTGAAATAAGAATGTCATGTACACATAGGAGGAGTTGAGGTGAGTAAATCATGGGGTAAATTAAATTTTTGGGTGAACTAACCCTTTATAGCAATGCTAATCAACAAAGCTTGTATCATAGAATGTAATAAAATAATATATACTCACTCTGTGTTAAGAAGCAACATGAAACAATTTTCATTGTATTTAATTTCATGTATTGTGATTTTGAAAAGTAAGTCCAGGTAATATCATTTGAATGTTTCAGTTAAATTTCATAATTGAAAGCAAAGAAGAATAAGTGAGAGGTCCCATAAAAAAGAGATTTACAACAGTATGAATAAAAAAAGTGCAAGTTAAAAAAAAGGGGGGGGTATGGGTTAACATGTTAAATTAAATTCTCCTTTTTTTCGTTCTACCGAAAATGTGCTGGGAGCCCACTGTTGCTATAGTAACGAGCTACACTTTTACGTTCATCTGATTGACAGATAAATCTTGCAATCTTATTTCACTGTTGTTGAGGTTTTTTCAGCTTTGTACAAAGTTTGCTTCGTACATTTCGTTTATCTATGTTGTTAAAGAGGGCGAAATTTACCATTCAATTGAACTGTGTACATGTATGTTAGACACTTACATTGTTCTTGCTCCGTCAGTGCAATAACTGGGTATGTAATGAGCCGAGTTTTTCATTTCGTTTTCCATCAACTGCTCAGTGCTCTGGTATTATCAATGGGATGACCCATTTCAGGAGTTGCCATAATTTAAAATCAGAATAGGAGCATATTCACTGAATTGAAACGTACTGATTCAAAAAATCTACTCAAGTAGCCTACTGTAACGAAAGTATTTGTAATTAGTTACTTTCCACCACTGGACAACAATAAACCTTCAGTTAATTTCACCTTTCCAACAAAGAAATAGATTGACTTCTGTCAGGTTGTTGAACAAATTTTTTATTTGGACATCTACCATATGATGGTTGAAGCAGCAGCGAGTGACTATTTTCACAGTAACTAGATCAACATTGTGAACAGATTCATTCTGTTCATTCTAAACAATTTCAGTGAAAACACCAAATGATCATGCAATGGGATAAAATAGCTCCTCTTCCCTGCAAACAGTAGAAGAATGCGAATATTTAACCAAGTCAAAAACACAACTAAAGAAAAGTAGTTATCCATATTAATTTCAGTATCAGCAGATGCAAAACGGCGTGTTAGTGAAGAGTGGATCTGTGATCAGTAAATGCTGCTCCATCTCTGAACGAACTGCGGGTTTGAGTCGCTTATAACGTGGATTTGAAAAAGCAACATGCATCAAACAGCGCAAGTGATTCAGCGGTGATCCGTCTTCTCTCTCTCTCAAAATGCGCTTAACATCATCAACACATTGCGGGCCCTATTTTAACGATCTGAAACGCAAGTATCAAATGCAAAACGCAAGTAACTTTGTGGGCGGATCTCAGGCGCTGTTGTTATTATACTGGCCGGATAAATGACTCTTACGCCCGACACAAATCTAAAATGGGTTGGTCTGAAGTAGCTACATTATTCATAGGTGTGGTTTGGGCGTAACATGAAATAAACCAATCAGAGCGTCATCTCACATTCCCTTTAAAAGCAGGCGCTTGTTCCATGGCGGATTGCTATTATGATGGCGGATTTGCTAGGCACACGCCAGGAGCGGTTCACAGCCGAGGAGACCAACGTTCTCGTCAGGGCCGTAAAAGACAGAGAAGTGACATTGTATGGGGATGGGAGAAACCCAGTCAAATCAGCTTCGGTTAAACAGGCATATAATAATTTGGGTAAATGTGTAAGCTAGATTTATGCCTATTTTTTCACATCTTCATGGACACCACAATGATTTCCCTCATGTGGTAATATTTTTCCTTGTAATTATGTATGGTTTGCAAAAATGGGAACTGCCTATGTGTAAATGAGAGAAGCAAAGTGTATGCGCGTTGTGCACACGCTACATTATCGTCAAGTATGCGCCCTTAAAATGGCATCTGAATAACACGCCACTGACTTTAGACTAGGTTTTTCCTGGTCTGTGGTGGAATTGTTTTCTGAAACGGCAAAATAGCACCAGGGAACGTTTGCGCCGGAACACGCCTCCTCTTTCCGCTGAACCGCCCCCCTGGAGCTCAAGTTCATTCCCTAATTTACCGACGTGCGTCTGTAGATGGAAAAGTTCACTGTGCGTCGGGTGCAAAATAGGAATGATACATGCGTTGGTGTACAAAGTCAATTGCGCTGGGTGCAAGATAGGGCCCTGCATCTGCACAAGGCAAGCGTCAAGTGCTGTAGATGGCGAAACCAGAATCTTGCATTTCGTGAGTCGGGCCAGTGTTGTATCATAACTAAAGTTTATCATTTGAATATGTCTTTTTAAGTCTTACAAATTTAAACATTAAAGCGATTTTAAATTATTCAGTACTCGCACGCTCCCTGAGAGATGTTTTTTTTCTGAGCATAACCGTTAACTTTAAAGTCTTTAAAGGTCTTGTCGAGTATCCCTGTTAACACAGTCTGTTTTGTCTTAAATAAACATAAGCAGTTTATAAAGAAAACATAACAGTATAATAGATCCATGGACTAGCTCTTAAAGGAAAACTCCCCTTTTTTTTGGAAATAGGCTCATTTTCCAACTCCCCTAGTGTTAAAGGATAATTCCGGTATTTTAACACTTTGAGTCTATTTTGTAGTTTGTTTTGGATGAACTAGAGTGGTGGACACAGAAATTTTGACAATGGTTCCTGTCTCGACTTTTTGACTATTTTAGAATCGCGTCTGAGAGCTTCAGAGTGGCTGTCTATGGGCATGCACAAACATGTTTCCCCCCCGTTTCCGGTAGCGCAGTAATATCAGCGAGCAATGAGTCCTCCAACAGAAATCAATGGGATTTTAAAAAATGCCAAATAAAACACAACAGAAACTGTATTTCACTACACTACTTGTTTTGGAACATCAATGAGCACCACTAACCACTCTGTGAGTTGTACAGTTTTGAAAATGAATGTTTAGGGTTGTTTTAAGGACATGTTTGTGCATGCCCATAGACTTCCATTCTGAAGCTGTCAAAGGCGATTCTAAAACAGTCAAAAAGTCGAGACAGGAACCATTGTGTTTTTGTTTTTGTCATTGTCAAAATGTTTGTGTTCACCACTCTAGTTTATCCAAAACAAACTACAAAATAGACTCAAAGTGTTAAATACCGGAATTATCCTTTAAACAGATGAGTTTTACCATTTTTGAATCCATTCAGTCGATCTCCAGGTCTGGCGGTATCACTTTAAGCATAGCTTAGCATATATAATTGAATCTGATTAGACCTTTAGCATCTCTCTCCAAAAAATGACCAAAGAGTTTCTATATTTTTCCTATTTAAAACTTGCCTCTTCTGTAGTTACATCGTGTACTAAGACCAGGCGCTGCGTAATATCATTGCGCCTGCTGCACCCATGGTCCTGCAGCAGAGTTCCTTTATTATAATGCACAAATGAGAGTATAGTTCCTAGCCATATTGTCCTAGAAAATTGCCAATTTTCATTTTCCGTCGGTCTTAGTACACGATGGGGCCCATCACTGGGACCCATGGGCGCCGACAGGCCTTGACCACAGCCTGCTATGCCTTCACTCTCCCAACTGTAATTTCTTCATTCAAACTCAGAAGAAAACTGCAACTTCACTATCACTGAAAGGACAACCATCAACTCTTCTGACTTCCCCTTGTTGCTCAGCGTAGCTTCTCTCGGCCCAGGGCAACCGGCAGGTTGGTTGGTTGTAATATTCATTTTACTACATTAAATTACTTCAATTAACTGATCCAAATATTCATAATTAATGATTACAAGTTATGATGGATTATTAATATTTATTTTGAGCTTATTTGCTACACGATGCACACATAAATTTGATGAACCATATTTTAAAAGTTTAAGTGTAAGCAAGGCATCTTTTCAAAACATGATTACAAAGGAAAATACAGCTGCAAGCAGCAATTATCGGGGCCAAGTGTAAAGAAGACAACAAACCATGCCAACATGTCTGGAAGTGTCAGACCAACTGCAACAATGAGCAACTAAAGACATTTTAAAATGATTTTAGGCAAAATGGGTGAAAAAATCATATATACAGTCACTAATAATATGATTTAATGGTTTGTCACTGTTTACCAATAGGTGGTGCAGTTATGAAATTGTTGTGGTGTGGTCAGAGTGAGATGACGATGGCACATACAAAGTTTGTTGTCAATATGTCAAGGCATTGCATAGATAAAGCCTGAATAGTCATTTTTGCATCATGCCTAAACTTTGCTGCTGCGGTATACCGAAATGGTTTCGACTATCGACACGAAATCCATAATTTTGTTGGCACAGTCTGGAGATGATACGATTTGATTTTGGTGAAAATCGGACAAACGGTCTAGGAGAAGTTCGAAAAAGTAGGTTTTAAAAGAAAACAAAGATGGTGGACAGGAAGTATGGCAAAATTGGTAGCTATGTTTTCGGCATTACTCAAGGAATCTAATAAGACCAGTGTCATTACAATAGGCAAATTTATTCAAAAGTTATTAGCATGTTTGTACATTTTGTTCTAACTTTTAAAAGAAATTTCGATTTTCTTAATGGAACACCAATGCATTCGTAAAGTGTAGCATTTAATATCATAATATTATTTTGTAATGAATGCCAATTTCCTTGTTTAGTTCCATTATAGCACATCAAGAGGCACAATCCCACCAATTTGTTTATATATTCTCAGAGTGAGCCCATAGATATGTGTGCCAAATTTGTTGAAAATATCTCATTTTGTTTTGGAGTTATAGACATTTATATGTATAAACACAAAAAAAATGACTCACACCTGACTTTGTTTGCATTTTCTTGCCACTTACTATTAATATTTTGACATTTGGGCTTAGAAGTTAGGCCAACGACCTATGTTTCCATACTTCCTACGGTGATTTCGTCTCGATCGGTTTTGAAGATATTGCCAAATGTGTTTTAAGCGCTAAATCACAACGCTACACAAACCATAAGTCGAAACCTAGCATGTTTGGTATCATTGAACTCTGCAAGGATTCAGGAATCTAAGGAGATGACTCGCTTGAAAATAAGTAGGTGGCGCTGCACCGAAACGCAGCATGTTGCCTCAGGTCACGCTTGTGATAACATGTTTGGTCTGAATGCAATAAAGCGGTGCGGAGATACAGCCTTAAGGCTGTTTTTGCAAGCACTACGTAAAATTAGTTTGCGCCGTATTCGTGAATTGTTTGACGAATCAACATGAATTCCATACCTTTTTGTTGGCATGGTCTGAAGATTATCTGATTCAATTTTCGTGAAAATCAGAGCAACGGCCTAGGTGGAGTTTGAAAAAGTAGGTTTTCCAGAAAATTCAAAATGGCGGACAATTTGTCACAACGGAAAGTGACGTCATAGGGTGCAGTCGAATCAGAAGGAACCAGAGGAAATAAGAGTTTTGTTTCTAGCCCTTACAGTTCAAAAGTTATTAGCATAAACAAGAGTGAAACTTTGGACAGTTGATGGTGCCAGAGGGATTGAGTTAGAGACTTCAAATTTGCTTTGATGACGAATTTCATAACTTTCCTGCAAGCGGTTCTATGGGCTGACATAGACTTCCATGGCGGAAGAAGAAGCGAAAGTATAATAAGAACGCCAATGATTTCAATAGGTGCCTTCGCACTTTCAGTGCTTGGCCTCTAATAATTTAAAGCAGCTTTCTGGTCAATTTTCATTCTGGACTACTTAAACAATCTATGCATAAAGTAATTATTGTCAAGAAACATGTGCAGTACTACAACTAATATGAACATGCTGATGAATACATCATCCCTTGGGCACTAGTGTTATTGTCCAACTGTTCCAGACTGTCTCCCACATGTGTATCCTTCAGCTGTGATAGGCCTAGATCATGACTAAATACACACAGTAAACACATTAAAGTTTTGTAATATAGAAAAAAAAATAACAAACATTCGACACTAATAACACTGAAAACGTGCAAATATCCCAAATAAAATGCAAATATCCCCCAAAAAAGTGTTGTCAACCTTGTTTTTCTTAAAATTGTTCTGTCAGGAAACTTCTTTGTATGGTAAAATTGTTGCTTAATGGTCATAAATCCACAGACCACTGACAGCTGGGTAGGTAATTGGGAGTTAAATGCATGAGATGGTAGCCGGAGGATCCTGTTAACTGATACCTCATGGACTCTCAAGAGACCAAATTAAGATAAACTTTCCCTTCAAAAAACGATCTGAGCCCCTGCTTCCCAAGAGATAAGACAAAGAGTTACTCAAGCAAATGACCAGCATGAAACAGCTGCCACTACCAATTACGTTAATTCACCACCCTTTAAACACTGTTGGACAAATCATACTGATGCATTTATTTTTGAGGATAAATGAAGGAAAACTAGCACACTGAATGCAAAGTGGCCTTAAAAAATTCACTGAAACAAAGTAATCTTGTTAAATTATGAAGTCTGGATCCAGTGCTAGATGTGGTGGAAAAAGAAGAGAAACCTCTTACATCATGGTCTGCACGATAATCTTTAATATGTTTTTTTTTTGGTAGTTGCTTGCCTCTGAGAACTCTGGGATTTTCATGTTGCTTTCAACAAGACCACAGTGCTAGATCAGAGCAATAACCTTTTTAATTGCCATCATACTGCAATGCCAGTGCTGGTCAAAAACATGCAATGTCATTAAATGATCAAGGAAGACTTTGTGTCAGATGAGAATTGCTCTCCCCTCAAAACAGATCTTCAGAACTGTCTTCACAATGAATCCTTTATTTCTATCAAACTCTTAACACTTCTTGCACATCATTTAAAAAAGTCCCTCATAGCTAAAAATAAAGGCATTTGAGTTTGATCATAGAGTGCCCAGTGTCCAGTCATTTTCAGAGAGAATCTTGCTATACCCAGCATGCAAAGAAAGTTACTTCCTTTTTTAAAAACATAGACACACAATAATCTGCTTTTTAGTCCAAGTGCCCTCTCTCTACAAAACATGGCTGAGGTCTTATACAGGATTGTTCATGTACATCCACCACAACTCACACAAATGCAAGTGGATTGGGTGGTCAAACTGGGGTTGTGTTTGACAAGAATTCTGATATACAATTCACCATGGTGGGAATCAATTTTATAGTGATATATGATTGAGCTGGCCTGCATATTTCCAACCTGGTCTCATGAGAAAACATCTATTATAAATTGATGATTTAATACGAAATCCTATAATTTGATTTGAACGAAAACATACAATTTAAAAAGCAAGCATCATGAAGCTTCACCGCTAAATCTATCCGTCAGTGGGCTGTAGGCAAATATTAAGTAAATGTTTGAATTCATACAAATTCACCACCAATTTCCTAAAACATTAACCTACGAACTGTCATGATAGTGTGTTGAAGATCTCATGTGTCTTGTATCACTCTGTGATCTCTCTCTTCTCATTAAAACGCAATTAAGAATAGGTCATGCAGCGGTTACCAACAGTAACAATTGGGTTGACAGATGACTAGAAGCTCAGTCTAGAGTTTAGAAAGAAAACAAAAGAGCAAAGAACAGGTAAGAGACACAAAGAGCTAGATAAGAGAGAACAAAAACACAAATAGAGAAAGAAAGTAATTTGGATTGCAGACTAATAAAAATATGTAATAATATATACATTATTATTGTAATATTTTTTAAGTGCTTGTCTTGTTATACTTTCCACATGATAGAGCCGAACTGGCATCCTGTCTGAACAAGGTCCTCAGAATTATCCAAATTCCCCCTCCCCCCTATTACAACGCCCTTGCTGACATAACAGAGTATACAGTATAGTGCCACATAGGTCTCATTCAATGATAACTGCATATAAGTTACTTATGCTCGCAAACAAAGAACTGACACAAAATTTGAGGTGTATACACATGTGCATAGACAAACTTGTTGCTTAAGAAGGAACTTGCACACACAGTAATTAGAGTTTTCCACACAATGATTTTCTCCTGTATATTAGTAACTTTCTTTAAACAAACATGTGCAGCAAGATCCCCAAATTGTGGAGTCAAGTGTGCTACTCTCGAAACTAGTTGAAATACAATAAACAACTTTTATATAAGCCTTAACTATACATGATAAACTTTGATTTTATGTAGAATCACAGATCTAGCTTCAACACACTTAATGGACCCAATTTGTATTAACTACTATGTACTAACTTAAACTAATCATTTGATACAATGCCCTTATTCTGTACATAATTTTTTTTTCATTTTATTTATATTTTTAAAAATACTGCATGTAATTACAGTTGTAATTAATTTCTGTAATGACATCTATAATTACATTGTTGACCCTTCCCTTAAACCTAACAATACCACCGAACTTACCCAAACCACCCGTATCCCACCTCAATAGCAGCAAGTGTTTGGCAAAACAGCACGAACAGAATAAGTACACCTGGATGATTTATTTTCATGTAAGTACATAGTAAAAGACATCTAATATAAAATGTGACCCACTTAATTTTGTATTGTAGCGCACTACTTATTCTTTTTTTTTAATAATAATACATGTAGACCGCCAGGATTCTTTTTTTTCGCAATCTTGTAGTTTATTTTATACTCAATTTTATATGTAAGTGCAAATGTACTGATGAATCATAATTTCTGTTTGAAAAGGTTTGTGCACAGGTTTTAAATACAAATATGAACTATGGGTCAAACGGGACTCTGAATTGAACGTTGAGAATGTAAAAAAGAATGATAATGAAATTGGTATTCATGCATGCACATAAATTTTAATGGATTCACATTGAGCCACGCATGCAGGTGCAAACCTCACATCACAGCAGATGTTCATGGGTGCAAACTCTCTGCTGGTTAGCATATCCCTAAATGTTGGTCTAAACCCTGGCAAAGCAGTAGCAGAGCAGAGCAACCGCTGGCAGACAGGAAGTGACCAGTGCCTCTCACGGTAGATAGCGCCCCCATAAATAACACATACCAACAAGCAAGCAGCACAAGTTTAAGATACATCCCAGTTTTACCTTTGTGGTTACTAACGGTTATGCATGGCTGACTAGGCTCTGGTCCCTCTGGGAGGGTGTGGCACGCCACAGGCAGGCCCCTCTCCTGTATGACTGTCCAGCAGCTGTCCAGCAGCACCTCACAGAATGTCCTGCAGGGTAGCAGGACTATCCCAGAATTTTCAGAGGGCTGATGGCATCTTGGTGCCAGTAGAAGGCAAAAAAACCATTCCAAACCATGGTGGCAGCCTGAACGCAGGAGCCAATCCCATTCATTCAATACAGCTACCACATCCTCTGCATGGGTGTGGTTAAAAAAATTAGGTAGAGAAAATGTTACTTCACCATGAGATATACAGAAAGGCCAGTCAGAGCCTCTTGGTAAGCAGTTTGTGGAATCCTTAGGGAAAGCGGTGGTGCTAATTATGCTAATCCTGCTGTCAGTAACCCATGTCCTTTTAAGGTTGGTTGTTTTTTTGCCTTCCTGAGCCAAATCCAAAGTGGGCCCTGACCCTGAGCCAGACCCACTGACATCACCTGAGGAACCTTTGACATTAATTTCATGTTTGACTTTCTCTGATAAATACTTATCATTACCCCTTTTCGAATGGCCATCCTTCGAGGAGATGCCAGGTATCCAGGTGACAGCACTATTCCATTTCACAGTTGGATCCTCGTCCCAGTTCTGCACAAATCCTTGGATCCCTTTGGCTACATCTATTATATCTGACCCTACATCACCAATGTCCTTGTCCTCACTGGTCGTTTCACTGACAGAACTGTCTTTGTCCACTGTGGGACCCTTTGTGACTCCTTGACTTGTCCACCAAAAGGCATTTAGAGGACCCACGTCCAGAATCAACAGGAGAGTCAAGCCCCAGCTGAACCTCATCTTTGTACATACACTAGTTCTTCCGCTGCACAAGTCATTCAGAATATGCTATCAGGTGTGTCTTGCTAAAGTAGCCAAACCAATACTGCAATGCAAGATGAGCTATCCTTTCCTTCTCTTAGCTCATTGTGATAGAGGGAGAGAGAGACAGAAGGCGTGTTCTTTTTAATAGTTGAACCTCATTGGCCACTTCTACTTGCCCTCCAAAATGTGAGTAACATTCAATATCCTTTTGTGTCCCAATGGACAACGCTCCAAGAACACAGATGTGCAGCCCATTTGCAGCTCAGTTTTACTAATGCTCTCTTTTGAGAATAGAATCCATGTATGGAGTGTACTTGTTTGCTTGTAACTTATAATTTGTTTACTTTTTCATTTTCATGATTACTACGTTACTACGTCACATTACTACGTGTCAAATTAACAATTAATCTTTGACCATTAATACACATAAAATGCAAAGTGAATAAATCTAAATACCATGTGCTCATAGCTTTTTAAATTATAATTTAAATAAGTATATTTAATTTGAATAATACCAAAACTATCATATGCTGTCTCCATTTATACATTTATTTCTTAAAAAGAAGACATTTTGAAGAATGGTGTGGTCTAAACGACATTAGACCTCTTTGACTTTCAGTGTATGAACAAATCTCATTATCCTTTAAAATTTGTGTGACAACAATAACACCCAAAATAAATTAGTTTCAGTACTGTCCTTATATCACTGTGTATGGTCTTCCGTCACGTTTACTAATTTTTAATACTGTTTATTCTTAAATTTGCAGCCGCACATTTCTTCTCAGTCCCCCACTAGTTGTACTCAGAGCTCACAGAGCATCTATTCATGCAAGCAGGGCTGTTTGGCGTGGGTCTGAGTGACAGACACACAACAGCTGACAGCATATCTGATCTGGTGGATGCATCAGCCTACGTATGTGTGGAAACCCATAACCTCATCTTTGTGAAAGGCAGTTTTCCCACATTCTGATTCTAACCATGCCTGAACTGTCTGTCCAGCTGTTCGACTCCACATATGCTCTCAGCTAACCCTAATCACACCATGGGTACTTGGCTTTCTAACAATCACTTTGTCTATTCCGTCCCCTGCATGCTCTCACATCTCCTGTATTTCTTACACGCAAACTTACAACAGGCACAAGCAACACACACACACACACACACACACACACACACACACACACACACACACACACACACACACACACACACACACACACACACACACACACACACACACACACACACACACACACACACACACACACACACACACACACAGCATCTTCCAGGCTGGGTCCCAACAGAGTGAACACAGTGGCAGTGTGAATTGGCCTTTGAGCACAGGTTGTTATCGTTATAAATTCGTTATAAAGTATTAGCCTACACACTAATATAAAACTAATATACTGAAATGCAGCTGTTGATACAACTATTACTAATGATAATAATAATAATAAAAAATAAAAGAAAATAGTACCACCTTGAGTAATTCCTCATACGTTTCTTCAGAAGCACAACTTCATTTTCTACTATAAAGCAGCTCTCCAGTATGTTCATGTTTTCACTCGCGGACGTCTGACCTCGACGGCCTCAACAGGAGAAATGAACCAGGAAAGATTTCGACGTGAAAGAAGGTGGAGCCTCCACGCACACCTTCCTATGTGACTGCCATGGACCAATGGTAGTACAAAGGTGGTAGCCATAGCGAGCTTTTCCGGAAAGTTCGCTTTGGCAATCTGTTTTTGAACTCCCAAAACAAACTCCAAAGATAGTCCGTTTGGCCTGATTTTATCGAGTATATTGAGGCCTTTAATCTCCTCAGGTGTGAATCATTTCATTATTCATGATCATTCACGCCTCCATGCAAATGGCCTTTGTAAACAAAAAGTGTCTTAGAAAATTTAAATCATTGTACAGTATTGTTTTATGTGAATGAACGGACAGGATGATTTCCACATCATTTTGAAGAAAAAAACTCTAGGCTACAAGATCCAGTTATCAAAAGTTGTGTGAACAAATGTTTAGTATGTGTTATATGGCCTTATTTCAGTGACTTCAATTATTTTATTTTTTTCAATAACCAAGCATAGCCTACATGTTATTTTCTAAAAAAAAAAAAAATAATAATACAAACATGTACATATAAGTTGTTCACATAATATTGTAGCCCTGTTTATGCTGAATAAAGTGTAATCAGACTTTAGCCATCAAATGACCCCACGAGGGTCATTTGATTTTTTTGCAGCTAGAAACATTTTTGTTGCCACAAAATTACAATGGCAGGAAATTTTAAGTTTTAAAAGAAATTGCCTCCTGGTTTTGGCTTTAAATCCAAGCCAATTTCATGTTTTGAGAATAGTACATTTATTTCTAATCAGTTTGCAATTTAAATGTTTTGCGTAGTCCAGAGCTTTTAACTGATGTCTAACCTTAATGTGTGTGAACAAACTGCCAACGATATACCCTATTCAACAACTCTAATATTTGTACCTAATATTCTCCCTGCTGTCCTATGATTCTCACAAACTTGATATTTAAAAGCATGGTAGGATCAGATCAGGGTATCCGCTGGGCAGACAAAAAACCCAAGGGGTCAGAGATGAGACCAGTGCTGGATGAGTTTATCCCACTCAGAGGCATATTAATAAAGTGCTCAGTGTTTATAGAGGCAGAGAAGGTCAGTGGCCTATTCCAAATTTCACCATAAAACAAAACTGAACTGCAGGTAGGTAACACTTGATATGACAGCCACAAGTCACTGACCTGTGTGTGTCTGGTTTGAGAGACACACGCTTAAATCTCCACTATCTACCCATAACTTTGAAAAACGTCTCGGGTTACGTCTGTAACCCTCGTTCCCTGAGTAGGGAACGAACGCTGCGTCGAGAATCGACACTATGGGGAATGCCCTTAGCATGACGCGTCTGAAGCATGAATAGAACTAGTCCAATCTTGATTGGTACTGCGTGATGACGTCAGCCGTGACGTCGCATGTGACGGTGAGCGGAAGCTATAAAAGGAGACCGGAACATAGCAGCGGTAGCTTTCAAAAAGTCCGAAGCAAGTCGTCTCTAGGGGCGCGAAGAGTGTGGCCGAGGGACGCAGCGTTCGTTCCCTACTCAGGGAACAAGGGTTACAGACGTAACCCGAGACGTTCCCTTTCAAGCGAACTTCCGCTTCGTCGAGAATCGGCACTATGGGGAACGAAATACCCACTGCACCACACTAAGAGAGCACGCCCTGGTGTGAAGCAAACTGGCACACTCAAAACGAGAGAACCTGTGAACCTGGTGTAGAGGGCAGCTCCAGACTGTAATGTCTTATAAAAGTGTGAGGGGAGGCCCAGCCTGCGGCATCACAGACCTCTTGAAGGGAAACACCCGCAAGTAGGGCTTTAGAGGAAGCCACTCCTCTCGTGGAGTGGGCCCTAAGCAGAAGAGGTGAAGGCAAGTTAAGCACCTCGTAAGCCGCCGAAATAGCCTCTATAATCCACCTACTTACAGTCTGCTTGGAAGCAGGAAAACCCTTCTTGGGTGCCCCAAAACACACAAGTAGCTGGTCCGACCTTCTCCAAGCTGAGGTCCTATGCATATAGACCTCCAAGGCTCGGACCGGGCACAGTAAATGAAGCTTAGCTTGCTCATCCGACACATGCGGTGGAGGATGGAAGGCCTGGAGAATTATAGACCGTGCCATATTTGAGGGCATCTTAGGGACATAGCCTGGTCTAGGGTGGAGAATAGTTTTTACTCTGCCAGGAGCGAACTCGAGGCAAGAAGGAGCGACCGATAGAGCCTGCAAGTCCCCAACTCTTTTTAGGGACATAATGGCAAGCAGGAATGCTACCTTAAAAGACATAAACTTCTCCGCCACCTCACCCAGAGGTTCGAAGGGCGCCAGGGATAACCCTTCAAGAACCACTGACAAGTCCCAAGAAGGGACTCTGGACTGGATGACAGGCCTCATCCTCCTTGCTCCACGAAGGAAACAAACAATAAGTGGGTGTATCCCCAAAGTGCCCATCCCTAAAGGCGTGTGGAAGGCAGCCACGGCCGCCACGTAGACCTTGAGCGTGGACGGGGAGAGCCCGTCAGAGAAGCGGTTCTGGAGGAACTCCAGCACTGAAGCCACTGGGCAGTTAACTGGGTCCAACGAGTGATCTCTACACCATAGAGAGAAGACATTCCACTTCAAAGCATACAGTTTCCTTGTGGAGGGGGCTCTAGAGTTTAGGATGGTCTCAACAACCTCGGTTGAGAGACCTGCACTCATGAGCTGGTCCCCCTCAGGGGCCAGACCCACAGTTTCCATAGTTCTGGACGAGGGTGAAATATTGTGCCCTCTGCCTAAGAAAGGAGGTCCCTCCTGATAGGAACTTGCCACGGAGGGCCTGCTAGGAGGACCATGATGTCCGAGAACCATACTCGGGCCGGCCAGTACGGGGCTACTAGGAGTAAGCTGATCCCGTACCGCCGGACCCTCTCTAGAACCCCTGGGAGCAGAGCGATTGGGGGAAAGACGTACAGACGTAGCCTCGGCCACGTCTGCACCATGGCATCCAGCCCAAGGGGAGCTGGATGAGTAAGGGAGTACCAAAGCGGGCAGTGAGAATTCTCTCGGCAGGCAAATAGGTCCACCTCCGCCTGACCGAACTCCTTCCATATTAGCTGCACCGTCTCGGGGTGGAGTCTCCACTCCCCGGGCCTCAGCCCCTGCCTCGACAGAATGTCTGCTCCCAAATTGCTGTCCCCAGGGATAAACTGATAGACAGAAGATAGACAGAAGCTTCCCCTCGGACCATAGGAGAACTTGATGCGCCAGTCTGCACAGAGGGCGCGACCTCAAGCCCCCCTGGCGATTTAAATATGAGACCACCGACATGTTGTCTGTTCGTACTAGAACATGATGGCCTCTGAGGTCCGGGAGGAAATGCCTGAGAGCCAGAAACACTGCCATCATCTCCAGGCAGTTGATATGCCAAGAAAGATCATGGTCCCTCCAAAGACCCTGGTGTAGCGGCCTTCCATTACCGCACCCCAGCCTGTGAGGGACGCATCCGTGGTCAAAATTTTTCTCTGACACGGTGCTCCCAACACAGGACCCAGGGACAGGAACCACGGTTTCTTCCACATGACCAGGGAATGAAGGCATCTGCGCGTTACCTTGATCGTGCGAAAAGGGTTCCCCCTCGGGGAAAACCCTCTGGTCCTGAGCCACCACTGCAGCGCCCTCATATACAGCAGGCCAAAAGGAATAACGTTGGATGCTGCTGCAAGAAGACCCAGAACCCTTTGCAAGTGTTTGACAGTGACAGCCTGGCCTAACCTGAGACTCATTACTGTGGTCAGGATAGAGTCTATATGAGCGGGAGACAGCTGTGCCCGCATCATGACAGATTCCCAAACCACCCCCAGAAAAGTTATTCTCTGTAGAGGAATTAACGAACTCTTCTTGATATTGAGCCTTAACCCCAAGCACCTCAAGTGCTGCAGAACGACATCTCGATGTTGAACTGCCAACTCCAGCGACTGTGCTAATATTAGCCAGTCATCGATGTAGTTGAGGATGCGAATGCCTTGAAGTCTCAAAGGAGCAAGAGCAGCATCCATGCACTTCGTGAAGGTGCGAGGGGACAGTGCTAGGCCGAACGGAAGAACCCTGTATTGATACGCTAGTCCTACGAAAGCGAATCTTAGGACCTTCCTGTGTCGAGGAAGGATGGAGATATGGAAGTAAGCATCCTTTAGATCTATGATGACAAACCAGTCCTCGGATCTGATTTGACTCACGATTAGAGGTACAGTCAACATTTTGAACTTGTATCTCCTCAGAGACCGATTTAATACCCTGAGATCTATAATAGGGCGCAACCCCCCATCCTTCTTGGGAACTATGAAGTACCGGCTGTAGAACCCGGTTTCCCAATCTTGAGGAGGAACACGTTCTATGGCCTCCTTTGCCAAGAGGGACTGAACTTCCTGTTCCATGACCTGACCCTGCTCTGGTTTGACCAGCGTGTGAACCACACCGCTGAACCGAGGTGGACGATATTCGAACTGAATTCTGTACCCCTTTTCTACTGTGAGCAGGACCCACTGAGATATATTTTGAAGACCCTTCCAGGTGTCTAAATAATCTGCTAGGGGGATCAGCCTCTCGGGGCTGACCTCCGGTCGTACAATCGAGATATCGGTGACCTGAAGCATTTGACTGGCAGGAGCTAACCGATTTAATTTTTCTGCAGACCTCATGAGAGGGAACACAATACGCGGAGCCGCCAATTTTACGGGCGGACACTGCACTATGTGTTCGCTGGAAACCGATGCGTCCCGAGGCGCACGTAGCGGCGGGAAGCATAAATCGATTTCCTGAGGGCTTCGTGAAGGAGCGAGCTGTTGTTGCTCGATCACGGAGGGGACCACCCTCAGAGGCCTGCGCAATGCATCAGGACCTCTTTGCCGAAGCCTTCCTAGCCTGAATGACAGTCCTCAGATCTGCCTTCGGGTTGGAAGACTTTGGTTGAGAGTGTTGCCCCTGGCCCCAGGCCTTCTTCGGGGGAGCACGAGAAGCAACACTCTCCTTCTGCTGGTGCAGGTGTGAGGAGCTGGCGGCTGCCTCATGGGACTGCCCCCTGGCAGCAGATCCATGAGGCTTAGGACAACGGCGGGGGATAAGGTGTTTAAGTGCGGCTGAATGACGCTTCGATTCCTGAAACCTCTCGACGACAGTATTGACTGCGTCGCCGAAGAGGCCAGTTGGTGAAATCGGGGCATCGAGGAGGAAAGCCCTGTCTTTATCCCCGACCCCCGATAGATTCAGCCACAAATGTCTCTCCGTAGCTACCCATGCTGCCATAGAGCGGCCGATGCCACGGGCCGTCTCTTTAGTAGCACGGAGAGACAAGTCAACCGCTCGACGCATTTCTCGAATATCGTCGAGGGCGACCTCCCCACTGTCGTCCACCTCTTTGAGGGGGTCGGCCTGGTATGCCTGCAAAAGCCCCATTGTATGCAGGCATGCACCAGCCCGACCTGCCACCATATATGCCTTCCCAACCAAAGCCGAAGTGGTACGGCAGGGCTTGGAGGGAAGCGCCGGAGCTCTCAGAGACGATGCAGCATCAGGCGAGACATGACTGGCAAATGACTCTTCGACCCGAGGCATCGTCCCGTAGCCCTTCTCTCTCGACCCCAATATAGTGGAATATAAATGAACATCGGGGCTGGAAAGTCGAGAGGAGACGGGCTTATTCCAAGATCTCGACACCTCGGTGTGGAGATCAGCGAAAAACGGGAGACTCCGGCGTGAAGGCTGTAACCGGGCTTGCAGGAAGCGCTCATCAAGTTTACTTTTCTTAGTCGCTTCCTGCGTCTCAGGGGGCCAATCGATATTTAATTTGGCCACAGCCCTAGTTACAACCTCCAACAGCTCCTCAAAGGCAGGAGAATGTGGTGATGGATTCTCACATTCTCCTGCCTCGATGTTAACAATATCTAAATCCTCGGATTCAGACAATTGCAACATTGGATCCTCTCTGCGGTCAGGAGAAGCCGCAGAGCGGGCTCCTGAGCCGTGAGCGGGATCATGAGAACTGGTTGATGAGTGTTGGGAAAGGGCTGCGGCCGTCTCAACACTATCAACCAGATCCCTTTGCGATCCCCATGAATGCAAGCGCCGCGATGCCTCGACAAACGCGGGACCTGATCCATGGGGAGCGCGAGCCTGGCCTGATTCATCGAACAGGCTCAGGTGGGAGCGGAGCGTTCTAAGGGGCAACTTTTCACAGTTTACACAAGCAGCGCCCTCGAACGCTGCTTGTGCATGCTCCACTCCCAAACACATAACACAGAGCAAGTGTGTGTCACCCTCGCTTAGAAAGCGTGGGCAAGGGTACGCACACTGCCTGAACTTCTTCTCCATCACAATTACCTTTTGATACCGAACAGACAACACCAAATAAGACAGACAGTTTTCACATATAACGCTTGCTGAAGGACAGAAAGCTTCCGCTGCTATGTTCCGGCCTCCTTTTATAGCTTCCGCTCACCATCACATGCGACGTCACGGCTGACGTCATCACGCAGCACCAATCAAGATTGGACTAGTTCTATTCATGCTTCAGACGCGTCATGCTAAGGGCATTCCCCATAGTGTCGATTCTCGACGCAGCGGAAGTTCCCTTGAAAGGGAACAGTATAATGCATACATCATGAAATGCAAAACAAATGCAAAAAATAAAAGATTATATACAGTATGCTCTTGTTAAATAATGAAAAAAAAACATGCAAAGGCTCATCAAATAGCACTCGATGCAGCATGATCAGCTGTCTTAAATGACCTATCTGTACACTAGGCCTATTGTCCTAATAATCCTGTTCAGATGGTAAGCTTATCTTCTGGTTGTAGAGTACACAGAGAGACTACACTTGAGTAAAGCAAACTGAAACCAAAACATCTTGTTTAAAAGTACACTCAGTACATTTTTCTCATTTTATTAATAATTGATACTTTGATAAATGTTTTGATAAATGATAAATGTTTTTGAAAAAAAAGTTTAAAATCATTCACACTCATTAAGTTGACACTTCCGCTGGTGGAATAAATTATTCACGCCTGAATAGAGCATTTTTACAGAAAACGTTTGCTTGATCAATTTTAAAATATTGCTGATTACTTACAAAGCACTAAATGGTTTAGCTCTGCAGTACTTGAGCGAGCTCTAAACGCATTGTAGTCCTTCACGTCTATTGCGATCTCAAAATTCCGGCCAGTGGATAATACCTAGAATATCAAAATCGACAGCTGGCGGTAGATCCTTTTCCTATTTAGCACCAACACTTTGGAACAGTCTTCCTACCATTGTCCGGAAAGCAGACACACTCTGTCTGTTCAAAGCTAGATAAAAGACACATCTCTTTGACCTAGCTTACACATAATACATTATAGGCTTCTGTAATTCAATGTTGTAATAAACTTCCCTTAAATCCTGATGTACTCGTTACATTATAAGAAGAATGGCATCTAAGCTAATTTTAGTGTCTTTGTTTATCCTGAGGTTTTCCCGCAGCCTGCCAGATCCAGATCTGACGAAGGACCTTCGCCTGGACCCGATGACAATGCAGTGCTGAAGTGTAAACTAGCCTCTCTATGGAGGATCCCTTAACCACTCAGATAAAGCGTTGTGGGGAATTTCGGTTCGCGTACCTAATCCGAAGTGATAAAATTAAATAAAATTCTGTATCAAATTTATAGGCAAGACAAGTTTGTTTAGGCATGGTTTGTAGGGAATTACAAACCTGCGCACATATATATATTTTTTTTATAAAAAAACAAATAAAAACAAATTAAGAACATAATTACCATTGCTTTATAATCTGAAATGTAAAATATCTATTGCAAAAGAAATAGCATTGCTTGAGCAAAATTAATCTAAAATATTTATTTGTAAATGGACCAGCATAAGATAAGATACAATAAGAACAAAAACAAAGAAACAAAGTACAAATGGTCAAATAAATACAATAAATATACAATAAAACAAAAGGTACAAATGCAGTGCATTCATTTCAGGAAGTCTACTAACATTGCAGGTAAGTAATATGGCCTACAAAATAAATTTAATAAAGTAATCAAGTGTAAAATAACACTGCATAATTTTCACTGTATGTCATGACTCTGAAGGAAGACAGTCAAAGGATTCAGCTGAGAGTGAACAGTAAGTTTATTTAGAACACAATAGCAGCGATGTGGGTCGCAGAGTGGAAGGACGCAGAAGATGACTCAGGCTCGGTAACGCAGGGACGCAATGGGCAGACGTAGACACAGGAACAGGTAGCAACTCCTCCGGGAAACCTCAGGATAACCACTGCGTGGAAACAGGATTGGAATGCAGGAAAGACACGGTGAGAATAGTCCCTGGTGAGCCTCAACAACCATCTGACAAAAACAGGACGAGATGACAAACAATATATAGGACATCCTCATTCAAAACAGCTGGCGCTGATCAACTGATCAGCCGCGCTAAAAAGCTGCGCTGATGAGCCGCGCCCACTCATACAACACACACACATAGCAATGGCGAGTCAATGAATCCATAAACCGTGACAATAAATGGATATATTAATGCTTATTAAGTTGACTTGTGAGAGCCAACTTAGTGATATTGTACTTAAACTTAAGTTGGCTTGTGAGAGCCAACTTAGTGATATTGTACTTAAACTTATTATTATTAGTGGTGCTTGCAAAGCAAGGCATCACTAGTGTTCTTCTGTATACTTATTATTATTAGTGGTGCTTGCAAAGCAAGGCATCACTAGTGTTCTTCTGTATACTTATTATTAGTGGTGCTTGCAAAGCAAGGCATCACTATTGTTCTTCTCCATACTTATTAGTGGTGCTTGCAAAGCAAGGCATCACTATTGTTCTTCTCCATACTTATTAGTGGTGCTTGCAAAGCAAAGCAACACTATTGTTCTTCTCCATACTTATTATTTGTGGTGCTTGCAAAGCAAAGCAACACTATTGTTCTTCTCCATACTTATTAGTGGTGCTTGCAAAGCAAGACATCACTATTGTTCTTCTCCATACTTATTCTTCTTATTATTATTCTGGACAAAGTTTGGCGCGTAACTCGTCCCGCAAATTTTGTCACAGACCCCTGAGTTAGGCGTCAAATCATGCGGCTCATTGAGGAGAGGTGCGCTATGACTTTTTGGGTGTACGATGTTCGCACATCGGACGAAAAAGTGGCCAAAAAAATCCCATTGACTTAACATTGCGGAATGTTCAGAAATTCAAATCCCAACTGTCACTTTCACACACACCCACAGAAAAGGGCCTGACAGCCCTGCTGTCCCTCCCCCTCTCTCTCTCCCTCAGAGGATTTATTTTATCAAGCAGCCAATAAGTAATGGCCTAAAATCTTCATAGCCACACCATAGCAACCAGTTACAGCACCCTAGCAACCGTGGGCGATAGGCACGAGGCCGTTTAACAGTAATCATCTGTTAAAAAATACACGCCGACATCACAGACCCCTGAGTGAGGCGTCAAATCGAGCGGCCTATAGAGGAGAGGTGTGCTATGTCTTTTGTAAGAGATCGGGAGTACGGTGTTCGCCCCAGGGGCAAAAAATTGGGTTAAAAAGCCCCATAGACTTAACATTGTGACAAAATTTGACGACTCGTAGCACTGAGCGAGGGTTTCGCAGAAATGTGTGATTTGCCACATTTGAAGAGGCCGACAGGCTCTGTAAGAACATACCTCACAATGGGGCAAAAGTTGCACCTCTGGGGGGCAGGAGCTGCCCAAAGTTTCCCCATTGACTTACTATGGTGAAGGATGGCCCATGAAACGCATGTGTTTTTCTACTATGGTAAATTGCATAGGGATTTTGTATTGAACTTAGCTCTGGATCACAGTGTCATAGAGACAAGGGGGCGGGCTCATTTTACTCAGAAGACCAATCAGTCTCTCAGGATCATTGTGAAGCCATTAAGCCACGCCCTAGCAACCATTTAGAGCACCTTAGCAACAAGTCCCGTAGACTTCCATTGAAAGTGTGATGTGGAAGAGAGGACTCAAGAGCGAGAGTGACAATCACAGTTCCTTTTAATAGAGACAAAAGTCGGACCACAGGTAATTCTAACGGAAAGTCAATAATGAATAGCAACGGAGGATTCCAGTAAACTGGCTATATCACATGAACACAAATCCCCTCTGTGGTACAGGTAGAAACGAACAGCGGGCAGGAGAATCAGCAGTTCGAACTGGCAATATCACACGAACACAAATCCCCTCTGTGGTACAGGTAGAAACGAACAGCGGGCCGGAGAATCAGCGGCTCTGTGACTCACGGAACTGGATACAGATGGTTAGCTCGGAGCAGGTATTCAGCCTCTTGCACAAAAGGTCTCTGTGGGCGTATAGATGAGCACAGGATAATTCCAGTAGAAATATTCCGTAGGGAAAATTAGACAGGACAAGACAAGATTTGAGATAAACTCTGGTTTGAAAGCATCTGAGACATCGAACAATCTGACAACAAGACAGGGCAAGAGAGGGTTAGAAGAAGCCAAGATAATGAGAGGAGAGGAGGAACAGGTGGGAAGAAATGAGCGAAATGGAAAGTGGACACAGCTGTCAGTAATGAGAGAGAAGGTGGTGAGTGTAAGTGTGTGAGTGTGAGTGTGTGTGTGGGTGTGTGGGTGTGTGTCCAGCAGAGGGAGACAGAGGAAGAGGCAGGATCATGACAGAAAGAGGTCAAAAGAATATCTCCGGATAGAAGTGTCATAGAAACACAAGGGTGGTCTCGTTTGACTGGGGGCAGCACACAGCCAATCATGAATCCCCTCAACACTTCCTAGCCCCTCCCTAGCAACCATTGTTGAGCACCTTAGCAACTAAAATCTATAGAGGGATATCTTCCATTCTGAATGTCACAGAGGCATGGGAGTTGGTTTATATCATTCATACTGACAAGCAACCTTTGGACTTTGATGACTGGCAGCTGCCAAGCCATTCCCTAGCAACCAAACAGAGTACCCTAGCAACCATTTTGCAAGACCTATATCTCTGCATCAGAACATCGTAAAGAGATGTGGTTTGGCTGTTTTGACTCATGCTAGCAAACAGGGCTTCCAACATGCTACACATGCTAGCTGTGAATAGCTACATGCTAATAGCGATTAGGTAGTGCTAAATCATGCCAAGAAAGTGCTAAGAACTCCAATAGTAACCATCTGTGACAACTACCAACCTAGTAACACCATAGCAACCACCCAGAATACCTTAGCAACCACCTAGCAACGTCCTAGCAACCACCCAGAGTACCCTAGCAACCGCCTAGCAAGACCATAGCAACCACCCAGAACACCCTAGCAACCACCTAGAATACCCTAACAACACCATAGCAACCACCCAGAACACCCTAGCAACCACCCAGAATACCCTAGCAACGCCCTAGCAACCACCCAGAACACCCTAGCAACCACCTAGTAACACCAGAACGTAGTACAGACATGTTTGTTGGCTCGTATGCAATCATGTACCACACCCTAGCAACCGAGTGGCGAGTTTTGCCACTGCAAGCACCACTTCACATTTTCTTCTGGAAATGTACATTCTAGTTATTCTTCTTACTCAAAAATTTCTATATCAAACTTTTCCTAGAGCTTTAACTCCACATACTCCAAACTCGGCTCGGACACTCAAACTGTTCTGACTGGGTGTGCTATATCTTTTCTAACTGATCGGACTTACGGTTTTCCTAAAAATGACGATGAAAAAAACTCCCATTGACTTAACATTGCGGAATGTTCAGATTTTCAAACTCCCCAACTGTCAAAAATTCAAATGTAAATCCCTTGAAACCCTAGACTAAATCAAACTGCCATTCTATATACTATATGAGCCATTGACACTCATTTAAACTAATAAACTCATCTATCTATGACACTTATCTATCTATCTATCTATCTATCTATCTATCTATCTATCTATCTATCTATCTATCTATCTATCTATCTATCTATCTATCTATCTATCTAGCTATCTAGCTATCTATCTAGCTATCTATCTACTTTCAACTAAATTCAAACTTCAAACTAAAATCCTCTTGTTTCTAAACTCATAAACTTGTACACTAATAAACTCATAAATTCATACACTTATGAACTCTTAAACTCAATTGAATAAACTTATAAACTCTAAACTCACACACTGAGTGTGTAAGTTAGTGTGTGTGTGTGTATGTGTGTGTGTGTGTGTGTGTGTGTGTGAGAGAGAGAGAGAGAGAGAGAGAGTGAGTGTGTGAGCGAGTTATTGAGTGTGTGTGTGTGTGTGTGAGTTAGTGAGCATGTATGTGTGTGTGAGTGTGTGAGCGAGTGTGTGAGCGAGTTATTGTGTGTGTGTGTGTGTGTGTGAGCGAGTGTGTGAGCTATTTAGTGTGTGTGTGTTTATTTGCATTAGTGTGTGTGTGTGTGTGTGTGCACACAGCCACCACTCACAACACCCTAGCAACTGACAAACAACCACCCAGAACACCCTAGCAACCACCCAAAATACCTTACAACACCCTAGCAACCACCCAGAACACACTAGCAACCACCCAAAATACATCAGAACACCCTAGCAACACCCTAGCAACTGCCTAAAATACCTTAGAACACCCTAGCAACAACCCATAACACCCTAGCAACTGCCTAAAATACCTTAGAACATCCTAGCAACACCATAGCAACCAACCAAAATACCTCAGAACACCCTAGCAACACCTTAGCAACCAACCAAAATACCTTAGAACACCCTAGCAACCACCAAAAATACCTTAGAACACCCTAGCAACCACCCAAAATACCGCAGAACACCCTAGCAACCACCCAGAACACCCTAGCAACCACCCAAAATACCTTAGAACACCCTAGTAACACCCTAGCAACCACCCAAAATACCTTAGAACACCATAGCAACCACCCATAACACCCCATCAACCACCCATAACACCCTAGCAACCACCCAAAATACCTTAGAACACCCTAGCAACCACCCGCAACACCATAGCAATCACCCAAAATACCTTAGAACACCCTGGCAACACCATAGCAACCACCCAAAATACATCAGAACACCCTAGCAACTGCCTAAAATACCTTAGAACACCCTAGCAACACCCTAGCAACAACCCAAAATACCTTAGAACACCCTAGCAACCACCCATAACACCCTAGCAACCAACCAAAATACCTTAGAACACCCTAGCAACATCATAGCAACCACCCAGAACACCCTAGCAACCAACCAAAATACCTTAGAACACCCTAGCAACACCATAGCAACCACCCAGAACACCCTAGCAACCACACAAAATACCTTAGAACACCCTAGCAACCACCCAAATTAACTTAGAACATCATAGCAACCACCCAGAACACCCTAGTAACCACCCAAAATACCTTAGAACACCATTAAAACCACCCAAAATACCTCAGAACACCCTAGCAACAACCTAGCAACCACTAAAATCACCTCAGAACACCCTAGCAACACCATAGCAACCACCCATGACACCCTAGCAACTGCCTAAAATACCTTAGAACACCCTAGCAACACCATAGCAACCACCCAAAATACCTCAGAACGCCCTAGCAGCACCATAGCAACCACCCATAAAACCCTAGCAACTGTCTAAAATACCCTAGAACACCCTAGCAACACTATAGCAACCACCCAAAATACCTCAGAGCACCCTAGCAACACCTTAGAAACCAACCAAAATACCTTAGAACACCCTAGCAACCACCCAAAATCTTTCTTTCTAACTAATCTATCTTTCTTTCTTTTCTAATTAATCTTTCTTTCCCACTAGAAACACCCTAGCAACTTTAAATTACTTCAAACTATATTTTAAACTTCAAACTACTTTAAACTATTTAAAACTTTAAACTAATTCAAACTTTAAACTAATTTAAACTTCAAACTAATTTAATCTTTAAACTAATTTAAACTTCAAACTCCTTTAAAATTCAGACTAATTTAAACTTTAAACTCATTTAAACTTTAAACTACTTTGAAATTCAAAATGAACCTGAGAAACTCCCTGTGCTCTGGCTGAATCTCGATGTGAGAATAGGCATCTTTGAGACATACAGTATTGTCACAAACCAATCCTCAGAATGAATTTGTGACACAATTGAGCATTAGCATCTGAGTATGATTCAGGCAACACAGATCTAATATTGGATGCATTCTCCTGAACTTTTTGGGTACTATGAAGTAGCTGCCATAAAAGCCTGCTTCTCTCGTGGGAGGGGGTATAATTTCTATGGCCCCCTTGCCAAAAGAGATTGCAGTTCTTGATGTAGAAACCTGGACTGATCTTGACACATCAGTGTTTCTATTACCCCACTGGTATACCCCATGCTCACTTTTTGTTCCTCCCTTCTAGAGCTGGATCCTTGCTGGGCACGCCTCCTGGCTTAGTCCCTAGCCACAATCCTGACCTGCTGCTGCATATTTTGAATTGATTGAATGTTACTCTGCAAGGCTTGGTGGGCAAAGCAGCTTTCGATGATGCAGCAGGAGGGGAGAGATAGCCCTGCTCGCACATACCAACCACCGTGGAGATCGGGAAAGAATGGGAGATGGCGGCAGGGAGGTTGTTCTCTGTAGGATGTAAGAAAACGATCATCTTGTTTAGAACAGACAAAGTTTTCAGCTTAGTTGGCCAATTCAGATTTTATTTGGCCATGGCATGAATAACAAACTCGAGCAGTTCCACAAATGCAACTGCTCAGCTGAGGCAACCGCCTGCATGCCCACATCCAACCCCTCAGAATCAGATGCAGACAGCACGCTTCTCAGAGCACAGAGCACGCTTCAATATCCAGAGCGGTAAGCCCTAAGCTGGTAGAGGGAGCGAGAGATGCCATGCTCTCAGCCGGTCAGATTGACACGTGTAGTGTCCGCCGGTTGTTCTTTTCTCCTGTCTGAGTGGACATCCCTCGACACAGAAAAACTCTGCCCACAGCTGGCCCCGGGGCCCCCGCAGAAATGCGTTCCCCAGTGAGCCTTCTTGCACACAACTGTGCTAAAGTCAGGAAGGAGATGCAGCAGGTCTTGCTGCTTGCCCCTTATTGGCCCAACCAGACCTCTTCTTTCAACAGCCCTTCCTGACTCCTTCCTCTGAGTACATTCTCAGGGATGGGGCATGATGGCACCACGTTTAGACCTTGGAGAATTCCAGGTCTGGTTCTAAAAGAACGAGACGCGGAGCTTCTGGTTACTACCGTAAGAATTTTATGGCGTAGAGACCATCACTTCTGTGAAAGCACCCTCTCAAAATGAGGCATGCTCCCCCTTAGAAGTGGAACCTGTTCGCTGAAATGAGTCTTCTCCCTGTGAGGGGATCCCGAAGGTGTTCGATCATGGTAATGGGTTGGAGTGAGGGTTGTCTCCTCCAAATCAAAATGTTGTTGCCTCTGTATTGACGCACATCATAATGCAGTGGATACCAATCCGTGGGAAGCACGACTTGATCGTCAGGTTCCTGAGGCGAGCAAGGAGTCTGAATCTGCCTTGCCTCTTTACCCTCTTGGGATTTTTTTTTGGTGCTACTGCACTGCAGAGATCTGCCTTGAGCCATGCAGGAAGTGAGTTAAAAATCCCCTCCCAAGAAACAGTTCTCCTGCTTTCTTGGTCTCTATCTAGAGGGTAGGGACTTGCACACTTTTTCGGTCAACAAATCATGCCTGGAATTCGGGCCTGCTAACTCTCATGAAATCTGAGACCCCGGGTTGGATATGTGCCCAAGGTTCCTACCAGCCCTGGCTTTTCTCTCTCCGTCTGCTCCATTGTGGTTATACGTGCTCAGAATGCAAAGCCTGGACCTCAGACCAGCTCTTGTCTGTTACAGAGACCAGCAGAAGGGAAGGCTGTTTCCAAGCAGAGGTTGGCCCACTACATTAGGTTGCCTTCATCTTGGTGATTTCCCAAGATGCACGTGCCCACCAGGGTGATGAGCTCCTAAGTGAGAGTATTGCTCCCTCCTAGGCGTTGACACAGAGTGCCTTGCTGAACAGATGTTAAGGAGAGACACTGCAGGTGAATAGGGTAAAAATTTTACCTTACAGATATCACCATGAAACTTTACCAGTTGATTACTCAAATGAATAGGAGAACAAAATTATTGCAAGTTTTCTGTAATTTTATGTTTAAATATGCTAATCAGAATATATCTAATTAAATATGCGCCGATTTGCATATATTTTGAAGTGACGAATCTGACCATTGAAAAAAACAAGGTTCAAAATTATTTTTGCATTTTGTTGATATATTCAATGAAAAGACATTTTCAGAGGGGATTATGAATATCTCCTTTTGTTACCCTGTAAATTAGAAAATACTGGCAATAACCTTAAAAAACTGATTTCGGCCCTATTTTTAGGCATAAATGTCATCAGAGGTTTAAAGTCCAGGGGTCAGAAAGTAAAAGTCCTGCCATATGTTTATTTCACCCATGAACTCAGACAGCTGATTTCACTAATTAGTTATATCTCCTGCCTAAAAAAAAACAACTGTGCTAATTAGCAAATCGAGGGTGATTGGAACAAAATACTGAGGAGGACTTTTACTTTCTGAAGCTGGACTTTATACCTCTGATAAATACCTTTATACCTCTGTCATATAAATCAGGCCAAGAATGATATATCAACAAATCCCTATGAACAAACCTTCACAATATAGTTAGGAATACGGCTGTGGCGAACAGGACGGCCGAGGGGCGTGAGAGAACGGCGCGAGGCCGGTGGTGCGATTGCTAATGAGCAACACCTGTTAGGCACACCGGTCTCGCATCTCTCACGGAGGAGCGGAAGCATAAAGGAGGAGCGACGACGTTGATGATCGAGAGAGGAACAGGCCTGTGTTTTAGTTGTGTTTTGTTTTTGTATTTTATTTTAGCCAGCAGTCGTCCGCGAGGGGCTGCTGGCAGTTCTTATGTTTATTTTCGGTAGCCAGCAGTCGTCCGCGAGGGGCTGCTGGTGGTATTTTGGTTGTTTGTTTTATTTAAAATAAATTATATTTTGATTGTTCGCCGGTTCCCGCCTCCTTCTTCCCTGAACATTGCTACACTGGTGCCGAAACCCGGGAAGAGGGAGGAACGCGCTGTCAGAGAGTCCTCGCCGGTGTGGGGAATCCGCGGTGCCATCGAGCATGGTGCGCGAGTCGCCGCCGCTCGCCGTGGGCCGGAGCCTGCTGCCATCCGCCGAGCGAGGGGAGGAGCAGGGAGCGGGGGACTCGCGGCCACGGACGCTCGAGGCGGGGGGCTGGAGTGAGTTGCCGGTGGGACGGTCGAGCTCGCTGCCGGCCGCCTGGGTATTGGAGGGGCGGCTGCCATCCGGGAGGGAGAGGAGGAGTCGCCGCCGCTCGCCGTGGGCCGGAGCCTGCTGCCGTCCACCAGTGAAGGGGAGGAGCAGGGAGCGGGGGACTCCTACCGTCTGCCCAAGGCACCCGAGGAGCCGTCGCCGTCCACCGGGCGGCGGAGGAGCGTCGAGCCGTCCACCGAGGGCTACCCAGCGTCACCGCCAGGCACCGCGGAGGAGATCGCCTAGCTGGTGGGGGACCAGATGGCAGCGCGTTGTGGGAACCGGACCAATTTTTTTTTTTTCCTCTCTCCCCTCTCTCGATCTGTCGCTCCTCATGCTTCCGTCTCCGTTTCCCTCGGTTTGTCTGTCCATACTCCCCAGGGATCGCCGCCGCCGGGGGGGGAGTAGGCACAGGCTCGTGGGTACCCCCCGGCCTGTGAGGGGCGATGGGGGTATGTGGCGAACAGGACGGCCGAGGGGCGTGAGAGAACGGTTTTATTTAAAATAAACAACCAAAATACCACCAGCAGCCCCTCGCGGACGACTGCTGGCTACCGAAAATAAACATAAGAACTGCCAGCAGCCCCTCGCGGACGACTGCTGGCTAAAATAAAATACAAAAACAAAACACAACTAAAACACAGGCCTGTTCCTCTCTCGATCATCAACGTCGTCGCTCCTCCTTTATGCTTCCGCTCCTCCGTGAGAGATGCGAGACCGGTGTGCCTAACAGGTGTTGCTCATTAGCAATCGCACCACCGGCCTCGCGCCGTTCTCTCACGCCCCTCGGCCGTCCTGTTCGCCACAACGGCTATTAAGTTTGGTGTATATAGGTGCTACAGAAGTGGAAAATCGTCACTAGGAGTGTGAGAAAAAACTCATTTTGAGAAAACGGCCTTTAAAGATTTTTATGCCAAAATTCCACTAATTTCTATTGAAAGCCATGAATTACAGACAACATATGCTTTAGGTCCAAGTAAAGTCTATGTATCACACTGTTTAACATCCAAAACTCATTACTGCTTCATCCATCACTGATCACAACATACAAAACAACACACCAACAGTCCATCACACAGGTGGAATGACAAAAACTAAATATATCACACCTATAGTAGACGTCACAGAAACATCATGTTACGCTTCTGAAGATGACTGCAGAGTCAGCAGTCGAAACTGTCAAGGTATGACAACAAACTTTAAACCTGTTGTATAAGAAAGAATCACTGTAATAAATACAAATAGTAGGCTAGATGAACTCATATCTTTCGACATTTTGAACTACTGCGGAAATGGTGTATGTGATGACAGGGTGCAGACAGCGATCACGGAGCAGTGGGATGATTTAGAACGCCAACTTTTGATGAATTTAGGCGAAATCTATACACGCAAACAGACAAAGTGTAGTAAAATAAAGACCTAAATGTGTATTTTGGACTTTTTTTCAGCACAAGTCTGAAAGAAGACATGTTATTGAAGACAAATAGCCCAAAATCTCAAAATTGACCAGTGAAAAAAAAAAAGATGTTTTTGCCTGCCGTGTCTCGCCTTAATAGAGTTGGGGGCTGGGCGACACTTATCAAGTTCGCTAGAGAACTAGCCTATGTGTCGAACCACTGCTTCCCGTGGGCTCCCTTCACATGAAGCCAGTTTCACAGTAAGCCCGGTTCGAAGTGTCGGCTTGCTGCGCCATTCCCCTCCTATAGACTGGATACGTGCACAATTCTTGCTCCAGTAGAGTTCCCCTTATTAGCTGAACCCTGTCGAGTTCCTCCATACCCTTCGGCAACGAACGTGGCGGAACGTCCGAAGCCAGGCCTATCACTCGTATGCACTGGTGGAACCTGTGTTAGGCTGGGTCCATATATTGTGATCCCTACGGTGATCCCATATGTGTATTCTTCCACGGTACAGCTCCCTGCGGCGAGCCCGTGTCTTCCCCCGGCAGAGCCTGCTCTGCCGTCACTGTCCGTCACTGTCCGGTTGAGTCTACCCCCTGTCATAGACTGGAGCCACCCCAGTGACATTCCATATGTTGTACTGCCCGGTTTTCCGCCCAGTCCATATTTGTTATCTCCACATGTTACCTCCCTTCGGGCAGGATGTGGCTTACGCAGTGTATTCATTTCCAACGACTCCCTGGCCTAAGCCCTGTCCCATCTCCACCTCTAATAATCCGGGGGATCAGAAGGCTTTTGTCTAGGCACTGGACGGTGGCAGCAATAGTGGCGTTTTAATTGGGATCCCAATCAGTCAACACTTCGACTACATCGAACGTGAGCGACTGAAAGGGAACATCTCGGTAACCCTCGTTCCCTGAAGGAGAGAATGGAGACGTAGTCCCATCGCCACTATTGCTGGAGCACCGCTGACTCCGGGCTCCGCTCGGCTCCTCAGCGAAAAACAACTGGTGCGTGCATCCACTTCCGTATTTATACCTGCGCCACGGGGCAGAGTGTGAGATGCAGATCTCGCACACCAATGTGCATTGGCTCGTTTTAACAGTGCTCGGAGATGACAGGCTCCCTAAGTGTGATCCCAATCAGTCGACACGTGACTACGTCTCCGTTCCCTTCTTCAGGAAACGAGGGTTACATATGTAACCGAGATGTTTTCCTTATTTACTTTGTACTTTGTGATCAACAAACAAACAAACTACAAAAGAAATTAGAAACGTAAGTCATCGAAATATAATCATTACGGAGATTAAGATGAGGCACTCAGGAGAATGAAAAATGCTCGCTGTTGCTTCATCTCACACGACAGCATCAAACTCCTGTCACGCTGACACATTGACCCCAGGGGATCTTTTGAAAAACGTTCAATTATTTTATCGCCATCAAAAATGTTCAGCGGCGACGTTGACAACAGCGATATGCAGAAGAAAAGGGAGCTGACACTCATGAAGAGTAGCTGCTCATTGTGTCAGCCTTTTGAGAGTCACCTTACACTTTATTTCTTAATGTATGATTAGTTGTTGAATGTTTTTACAAAGAATATTGTTATATTAATGCAATGGTATATTTATAGTTTGCACAAGACAATCAATTCAATACAACAAAGATGTCTTAAATATGAATGTAATTTTCTGTAGTCTAATACATAGGTCTTCAACCCTGCTCCTGGAGGCCCACTGTCCTGCAGAGTTTTACCCCAACCCTAATCAAACACACCTGAACCAGCTAGTCAAGCTCTTCAGGATCGCTTGAAATCACAGACTGAATCAGGTTTGATATAAACTCTGCAGGGCAGTGGGCCTCCAAGAGCAGGGTTGAAGACCTCTTGTCTAATACAAGAGGTGTCATGTGCAAATCAGTTTTCAATCTTCTTTACAAATCTATTTTGCACAGTTTTGCACAGATATTATATACACTACCGTTCAAAAGTTTGGTGTCAAATTTTTTTTTTTAAAAGAAATTAATACTTTTCTTCAGAAAGAACGCATGACATTGATATAAAGTGACAGTAAAGACATTTATAATAATGCGAAATATTTATTTTTTAATGAAATGCTTTTCTCTTGAACTTTCAAAGAATCCTGAAAAAAATGAATCAATGTTTGCACAAAAATATGAAGCAGCACAACTGTTGTCAACTGTGATAATAATCATAAATGTTTCTTGAGCATCAAATAATCATATTAGAGTGATTTCTGAAGGATCATGTGACACTGAAGACTGGAGTAATGATGCTGAAAATTCAGCTTTGATCACAGGAATAAATTACAGTTTAAAATATATTCACATAGAAAACAGCTGTTTTACATTGAAATAATATTTAACAATATTACTGGGTTTGTTTTGTATTTTTAATCAAATAAATGCAGCCTTGGTGAGCAGAAGAGACTTCTTTTAAAAACATAAAAAATCTTACCGACCCCAAACTTTTGAACGGTAGTGTATGTAATGGATATATAGTATGCACAAGACAACAAATTCAGTGTGTTAAGAATGAATGTGATTTTTATTCATTGTTTAAAACTTGAAGCATTTTTATTACTGCCATTAATGTTTTTGTTAATACAGTGTAAAGCACTGGTCAACTAAATGAATGTAACATGGCAAAGATTAATGCAGTTTTCGGAGTTGAATGTAAGGGAATGTCATTTTGGAATTTATGTGGTCTAGTGTGATGTTGTTAATGAAGAAATTTAGTTTATTGTTGTAATTAATTTATAGCATTAACAAGATGACCCGTCATTACCCGAATTCATTTTTGGGAGCGATGGCTGCATGAATGTATTTTTAGTCCACTGCCTGTATATAAGATTAGTACTGACCAAGTTCAAAGGCTGTCATATGTGGATCAACTTTGTTGTGTATTTCCAACAGTTTCATTATGAAAAAATAACTTTTATATTGATTCAATGGATTAATTGCATTTTGAAGGAAAAAAGGTTTAATGGATTTATTGCATTTTGGGATTTTTGTATAAATCTTTGAAAATCAAAATCTGGATTTGAAACCTAAAGATGCTATGTGAAAGTTTGAAACAGAAAATAGTGGTTTTCATCTTGCCACTTTCTTGGAAAAGAAAACACAATTTTACTTAAATTAATGTGTTATTATTCTGACAACCACATTTAAGGACAGAGAACATATTTGGCTTCTGCTATGTTTTTTATTTTACCATAGCCACCATTATTCCTGAGATTTTGTGATTGTGAGCAAAAGGGGATCTCCAAAGGAAATAGGCCTACATCCTAGCAGTAAAATGAAAATCAGTACAGGAAACCTAAACGAAGGATACAAACGCACACTGTATTGTCAAAGGGCAGTGTCAAAGAGTCTAAAACAATAATTGCACAAAATGCTGGGCATAGAATGACCTTAAACACTTCATGACCATCTTTTCTAAATGCAAGAACAATAAGTGATGATGTTTTTATAGTCAGAGACTATGCATTTGCTCTGTTTAAAAGTGATGATGCTTTGATAGTCAGAGACATTGATTTTACTCCTCGGTTTAGAAAGAGCACCATCTGCTGGAAAATAAATGCACTATTTCTGAACCTGTGTGTTCAGATAGACTGCCAAAATCTCTATAACTTTCTGTACAGTACAAATTCCTTTTGAATTATAACCTGTAAACTTTAAAGACAAACCAACCAATAACTTTTTAAGCTATGACAAAGAGTTTGCTTCTGTCATGTTAGTGACAGTGATATAATCTAGTTTTTAAAAAATCGTCTTAATTGCTGAATTGAATTCCCAAAAAGTACTACCCATAATCTTATGTGAGATCCATCAGCTATCTAAAAGTCCTTACCATGGAAGTGGAAACTGTGACAAAACACTCCCATTAAACTTAAATAATTAGAAAATGGATCCAGGCTCCATACACTCAGACAAATATTTGAATACTACCTGCACATAATACAATTGAAATATTTAGTTAAATGCATTAGACATAAAATTAGACATATTTTATACTTATATTGAATGACTTCATGGGCCAATAGTCTTATAGTATCTTACAGTAGATTATGCAATTTTTAATTTGGTCAGATTCTGAAATCTTTGGCTTTAAATGAATGTTTGTAATGTGGTAATATACAACAATTCTTGTCTAGCATCGTTCATTTAAAGTGTGAAAAGATTTAAAAGATACTCGTTAGCTACTCCCTCTCAGCTTTGTATCATCCCGTCACAAACTTTTCAACATGAATGCCATATAAGAGTGGGATTTTGGCAGAGTGAGGTAATGGAATGGATGTTCCATATATTTCACAATGCAGCATTCATTAGAAGTCAGAACAGAAGGACACAGAGGCACATTCTCTCCTTTACAAGAAATCTAAAGGGATTCAAGTGAACTGAAAGAAAATACTGACAGGGAGTATGATTACGTTTGTCAGCTAAATATTAGGCTACTGTATGTATCAAATTGGACAATCACTTCCACTGAAATCATGCATTGTGTGAACTTTATAGTGTGCATGTTAAAGCTCTTTTCTATTTTTTTTCTTTTTTTTTGCCATAAACATTCAAAATAAATTAAATGTGGCATGTACAGGCTACTTCAATAACTATGCCTTGTCAATTGCAAAATTGACCAAAATTGTTTTTCTTACTTCATTAAAAGCTTCGATACACACAATTGCCATGATTTCTTCTCTCCATCTATTGAGGTGTTACATTTTTGTCTGTGTGGGTAGCTTTGGGATTTTTTCCCAGTTCTTCAGTCATAAATAACACACATTGGAAATCCAAGCAATACTTATTGGAACAAGCCTTTGTCTTTCTTTGCAACGCTTTATGGACATGCCTTGCCAGTACTGCCCTTATGATAACAGGAAATGAGTTCCCTGTTGATATAACATAATTTAGTGGATTTTCTTTGCCAACAGTGGAATGGATAGCTATTTTCATGAGGGTACAGTCAATATGAAAAGTAGTGGTAATAGACACGGTCCCATAAAAAAACAATACAAAAAAAAACAGCCCTGCATACTATAAGCAATGCCATAAAAGCCTGTAAAAGTTTATATAATCAAAGGATACCTTGCCTGGAAAGTTTTATATCCCATCAAGCTTTGAACAAACAGGTTCAACACAATCATTAATTCTATATCAAAGTGCAATTATATGAATTTAATTGAAAGGCATACATTCATAGACGAAAGCCATTTCTTTATTCCTGACAAAATAAAATAAAAAGAGAAAACCTTTTTTTTCACTATACACTGTATATATATGTGTATAGTATATATGTGTGTGTGTGTGTGTGTGTGTGTGTATATATATATATATATATATATGAACAATTCATTTGAAATGTTTCACTATATATATATATATATAGTGAAACATTTAAAATGAATTGTTCATTAATTTACATGTAAACTTTAATGGTTTATTGTTTCAATTAGCCTACTGTTGTGTTTCAATAGGTTGCTTTGGAGATGTATACAACTACAGAAATGTAGGCTACACAAAGGCAAAATAAACAATAATGTCTTAAATTATGTGGCTTAAGATATTAAAATTGGCCGAGTTGAGATGTCCAAACATGAACACATGTATTGGCAAACATATCATATATTTTTAATCACTGAAGAATAATATTGCACCCACACATTTGCAGCGGATAATTATTCTAACATTCATAAAGAAGACTGTGAGATGTCCACAAGAACACAAAACAAAATATATAGGTCAATGTTATATATCTACAATTCTAGTGGACGCTGGACATTCTAATTCATTCATTACTATTTTTTTTATACTGCAACATTTCGATAAGAGTAATAGGTGATTTTGTTACCTGTACGGTGAGATTCCGTTACCTTCTTCATAAGTACCAGGTAAAGCGATAATCCCAATATAGACCAAAGAGATCGCATCTTTATCCCTTGCCTCTATTTTTTCAATAACTCTTCAAAAATTAAAAGTATTTAAAAATAAAAGAAAATTATCAGTGGAGACTTACTGCATGCCCAATAAACACTGACAGCATTGTGAGACAGGGGCTGAATGCAAATCTTGAGTGCATCGCTTGACTGTCCTCTGGGAGTTCCAGAATCAGATTTGCACTTGATATTAATTCAGCCTAGATGGATTGTATAGTAGAGCTGCTCTAATAGATGGTTCATAGAGGTGCACTTATACACACTTTCTAAAGCCTACAATGTTGACTAGTTTCATTTACTTTATCATCTTTATTTTTCTTTTTTTTCTTTTTGTTCTGTAAAGTTGCTTTGGGACATTGTGTAGGCCTATTATAAAAAGCTCTGAATAAATTGAAATAAACTAGAAATATGACTAGCGACTAAAGTTATGGCTCTGAAAATGATTGAACGTAACCTCGGTTCCCCGAGAGTAGGGAACGAATTTTGCGTAGCTATACGCAGAGGGAAAACTCATTTGCTCGAGAATATTGAAGCCATTATTTCAAAACGAAGTGCAGCTGCACAGCGAGCACAAAGCAGAACGTCTAGCTTGCTCATTGACTCTGCTGCAGCAACTGCACAAACCTATGGCCAGGAGCTGAGATGCGGGAACCAATTGGGTCGCTTAGCGCCCAGGGGCGCGTCAGAACCCGCCAGTATGGCCGTGGCTTAAATCGACTGAAGCCACAACAACTGAGCCAAGCGTAATAACACGGTTGGCTACACAATACTCCTTCCCTATACTCTCAGGGAACCAAAGTTACATTAGTAACTGAGTACGTTCCCTTTCGAGAATGTCCACTTCGTATTGCATAGATATACAGGGCAGACCAGATTTAAATTATTATCATCTTCCGACGGGGGAAGAGCTGATAGCGATATCACCTGGGCTCTAAACGATGTTGAGAGCACCTTTGGAACATATCCATACCTCTGTTTGAGCACGACTCTGGAGTAGCCAGGCCCAAACTCAAGGCATGCAGCGCTTATGGTTAGCAGGAGTGGGGTTTCGAGTGAAAGTGGTTTAAGGTTAGCCATGTGTAGTGGCTCAAATGGGGGTCCCCTAAAGGCCCTGAGGACCGTGGATAGGTCCCAGGAGGGGACAGAGGGGGGTCGAGGCGGGATGAGCCTCCTGGCCCCTTTGAGGAAACAAATGACCAGGTCACTTTTCCCCATGGAATGGCCAGCCACAGGGACGTGAAAAGCCGCTATGGCCTCCACATATACTTTGAGCGCGGAGGGGGTCCTGTCCACGTCCAGGAGCTCCTGAAGAAAGGAAAGTACTAGAGGTACTTCACATATGTGTGGATCTATGTTTCGTGCTGCACACCAGCTTGCGAACGCTGACCACTTGAGGACATAGAGGCGTCTGGTAGACAGCGCTCTAGCTTCAATCATGGTATTTTGGACTCCTTCAGGGATGTTCCTTTGGTACCCATTGAGGGCCATACATGTAAGGCCCACAGATCTGGGCGTGGGTGCCAGATTGGCTCGTTCACCTGCGTGAGAAGGTACTTCCTCATCCGTATGGGTGAGGGAGCTGCCTTCAGCAGTTTCGCCAGGTCTGGGAACCAACTTTGGATCTCCAGAGGGAGGCTATGAGGAGGACTGAGCACTTGCTCTCCCTGATCCGCTTGATGACCTGTGGGAGCGTCGAGACCAGAGGGAATGCATAAAGGGGGCGGCTGGGCCACTTGTGGGCCAGCACGTCCCTTTTCATCAAAAAGAATATTGTTCAATGAGCTTTGTCTTCTGAGGCGAAGAGGTCAACCTCTGCCTTGCCGAAGGTGCTCCAGATCATGTGAACCGTCTGAGAGTGGAGAAACCATTGCTCTGGGGGGACATGCCCTGGTTCAGAATGCCCGGTACGTGGCATGTGTCTGGCCATAGCATCCAGGCTGGCCGATTTGAGGTCGCCCTGGCGATTTATGTAGGACACCACTGACATGTTTTCCGTACGGACCAAGATGTGGTGTCCCGCCAGATCTGGGAGGAGGGCTGAATGAACCGTTCTCATTTCGAGACAGTTGATATCTGGGCAGTTCTCTGGGCTCGACCATAGACCAGAGGCACTCGGCATTTCAGCCTCCGCTGTAGCATGTGCAGTAGGCCTAGTTGGAGTACTGATGACGCAGAGGCCATAAGGCCCAAAACCCTTTGAAACATTCAGAGTGGCCTGTGAGAGCCCGCTTTGAACGACGTCACAAGCTGCTGAACAGTAAGGACGCAGTCTAGCGAGAGCCATGCTTTCATTTGTCTCGAGTCTATAATTGTTCCCAGAAAGACTGTATGCTGGCTGGGAAACAGCGTACTCTTTGCAAAATTGATCCTGGCTGAGGATGGCTGGATGGCTAGATGGCTGAGGAGCCAGGATCTGTGGGTTAACAACTCTCTCTCCAATTGGGCTAGGACGAGCCAATCATCAAGGTAGTTCAGGATGCCCATTTCCCTCAAAGGCGAATCTCAAGAATGGCCCTTGGTGGTGGGCTATTTGGATGTGAAAGTAAGCATCTTTCAGATCCACAGAGAAAAACCAACCCCCTGGGCGAATTTGTGCGAAGATTTGTTTGGTTGTAAGCATCAGGTGTCTGAGATCTAGAATTGGTCTGAGGTTGCTGTCCTTCTTCGGAATGAGGAAGTATCGACTATAAAAGCCTGACTCGCTTAATGATGGGGAACTGTCTCGACAGCTCCTTTCATTAGTAGGTTTGACACTTAGGTGCGAAGGAGGTGAGCTGCTTTGCTTCCCACCGATGTCTCGACTCCTGCGCGAAAGCGTGGGGGTCTGCGAGCGAAGAGGAGCGAGTAGCCTCGCTTTATTGTTTTCATTACCCAGTCTAATACCCTGGGGATGGCCTGCCAGGTCTCGGCCCGTGTGGCTAGGAGTTGAATGAAATCTGAGGGCGGGCTGACAGGGGATGGGGACCCGACCGCCTGAAATTCGAGAGCTAGAAAAATATTCTTTTCTAGTGTGTTTGGGTTTGCTATAAAGGCAGCTTTTGTTATCAGTGGCGCGTGCTTTGTAATGGGCCTGGTGACTGATTTTTTAACATTTCCAGCATGCCGAAATGTGAGGGGGGCTGTTAGGAAAACACTCAGTTCGCGCTCTGTTTGAGTTGCTGCAAACCCAGCATTTTTCTGCAGTGGTGTGCGCCTTAAAGCAGGCCCATTGATTACAGTTATATGGGGGGTTGATAGAAAAGTGCTCCTTTTGTGCTTTATTTGGGTCACTGTTAAAACACCGTTTGTTTGTAGGGGGGCGTGTTTTGTAACGGGCCCACTTACTACAGTTAGAACATCTCCAGTCACCTGAACAGAAGAGGAGACTGAGAGAAGTGCACAAGCTTTCTTCGAGGGAGGTCCGGCCGTGGCGGGACTTAAACTCTCTCTTTTCCCCCCTGTGATTCAACAAGGAGGGCTTCCAAGGCTCAGGGTCCAACACAAGCTTGGGACGGGGGCCCTGACGTGCCGGGAACTGAATAACTCGCAGGAACTCGCTGGGCCGAGGGCGAGATTGTAGTTGGAGATTGGGGCATCAAGGGAAGCAGTTCTGTCCGCGTGCGTCCTTGATCTCCATAAGGTTCAGCCAGAGGTACCGCTCCAGCACAACCAAACTGGCAATCTGGCCACCACATGGTGGCACGCCATGCCAAGTCAGTGAAACTGCGCATGTCTCCAAAGGCCTCAGGGTCCGGGCCAGTCTCATCCATAGAGCGGAGGAGCTTGGCCTGAAACACTTGAAGGATTGCCATAGTGTGCAAAGCAGATGCAGCCTGGCCGGCGGCAGTGTAAGCATGACCGGCGAGGGCTGATGTCGTTCTGCTGGGCTTGGATGGGTGGACTGCCTTGGTTCTCCATCCACTAGAGGTGGGCGGGCAGAGATGCACGGCCACAGATTCTTTTAGGGGGAGGCAACGTTGTAGCCCTTCTCCTCAGCGAAAATGTGGAAAATATGTGATGTCATTATGTTGTGGCTGACGACAAGATATGAAATTTCTCTGTAATGTATACGTGTGGTAGCCATTAAAGAAAACATATTTTGTTTCATATTTATGTTTAAATGGTATAGGCTAATGTTATTTTTTAATTCAATCAGTGTTGATTATGAAAGTGAGCATGCAGCATGAGAAATATATGATACATCATGAGATGCGCAATATGTCTGGAGACATGGAGTGGGTAAGACATGATTTTGACCACTTAATTGAGTTTTGGTTTGTAGAAGGCTTTTTAAAATATTTCTGTTTTGTATAAATTGTATCTTAATTTTGATCAATGTTTTATCAACCAATTACCTGTATTTAATAAATAAGAAGCAAATATATAGCAGACAATGTAATTAGGCGCCAACACGGTCACTTGCATTGCACATGAACTGGAGGGCGCCGAAACTCAGCTTGTGCCTAACAGATTTGGCTGTCTATTGTAGAAAGTATGAAATGACTATTTTAAAATGAAACTATTCAAAATGAAAAGAAATAGGCTACTCTCTGATTATGTAATTTCTGTAGCCATTTCTTTCTGGCGTTCATGGTGAGTTTGCATCGTCAACTTCATCTTTGAAGCGACACAGAAAACACCAGTTTATTAATAAACAATTAAATGTCTCTTTGCTATTTTTGACACATTCATAATCATTACTTTTGCCGGTTCTTTGTGGCAAGCTTAATGTGTGCGCTTGAGTGCGGCTATATTACGTAAATGCTCTTTATCCTGTATATAGTATAATTAATATAAAGGGGAAATTTGTACACTAATGGCTTAAATGAACAACTCAGGCACACTGGGTACTTTTTTAGTACCGTAGTAGACTTTTTTTTTTTCTACTTTTCTTAACTGTGTTACTTGAAAAAAAAGTCAGAAATACATTGCTGCTGCTTATTGCTAGCCATAACCAAACGAGTGAGGTGACGGAAGCACTTCCTGAGGAGTAGGCTAGTCTTTTATCAACGAAATATTAAAATAATTAATTATTTGTTTATATCTTATACACTGCCCATCATTTTAATCCCATATGAAACACAGTATGTTATGTCTATTTTAATTTATATTTTTTATTTCACGTTTTTAAGTACAATATTATTTCAGTCCACAGCCCCCCACCAGGGGGTGCTGATGCTATGACGAGGGGGGCTGCAGCACCCCTTTTCCAGCGCTTCTGATGGTATAATGTCTAATGTAGTGGTAAAAAATATCTTAGCCAGAAAGGATTGGAAAGCTGCAAACATAATAGTAAATGTGAAATAGTAAAAGTCTTAATTTAAAATGAATTTAAGATTTTTTGATTATAACATTTCCAGTGGGACATTCCAGTGGGACGTTACAGCTAAAAAAAAACCAAAACAAAAAAACCTTACATTAGAACTGGTCAGATTTTAGAGAATTAACAATGTTATCATTGATAAAATATTAACACCTGTTTATTTAAATGTAGCAGGTTAACTCCTCATTTCTGTCACCATTATATCAAAGGGGTGGAATAATGCCCTTTTAACAAGATCTACAAAAAATCTCTGATCTCCCCAGAGTGTGTATGTTAAGTTTTAGCTCAAAATACCCCACAGATATTTTTATGTGTTAAAGTTGTCACTTTTTTGCGGATGAGCAAAACCACACAATTTTTGTGTCTGTACCTTTAAATGCAAATGAGCTGCTGCTGACACAGAGAGAGCTACAACAACTTGTGTCCTTAGCTGCTTTGATTACCTCATACAGACATGCACTGAAAATTTCAAAAACGTTTAGCCTTTTATGTTCAAACCAGAGTCAGAAAGATGGAAGAAGTGACAACATGTAGACAACATTTCTGAATGGTTAAGCTGATAAACTTATGTAGCTTATGTGTAGTTATCTTCTAGTCATTGATTAGCATATTCTGTCTTGATAATTTATAATTTGTGTTCCGGGGGCAGGGCTTATGTAAATCTTAGGGTTTGTGATGTCACTAACCCGGGAGGAATGTCGTGTAGTCCCTACCAGTCGTTTGTTGTAGTCCTTAAAAAGCAATTTCTAAAAAGAACATATTTCCCTTTGCTTTGAACATTCAGTAAGTCCATAACGCCCAAAAAAACAAAAACAAAGAAACAAAAAACTAAACAGAAAAAACAAACATACCATAGGGTCCCCAAAATAATTCCTTACAGCGCCATCTTGTGGCCAATTCTCACAATAGTGAGATAGTTGGCAGGAGGCAAACAGATTGCTATACATTTATTTCATTGAACAATTTGCACTATTAGAAGTTTCTCACTTGTAGGCTATGTGTGTTCTGTTTTCAGACATTCTTAATTATTAAGAGTATTTTTTTAATTTGCAAAGCCTCATTGTCATTAGATTAATTGATTTTAATTATTTAAGTAAAAATCAACAGATAAATTGTCCTTCTATAAAATAGCTGGTATGCAGTAATGCCCTATCAGTCAATAATGATATTATATGTATTAATCACTGCACAATCATGAGGAAATCCAGTAGAGTTTTAAAAAAGTTACTCAAAAATGTAATGTGTAAAATATAAAAGAATGTGATAAGAACTTCTGGATAATATATGAAATTCCCAAAAGCTATTTTTCTACATGTTAAAAATAAAACAACTGAAATATCATGCATGGCCCACTCTTAAGAAAAATGGTTCTAAACAGTACCAAATTAGGGTTCTTTGGTTTGTAACAATGGCAGAATCCTTTTTGGTGCTAAATATAACCTTTTTTATCAAGTTCCATAAAGAATATGCTTTGAAAGTGCATAAAATATCCTGTAAGTTTTAAGAAATCAAAACTTCCATGTTAGTCCAAAAACAGCTTTTATTGAAACTGAGCTCAGAAAAATTACTAGTTTCGGATTTTGTCACATACGCCATAGTGTGACAAAAGACCAATGCCTACATAATTTCCTCTCTAGCCCGGCCCACCGATTTGCACGTCATGTGCTGTAAATACGAGAGAGACACAAACAGAGGTTCCCTTTCAGTCGCTCACGTTCGACGTAACGTCGACGTGACGACGTAATTGGGATCGCCTTGAGAGACCAATCTACTTCGAGAGTATTAAAACGAGCCAATACATATTGGCATGTGATAATTGCATCAGTTGCTCTGCTTGCAGTGCGAGCATATAACGAGCAGCAGGTGCGTCACATATTGTCTTTCGCTTCAGAGCCGAGCGGTTCTACTGTTCCTGCTCTACAATCTTCTGACAGTGTTGAACTTCTAAAGAAGAAAACTAATCTGCTCTTCAGGAGAACGCCTCTACAAGCTGGTGTTGGTGTGACAGCGCAGACAGCGCTGGCCGCGATCTCACAGAGAGCCGGCAAAACGGCTGTTTTCACAGCTCAGAATGTTGCGCCTTCAATGAAAATGTGCGTGCTCACATCAGGCTTGCACTATCGTCCTATTTGTGTAGCCGCGGTCATCCCTGGGTGTTTTTCAGCACCAGAGAGAGCAGTTTTTCCTAAAAGAGCATACACGGTTTGACACTGCGTCTTTTTCAAGACGTCATTCAACTGTGTGTTTCTGGATGCGGTTGTTTCCTATCCTCATGTGACGGCCACAATCACTGTTTCACATGCCTGGGCTTAAGTGTGCTGAAACTGTGCTTGTGGGTGGTTTATGTTTTCTCTTGAGAGCATGACCACGTCGGCACGTTGTTCGTCTTGCCTTTCTCATTAAGGTTTAAGTGAGCAGCGTGCCGTGTGCCATCGAGCTGCCAGCTGACAGCACGGGTTGTCACGGCAACCCAGCGCGCGTCATTCGGCGCTCTAGATGCGCGGTCGAGACGCAAGTGCTTCAAACGAGGGGGAGTCCCCTCACCTATGCCCCGATCTAGTTCTTTTTCTGGTTCACCAGAAAAGGGCTACTTCTGCGTATAGCCAGGGTGACCGGAGGATTATAGTGAGGGCTTCCCCGCCCGGTAACCAATCCATGTGGGCCCCTCACTCCTCTATCGCATCGCAGACATGTTGAGACTCTGTTTGTGGGTGGTTATATTCTCTTATGAGAACATAATCACGTCAGCACGTTGTTCTCTTGCCTTTTCATGAAGGTTAAGCGATCAGCGTGCTGTGTGCTGTCAACTTAACAGCCATATTCACTGTCTCGCATGCCTGGCAGCATCTGGATGGGATGCTGGTCATTCTCATGTTGGACCTAGCATTTTATTCGGGGCTCCAGGGGAGGATTAGACGTCGATCGCTGCATTAGAGAGAGGGCTGGTACGCTCTGGAAATGAAGATGATGCTGAGCTCTCACTATAATGGTGTGCATGCTCATGCTGAATCAGATTCAGACTTGACAGCCATGGTTTCCCGGGTTACTCTGAGGGTGCAGTGCAACGTGTAATCGCCTTGCCCCGCCCCATGCCTTCCCGGATGTGTGTGAAAAACCTTTTTGCAGTATGGAAGCATTTTGGTGCCAATATGGCGAGTCAAACGTGCCAAAAGCTGCAGAAAGTTTTCCTCTCTCACTACCCTCAATGGTGGGGCGGTGAAGACCTCTGCAGACTGCCTCTTCCCTGCACGTGACCAAACAGTCATAGTGCATGAGGGTAGTTCTGAGTCGGGGTAGAGCTGTGCCTGGTGACTGACCATGTTAAAGTCACAGCGCTGGCCCTCGGCCAGATGATGTCCACCTTAGTGGTCCAGAAGCACCCCTGGCTAAACCTTGCATAGGTGTGGGACATCGCCAAAGTTCGTTTTCTCGATGCCCCCATCTCACGAGGTGGCTTTTTGGCGACACTGGTGGAGACTGTGCCCAGTGGTTCTCCCCAGTTCAAAAGCAGGCTGAGGTAGCCAAAAAGCTCACCACAAGGTGCTCCCTGAGTCACTAGTGGGCCCTCAGTCTGTTTGTCGCCAAGGGTGTCAGTCCCCTGCGAAAAAAAAAAAAAAAAAAACTCCGCCACAGCCAGCTCTACTGTGACGTTGAGTTTCGAGGAGGACTACCCAGAGTCTGCTACTCATCCCCTGCCGATCGGTGGAGTCAGGTTAGTGTTGTATACTCAGACCCCACTTCGGGCCGCTATGCTGTCCGAGTCGGGTCCCTGCATTCCGCTGCGCTGCCCCACCTCGGGTACGTCTGTCGTGCCGTTGGTCCCGCTTGCATGGTGTCTGGGTGCCTGGTAAGTGCTTCCCAGCCCATCTCGCTGGCTCATCCGTACCGTCAGACTCGGCTATGCGATTCAGTCGCCCGGTGTCCCCCGGCCTTCACCGGGTAGCGATTGCAGTCCTACTGGCGAAGGACACAATTGAGCCGGCCCCTCCAGCCGATTTGAAGACCGGCTTCTACAGCCTGTACTTCATTGTACCCAGTAAAAGAGGTGGGTTACGACCTATCTTGGACCTGCGTGTCCTGAACTGGTCCCTTCTCAGGCTGCCGTTCAAGATGCTTACGCAGAAATGCATTTTCAAGTGCATTCGTCCCCAAGATTGGTTTGCAGCGATCGACCTGAAGGACGTGTACTTTCATGTCTCGATTCTCCCTCGACACAGACCGTTTCTTCGCTTTGTGTTCGAGGGACGGGCATATCAGTACAAAGTCTTACCCTTCGGCTGGCCCTGTCGCCCCGTGTCTTCACGAAAGTCGTTCCCTTGGCAGAGTCTGCTCTGCCGTCACTGTCTGGTGCTGCCTCCACCTTCTCAGGCTGGAGCCACCCCAGTGACATTCCATATGTTGCACTGCCCCTCTGGCCAGTCCATATGGGTATTCTCCATATGTTACCTCCCTTCGGGCAGGATGTGGCTTCCGCAGCGTCCCTCTCCCCTGGAAAGGCACACTTTCCCAGTGTTATCCAAGAGTTCCACTGTGTGGGTTATAATTGAACAGCAGTTCGAACTCCGTCTACGCAGGCCTTCCGCCCCAGCCAGTGGGGGTCTGAGAGTCTTGCGTAGGGCGCTGGATGTGGCAGTAACCGTGGCGGTTTCCATGGGATCCCAATTACGTCGTCACGTCGACGTTACGTCGAACGTGAGCGACTGAAAGGGAACGTCTCGGTTACTAATGTAACCCTCGTTCCCTGAAGGAGGGAACGGGAGACGTAACGTCCCGCCGCCACGCTTGCTGACCATCGCTGTACGGCCGAACATGTCTCGGCTCCTCAGCGTAAAACAATATGTGACGCACCTGCTGCTCGTTATATGCTCGCACTGCAAGCAGAGCAGCTGATGCAATTATCGCATGCCAATATGTATTGGCTCGTTTTAATACTCTCGAAGTAGATTGGTCTCTTAAGGCGATCCCAATTACGTCGTCACGTCGACGTTACGTCTCCCGTTCCCTCCTTCAGGGAACGAGGGTTACATTAGTAACCGAGACGATTACTCCTGCAACAAAACCATAAAATGGATAGGATTAGGATTATAAGACATTTTGAAGTGCTACATTGTGGAAAAACGTGTCTTTGCATTACCATCCTTGTGATCCTAACATTAAGTTCCAGACAGAAGTTCCAGACAGATTGCATCAGTAAGACACTGTTTGTTTGTTCGTTTTATTTTAACCTGCGGATTAGTTTTTAAACAAGACACAGTTTGACGCAGGCTTTTCAGAGAGACTGAAAATAAAAGATAATGCAGTGCCAACTACATTAGATCTGACAGTAATGTCACAACACACAAGTTTGAGTAACAATGTTTTTTTTACCATGTGTCACTATTGCTTTTTCTGATATAGATTGTTTGATATGTACTATTTGAGTTGAACACGCGTGATCAGTATCCATGTCAACACCCGCCATATGTTTGGTGATAAACCTGACCGTCTCATCAGCATCTCCACATCCTCCGTGGACACTGTTTTGACGATAATTAAGCTGATAGCTGAATTAATCGTTTGATCACTGATAGTGGAATTTGTGTCAGCATGCTTTGTGTTCATTATAAGTTTCAATGTAAACTCGCCCACGACACAATCCCATTTGAAGGGCTTCTCATCACTCTGAGAGAGTTGAAATGCCAAATTATGGGGGGTAGAGACTGCAGCTCTAAAGCACAAAAACTAATGAAGGTGAGTTGAGCTGGAGCTCAGTCAAACTAAACTAAACTAAACTAAACATTTGATGCATGATCAGACTGTGAACAAACTAATGACAGAGACTCAAGGTCTGTGACCTGCAGATAAGCAGTACAAAAAACGGATGAAGGCAAGTTAAGCTAGAGATCAGTCAAACCAACAGAGCAAAAACCAATGCTTTAAGAAAAAACATAAGGTTCAATAAAGTTGGACTAAATGCCTTAATCAGCTACTAGTGCTGTAGTGTTATTATGACAGTAGTAATATCCTGGTGTTTTTATATATTTAATAGCACTCAAACATCGTGTTACAGACTTCTCAATTTGTCTTAGAGTAGGATAGGATGTAACAATTATTGAAAATTATTACATGGCTCTGTGGAATACATGATTCTGATTGATCAATCGCACCATCCAGCGGTATGTTATGTAAGGAATATGACAACGGGCCATTAAATTATTAGAAACATAATGTGCATTGTTTTTCAATAATTCAACAGCCCGGAGTGGATTATTTCGCCTATACTACGGTTACCACACCTCAAAACATTGTTAAGATGATGTATTTCAAGACATTTGTCTGTTTTTTGTCTTTTAAATGCTCTTGTGTATAGAACTCTGTAACGAGGTTAGTTGTTATGGGAAGAAAAGGAGGCGGGAACCGGCGAACGTTCAACACTTTTAATAATAAAATAAACCAATACAAAAACAAGAGTATAAGCCAGCAGCCTCTCACGGACACTGCTGGCTACACAAAACAGAACAAAACAACAACAAAAAACAGAACGTGCGTCACGCAGGTGCAAGGATCCAGCTGAGGATTGTGAACAGTAAGTTCTTTATTCTTAAAGGGTTAGTTCACCCAAAAATGAAACTTCTGTCAGTAATTACTCACCCTCATGTTGTTCCAACGCAGTAAGACTTTTGTTCATCTTCGGAACACAAATTAAGATATTTTTGATTAAATCTGAGAGCTGGATCACTCCTCCATAGGCTTCTTAAGGGATCGAAACTGGCCGGCCGAAAAGTTATGAAAGACATTGTTAAAATAGTCCGAGTGACTACAGTGGCTCAATCTTAAGTTTATCAAGCAACGAGAATACTTTTTGTGCGCAAAAAACAAACACAAATAACAACTTTATTCAACTACTCATTTCCTTCCCTGTGGGCCTTGAGATTTCACGTAGTGGAACTGCACAAAGCTTCTAGGTTGTATGTCTGATAGACATTTTTACTGTAAAATAGACTACTGCCACATCAAATAAGCTTTTGTTCACCAATTTCTGCTCACATGTTAAATATATATTATGGGATGCTTTGTAAAAAATAAAGTAGATTGAATTATCAACTAAGATATTATAGTGTTTGTTCCAATGTATATTCAAACTAATGAATCCTTAACTTTGAAATACATGTGATAAAATATGCTTTTTAGAAAGAAAGATTACAGTTGAAATATTGTTAAAATTGTAATTCTTGTTGGTTTACATGTGAAAACTTAAAATAGCAAAAAAAAAAGTAAATGGTAGATCTTAATAGGTCGACATAATCCTTCTCATTAAATTATTTATTGTGTTTTATTAGTGACAAATTTGGGGAGAGAATAAATATTCCAAAACTTTCTGAAAATACAGTATGAGAATTAACTGCACAATTACTAGAAATGTTTACCTTGGATATTATACAATTTGCATGCATTCTGTCACGGAAGGAACAGGAGTCAGACAGGTGGTAAGTGTAACAATGTTTATTAGCAGGATTGCAGATGTGCAGATGTTGCAGATATGGTGAGTACTCAAACAGTTGATAAGCAGATGGGAACTTGAAACTGAAGATTAACTAGAGTTTCTGTTTCAGATGCTGATGACGAGTCACATGGAAGGGTTGAAGACTGAAGGAGGCATATGATGACAAGGGTTTGAAGGAAGTCCAATGGATGTCAGGTAAGTAGCAGGTGAGTCTGTGTGTCATGTAGAGACAAGACCAGACAATGAGATTGTAAAGGAGAGTCGAATATAAAGGTGGTGGAATGATGAGGTGCAGGTGATGGTGATCAAAACTCAGGGAACAATGAACGAGTAAGCTGGTGGAATCCTGACAGTACCCCCTCCTCCTCCCTCCTCTTGACGACTGAGGAGAGGGAAGACGGCGACAAGGTCTACCACGACCCCTGGGAGCAGAGCGATCAGGATGTTCGGCGTGAAACTGAGTGAGGAGAGCTGGATCCAGGATGTCCTCGCGAGGAACCCACAATCGTTCCTCAGGGCCATAATCCTCCCAGTCGACCAGGTATTCCAGCCGAGGACCTTGTCGCTGTGAGTCCAAGATGGTGCGGACCCGGTAGATGGGTTCTTCTTCGACTGGAACCGGAGGAGGGACGCCAGGAGGGACTGGTTCTGTGGGAGGAGAAGTGACAGGTTCAGTGAAGGGCTTCAACAGTGAAACATGGAAAGATGGTGAAATCCTGTATTGTGGAGGAAGATTTAGACTGTAGGTGACTTCGTTCAGCTGCCTCTGCACGGTGAAAGGGCCAATGTATCGAGGACTCAGCTTACGGCAAGGCAGGCGGAGGCGAATGTCCCGGGTAGAAAGCCACACCTTTTGTCCAGGCTGGTACAGAGGAGGTTCCGAACGACGACGATCCGCTTGGTCCTTGTGCCACCGCACTGCCTGTTGGAGGTGCACGTGAGCCGAGTCCCATACCCCCTCACTCTGCTGGAACCAGTAATCGACAGCTGGAACCTCTGAGGGTTCACCGGACCAAGGGAAGAGTGGAGGTTGAAACCCAGGACACACTGAAAGGGGGTGAGCCCGGTGGTGGACTGCCAAAGGGAATTTGGGCGTATTCAGCCCAGGGGAGGAACTGGCTCCAGCTGTCCTGGTACTGGTGGCAATAGGTTCGCAGGTAACGTCCGATCTCCTGGATCTTCCGCTCAGTCTGGCCGTTAGTCTGAGGGTGGTATCTAAAAGACAGGCTGACAATAACCCAGACGAGTCTGAAGAACGCTTGCCAAACCCTTGAAATGAACTGCGGACCTCTGTCCAACACAATGTCTTCGGGGATGCTGAAGTTTCTAAACACATGATCGAAGAGGGCTTCAGCGCCCTCAAAAGCAGTAGAAGTCCAGGCAATGGGATTAGCTTGCAAGCCTTTGAAAAAGCGATCCACAACGACAAAGACACAGGTGTGGTTGCTGGATTTGGGAAGGTCAGTCATGAAATCAACACCAATGTGGGACCATGGTCGTTGCGGTACAGGTAGTGGCACGAGCTTGCACTCCAGGAGCCTTCTGGGCATGTTGGTAACGGCACAGACTCTAAGCATCCTCTGACGTACCGGGAGACATCCTGTGAGATGGACGGCCACCAGTACCGATTACTGAGGAGCGAGAGGGTATGCCTGCTACTTAGATGTCCAGAGCCCGGAGCGGTATGAGCAGGGTCCAGAAGGGCGTCACGAAGGTGAAGAGGAACAAAGACGAGCCCCTCTGGACCTCCCGGCGGAACAGGATGAAGACGGTTCTCCTGGGAAATCTGCTCGTCGATATCACAGGCGATCGGGCTAACGAACACGGCTGGAGGGAGGACAGGTTCGGGTAGTGAATCTTCACAGGAAGAAAGAAGACAGGAGAGAGCATCCACTTTACAATTCGTACTACCAGGTCGGTATGACACGATGAAATAAAAGCGAGTAAAGAAGAGAGCCCATCGAGCCTGACAAGGATTTAGCCTTTTCACCTCTCTCAGGTATTCCAGGTTGCGATGATCGGTGATTACCTCGAACTGGTGATTAGCTCCCTCCAGCCAGTCTCCACTCCTCTAAAGCCAGCTTGATTGCCAGCAGTTCCAGATTCCGATATCATAGTTCCGCTCCGCCGGGGATAACTTCTTCGAGTAGAAGGCGCATGGATGGAGTTTGGGAGGATCCCCCTGCCGCTGGGAGAGGACCACTCCCACTCCTGTTGAGGATGCGTCCACCTCAACGACAAATTGAATCTCAGGGTTAGGATGAACCAGGATGGGAGTGGTCAGGAAGGCTTCTTTGAGTTGCTGCAAGGCTAAGATGGCTTCAGGAGATAAGGACAGAGACTTGGGGCGGCCCTTTAGAGATGAGGTCAGAGAAGAGCTGATGTGACTAGTTATTCATGAATCGTCTGTAGAAGACGAGGCAAACCCGAGGAATCGCTGAAGATCCTTCACAGTAGAGGGCTGGGGCCAGTTCCGGATAGTTTCCACCTTCCTCTGGTCCATCTGAACTCCCTGTTGTTCAATGATGTATCCCAGAAATTGAACAGTGGTGTGAAACTCACATTTCTCCAGTTTTAAGGTGCAAGGTTGCAATATTGGGAGGAATTTGAATGGTGCTTCCCGCCGGGCGTTGAGGTCGAACAGGGCAGGTGTTGATGAGATGTTTATCACCCCCACAGTATAGGCAGAGGTGGTGTTCAATGCGACGCTACCGCTCCGTGGACTAGAGATGGGTGGAGTCTACTTGCATGGGCTCGGGTGCTGGAGGAGACAGATAGAGCTGAGGGCGGAGGACTTACAGCAGTAGTTATGTTATCACAGGCAGACAAACGTTGGGATACTTGAATGGTTTTCTGAATGAGGCTTTCAATTACCAGAGAATCTTCATAAACCACTACCAGCTGACGGATGTTAGGGTTGAGACCATGCTGAAAAGCTGTAATCAAGGCGGTTTCATTCCAGCCACTAAAAGCCACCAGTGTGTGGAATTGAAGAGCATACGTACTCACTGAAGACTTTCCTTGGTGAAGACTGTAGAGTTGATCGTGCACTGTGAGATCAGAAACTGTCTGACCAAAAACCTCCTTGAAATGTTGAATGAAGCTGATAGAGATTTTACGACGGGCGAATCAGAGTTCCACAGGGATTGAGCCCACTGGAGAGCTCGGCCGGACAGCAGGGAGATTGGCCACATGGGCTGGATGATTAAAGAACTGATGTGCTTGCATCTGAAAGTAGAGCGATACCTGAAGCAAAAAAAAAGCTGCAATCCTCCGCCTCTCTGGTGAATGTCGCTGGTCAGGCCATGGGACTAGCAGAGGCAGCTGATGAAGCAGCGGGTGTTTGCGGAAGTAAACGCTAACATGCAGAGTGAAGGATATCCTCGGGAACTGTGGGTGGATTAGGAAGAAGAGATTGACGAACAGTCTGAACAAGTTCCTCGAATGGATCGCGTGGTGGACTCTCCACAGGCTCCGCTGGATTCTGAATTTTTGGTCTGGTCTTCTGTCACGGAAGGAACAGGAGTCAGACAGGTGGTAAGTGTAACAATGTTTATTAGCAGGACTGCAGATGCAGACGGAGATATGGGGAGTACACAGTTGATAAGCAGATGGGAACTTAACTGAAGATTAACTAGAGTCTCTGTTTCAGATGTTGATGACGAGTCACATGGAAGGGCTGAATACGGCTGACTGAAGGAGGCATATGATGACAAGGGTATGACGGAAGTCCAATGGCTGTCAGATGAGTCTGTGTGTCATGTAGAGACAAGACCAGACAATGAGATTGTAAAGGAGAGTCGAATATAAAGGTGGTGGAATGATTAGGTGCAGGTGATGGTGATCAAAACTCAGGGGATAATGTCGAGTGAGAGGAGTGAGCGAATGAGTGGGAGGAGTGATTGAAGCTGGTGGAATCCTGACACATACAACATTTATGGAAAAATACTTTTTTTCAAGATGTTTCCAACTCAAATTTTTAACCAATTCTGTAGAATGGCCCATATAGCCTATTTGAACAGGATTTCCAGGGTATGACTGTGTACTAAAAATGTGCTTTTGACTTTCATTTATATTTGGATTATATTGTTATCTATATTCTAAATAAATTAAAAGCTATATATATATATATATATATATATATATATATATATATATATATATATATATATATATTCTTTTATTCTCAAAAATTTTCTTGTGGTTCCCTCTCAGTGACATACTTGACTGAAAGGCTCATTATGCAGCTCATTATGCAGCTCATTATGCGGTTCATTGTCTTCTCAGGTGTGAATCACAGCATTATTCATGATCATTCACGCCCCCATGCAAATTGCCCTTCTAAACAAAAAGTGTCTTACAAAATTTAAATCAATATATTGTTTTATGTGAATGAGTAGGCAGGATGATTTTCATATAATTTAGAAGCAAAAACTCTAGGCGACAACATCCATTGGTCAAAAGTCTTGTGGACACAAATTTAGTATGTGTTTTGTGGTCTTATTTCAGAAACGTCTCGGTTACGTATGTGTACGTTATGTTACGTCGGATGACGACGAATGGGGTTTCGCTTAGAAAGCCTATCAGCTTAGAGTATTTAAAAACGAGCCAATGGCAAAGAAATGCCATGGGTCTGCGGAATTTGCATGACGTAACTCCGCCCCACCTCGTGGGTATAAAAGGAGGACGCCGGCAACATGCAGTTATGTTTCTTCGCTGAGGAGCCAAGACTGAACTCAGGCGATCCCCGCGGTACAGCGGAAGTGGCAGGAAGACGTAACGTCTCCGTTCCCTACTCAGGGAACGAGGGTTACATACGTAACCGAGACGTTCCCTTTCGTTGTCACTCCGAGTTACGTCGGATGGCGACGAATGGGGTTACCAGTCTAATCACGCCACCTTCACAGCTGTCTTCTAGTGCCCTGCGTAAATCTGAGCCCTCGAGAGACTTTGGACGAAGGACTCCTATTTATCACAGGAATACCAAGGTACACTGGGAAGCACATCCCATAGCTTTAGAGGAAATATGCAATTAACACCAACCCAGAGGGGGGGCATTTGGAAATACACATATGACCCGAAGGAAACATATGGAGAAACACTGAGGTGTCCAGCCGCAGGTGGAATATTTCAACCTCAGGGGTGGCAAGGTGGCTTGCCAAGGGAAAGACACATGCTCAGAGAGGCTTACAGTGGAAATACACGTGTGGGGGTAGCTCCGGGGAGGGACCATGCACACGGGAGGCACCTAGCCGACGCCCAGGCAATAGACACTGGCGCTAGCATCAGGGGTGCTGGAGGAACTCAGGGCTTGCGGAGAAGCTCACCTGAGGAGAAAATCGCACGTATCCAGTCCGTGGAGTGGAATGGCGAGCAAGCCAAGGGGGCACGGTCGACCTTGCTGCTGGTATGCCAAAGCAATGGTGTCCACTATCCAGTGAGACAACCTCTGCTTTGAGAGAGCCTTTCCCTTCAGCTTCCCACCATAAAAGACAAAGAGCTGGTCTGAGGTCCTGAAACACTGCGTCCTGTCTACATAGGCGCGGAGAGCGCGTACTGGACAGAGCAGTGCCAAGGCTGGGTCTGCCTCCTCCAAGGGCAGCGCTTGCAGGTTCACCACCTGGTCCCGAAAGGGAGTGGTAGGAACCTTGGGCACATATCCAAGCCGGGGTCTCAGTATCACGTGAGAGTAAGCCGGCCCGAATTCCAGGCACGCTTCGTCAACGGAGAATGCGTGCAGGTCCCCGACCCTCTTGAGAGAGGCCAATGCAACCAGGAGCGCTGTCTTCATTGACAGGAACTTAAGCTCCACTGATTGCAGAGGCTCAAAGGGAGCACTCTGCAGGGCACTTAAAACCACTGAGATGTCCCAAGAGGAAACGAGAGGAGAGCGAGGAGGATTCAGTCTCCTCGCCCCCCTCAGGAACCTGACGATCAGGTCGTGCTTCCCTACGGACTTACCTTCCACTAAGCCGTGGTGTGCGGCAATAGCGGCAACATAAACTTTGAGGGTGGAGGGAGACAGCCTTCGCTCCAACCCATCTTGAAGGAAGGAAAGCACGAAACTGATCGAACACCACCGGGGGTCTTCTCGGCGAGAAGAGCACCAGTTGACGAAGAGGTTCCACTTCAACGCGTAGGCGTGCCTAGTGGACGACGCTCTAGCGGAAGTGATGGTAGCCACCACCGTAGGTGGTAGGGTACTCAAACCTGCCTCGTCCCGTCCAGGAGCCACACGTGGAGGTTCCAGAGATCGGGACGAGGGTGCCATAAGGTGCCCCGTCCCTGAGAAAGGAGGTCCTTCCTCAGAGGAATTGGCCAAGGAGGTGCTGTCGCGAGGAGCACTAGTTCGGAGAACCAAGTCCGGGTGGGCCAGTACGGCGCAACCAGAAGGACCTGCTCCTCGTCCTCCCTGACCTTGCGCAAGACCTGCGCAAGAAGGCTCACTGGGGGAAACGCATATTTGCGGCCCCGCGGCCAGCTGTGCGCCAGAGCATCCGTGCCGAGCGTGCCCTCGGTCAGAGAATAATACTGGTCGCAATGGGTCGAGTCGTGGGAGGCAAACAGATCTATCTGTGCGTACCCGAACTGGTCCCAAATCAGCTGGACCGACTGGGGATGGAGTCGCCATTCTCCAGGGAGGGGCTGAAGCCGTGACAGCTCGTCGGCTGCACGGTTCAGGGCTCCGGGAATGTAAATGGCTCGAAGGGACTTCAGATGCCTCTGACTCCATAAGAGGAGGTGGCGAGCGAGTTGCGACATACGGCGGGAGCGTAGACCACCTTGATGTTTGATGTACGCTACAGTGGTGTAATATGTCTGATCGGACTAGTACGTGTTGACCCATGAGCAGCGCCCGGAAGCGGTGCAGGGCAAGGCGTACTGCCAGCAACTCGAGGCAATTGACATGCCATAGGCGCTGGGGTCCTGTCCAGGAGCCCGCAGCAGCATGTCCATTGCACATGGCGCCCCAGCCCGTGGTGGAGGCATCTGTTGAGACAACAACATGCCGGTAAACTCGTTCCAGGGGGACACCAGCCCTGAGAAAACTGAGGTTCAATCACGGGGTGAAGGTCTGACGGCAGGTCGGAGTAACTGGTACTCGGAGCGTGCCTTGTTGCCATGCCCACCTCGGGACTCGGTCGCGAAGCCAAAGCTGAAGCGGTCTCATATGAAGCAATCCGAGCGGGGTCACTGCGGCTGCAGATGCCATATGCCCGAGGAGCCTCTGAAAATGTTTCAGTGGAACCGCACTCTTGTCCTGAATTTGTCTCAGACAAGTCAGCAGTGACTGCGCGCGCTCGCTCGTAAGCTCCGCGGACATGGCGACCGAGTCGATGTCCATACCAAGAAAAGAGATCCTCTGCACGGGGCAAAGTTTGCTCTTCTCCCAGTTGACCCGAAGGCCCAGATGAGCTACGTGCCGGAGCACAAGGTCCCTGTGTTCGCAAACCTGATCTCGAGAGTGAGCTAGGATCAGCCAGTCGTCGAGATAGTTCAGGATGCGAACCCCGTGAACCCGAAGGGGAACAAGGGCTGCCTCGACGACCTTCATGAAGACGCGAGGAGACAGGGCTAGCCCGAAAGGGGGAACCGCGTACTGGTATGCCTGCCCCTCGAAAGCAAACCGGAGGAACGGTCTGTGTCGAGGAAGAATGGAGACATGAAAGTAGGCGTCCTTCAGGTCCTGGGGCCGAACACATTCGAAAATGCGTTTGGCGGTGAGCATCTTGAACGGCATCCTGTGAAGGGAGCGATTCATCACTCGCAGGTCCAGAATTGGTCTTAACCCACCGTTTTTCTTGGGGACAATGAAGTAAGGGCTGTAGAAGCCGGACCTCATCTCGGCTGGAGGGACAGTCTCGATTGCACCCTTCGCCAGCAGGGTGGCAATCTCTGCTCTCATGATGGGGGCATTGCCACCGACCAAAGTGGAGCGGACTCCCCTGTAGCGGGGAGGAGACCGTGCGATCTGAATCGCATAGCCGAACCTGATGGTGCGGGCGACCCAGCGGGGCAGATGGGGAAGCTCTAGCCAGGCTCCCAAGAACTGTACCAGCGGGGTCATGCGGACCACAGGCGTCCCCCCGGAGGGGCAGCGAAGCGGAGTAACTGGCCCGGACGTGGACGGCATAGCGATCCGGTGTGGGGGCACAGTTAACATCCGCGCCCTGACAGAAGAGGCCAGGGAAGGACCAGCGTTCCACGGGGGCCTGCTCTGCCAGGGGTCTGGCGACAGAGTGGGAGAGGGACGAAACGGTCCGTGGACGGCACGCCGTGTCAACCGACTCTGGGACAGAGGGGGACGAGGAGAGCACGGCTTGTGGGCGGCGCTCTGTGTCGTCCGAGAACTCTGTGTGCTCAGGGATGAAGGGATTGTTTCTTTCTTTAACCACATTAGGGTGCTGCCCACCCATGGGTGAGCAGCGGGGAGTGGAGAACAAAAGATTCTCCCCCGGCCCTCCACCGGGGGATGGAGTGGTCCTGCTACCATCTCCTGAGAAACAACCATCATCCCTGAGCAGCCCGTCTCAGGAGCGCCGCTTGGCCCGGCGCTTGGCGGGGGGCGGGGCTGGAGAGGGCTGTGGCGCCTTCCTTCGGCTTCCTCCGCGACTGGGCCTGGGTGAAGGCTGCTGCTTTGGCCGAGCGGGAGGGGCGGGAGCCTTAGGAGGGCGCCCTCGGCGGGAAACAGGCTGAGGCGTCTCCCCGGCCGACGTCGAGGCAGCAGCGGGTCGGCGGGGCAGAATGTGTTTGATTGTCTCTGTCCGTTTCTGTGCAGTTGAGAACTGTTGGGCGAAATCCTCAACTGCGCCGCCGAAGAGGCCGGCCTGGGACAGGGGTGCGTCGAGCAGACGTGCCGCTCGGTATCCTGCATGTCAGCCAGGTTCAGCCACAGGTGTCTCTCCTGGACCACCACAGTGGACATCACCAGACCCAGGGAGCGCGCGGCTACCTTCGTCGCCCGGAGAGCGAGGTCGGTTGCGTTACGCAGCTCATCGAAGAGCCCTGGGTCTGTCCTGCCCTCGTGCATGTCTCTGAGCATCTGGGCCTGGTACACCTGCAGAGTGGCCATAGCATGCAGAGAGGTGGCTGCCTGTCCCGCCGCTCTGTAAGACTTCGCCACCATAGACGTCATCATGCACATCCGGGAAGAAAGGTATTGGGGTTTGCCGTGGACGTGAGTCGGCAGCCTTACCCAAAAAACAATCTTCCAGCCGCGAGCGCTCAGGACAGGGTGGAGGCCTCCACTCTAGACCGATGCTCGCGGCTGCCCGGGAAAGCATGGCCGTCATCTCCGGATCCGATTCAGGCACAGCTGTATGCACACCGGAAGGTGGCAGCTGCGCTGAATCTTCACTTCCAGGAGAATCAAGCCCACCTTGTGATGCTGCTACAGACATAGCATCTTCCTCTGTAGCTTCAACCGAAACTCGGGGAATCGGAGGTTCACTAGCGGGCACCGTCACACAGGAGGGGGGCTGGGGTCGCGGAGAGATAGTCGGCGCATTGTTCCAGACCGTAACCCTCAGGTCACCCTGGCCACCAGCCGAAGTAGCACTCCTCGGGGGAGCGTTAGATCGGGGTGTGGATGAGGGGACTCTCACTCTTGCGAGTTCATTGAGTCTCGACCTAAGTGACGCGATGGTCATGTTCCCGCAGAGAGAACATGACTCATCCACGAGCGCTGCTCTAGCGTGATCCATGCCCAAACACACTAGACAACGCTCGTGCCCATCAGAGTCAGACACCAGCCTGCCGCAGCCAGAAGTGCACGGGCGAGGCATCTTTAAAAAGACGTGCCGCGTGCAAGCTCTTTTAAGAGAGAAACACTTTAAAGTGTCGAAGCGCCCGGGGAGAAAACCACTCTCTGGCAAACCACTGCACAGATAAGCAGGAAGCACGCGCTCGCCAGATATCGCCGTCACACCAACACCAGAGGAACTCGTTCGTGAAGCTGACAGTTCAGAGATGGGTTGTGGAGTGAAGAGAAACTCTTGGCTCCGAAGCGAAAACATAACTGCATGTTGCCGGCGTCCTCCTTTTATACCCATGAGGTGGGGCGGAGTTACGTCATGCAAATTCCGCAGACCTATGGCATTTCTTTGCCATTGGCTCGTTTTTAAATACTCGAAGCTGATAGGCTTTCTAAGCAAAACCCCATTCGTCGTCATCCGACGTAACTCGGACAAAACATTATTCTCTCAAAAATACAAACATGTACATACATGTTGCTTACATATTATGGTAGCCCTGTTTGTGCTGAAAAGAGTGTAATTACACCTTCGCCATTAATATGTTTATAAGCAACTGATAAAAGCACAAATATCAGGGGATGTCAAAACATCTCAAGGACCCCAAAACACCTTCTATCAATGTATTTCAACATGGTCAGCATTCACCAACCACTAAACATCCTGATACAACTAAAAGTTTTTCACTTTATGATTTTTGTTTTTATTTTCAACTGCACATGATCTGTCAAATTGCTCCTTTTTGACCATTTGAAAATAGACAAAATGACTGTAAACCCAACAGTTCCTCGCACTTCATCCATTATCAATCTCATTAAAACAGTGGAACATTGCAGTTGCAGTTATAACTCACTTTGAAAAACAGTAAAACCTTACATTAATTATTAAACACGGCTAAACCATTTTAACTACTTTGACTTTCTACCAATGGCGTACTTAACTCAGAGTTTACTTGTACCGTCATTGCCTCTTGTTATAGAGAAATCTATAACAAAATGCCCTCCATCCTGTCAATTAATTTAGATAATTTATTATATTCAATCTCTTTTGCCCCATCTATGATTATAAAGCACTTAATGACAGTGAACAGAGAAGGAACATCCTATAAAAACCTAGTTACTGACAGGATGGACAGTGCATTACATGAAATTCCACATTCTTATGGCAAACACATTACATTGCCTCTTTTACATTTCCTTATACAACTGCAAATAACTGACCTCCCTTTGACCAATAACATAATCCATATCAATTGTAGGAGCTGTTTGATTCACACACATAATGGCAGCACTCATGGCAAATGTATACGTGTATTGGTGTTTTTTTAATCTAAAATACTTTTTCTCAATTTCTTCCACATTCATGCCTTTTCATTCTAAAACACCTAACAATGACACAGTGAACACATTCAAATAAAGACAAAAACGGTAACATACATTTTACATCAAGAGCTTCTCAAAACCTGATTTTGATATTTTAGCTAAAATAATTATTTTTAACTTTTAAGTCAAGTTTTTCTTTTCTGTAGACTATACACTATTTTGTATTAGTTATGAGTAATACTGCAACAAAAATAAATATTCAGTAAATGTCATGGTTTGTCATAATACATTTTAGACAAGTACAAAATGGACCTACCCATGCACTCAAATAGTATGCAACAAAATGTTGTTGTATATTTGTCACTGACTGGGGCAAAGCTGTGAATGGGATGTTGAGCACAGTTCAGAAAAAAGCTAAACATTTACTACCACAGCCAGGACATTGTGGGTAGAGCCAGTGGGATCTTTGCTATCCATATGGATATCTCAGCAGAAAGTTTCCAGTGACTGCAGTGTAGTTGCTAGTTCCAGGTCCACAGGCAAGTGTAGAAAGTCTTTTTGTGGTAATCAATTTGGCAAGCCTGGGGGCAAGGTCATTTTTTTTTTTTGACTTTTTTTGGACCACCTTTTCCCCCCAACAGATTTGGTCTGTTATTTGAAGTTGAAGATGAAGTGAAAAGCTAAATTCTGCTAAATGCTTTTCTGAGTAACAGCAGAGCAAACTAAAGTCCTCTGAATACTCATGTGAATCTTGCAAGCAAACATGCAAAATCTTCATACTTTTCACATGAGGACATAGAAAGAGTTTTTGACTCGTCTGGTCTTATCTTTTTTCTTTTCTTCTTCTTTTTTTCTAACTTTGGTTGTTCAATCACAATAATGGCATTTTTATCTATTTTTTTTGTGTGTAAAGTTCTGCCTCCTGATATGAAATGCCAGAGGGACTACCTTTATCCCTGGCATATGCACTTACTACCTTAACCCTTGCACACTCTTAATCTGCTTTTCAGCAAGATCTTTACTAAAAAAAACAGCATCGTTTTCAAATCTTCACAAAGAAGAAAGAGTAAGAGCCTAACCCCCAAAGTTATTTAACAAAAATAAAGTAATAAAGTATGTAAAAAGAATAGTCCACTCTGGAAAAATAAGATAAGAATAACAAATCCTCTTTGGGGAGAAAATTCAGACTCATATGGAGAAATCAAGATGGTTGCTGGGCAGCCACTCAAGGTTTCTGAGTGTTCAGCATGACGTTGGAGACAAAACGGATAATGTCTGAAGCAGGCTGGTCTGGTTCCAGCTCAGCAAACAGGTGACTCACATTATCAGTTGAGCTGCCTTGTTTTCGAGCCACAAACCCAAATAGTCTGCATTATAAACCAGAGTAAATATGTGTTAGAGCAATATAGTTCTCTCTTTAACAAACTTTGACAATGATTCAATGTGGCATACTCACTTTGCTACTCCACCCTCAGCTTTGTTCCACCTGTAAGAACAATGAGCCAGAGGATCTCATTGAATTTAATGTCAAACATATTTCTGAAATGATGAAATGTACATGGATCATGCAGAAAAGTCAACTAAAATATCTAACCAAAATACTCACTTTCTGTCTTGTGGGTCCAAATTGCAGTATGTTATCATGTTGATCGGATAATGACGTCTGAAAAAAATCCTTCAAGGAAAAAGAAGTTTGGTTATACAAAGGACACATGCTTGATTTAAGACAACAGTTGATTAAAAAATTAATCCTATTAAATCCACTCACTTCCTCTGATTGTCAGTGAGTGTGATGCCCTGTATGGACACTTTGAAATGGACAATGGTTGCCATAGGAGCAGATTTGGCAGCAAGCGTTTCAGTGATGGCTTTGGCCACAGCCTGAGGACCGGTGAGAGATTCCATATCCACAGAGTTTATGTACAAAACATTACATGCTAGGAGAAAAGGATAGAACAGGCTAAGTGCAAAATAGAGGCTGCATCCTGAAACTTGTTTGTCTCAAACAATACCAAAACAGTATCAATAAAAAAAAAAAAAACATGTCATAGCTATGATCTGAGGTAAAAGCAGAAGTGTAAAGTCCAGGATCAGAAAGTTAACTTCCTCCTCAGTATTTTGTTCCAATCACCGGGATTTGCTAATCAGCACAGTATTTCAGCCAGGAGAAAGAACTAATTAGTGAAATCAGCTGGCTGAGTTCATGGGTGGAATAAACATATGGCAGGACTTTTACTTTCTGACCCCTGGACTTTACACCTCTGGGTAAAAGATACTAAATATATATTCAGCAAAAAAGTGCCAAACCACGTGTAACCATATGTCCCCCCCAGAGGTGTTTGAGAACTTGCAAGTTCCTTTGTGGAAGAATGTGGTAACATCTCACAGCAAAAACTGACAAATCTAGTGCAGTCAATGAGGATAAGATGCACTGTAGTAAAGTGGCTGATGGCCACACCTGATTCGGACTGCTACTTTTGATATAAACCTTTTTTTATTGTTTAATTGATATTAACATTCTGTTTGTGTTTTAAATACAAAATCAATTCAGATGGCTGTGGTGGTTTGAAGGTCAAGTCAGCTGCTATCACCTTATTTCAGGACTGGTTTCAGGTGCACATGGTGAAAGTACTGTAAATGATGTTCATAGCCAGTAGCTAATATAAAATTAGCATGCAAACCTAGGATATGATGTGCCATATTTACCATAAAAATCTTCAGAAGGTTTAGGAGGTCCTGAAGTGGTAGGAAATTGACAAGAAATTAGGAGAAAAATAAGATATATAGAGAGCAATAAAGGAAGTGAAACAAAAACAGAAAGAGAGAGACTCACCTGCTCCCTGCTTTAATAAATCCATGGTTGAACAAGTTGGTGTTGCTAACTCCAAGGCCTCTTCATTTGGATCTGTTCACAAATAAAAGTAAGACATGAAGACTCAAAAACCAAAGACTGATTTGATGAAATACAAATTGACACTGAGTAAAAAAAAAAAGCCAGTGTTTAGGGAACACAAACAAAACCACCATCCACTGAGAAGAGGTCAATTACAGAGGCTGCAGGAATAGGGTACAATGGCATTCTCACCTCTTGTAGGAATCATAAGCTTGCATGGAAGAGCCAGAGGTGTGATGGCATGTTGATATACGAGAGCAGACAGACACCCTGTAAATACACACATACACACACGAAAGACAAATTACAGTAAACAAACAAGCTGATGTGTGGAAGACTACATACATAGTATTCAAAGGGTACCAATTTAACTCAGTGCAATAGACACAGCAGACAGAAATACAAATGTCTGTCGGAATTCATTATTACCGAAGTATGGTTCGTTTGGACAACCCTTTAGTCTCACGCCCTTGGCACTGGTTTCAATCAAGAAGTGTCGTACCAACTCATTTGTGATGTCTCCAACTTCAAGGTAAGAACAGAAGATAAATGAGGAGGAAGGTCTGTTCAGTGATGACTGAAATGATGACACGCAGAGTTATTTTACCTTTCTTGTTCTGCTGCATCATTGGAGGGGGAGAGGCTACTTTCATGGCCAAACCATACGCTCCTCTGAACGAGTTACTGTCTCGAATGACAAATGCTCCTGGTTCACGATCTTTAAGAATACAAATGGCTGAAACATACAAATGAGAAAATGTGTCACCAGTCATTAATACTTCCTTATAAAGGCAAAACACAGTAAACAAAAAATCTTCTATAATGACCAAAATGAGGCTTTGACAGGGCTGGGCATATTTAGTCCTCGACATCCACTTTCCTGCAGAGTTTACCCCCAATCCTGATCAATGTTTGTCGCGTTCAAATGCTTTGTTGTTTGAAAGAATTAGGAATCACGGAGGTTGCCAGATTCATACTTGCCTGTTTCTTGGGGAAATGTTATTTCTGTCAGGACCACTATCGTCACAATTGACAATTAGCATAAAGTTTGTATTGGCGGTATGGTTCTGGGCGACAACTCCCTGCGCATCCATGCAGCCTAGCATGGATAAGAGCAGGAAGAGCAGCAATAACCCCACTTAGGGTAAACTGAACAGAACCAACATGAACGTATGCAGATATCATTAATTCAAAAATTTAAAGTACAATCTAATTCGAGAATTTATTCTGATTCAAGGGGAATCAGAATGGCAAATCCTGACTGGGCGAGAGGAGGAGCTGGGAATGGAGGAGGGTAATTAACTCCTGAGAAACACGATAGCTGCTGATAATACTGAAGGAGCTTATATTTGTATACAGTAATAGGTGTTATATTCCTATAGGTAGACGTGAATCAGCTGAGAGTCAGCTGATGCGAGCTTGACTAACGTGACCTGCCACAACTGATGCTACGCTTGATTTTAACACCATAAACCAGATGTTAGACCAACAAAAAGAAAAAGAAAAACCCAATACTTGTAAATCTAATACATGTAAATAAATGTTGATAAGTGGAATGCTGCACTGTGAAAATATTTTGTTGTTGTTGTCAATATAAATCAAAATGAAAAATCTCCCAAAACAATTATCAATAGGCTTAAATCAAACACTAGGAGTATTTAAATATTATTCTTAATTAAGTGCCTGATGGATACAATGAGAGTTTCCCAGTAGTAAATACCACTTGAGAGGGCGTTCATGTCCAATTTCGGACTAGGAAACTCGTATTTATAGCACGTGAAGGCAGCATAAGCTCTGCAGGGAAGTGGATCTTGAGAGCCAGAGTTGCCCTCCCCTGTGTTTTGATATGTCCGCTCCTGTGACAGAAGGGTTTGGCTCCACTCTACACGGATTCAGAGAAAACAGTGTGAAAACTGCTATTAAATCTCTCACCTTGTTCCCTGGAGATTTCTGGTTTGTACCAATATTTGGATGTATC